>OY019131.1:86067887-86750387 GCA_955652365.1 Eristalinus aeneus | reverse complement strand
CTCATTTCGATCGCAATCCCTTCTCGTCGCTCATTTAACAGACCTTCTCTTTTCGACATTTTTCATTGTCTTGCCATACAGTGGCTCCAACGAAAAATCGGACAAAGATACTGATTACTTTTCAAGCACTACAGCTGATAAAATAAGTTTTTATTCTTTGATACATCTAATTTATTCTTTGATACATCTTCTTTAGGAACAAGAAGAAACACTTTAAGAAAACCTCAACATAGCGGTTAAAAACATGACAATCGAAACAAAACTCATGTTTTATTGCGCAACAAATAATCTGACAAAGAACGAAAAATAACCCAAAATTCAATATTAATATTTATTTGCATATCCTTTGGCTTGCAAAACTGCCTGTAACCGTGTTGACATCGTATCTAGCAGTTTTTTGCATGTTTCGGTCTGAATAGAATGCCAAGCCTCTACCAAACTGTCTTTTAACTCCGTCAATGAGTTGCACTTTCTCTCATATACTCGTCTACCAAGTTCTTCCCAAAGATGTTCAATAAACTCTTGCACTTTTGTTTTTCTGGCTTATAAAGGGCTTCTTCCTTACCACTCTTCCATAGTAATTATATTTGTGTAGGGTATTTCGAACGGTATTTAAGCAAACATCTTTTCCACTTCTTTCTTTTAACAAAATTTGTAGGTCTTTAGCTGTTTTAAATTTCACGATCAACTGTTTAACTTTAAGAGATGCTTGCTTACCACGTGGAGACATTTTCAAAAAAAAAGAGTTTAAATTGCGAAAGTTTATTACTCAATGCCAGTATGAAGTTAATGTGAAACAAATATTGCCAAGAGGCACATTTTCTGAACGATAACGGTAGTTTTTGAAATATTTGTTATTTGTTGAGCAATAACAAATGAGTTTTGTTTCGATTGTCATGTTTTTAACCGCTATGTTGAGGTTTTTTTAAGTGTTTCTTCTTGTTCCTAAAGAAGATGTATCAAAGAATAAATATATGGAAAAGGGAATAGCGCTTTTAATTTATTTTATCAGCTGTAGTGCTTGAAAAGTAATCAGAATCTTTGTCCGATTATTCGTTGGAGCCACTGTAGATACTTTTGTTCATTAATTTGAAAAAATGTTTCTCAAATTCATTGGAGGCTCTTTTCCGGTACTCAGTATTGAGTGACGAATAACGTTGTAGCCACCGGGACTGATTAACAGTCAAAACCCTATGTACTTTTGTAAGAGTGAGATCATTTTTCATAAATTTTTAATGGAAATGTTGGACTTGGTTTTTGGATGTAAATTAGAAGTGAGTATGGTATATTAACTTCCTGGAGCAACTGTGTTTTGTGGACGAAACGGTAGATCATTATGAATATCGTGAAGTGCTGCCGGGTGAATTAAATCTGTGTCATTATTATTATAGTTTGAGATGTATTCATCTGTATATTCGTATGAGTCTGCATTGTGCCATTTAAAATTATTATAAAGAATTGATCGTGACACTGCCCAATCATATAAATTATTGGCATTAAAGTACATAAGATATTCACTTGGTTTAGACTTATCAAAATTTGTAATTTATTTATTATTTGTTTTTGCAGATCTATGACTGCACTGACATAGGCCCCTTCTAGTGTCTTTCTTAAAAAAATTATACATTTGAAAGTCAGTGAGAAGTTCCAAGCTAATTTTGATTATTTTAAGCATAGCATCCCAGGATAAAGTAGGGGCGGTATAATAGTTGCATGGATCTAATTCATACATTTTGATACAAATTTCTAGGAAATTCTCATATATATTATGACTATATGAAGTTGCCGTCTAGATGGAAACAGATTATCGAACAAAACGGGGCATATTTGAATTAAATCATCGATCACTGTAACACTTTTTATAGAGCATTGAATGAAGAGCAAAAAGCGGAAGGGAGATATTTGGTAACTTTGTATATCGGTTTAGAGCAGTACGTCGCTCTGAAGATATAGAAGCATTTAGTGTTTTAGTGTATTACATTTGAAACGTTGCCATACTTGTAGAGCCTGGTTGTAATCCTCTTCTGGGCATATATTTCCCGTAAGTTTATTGAAAAATGAATCAATCTTTGGAAGACAATGTTTGTTCAAAGCGTAGCCATGAATCTATATAATCGTACGGTAATATGCCTTTCCTAGTCATTAATTTAAGGGAGTCTTTATTTTGGTAAATTCTTCTAGTACTGTTCAAATTATCAATTGAATCTAAGTTAGATTGAAGAAATCCATTGGAGTCTAAGAATGACAATTCAACAGTTTCGCGTTCGTCCTTCTCTATAAATATTCGTTTCAAGAGAGAAGTGTAATTTTTATTAGTTTGTAGGATTACGGAAATACAGGCACCAATTTTGGCAAGACTTTTGAAGAAAAAAGTGACTATCATATTTCGAAAAATTGTGCAGTAAAATTGGGAAAAAATTTGGGAACACGAAAGAGAACATTTCTGATGAGATGGGACTCTATATTGCCCAGTCAAATGACAATATTTCCAATACATCGATTAACTTAAAATTAATCTTTCATATACAGTAAACAGGCATAGTTTTGAAAAAGTAGGTTTCCAGATCGGTCAATGCGGTCATTGGTTGTGGCTTTTGTAGAACTTCTGTGTACAACTAGTTAACATCGTTCACCAACATTTCCACGAAACGAAACGGAGCGGAGGAAATGCTAGGATGAAAAAAGGAAGAAAATATTACGTTTTTTTCTTTTTAATGTAATTACGGAAGAATATTTTAGGTTTCATATTTGTTGTCAAACGAACTCTTATGTTATGATGTAATATACGAAAGCGCATGCGATATGAAGTTGTATATCTGATGTTAACGGAGAATCTTTATCTATGTTCATTTCGCATTGATGAATTGACTTGAGAATGTACACAAATGTATATAGTGAATTGTACTTTTGGATTTCTTTCGATTTGTTTTTGTTGATCTTTATGGCAAGACTTATCACTTTTGTTCTTATTCAATTTCTCAAGAGTTGAGAACTCATCCATTGCACAGGTATAATTGTTTATGGTTTTTTGTCATGTGCTTTCTTATTAAGCGGGAAATGTATTTAATGTTAACTTAATGTGTATTTTCGGGTTCATTATCCAGGAAAAGTAGGTTGATATGTCTACTCTTTTCCTCTTGAGTGTGATAAAATGGTCCAACGATATTCTCATTTCCATATTCAAAGATATTTACGCTTATGTTTGGATTGTTCGCTTCAAAAACTTTCATATCCTTAATTTTTAGTGGGAAATTCATTTCAGCGAAATTGATGGCTTCATTATTGACGACAATTATCTCCGTTGTTATATCGGGTATTGCGGGTATTGTGTGCTGTTTTTCATCTAGAGTCGCAATAATGGCCCGTTTGAAGCTATACGCATCATTAGTTTCCACATTGATGCATTCTTTTTTATTACATTGATTTATTGGTAGTTTGAAATGTCTGTAACTTTTCAATGGTTGATATTTGTTGACATTTACATCGATTCGTGTGAATGAGATTAAAGCCCCTCCACTGTACTTTTCCTGAAATTCTTCCGGTTTTGATTTGATGTTATCAACCATATCCTTTAACTGATTCGGTAAATCTGCTTCACTCAGAGAAGTTACCATTTAAGTTTGCATTCTTTTGGAATCAATCTTTAGGTCTTCATCGTCAGATGAGCCCTTTATGAATTCACAAAAGAGTTCAATACTAAATTTTAATGCCCTCAAGCGTTCCAAGCAAACTTTAAGCAATTCCATAATCACAATCTTGTTGTTTTTAATGGAAAAAACTCTTGATGCGATTTTTAAATGTTCCTTGAATAACACAAACTTTACTCTGGAAAAATTTTTTTGACTTTAGCTTACGGGAGTTCTTCCTTTGATGTTACTCCCATTTGCATTGATCCACCTCTTCATATCATACTGAACAACGTGTGAAGAACGGTTGCTGAATCCTTTTAGAGGGTAGAGAATACCATAGTCTCATACATTTTTTTTCCGCAGTTGCTGGTGCTGGTACTTCTGCTGCTGGTCTTGTAGATGAGAATTGTTGTTGTTTTTATAGATTTATGGCCTGGGCGTTCACTTAAGCTGATGAAAGCGGAAGCTTTGTACATTTTAAATGTCTAGTAGGGAAGACACACTTTCAACACTTTGCAGGAAAATATTTGCTCCTGTTCACTCTTTAAATTCTGAATCCAGACTAATACCATGCCCCTAGAGAACCTGATAACTTAAAAAAATAAAAACATTTAAAACAGACAAAACGAATCCAAATAAGAAACTAAGCAAATGTGCTTTATTTATATGGTATATATGGTATATATATACTAATTATTAACGAGAAAGCAAAAACATTTTATTCAAAGTATTGGTAATTGTTTTCTACACATTTTGACCACCTTTATGGCAATTTGTGAATACCACGCCAATAAAATTGCTCGTCTTTTAAAGCAAACCAATCAGACACCCAATTTTCAACCTCCTCGTATCCCATCAATAAACAAATGGTAGTCGGAAGGAGCCAAGTCTGGTGAATACGGCGGGTGGGGTAGCTGCTCCCAGCCAAGTGTTTTGATTGTATCCTCAACCGGCTTTGCTTTGTGTGCAGGTGCATTATCATGGAGCAAAATTACCTTGCCGTGTCTTCTGGCCCATTCTGATCGTTATTGATCAATGCATGGTTCAAATTGATCATTTGTTACGGTTTCGGTTCACGGTTTCACCAGGTTTTTGGAGCTCGTGGTACTGCACACCTGTCTGGTCCTACCAAACACACAGCATTGTCTTCTTGCCGAATCGATTTGGTTTTGCAGTCCCAGATTTTGTTGATGATTGTCCCAGATTAACATATGATTTTTTTCCGTTTAGGATTCCTAAAATAAATCCATTTTTCATCGCCAGTGACAATCCGATGCAAAACCGATTTTGTTTCCTGTCTTTGAAGCAAAATTTCACAAGTGTTTTTTCGGTTTTGCACCTGTCTTTCATTCAATTCATGTGGCACCCATTTTCCACACTTTTGGATCTTTTCCATAGGTTGTAAACGGTCAGAAATTGTTTGTTTTTTAACATTGCTGCCATTTACTTTTGATTCAAAGTGTAATCTCCATCGAATATCGTTTGCAATTCGGCGTCTTCCATCTTTTTTGGTGGTCTTCCACGTTCTTCTTTTCTCACATCAAAATCATCATTTTTGAACCGTTGAAACCTTCTTTTGCATGTTGCTTCTGATAGAGCATGATCACCATATGCCTCGACAAGCATTTGATGCGACTCTGCAGCACTTTTCTTGAAATGAAAACAAAAAAATTAATGCTTTCCGCAAATCATCACTTTCTGGTACAAAATTCGACAATTTTAACACAATGAAAAAATATGATGTTGTCTGTTCAATGACTTGATGTATACTAAATATTTTTCACAGATGTCATAGCAAACATAAAAAAAAAATAAGGACTCGTAAACAACTGGGAAACATTTTTGTTATAAATATGGGGACAATCGCCCATTGTCGTCATATACGAGCCATCTGCTCCCAAATGCCGTTATGGCTATTAAAAAAATATATTTGTTTTTTTTTTTTTTTTTGTTCGGAATCAATTGCTCGTTTTCATCTAATACGGATGTCAGCCTTGGCCATCTGCCCCCAAAGACCCTGATAGCTAGCTATATACGAAGGGTTAGCTATTGTTTCCCTCGGCATCTCTTGATACCATTGAGGAAAAATAAGCTGAAAAAAGGAATAAAAACAAATAATAAATTATATATATTATGTACATTAAAAAAATATATTATTAAAAGAAGTACTTACATAGTTATCGCCAATGTCGAGGACTATTCTTGGTCCGAATTTTGTTCGAATTCGTCATATCCCCAGTACGGGTTACGCTTAATTTTCTGATACTTTTTAATAGAAATAATACTTTTTGAGCTGTTGAGAGAAATAAGCTTTACAGCAGCAGACTTAAGTTTTTCAGACGGTGGAGTACAATTTTTTTGTAAGCAAAAATTGGAATTGGAATTTTGCTGTGCTTTTTATACAAATTCGCCGTATGAAAAGTGTGCTCTTTTCTTAAATGTTTGGGCTTCCAAACACTTTGCAGATTTTGTTCACTGTTTTCTAATTTCAAGTGTAGAGCTTATCAGAAAGTGTGTGCTGATTTGTTTTGAGGAACTTTAGTATTTCACTGAAAATGAGCAATGTATCCAAAGTAAATAACATTTCAAAACGTACTAATTGTCATGATCGCGAAGTTCTTCCACAATGGAATTTACTTCATTCTGAAGATTATTGTTGCCAACTGTTTCGGACACAATCAAAAGTCTTAAGAGATTTACCAGTTCGTTGGGATCATTCCAGTAGTCATAATAAATAGGTTTTTCAAAGTACATCATGTTATTGTTGTATCCGCTTCCTGTTTTCTTTTTAAAAGCGGTTTGATTATATTTTTGTATTTGTAACCTCTGCTGACTTTAACTTGTGCCGTACTATCATGATTTTTCAAATGCGCTTCCGTCATCTGTGATATTTTGATATATTCCAAGTCTCCAAGTCGTTTTGTGTGAATGAATCTAGAAAATTAACTCGCAAAGACCATTTGTACGAGTAAAGATTTAGTCATCAGTGTGGAAATTTCGCTGATCATCAACAACAGTCAATATACCCAATTTCATCGAGTATGATTGTTTATCAATATACGGATATTGTCGTGATCTGAATCAAATTGATTGATTGGGGTACTTTCGTGGGTTCTCAATGATATCTCTTCATCAGACATACCGACAAAGACGTAGCACGTGCTCCAGCTAAACCTCGCCTCGCCTGTACCTTCCCGCCAAGGCCAACCAAACACCTCACCCACCACAAACTATCCCCACGCTCATAGCACGCGATACACACACACCACATAAGGCACGTGACAAAACCACAGCACACTGATAAGCACTTCCTGGTCCAGATACATAAGCACACTAATCTTCCATCTCTCTTCAGACCTTTCATAATTTCTGAGAGTGTCGAGTTCCACGTTCCACTTGACCATTGACTTCAATTTTATTGGTTAGAGATTTGAGGATTTGAATCTTTAGAAGATCCTTCATAATCAAAGTGATAGTAGCCGAATTTATTGATTTCTTGTTGTCCTTCACAACGAAAATGATTATTTTAAAATTTAGCTATAATATTTTCTTCTCAAGTCTTTTAGTCTTATAAATACCAAGTTACTTTTTCCTACTCTATTTTTTTCAAATGTGATACCTTTAATTCTTACTATATTCGTAGATATTTGTATTTTATGCTTGCTTTGTAACTTAAATCTGTTATTTTAACCAAATTTTTCTTTTGTTTCTTTCTATATCTTATCTGTTTCTTTATTTACCATTTTTTTTTTTTTTTGACTTTTTACTTTTTATGTTTTATGTATATAAGTCGAATTTTGTTATTGTATTTCTTAGTTTCACTTTCAAAATATTTAATCTAATGCTTACAGTAGAATGGTGGGGCGGCTAACAGAGCTTGATGTTTCCGCTTCGTCAAATAGTTCTGGTTACTGGGGGGCCTGGCGTCCTCTACACATATGTTGAGCTGTTTGGATTTTCTTTTCCGGTTCGCACTATTTATCTTTTTTTCTTAATTTCTTTCACTTGCGGATAGTTCTAATATTACTGCGTAGTCCCTTCTCGGCCGCCAGTTAAAATCATGTCCGGGTTTATATTAAATAGAATGTCTTTATTTTATGAAATCCAAAACACGTATGATTTATTCTAATTCTTAACCTAAAGTTATCACTTACATACTGTGAACGTCAAAAGTGAGTAAACAAATATCTGATTACTGTATAAAGATGAAAATTGGGTTAAAACAACAACAAAACTCAAATTCCATTGATACACAAAAACAGCTTTATTCAATGTGATCAATTAGTCAAAAAATAAAGTACGGTTAAAACAAAAACAAATACATTTTTGTAATGAAAATTATAACTATTTCATATATTACGAGTCAAAAGTGATTAAACAGTATACATTTCTATCGACAAATGTACTTATTTATTGCTTAAAAAGACATTACCGGTTTATTGGTAACATCGGGGGAAATTTTTGACCATTCTTCTGTTATAGCTTTTTTCAGGTCTTCCTTGTTGTTAATAGAACTCTGTCGAATTTTTCTATCCAAATGCACCCATAAGTCTTCTATTGGGTTAAGGTCCGGTGATTGCGGGGGATGATCAAGCTGTTTTGGAGTCCTATAAAGCGACCATTCCTTAACAAGACGTGAGGTATGCTTAGGATCATTGTCTTGCTGAAAGATCCAATTCCTAGCTAAACTTAATTTGTCTACGATCGGTTGCAAGTTGATCCTGAGAATATTTAGATAATCTTCCTTCCGCATTGTACTATCTATGAAGACAAGATTGCCGACCCCAGATGCTGCTACACACCCCCACACCATAACTGAACCTCTCCCATGTTTCACGACCGGCCTAATATTTTTTTCAGTAAATTCTTCAGTTTTTGCTCTCCAAATTTTTTTATTCATATGGCTCTTAAAAATTTTGGATAAAGCTAATAATAATAAAGCTAATAATAAATGAATAAATAAGAAAAAATAAAACTATCAATGGAATTTGAGTTTTGTTGTTGTTTTGACCCAATTTTCATCTTTATACAGTAATCAGATATTATTTTACTCACTTTTGACGCTCACAGTATGCATGTATGTATACTGCCTTACCATATGGAAAATGCAGCCTTTTTCCTGTTTTTGTGTGTCGATGCATTTGTCGTCGATATGCTGATATTGCCTATCTCATGCTGTAATGCGGTCGCCGAAATGCTAATGTCGCTTATCTCAATATTCTGGCGAAGGGTGTTATCTGGTTTGTTATGGTGAATGGTGTTAACTCATGCACTCCATCCACATTCATTCTTACATGCAACATTCACCCCTTTCACCCACAGGCATTCACTCTTACTGGAACCATACAATGCACCTTGTACACGATGTAAAATGTCGACCACTGGCCGCGTTCCAGTCATGGTGTGAGAAATCCTGCACGCCCTCACCTTTGGTTCTTTAATTCTTCGCGTATACAGCCCTTGAGCCTGCCCTTCATGGTATGAGCGGTAGTGCATGACTGGTTGCCTGTGCCGTCATCATCCATCCGTGTGCAACTATGCACACACTATCGCCAGTGCAAAGGGAAGCCATCCGATGTACTGGCAACCTGTCTGGCCTCAGCGAACATTCACACGTACACATCCTCGTGTATGGCGTTGATCGTGATTGCTCATGCAAAGGGATTCTCCAGAGCAATCTCCCTCTTCCATATCTTATTATTTGCATGCATTCGCATGTGACGATTCATGCCGTCCTTAATATTGTATTATTGCATTTTACGGGTGGATATTATCTGTTGAGACATTCCGATCGTCTTACAGCTTGTGTTGAGTTTGGTGGTACCGCGACTCGGAAGGGGTTTTCGGAGTTGTCCGTGATCCCATTCTCGATTTTTTCTCAATATTTTTTTTCTATGGCGTAGTGGTTAGAGTGTGACGCTTACACTCAAAAGGTCTAACTTCGAGCTGCTGACAACACTCAAAGACCAATAACTGCCGTTCGAAATAGGAAAAAAATTCTACTCGTGAGAGAACAGTAGTGCGCACATCACAAGTCAGATGATGAGCAAGCTAGGCTCTGGTCCTGAGTGTCGCGCCATACAATTCATTACTAATATTTTTCTAACCTAGGCGGCAAATTACTTTACCTATTGGAGTTATCCTCATTTCCTTTCACTCTACCAAAGCATAACCCGAGTTGAAAGTGCTGCTCTGTGAGCCGGTCTTTTCTAAAACTCTCTGCCAAATTCTTCGAGTTCTTGTTTAAGCCCTGTATTTTGTCTTGTCTTGCCTCTTCGAAATTAATAAGTTCAGAGGTTGCAAAAAAACAAAGGCTTAAAAAAATATATTTTTTCTCAGGTGTAGTTTACATTTTTTTCCGTGTTAGCATGAGGCTCTTCTAGTCCTGTTTTTGTTTTCATGTTTAGAAGCACATACATACATACAGCTACATATGTGAAACTATAGCATAATCTTACCTTCAATTCAGTAGTTGGACAGTAGCGTAAAGTGGCTCTTTCTACCTTCCGAAAGGCTGACCGGCGTTTTGTTCGTTTGAAGAATGCGGCATTAACTCGCCTGCCCGTTCAGAAATCTAAAACAAAACTTTTGAAAACAGCTTTAATCGCTTACAAATCTCCCCAAACTGTGTTCGAACACCAAAAAGTATGCAATTGTTCAATTTCACCAGGGATAGTCACATTAGAGGAGAGCCATCTGCCACCACTCACACCAACACAACCATCTTCTTCACCACAGCCGAACCCATGAGTACTTCGCTCCGGCAACGTCGTGCTGAGTCGTGTGCTCTCTCGCTGTTGTCAATTGCAGTCTGCTCGTCGTCGGTCCAAGTAGAGTGCGCTCCACGAATTAAAGCATGTAACTCGTCTTTACCAGCATCCCTTTCGCGAATTAAAGCCAACAACCCCACAGTAGTCCCAGCTTGCGTATAACGCATCTGCAGACTATCCGAGGTCGTTTGCACAACTCGTAGTTTATTTTCGTCCTCATCGTCGCGTCATTGAAAATGTGAGCTGTGCATTGAGTCACTCGATTACCGAACGAAGAAGAGCAAGGCCTTTTAGATCAGTGGCACCCAATATCCCTTCCCCCCAAACCGGCCTTCTGCCGGGTGGCACTAATAACAAGAAATTTGCAGACATGTCGGCAATTAGCAGTTGGAATCAAAAGATGGATCAACAGGTAAGTGCAGTTTCATGTTACGAACTCGTGACAAGTTGACTGCTTACCACAATGGAAGGCTATTTCCTCGGAAGGATTACGGGCACAAAATTATAAATAGAAACTTAATGGACAATGTTTCTGTTTTACAATTTATCACTAAAGGCGACAATACAATTACCCACACCAATAAACGAATATTTTGGTCAAAAGTTTGATCGATTTTATTCGAGTGCTTACAATTACAGCAATAATTACAAGGCATGACTGGCGTTTAATGTTTCCGCGTAGTAGAACCCACTGCGCCATTCCTTATATAATTTTTTTTTTGCGTTTTCTGTGTACTTTATTAAATTAAGGTACCAGCAAATTCCTAAAGACTTCGAATTTGATGGAAAAGTTCTTATCCACCCACTTTCTCGTGTGTACATATCAAGCAGTGTACACATATGTGTTCCAGGAAAAAGGATTGTTGCATATATGTATGTGTATCGGACAACCTCATCGGATTTCAAGGAACACTGATGTGATTCAGTCTGCAGTACTTTGTGGCACATCTTGAGTTCGTTCACTTCATCTTAGAAAGTGCAACACCGTGCCGGAAAACATGCTGAGTTTCACTTATATCAATATCGATTTGTTTATTTAAAAGAGAGATAAAAAATGAAATATGGAACTTACGTTAGGGAATAAGTGAAATTTTTAAAATGCATTCGAAGCCGCCTTTGTCGAGTTTTCGTGTGACGCGTTCAAGTAAAGCGACGGATATTTATCAGATTATAATGTGTAATGGGCTTCTCCCAGACGATCAAAAACTACATATATAGTCTAAAAACGTCAAATAGCAATAAATAAGCGGCAATTTAATCGTAGTTAGATTTGACATAAAATTATTTATTATTAAGTTCAATACTTCACCTGCTTTATAACTTATACTTTCGTTTTAAATTTCAGCAGGTGTCTTTTTAGAAAGACGTGCGCTATGCTGCAAAAACGTGTGTTCACAAGAAAAAGCACGTTTCATATTATTGCTGCAAATCGTTCACCTCAAATCAAGGATCAAATACTTTCCTTGTGGCTTTCCACCTACAACCGCACAAAACTATTACAATTTACGCTAAACGTTTAAGCAGAACTTCAGCTCATTTTTGTAGGACTTTTAAGAAAATCTAAGTAAAATAATAAAAAATTATTGCTCGTGGTATCACCCTTCACTCACCGCGTATGTCCACATATTCTTTCAAGATATAGAGGATTCGTTTCATACGTTTTCAGGCGACGACAATTACTCCGTTACAAAGTGGATTAAATGCATTAAAGACTCTAAAACTTTTTACAATTTGGACGAATTAAGGTGTTTTATTTATTCGCAGCGTATGTTGAAAGGTACCACAAAGTTAATCTTATGCTCAATTTTGTGCAAATCGTGGGACGAATTGAAAGCAGCTGCTTAAGGAATTTCATCAGCATGCTACAGCGACATATGTGCACAATTCCCTCAGGAGCCGGAGAAAGCAAAATGACGTGCTAATAATGCAGGAGATCGCGAGTGCAGCAGATATTCTGCGGAGGTATGAAAAACTGAAGTCAGAGCCGTATCAACCAAACCGAAATGTGTTCCAAACAAAGAAGTAAAAGGCATAGGCTCAAGTGTTTCAATTGTGATAGTGAATGTCACATTTCCAGTCAGTCTCCAAAACCAAAAAGAGAAAGTGGGACATGTTTTCGGTGCCAACAAAATGGCCACATGGTGAAAAAATTTCCCCAAACAACGGCAGTGATGTTGTTACAGGAGGCTGAGTCAGCGAATAACACATTCCTACAAGACTCCCAAGGAGAGTTCGAATCCCATTTCAACAATGACCAACCCGAAGCTATTCAAACAATGATCACTTGCAAGAACCATGATTGATACTGGCAGCCCAATTAGTTTCGTTCAGCAAAAGTACATCCTGCCTGGTGATATCTTCAAGATCTTCAACGTATGAATTTGTATGTATTAATTATAGTAAGCTTGTTGTGTTTGGAAAAGTGTATTGTGATGTTAAAATATGTAATAATTTTGTTAATATATGTTTGTATGCAGTAGAAAATGAAACGATTAAAAATGTAATAGATTTAGGAAGAGATTTCCTTCAGAAAAAAATATAAAATTGACAATAGAAGATTAAACCATCGATCTTGTTAATGAAAAATAAATTGATTGCAATGAAGCGAATGATATTTTAAACATCAATACGGGGTGACAACCGCGATGAAAATTTAAATTTAAAAATAAATGAACAGTTTTGTTATACTGAGAAAGTAAATTTACGTGATTAAGTTAGCAAGAGTATTACGAATATCAATTGATTTGACGTGAGTTCTGTTTTTGAAATAAAGAAAACTCTTAAGAGTACAACCAAGAATGATAAAAATAGTATTTCTATCATTCTTGAGTACAGCTATATTCGCGAAAGAAAGTGAAACAGAACCAGGCGATTGGACAAAACATTTGCCTAAAGAAGAGTTTGCGCTAAATAACTTCAAACATAAGAGGGCTTTAGTCCAAGTGTGCTACTTTTCGAAGTTGTTCAGAAGAGAGAGATACATATGTGATAAAATCCGAGAGTACTTGGAACAAAATGTTGTAATTGAAAAACCATGAGATTTATATGCAATTCGACAAGCAAGAAGCAAATGTGAGAACTGTTCAAAATCAAGAGACCAATAAAACTTACTTTGATAAACATCATAAAAAACCTCATTCGTATAGTTTCGGTGACTATCAGATGATAAAGGAAATCATAAATACTCCAGGCGTTAATAAGAAACTTATTGCTAAATATAAAGGACCGTTTGAGGTAGTTAAAGTCCTACCAACCGACAGATACTTGATAAAAGATTTTAAAAACCTGAAACCTGAAAACTTGAAGTCTTATTAATTCTAATTTATTGATTACACGTATCAAATCATCTTTTGAGATTTTGTTTGAATTTGTATTTAATTTGAGTATATGATCTACATGTTCAATTTATTTCAATCTTTTGTATACTATTTTCATATAATGTTTAAGAGACGATTCGAAAGATAATTAAAAAGAGAATAATTATATTAATGTTATTACTTTTATTTTGATTTGATTTGAGTTTGTAAACTTGTCGAAGTTATACGCATTTAATACTGATATAATCATAATGTGATGATTCATGTGAATGTATCCGGTGGTAAATCTGGAGCGATTTACGATCAGAATGATCAAAATGTAGAACTTTTAAGAAAATCTAAATAAAATCATAAGAATATTGCTCGTGGTATCTGCCTTTACTCACCGCGTACGTGCACTTAATCATAATTATGTTTCTTATATACTACTGTAACATTGCCCTCGAATGATGTCAAGTTTAGTTAAGATAACATT
This sequence comes from Eristalinus aeneus, assembly GCA_955652365.1. Classification (NCBI taxonomy): domain Eukaryota; kingdom Metazoa; phylum Arthropoda; class Insecta; order Diptera; family Syrphidae; genus Eristalinus; species Eristalinus aeneus. The sequence continues at coordinate 86,736,196 of OY019131.1, read as the reverse complement.
ATTGTATGTCCATGCTATATACGAATCAGTTATGCTTTATGATATGCTATATATGATCGTGGTGAAAAACAGATATGTCTGTCAGCTGCAATAAAGTTATGGTCGAATAAACACTTAGATAAGAATAAAGTATACTCTCACAGTCACAGTGTGGTAAGCTTCCTTAATTCTGGGGCGCTGTGCATTTAGATTGTATATAGCCACAGAAATTTTGATGCGGAAGGACTGTTTTTCTTTGTGAACGGGATATATATATAAAATGTGGAATCTGAGTCGTCAGGTATGGTCTTATCCTGCTAAGTTTTATGGAGACTTGACCGTTACCGACTTCTTTTTTAATTTGCTGTTGCTTAGCGCCACAATTTGTTGTACCATCTATGTGACGTTGGGTAAATAGTTCTTAACTTAGTATACATAATGCAGTATTCCATAACCTTCCGTAGTGAATCTCCATTCTTCACATTGCTGTTCCGACAAATAATGCCCAGCTTGCCTAGCGACGGCGTCAAACATCTCACAAAACAGCACGACGATGATGCCTGCCTCCGGGTCAGAGTCTTCGACAGTGTCGCGTTGTTTATCAACTTCCCACCTCATGCCCACTTCGACCACTGACGTGCCGTACGGAGCATGAACTGTTTTCAGGCGAACTAAACCAAAGAAAACAGAACAAGAACCGGCGGCCAATCCTGACAACCGAACATTTTCCACGGAACATTTTAATTCCGTGAACGATAAAGTTTTGCTCTGCGTCCCAATTACAATCATTAAACTAACCCAAAAAGGACAAAAGCCTCGATTGGCAGCAGTCGTAGTTGAGATCGTAAGTGTACGAGGGGCGTTCAATATATTCTCAGTCTCGATATGAAGGAAAATGCGAATTCTATTATAATTATTTTATTTTTCAATATAATCTCCCCTATCATCAATGCATTTACTACGTCTTGAGATAAAAAATAAAATTTCCTTTTTCTCTGCAAAATACCCATTTTTTGAGTTCTTCATCATCCAAAAATCTTTTTCCACGAAGACTTTTTCAAATCCGGAAACAGGAAATGATCACTAGGGGTAAGTTCTAGACTATAGGGTGGGTGTGGGATTTCTTCGAAACCACAATCTCGCGCAGCAGCATTAAAAACTCGCTCCGTGTGAACAATAGCGTTATCATGAAGAAGCAACACACCCGCTGCGAGTAAACCCCGGATTTTCTTTTTAATTTCCCTTCGGCATATTATGCAAAGTGGAAGCGTAGGATGTGGCGTTAATGGTTTCATCTTTTTTTTTGTACTCATTGAGCAAGATTTCCTGGCCCAAAAAAACTGGCCATTAGTTTCGCTGCAGACGGAGTGACTCTGAACTTCTTCGGGGGGTCTGTTCCTTTTTAATGCCACTGCATAGACTCATAGTGGTAAACAAAAAATGTTTCGTCCCCAGTAACAATTCGATCCATAATACCGTCCGCCTTCTCACTAAACATCTCCAAAAGCTCTGTACAGCATGCGATTCTCACTTTTTTCTGAGGCGCTGTGAGCATTCGTGACACCCACCTTGTTCTGACCTTTGAAAGGTTCATGAAGAACGGTGTAAATGGTACAAGTTAAAAGCTTGGTGATCTCTGCCATCATTTTCATCTTTATTCGGGCATCCGAGTTTTGGACTTATTTCACTATCAACATTTTCCGCGCTGGCTCGAGGAGATTAATGCGACTATTCGCTAATAACACCTAGTTTACTCAGCAATGTATTATAAAATAAAGCGGAAGAACAATATAAGAGCTAATTGAACCTCATGAATAAAATGTGTTACTTTCTATTGAATTGGATTTTAGGTGAAAGATTATTCTTTCATGAAATGCAACTTAAGCATACATTAATCTTGGCGTCAAAATACTCAGAGGTTATTGTTGGAGATTCAATACAGTAACAGAAAGTGACAGAAGTTGCGTAACATTTAACAATATTTCTTCGAAAATGAGTTGGCGTCGCAAACCTATGTTAACCGCCTTAACTTAAGCCATGCACGATCTCTGGTTCATAACGCACAACCCACAATCGATCTTAAATCGTGTTCTTTTTTGTTGTCAATTAAAGATGTCAAGAAGTGCGATTTCACTCCTTTGGGCATGCTGCATTAGAAAACTTCAAACTATCAATAGCCCAATATTCGGAAATAATCCAATCAATTAAGGTCAACATCACCAAGACAATCCCTGACCTTCAACCCTATTTCTCAACAAGGTTAAAGAGTGTTGGTGTGGAGTGACAGAATGCTCTGCTGTGGCACTTGTACGACGTTGCTCTTATTGATTACCCTTTCAGAATCAAAACGTCACCATCTTATCGAATTATTTGCATTTTGATGACCTACAAACTATGAAGCTAAGAGGAGGCTAAGGTGGGTCAAATGGCAGCAGAAAACGGAACTGAGACTGAACTCACCATGGGACAGGTGACTCTGACACCCATCTGTCGACAGCAGCCGACCTCTCATCAATCATTCTCCATGAGAACCGTTCTCTAGAAAATCTCCAAGGGTTACATAGAGTCACACTTCAACCTCATTCTATCAACCGTTCCATCAACCTCATTCCATCACCGTCATTGGAAAGGGATTTTCCCCAAAGTAAAAGAAATTTTGCAAAACAATAAACAAATTCCACGCGTAGATGAGCGGCCAGGTTGCAAATTCACACCGCAATTCCTGTTGAAAATAAACGTGTGTGCATATTTCTCGGCTTGCTCTTAATTGTGGCAGTTTGGCTTTATTATACCTCGCCGCGATGAAGCGAAAATCTCTGGAAGGATATGACATTTTTTTCGGATTTGCTAGGGGTTTTCATTAATATAAAAACAGCTGTCAACTTTCAGAAAAAGTGTCAGTGGCAAAAATGTCCATTCCACGTGTCAATGTCTAAAATGTTCATTCCACGACAGATTCACTTTCGCATCACCTGATCGATGATATGTCACCCCAAGGATTTGTTTTCGGACACGAAAAATAAATTGTTGTGACCCACTATCTGGAGCAACAGCAAGCGCACCTCACTGTAATGAATTATCTCCCGTATCACTTTAAACTGCTGACGACACATATAAACCATTTTTAAGTGATGTTTGTCCTCCAATGAATTTTATTTAATACGGCGTTTCACGGCAAGAGATAACTGTGTTCCCGACAAGGGCTTCAACTGATGGCTTCCAACACAAGTACACGTGCGACTGGAGAGGAGTGAATACAAGTCCACATTCGTATCACACCTGTGGGCAGAGTCCACCATTTGTTCATTTGCAACTCCCAGCGGCATATATTCTCTCCACTCATGTCCTCCGAGACTCCCCTTAGAATCGAAGAGTGTATATTTTTTTCGATCTCGGGTGTTTGTTGGCGTAGACGTGCATGAGGTGGAGTAGGTATTCGTTCCAGGATGCTGCATGGTATCCTGCAAACTGGCACCAGTCAGCAGAAGAACATAGGCACATCGAGGTGGTAGTGATACGGACTCTTATGCGAATTTCATGAAAACGCGCACTGCCGGAGCGAACTTCCTATCTTGTGTGTGCGTTTGTCGTCACACCCACATCAGCTTTAAAATAGCCGACGACGAGTTTTACCTAGCCGTCCAACCCATTCACTTTAAGTTTTATTATTGATTGAATGCCTTCATACCGCCTTGAAGATCTTAAATGAAAATTTTTCAATTTCGGAGGTGTTCAAGCCCAGGGGGATGTATGTATTTCCCACCCGACCACCATAGCTACCACCATAGATGTCCTTGACAGCGTTTATCTGCTTCTATGTACAATACATCCTCCTTTGAGGGCGAAGCAGCTGAACCCGACACTGATTAAATTTTTCTCAGAAGTCTGCCGGAGCCAATGTCGTGGAGGAGCTCATATGTAGCTGTGGGGTTTGTGTCTGGCATGAGTTTAAGGTTCAAAGAGTTTACGTCATACTTCGTAACATTTCACAGGAAACGGGAATTGCTTAGTCATTCAAGATTGGATCTCGTTTGAATACAAATTCTCCGTGGAACGCAGTGTGCAACCATCACAGGACAATACAAGTTCAAATAACCCCACGGACTGCAATCTGTTTCAGTGTTTGCCTTTCACATTTACGCTCCAATGTTTGCGACAATCGATGCTTACTCAAACGGCGATTTGTGCAGCAGAACTATTTTCAGTTAATTAACTCGGTTTTGTGACAGGTGAGCAAGTGGTTCACTTATGGGAGCTTATCTCTGTCGTTCTGTGAAATGTCCTACATGTACTTGTAAATGGATTTCAATGGACTTTAGAAGTGGGTTCACGTTGTCCTCTCGGTAGAGCGGCGGTAGACGCATTTTGTGACTTCATTTTGAAACAGCGTCAATGATCATTTAAATATAATTTTATTTAAAACACTTACATTCATAGAAAATCGAAATGTACTCCATGAAATGGTTAAAGTGAAATCCGCTCTTATTCTCTTTCTCTTCCTCTATCTACCCATGAGACGAACATATCGGGAGTTTTAGTTAGTTATTGTGTTTTGGCATCTCGTGTAGAATATTGCATAACATAATAAATGTCGCCAGACTTGTTCCGGATGGTCTCGACAAAGGTCAGAAGTTTTGTTGGTAGCTGCAGCCGCATCAGCCACTTAACCTGGCTTCAGCTAATTTATTTACATAGACTTAGATTTATAGATAAAATAATAGCTGTATGTTAGAAACAAAAAGGGGAATAAAAAAAAGAATAATACAAAAATTAAAATTAAAATTATGTATACCTACAAAAAAAAAAGTTGATCAGTAATAAGTTTTTTCTTAATTCTTTGCTTAATCTCAGTAAATGGTTTTCTAATAGGGGTTTGACAACTTTCAATCTTTGAGCGCACTCTTTCACTAAGAATCAAACTGTTGCTTGCAGTTAATTAAGTATATACAACACGTTTATCATGGTAAACAACGAGAAGCGTCTGCAAATTATACAAATTTTCTACCAAAATTTCGATTTGGTGACCGCAAAAAAAGTTTAATATAATGTAGGCTGATAAAGAGAATTATTGAGCCCCGCAATGTATACTATTTGATCGTTATTATTGTGGCATAACCGGACAAATTTCGCGAGCATTTCGCAATTTCGTAATTTTCGAGGTTTAATAGACTTTGAACTGAATTAAAAGCAGGCATAAGAATTTTGGTTTTCGACAGATTTGGTTATCACTCAGACCAGAATTGAAGGCTATAGATCATTTAAAGCGACGGTCATTCATCGACTGAAGTCTGGCGAAGATGCGCCAAGATGATGAATAACATCGAAAACCATCTTCAGTGACGAAGCAAATTTTTACCTCAATAGGTGCGTCGATAAGTGGAGTCCCTTGTGACTGCGCCAATAACCGAGGAATTAGTCTCCTTAGCATCACATACAAGATCCTCTCTGCCCTATTGTGTGAGCGTCTGAAACCGTTTGTCCATGACCTGATGGATCCCTATCAGTGTGGTTTTAGACCATAGAAGTCCACGATAGACCAGATATTCACTTTACCGCAGATCCTGGACAAGACTTAAGAAGTGCGAATCAACACTCACATATGCCGCATATGACAATGTGCATAGAGACGAGCTATACTGTGCCATGTCTAGTTTTGGCATTCCTACCCAACTCGTCAGATTGTTGGACCAGATGACGATGGAGAACTCTCGCTGCTCCGTCAAGGTCGGTAACGAACTCCTTCAAAATCAAATACCTTTAGACAAACCGACTTCTTTAGAATCATCCACTAGTCAACAATAGAGGCACGATCTTCTAGAAGTCAGTTCAATTGCTAGCTTATGCTGATGACATTGACGTGATTGGATGAACATAGCGAGTCGTCAATGAGGCGCAATTGAAGCGGAAGAGGCTAAAATAGGTCTGGCGGTAAATGAGGGTAAAATAAAGTAAATGCTGTCATCAAGAAAGGACACATAGCATCAACGTCTGGGACAGAGCTTTACACTAGGCAGCAGAAACTTCGATGTAGTCAAGGACTTTGTCTACCTCGGCTCAGCCGTAAAAAGGGACAACGACATCAGTACCGAAATCAAACGCAGAATCACTCTTGCCAATCGCTGCTCCTTTGGGCTCAAGAGCCAATTGAGTAATAAAGCCCTCTCTCGAAGGACTAAGTTCGCTTTATATAACAGCTTGATCACCCCAGTCCTACATTTTGGCGCGAAAACCTGGACGTTACCAAAGGCGGATGAGGAAGCCCTTAATCTTTTCGTTTGAAAACTTTTGCGTGCGATTTTTTGTCCTGTTTGCGTTGATGGCATCTTGAAGAGAAGATTTAACGACGAACTCTATGGGCTGTACAGCGACATGCAGGTGGTCAAGCGTCTACGAATGCAACACTAAAGATGGCTAGGCCATGTGAAGCGTATGGATACCACTGCTCCGCCCCGAAAAGTCTTTGAATCTGTGCCATTGGGACAACTCAACAGAGGACGACCTAGACTAAAGTGACGCACACAACTGGAGAAGGACCTCAACCAACTTGGAGTGCGCAACTGGAGACAGCTGGCGAAAGATCGTGCTGGCTGGAAAGGCATGTTGGTTGAGGCGCAGCTCTACCCCGGACTGTAGTGCCACGAGAAGAAGAAAAAGGTGCGTCAATACGAAATTTAAGCGTTATTGGTCGGATAAAATCCACATGTGTTTCTTAATTGCCACTTCACCCACGAATATAATTTGATACAGCATTGCTGCTATTAAGCCATATTTCTTCATCGATAATAACGACCAGCACGTTACTGTGATAGGTCTGTGTTGTCGCACCATGATTACGTATTTTGTTCGCAGTGCCGTAGATCCGCAGAGTAGAATCTTCAATTAAGTCCGGATATACATATATTACAATTACAACTAAATGTGGGGGGAGTGGGTTTCGATTCTTTTGCTATAGAGGTAAAGGAACAATTGAGTTGATTTGCATCGTCTACAGGGTTAGATATTTTAGACCCATTTACCTTAATATTGAGAATATCATTTGAAGTCCTATTTCTGTTTAGGATATCATTTACTAAACTCCATTCTTTTTTTGAATTGACACTACAATTCTGAAGTTTGCTTGTAAAGTATGTATTCCGGCATATTTTGACTTTGTTCTTTACTTCATCATTTAATCTAGCATAGTAATTTTTTTAAAAATTGGTTTTCTGAATGACGATTATATTTCTTACGTAGATCATTTTTTTTGCTAAATTTTTTAAGCAGGCTCACGCTTATCCAAGGCCTAAGACGTTTTAGGTTTTTGCCATTGTTATTAACAATAATAGTCCAGCTTTCAATGTGTTTTCTAAGCGTCGTTAAGAAATTATCATAGGCTAGACACGGATTACTTTCTGCATTAACAGTATCCCGGAATTCATACTTTAATCGCTCTTTTAAGTCGCTATAAATAATTTTGTTTTTCTTCATAAAAGGAACGTGTTCGTCTGAACTTCTTGTTTGTGTTTTTCGAATATTTAAATTTGTCATGCAGTGGTTCAGCAGAAAGATTGCAAGGAAAATTGGCGTCAAGTGTCAAGAAAATGTGATCGATACAGGCTTTTGTTTCAGCTGTTATTCGAGTCGGCTCTATGATAAAGGATTTCAGCCCAAAAGATTTTACCCAAAAAGAGATTCCAAGAAGGTAATGCCGCAAGCCATATAGCACACGTTACAATGATTTTTTAAAGAGTAGTTTGACTAAATTCTACAGAGCTACGTTATCATTGCTTTATGCCAATAAGTTGACGATGTTTAAATAAGTCAGCGTCAACATTGAACGCGTATTGGCAGTTATTTTAGGCGCAATGTGTGGCCAGGTCTCTGAAAATTGCTTCGAATTATGAGAAACGCGCATATCATCATTCATTTTTTTTTATAAAGCTTTATAAAATACAGAGCGAAACATTTTTGATAAAAAACAGACTTAATAAACTTAGGAGTTTGTCATAAAAGAAGAAATACAATATCATGCAATGGGTAACTTTAAAAAAATGTTTTTCAATACGAGTTGAATTATTATTTGCGCACAGCACAGGCCAATTCATCAGGCCCCAATTGGGGATTCGTACTGAGTTTACTTGCTGAGTGAGAGTGCTATATGTGGTTTAAAGGATATATCGCAGCACACAAATAGTAAAATCAATAGCTAAAATGCATTCATGTTTACACGTACGCCATTCGCTCAAGCGTAACATCTTATGGCTCGTGCCAACCTGCTTAGTGTCTACCTCTTTCTACCCCGTATGAAGTGAGCGCCAAGATACAAATGTCTCGATAGGGAACATTTGTTGTGAACGAGCCCTTATTTTTTTTTTTGTTTGTTTGCTCTGACATCTGTGAAAACTATTTAGTATACATCAAGTCATTGAACAGACAACATCATATTTTTTCATCGTGTTAAAAATGTCGAATTTTGTACCAGGAAGTGATTATTTGCGTAAAGCAGTTTTTTTGTTTTCATTTGAAGAAAATTGCTGCAGAGTCGCATCGAATGCTTTTCGAGGCATATGGTGATCCTGCTCTCTCAGAAGCAACATGCAAAAGATGGTTTCAACGGTTCAGAAATAATGATTTTGATGTGAGAAATCATATCATTGCGAAGAATTGCAAGCGATATTGGATGAAGATGATGGAGTCAAAAGCAAATGGCAGCAATGTTAAATGTTGCACAACAAACAATTTCTGGCCGCTTAAAAGCTATGGGAAAGATCCAAAAGTGTGGAAAATGGGTGCCACATGAATTGAATGAAAGACAGATGGAAAACCGAAAAAACACTTGTGAAATTTTGCTTCAAAGACACGAAAGAAAATCGATCTTGCATCGGATTGTTACTGGCGATGAAAAATGGATTTATTTTAAGAATCCTAAACGGAAAAAATCATGGGTTAATCTGGGACAACCATCAACATCGACTGCAAAACCATATCTATTCGGCAAGAAGACAATGCTGTGTGTTTGGTGGGACCAGAAAGGTGTGCTGTACCACGAGCTCCTGAAACCTGGTGAAACCGTTAATACTGATCGCTACCGACAACAAATGATCAATTTTACCCATGCATTGATCGCGAAGCGAACAGAATTGGCCAGAAGACACGGCAAGGTAATTTTGCTCCATGACAATGCACCTGCACACAAAGCAAAACCGGTTCAGGATACAATTAAAACACTAGGGCTAGGACCAGCTACCCCACCCGTCGTATTCACCAGACTTGGCTCCTTCCGACTACCATTTGTTTTCATCGATGGGACACACATTGGCTGAGCAGCACTTTGATTCCTACGAGGAGGTTGAAAATTGGGTGTCTGATTGGTTTGCTTTAAAAGGCGAGCAATTTTATTGGCGTGGTATTCACAAATTGCGAGAAAGATGGTCAAAATGTGTAGATAACAATAGCCAATACTTCGAATAAAACGATTTTTTTTCCCATTTATAATTAGTATTTTGTTTTCAAAAAAATTCTCATACTGGTATACCTAATTTGCTTTACATTGGTTTCATCTCAAGGTTCCTTGTTCAATCTACAGATCGAAATAATTTTTGCTTCTCTTAACGGTAAAATGCATGTTTTTAGGATTCTATACAGCCAAAATTATAGAAACCAACACCTGTTAGGTGCCATATCAAACATAAATATCATAGTGCTGCTTACGATGCCGCTTACTTACCTAACTTAAGCTTGTAGCTTAGAGTTCCTGAATGCCATTGTAAATGATTGCAGTGTACAAATTTTCATTCCACTCTCCGTGACTTACTGGGGACTTTTTAACTTAAAACAGAGCGTAGGTTGTTACCCTCTGCAGATGCGCTCCTAAAACATCCATGCGATCGATTAGGAATGATGTTTTCTCGTGCCCATATAACAGAATAGTTTCCGTAAATAACCTTAACATTCCCCTGGAATGTCGAACAAATTTCGAATGTAGGATCAGCTTCATAGTCCCTTGCAGGCCAGTGCGGCCATGTTGTGTGTCCATTATTGATTCGGCTTGGGGGCCCATCCGCACAATCTTTATTGAATTCTTCTAGTTGTTCATTTTACCCCTTAACTCTACAAAGCACACATAGCACATGAGCCCTGCAGGGTTGAGCTTCGACAAGCAAGACCTCCCTGCTAGCAATGAGTTTTATCCGAAATCCTTGTCACATATTAAAAGCTTGTGAATTCTTTACCCCACATAATCCGTTTCCCTTTAGTAGCAATCCCTTAATCGTGTGCAACTCCTACCAGTTATTGAAGAGGCACCCTTTTCCTGGAATCAGCAGAGCAGGCAAGTGTGGACTCGTCATCAAAACAAATCCCAGAAAGAATCAGGAAAGGAGGCGATGTTTCAAGGATCAATATGAACGCATTGTTTACCCGGTCTTATACGAACGGGTGAAATTGAGTGAATTCCTTGAATCACGAACCCACTCCACTTATACCTTTCCAAATTCAAAATTAATTTTTATTCAAAAGATGTACCAGTTCGTACGCGCCACAAATTTCCTTAATGCTGACGCCATCTCTTCACACGCTACTCGCGTTTCTGTTTGCTCAGTATCTCCACTGGAAAACGATGTGGTGGGCTGGGGAGAGATGTGAAAATTTGATATAAAACGAAATTCCATTTGTTACATTACAAGTCAACACGGTGGAGGTGAACCTGGATGGACCAAGGGTTCCGAGCTGCCGAATGGTAAATAATTAACAAGTCCAAGGGCATCACTGATGACAAGATAATGGAGAGAAAAAGATACAAATTTGTCAACGGTGCGGCGTTCGTTGTGACTCTGCCGGCGGGAAGCGGCAGACACAGAGCGACATGGTTTCTTGAGCAAACAAAGAAGTGTCCCTGGAGCCGAAAAGTAATCATTCGATCTCATCAGACTTTGTTTGGAGGGTAAATAAATGTTTTAACTGAGATGCCACAGCACACGGGCGCACTACAAGGCATATTCCCGACAACAGTGGTGGGGCAAAGGTGCGTGCTACAAGAGGGGAATGCTAAATTGTGTCATTTCATGCGTCACCCTTCTGGAGGATGACTCGGCGCGAAAAGCGGTAAATATTCTATTTCATAAGTGGTGGAAAAACTAAATCAAGAGGCAGATTATTTATTTAAGTGACTAAACGAATCTGCGCCCTTGAAGCGAACAAGCTATCTAGCTTAACGACATGGTTGCCAGTGTGTGCCTTCCGCTTAGTGGGTGAAGAACACCTTCGCCGACAAGATATTTCTGAGAAATTCATACTTTATTTCCCACTTACTGGGAGGCGCGTGTGCGGTTGTCTCGGTATCCCGCATTTGGTCTGCGGTTACCCGGGAAAGAGAGTAAGTGTGTCGTCTATTTATAGACGCATTCTTTTCTTTGTCGTGACAAAGTGCGCAATGCTTAAGAAGTTCTATTAACCTTCCGTGCGAGCACATGGAGTTAAAATAAAGACGCCGTCGTGCTTAGGTTTCACACTCAGTGGAGCTTGAAAATGGGGGAGACACACAGCTTAGCGATGGCGACTGGTTGTCACATTGAACTTTCACGCACCTCGACGCATCTACTTTCGAATTTGAGCGGGAAGTGTTAAAATGCATCCTCCTCGATTTGCACGCCAGATAAATAACAAAGCAAATAGCTCTCACCATGCCCATCCCTACGACCGGACAATACTTCACCTCCACCACAGGGGGTTGATTGAGAGCTTTGCAGCGTTACAAATGTTTAGCGAGGAAGGATGGATCGCAAGCTGCACAGATATGGTCATTATGGTTATGCATAAGCAGTAGGCACCAACAGAGGTTATACGCCAAGCGATAGCTGCACCAGAATCCAGGGCAGTAAATATGCATCGTCAAATAGGTACATCAGGAAGATTGGGTTACTGGTTGTGTGTTTCGAAGTTCATGCAAAACTAAAGGGAAAATGCTTATAAAGGAGCGAATTCGCTACCACCAGAAAATGTGTGTGAATGCATGTCCCTCCAGCCAGTCTAGTTTAATTTTTCTGGTCAATACATACAGCATACATGAGAACGGGGATCAATAAGCTTGATCGGTTTGGTTGAACACGTTGCATGCAGTGGGGAGCTTCCCAGACGGGAAATCGATTAAATTTTCAACAAGGACTGGCATGATTTTACTTAATGCCATACCGGATTTCCATATCATGTTTGCTTTCGGTCTACTTATCATATGGAATGCCTGAGAGAAGTGCGGTTTGTAGGGAGTGCGGTCTGTGAAAGCCTTTAGCTCTGAGTGGGTTGCAGTTTTGTGAGATATATTTGAGGTGCGATATTGGATGCGGAAGCGTACTAATTCGAGCCAACTGATACAATGGATATTTTATGTAGTCATTTCTCTGAATGATGAGGACAGAAAAAAATATTAGTCCTGTCGCATTCAATTTGCCTAGTTTCCTTTTTCTCTGACTTCAAATTAAATGATAATCTTTTTCGGGTGCTAAAAGTCAGATTGAACTAGTTTTATTCATATGCCATGGACAGGGCATCAAGGCTTAAAGAAGCACCCAAGCTGAGATCTTAACAAAAGTTGTTGTGAATTTTTGTCTCTGAATGGTTTTCAAAATTTCGATGTCAAAAGTGCTCTCCTCACGACTTTCCCCAAAAAAATTCAATGCAGCTGGTGGAAAGGACACGGTGACAAATACTGTCAACTGCAGGCAAGCGAACACAAACGACTTCAAAGCCTTGTTTAAGTTAACACGGTATGTTGTGTGTTTATTGAGAATGCACCCTCCGGTAACCGAGCATCCAGTCATTACGATTTTGTGGTTGTCAATCTCTTCCATCTTTTGTGAAAATGTCTTTAAAAGTATGGTGATATGAAAATGTGGTAAAATTTTATAAAAAAAATTAACAATGTAGGCATTGGAATGTTTAGGTGGCTTTGGGGTTGGTTGTACTCGTACACTCGTATATAACCTTTTTAATTATGGGTAAAAGCCGTGGCGTAGTGGGTAGAGTGCGACGCCCACACGCCGAAGGGTCTAGGTTCGACTCCCAGTTCAACACCAATTTTTCTAATATTTCACGGCACCACCTCTTTCGAGCTGCTGACAACACTCAAAGAGTAATAACTGTCTAAGAAAGCTTCTCATATTTCGCCGTTCGGAGTCGGCAAAAAACTGTAGGTCTCTTCTACTCGTGAGAGAACAGTAGCGCGCACAACACGAGTAGTTGATGAGCAAGCTAGGCCCTGGTCCCCCTTTGGACTGTAGCGCCAACAATTATTATTATTAAAAGCCGTTGAACGTGGAATGTGAGGTCCCTTAACAGACCACATGCAGCCGAACAACTTACTGAGGCCCTTGATTGCTACAAGGCAGACACTACTACCATCCAGGAAGTGCGATGGGATGGGCCTGGCATAAAAACGATGAAGAACTGCGATATCTACTACAGCGATTTCTATAGAGAGAAGGCAGCGCTTATTCGGATGCGGATTTGTTGTTCGAGGCAGACTTAGGCAAAAAGTGTTGAGCTACGACACCGTCAGCGAACGCCTCATGAAAGTCCGCATCAAGGCTTAATTCTGGAACATCAGCCTAATTTGCGCTCACGCCCCGACAGAAGAGAAGGATGACAAAATCAAGGATGACTTCTATGATCTCTTCGAAAGAACATACGATCGATGCCCCAGCTATGACACCAACATCGTTCTAGGAGATTTCAACGCTCAGCTGAGAAAGGAGGACATCTTTGCTGGAGTCATCGGTAAACACAGCCTGCACGACAACATATCCGGAAACGGACTCAGGCTGTTGGACTTCGCCTCGGGGTGCAACCTCTCTCTGGCTAGCACGTGGTTCCCACACCTGGACATTATCAAAGGGACTTGGCGATCTCCTGATCAGACTTCAGACACTCCTCCTTCATTCTCGATGTCCGAACCTTCCGAAGGAAAGAGCACCGGCTTCTCAGAAGGAAAAGGAAGAAGCATGAGAAGCGCGCGGTCGAGGAAATGGAAAGGTGCTATGGCAGGAATGAAGTCCGAAAGGATACAAAGTTCGAACCAAAGCCTGCCGGGACCAAAACGGACAACTGGTGGTAGAGTCGCAGTCTGTGCTGAGAATCTGGAAGCATCATTTCTGCAGACTCCTAAACGGCGATGACGACCCAAATCCCGCTGTTAGGCAGAATGTTCCACTCAATTTGGACGATGATAGACAAGCATTCCGTCCCCCCGACTTAGACAAGGTGAAGATAGCAATATTTAGGCTGAAGTCGAACAAAGCTGCTCGAGCGGACGGACTGTCCGCAGAACAATTTAAAGCAGCTGGAGTTGACCTGGTTGGGCGCATGCACCAGCTCATCTGTAAGATATGGTCGGAAGAAAGCATGCCCGATGAGTGAAATCTCAGCGTCGTTTGTCCGGTTCACAAGAAGGGAGATCCCTTTGACTGCGCCAACTACAGAAGGATTAGTCTCCTGAACATCGCATACAAGATCCTCTCTGCCGTATTGTGTGAGCATCTGAAACCATTTGTCCATGACCGGATAGGTTCCTATCAGTGCGGTTTCAGGCCAGGGAAGTCAGCAATCGACCAGATCTTCACACTGCGGCAGATCCTGGAGGAATCCCAAGAAGTACAAATCGACACGCACCATCTATTCGTCGAGTTCAAGACCGCGTATGACAGCGTGCATAGAGAGGAGCTATACAGTGCCATGTCTAGTTTCGGCATTCCTACCAAACTTGTCAGATTGTGTAGGATGACGATGGAGAACTCTCGCTGCTCCGTCAAGGTCGGTAACGAACAAACCGAGACTTTCAATGTCGAAGTGACTTCTTTAACATCATCCTCTAGAAGATTGTGTGTAACTCACAAGTCAACGCCAGAGGCACTATCGTCCAGAAGTCAGTTCAATTGGTAGCTTACGGTGATGACATTGATGTGTTTGGACGAACACACAGAGCCGTCAATGAGGTGTTTTCTGGCATTGAAGCGGAAGCGGCTAAAGTGGGTCTGGCGCTAAATGAGGGCAAACCTAAGTACATACTGCCATCAAGGAAGGACACACACCATTGACGTCTCGGACGGAGCGTCACATTAGGCAGCAGAAATTTTGAGGTAGTCAAGGACTTCGTCTACCTCGGCTCCGTGGTAAACAGAGACAACAACATCAATACGGAAATCAAACGCAGAATCACTCTTACCAATCGCTGTTTCTTTGGGCTCGAGAGGCAAATGAGTAAAAAAGCCCTCTCTCGAAGGACTAAGCTCGCTTTATATAACAGGTTGATCATCCCCGTCCTACTTTATGGCGCGGAATCTTGGACGTTAGCAAAGGCGGATGAGGAAACCGTTAGTCTTTTCGAAAGAAAAGTTTTGGGTGCGATTTTTGGTCCTGTTTGCGTTGATGGCATCTGGAGGAGAAGATTCAATGACGATCTCTATGGGCTGAAAAGCGACATGCGCCTGGTCGAGCGTCTACGGATACAACGCTTAAGATATCTAGTCCATGTTGATCGTAAGGACACCACTGCTCCGGCCCGAAAAGTCTTTGAATCCGTGCCATTGGGACAACGCAACAGAGAACAACCTAGACTAAAATGGCGCACACAAGTGGAGAAGGAGCTCAACCAACTTGAAGTGCGCAACTGGAGACAGCTGGCGAAAAATCGTGCTGGTTAGAGAGGCATATTGGTTGAGGCCCAGGTCCACCCCGCACTGTAGCGCCACAACAAGAAGAAGAAAAGCTGTTGATGCATTTAAGTATACCAACAGGAAGGTGTTTCTCAGATTATACAGAAACTGAAGAATGTAGACGATTTGTATAACATTCTGATGTAGGCGAGTCTCGAACAGAAGAACCATGAACTTCCTCTCGTGCATACAGTTGAGCAGAAATCGTTCTACAGTAAAACTAGTCTATTTGCGTTTTCAGTTTTTTTTTTTCTATTTGCGTTCAGGATTTTTTATTCTCAGCTACTTCGCTTGTCAGAGATGGATTTGGATCCCAATTAACGAGTCTCTTTAATTGGCCACTTGCTACCACTTTCGCTCAGCAAGTTGGTTGAGGTCCTTCACTACTTTCGTGCGCCCCATTGCGTTGTTCCACTTAGCGCTCTTCAGGTTGTAATCCGTTGTCTCTTTATGGCCTAAACATTTTACCCGCTGACAAGGTTGATACTTGGCAAGGTTCATATTACTATAGAGCTCTTACCTTCTTCTTCAAAATTCACTAATGCAAACTGGGCTGAAAATTTACCGCAGAACTTTTCTCTCGTTAAGACAATGGAAACAAACGATGCTGAGATTCAACTCTGCGGTTAGAGTTTCCTCCGAGAGTTTCTGTGCGATTGATGAGATGATGTAGAAATGATTCCATTATATCATTTCCAGTTGCTTTTAAAAATTGTCAGACAACTATTTCAAACAGTGTGCAATTAATACTCCCAACCAAACTCGAGGTACGCAGGGAGTTGGATGTTCACATTTTTGGGAAGATATTGAAAATAAGTAGAAGGCGTGCATGCAACACAAAAATTATTTTTGGTTTTCTTTCAAAACAATTATGCGATTTTTTTAATGGAACACTAGCCCACAAAAGTGCGTAAGATGATTAGCAATCCAAACTCCGACCTTTTCCAATGGAACCCAGTTCGTTGTCTTTGTTCTGAAGAGTTGTATTCGTTGACACATCAATAGACAGATAGAGCGAATCCCATTGAATCTTTTTCTCTAGAAGCCACGAAACGCGTTTCATTTGAAAGACCAAGAACTTTTCCATCTGTTTTTTTATAACTTCCAAGTTTTGGTATTGTAAAGTAGGTCAAGAATCATAAAAGTACTATACAAAAACAGAAAATTGGGCTGAAAAATTTGCGTGACTGTTGCATGTAAGGGAAGGATAATTTCTTTTCTTTAACGTAGACGAAGTCCTTGATAATTTCAACGTTTTTGTTGCCATTTATGAAGGTTTGCTTGAAATGTAGATGCTAGGCGTCCCTCTGTGATGAAATTATTTACGAAAATTGTATGAGATGTTTAACTGTCATTCATTTGAGTAAGCAGTTTAACGAACCTTAAGAGAATTTGTTTTGACTATTGAGTTTTGCAGGATCTTCTTAAAAGTAATGTTACAAAAGTCACATAAATTTCGGTGATTTCGCTTTTGACGATCAGCGAGAGTTCCCCGTTCTACACAACGAAATAACTTTATGTTCCACCAACTGTCACAGAATGATTAATTTCCTTTTGACAACTATTGTGGCTATAAAACGTGTAGCCCTATGTGAATTCCAAAATTTCTGTACAATACAATTTACTCTTCAAAATATAATAATTAATAATTGTTGGCGCTACAGTCCACAGGGGGACCGTGAGATGGTGGAGGGAGATGGTGCCGTGAAAAATTGGAAAAATTGGTATTGAGCTGGGAGTTGAACCTAGACCCTTCGGCGTGTGAGCGTCGCACTTTACCCACTACGCTACGGCGGCCACACACTCTACAAAACATACTTACAGCAATTTCAACGAATTTTTCAAAGAACATTCATTTTGCAACTGACGCTTAAGGGAACTTTGAAATGCCAAGAACACAGTGGGGGTGACGAGGAGGAGTGGTTTCATTTTGTTACTAGGGTTACTGGTCCGTTCTGGGAAATGTTCATTCATTTTCATCGACTAAGTTCCTCGAAATGAATTGCAAAGATAATATTCTGAAAAGAGAACACAACTTTTGGTGTATGTTTTGTGCTTGCAACAAGCATTTTAGGGGAATTACTAAACCGCGGATGTCGCCAGATTCATTCGGTGACACTTTAATATTACAAATTAACTTCTATTAAGAGGGATACGAGTAGACGAAAAACAAATCTTTGCAATTGTTTTGTAAGTTCCACTAGTTTGGCTTGCAATGTTTATCAGTAAAAAGAATGGTTATTATTTAGTCAGTGTTCTTTATTCATTTCTTTTTCTATGTGGTTCGTTCATTTGGCAAACATTCATGTTACGTTGTGGACGCCAAGAGGAGGAGGGCATCCTTAAAATATATTGTTAAGTTTTTCTTAATTCATTTACTCTGACACACTCTAGTAGAAGAGACTGTTATTTGTTGAAAACTAAAGCACACTTAGTCATTCCCTTATTATTTTTTTACTTTTTTCAAGATAAAGATAATAAGATATTTTCAATAACCCAACAACTGGAAGTATACTACATAATCACCTTTAACTCAGCCATTATTACTTTGAAACGATAACTGATTTGCATGTCTCCACTACTAAAAACATAAGTCATGGCATCCCTTTCAAAACTTATCGAAACTTGAAGAACCATATTAATTAGCACATTTTGCATACCTGTCGCCACATAGAAGCTTAAACTATGCGTGAATATGTTCCAAGCCTTCTGCCACATTTGAAAATAAGTTTGGCTAAGCCTAAATTCTGTACTTCATATAAATTTGGTTGGAGTTGGAAAATCCGTAACACATGCCAGCAAGTAGCAAAGTTCAAAAAGCACATGGTAGCATTTGACACAGCACGGCACGACAACCTGATTCGATCACAAAAATGGATTCCTTAAAGGCAGTTTGTTGTGAGAAACAATATATATATTTAACATATATTTAACATGATATGTGTGATTGACACTTAATTCTTGGCCTTTGGCACTGGGAGTATCAGTCTATAGCGAACTACGTAGCTTACCTTTTTGACAGAGCTACGTACTCGCATTTTATAAGTCAACGTGTGTGCTGTCTGTGCAAAAACCCTTTAGAAGATTCTCTGATTTCATAAGTCTAGAAAATGTGTAGGTTGTATTATATACTTAATTATTATTCAGTTAGGAAAGGCAGTGGTAAAATTCAATTTAAGTCAGCCTTCTTCGTCTCCTTCGGATGGAGGTAAAATCCGGGGTGGACCTGGGCCTCAACCAACATGCCTCTCCAGCTTGCACGATCTCTTGCCAGCTGCCTCCGATTGCGCACTCCAAGTTTGTTGAGGTCCTTTTCCACTTGTGTGAGCCATCTCAGTCTAGGACGTCCTCTGTTGTGTTGTCCCTGTGGTTCGGATTCGAAGACTCTTCGGGCTGCTGTCCATACGCTCTACATGGCCTAGCCACCTTAATGCCCGCTTTTAGTAGCGTCCAGATTTCTGCGCCGCAAAGCAGGACTGGGATTATCAAGTTGTTTAAAAAAGTTACTTTGGTCGTTCGGGAGAGAGCTTAATTACTCAATTGCCTCTTAAGCCCAAAGAAACAGCGATTGGCAAGAGTGATTCTGCGCTTGATTTCGGTACTGATGTTGTTGTCTCTGTTTACCGCGGAGCCGAGATAGACGAAGTCCTTGACTACCTCGAAGTGTCTGCTGCCCATAGTGATGCTCTGACCGAGACGTCGATGTTCTGCGTACCTTAGCCGCTTCCGCATCGATGCTAGCAAACGCCTCATTGACGGCTCGCTGAGTTCGGCCGATCACGTCAATAACATCCGCATAAGCTGGCAGTTGAACGGACTTGTGGAAGATCGTGACTCTGATGTTGACGTGTGAGTTCCGCACGATCCCCTCAAGAATGATGTTAAAGAAGTCGCATGACAGCGCGTCGCCTTGTCTAAATCCTTTTTTGACATCGAAAGTCTCGGTGAGTTCGCTACCGATCTTGATGGAGCAGCGAGAGTTCTCTATCGTAATCCTATCACAATACGACGATGTTTGGTAGGGTTGCCAAAACTAGACATGGCACTACATAGCTCGTCTCTATGCACGCTGTCATACGCGGCCCACACTGATAAGGACCTATCAGGTTGTTGACGAACGGTTTCAGGCGCTCACACAATACACCATAGAAAAACTTATATGCGATGTTAAGGAGACTGATCCCTCGGTAGTTGGCGCAGTCGAAGGGGTCTCCTTTCTTGTGGACCGGACAAACGATGCTGAAATTCCACTCGTCGGGCATGCTTTTCTTCGAACATATCTCACAGATGAGCTGGTGCATACACCCAACCAGCTCATCCCCAGCCGCTTTGAACAGCTCTGCGGATAGTCCGTCCGCTCCAGCAGCTTTGTTCGACTTCAGTCTCGATAATGCTATTTTGACCTCGTGTAAGTCGGGGGGACGGAATTCTTGTCCATCGTCGTCTAAATTGAGTGGAACATTCTGCCTTACAGCGGGATTTTGCGTCGTCATCGCCGTTTAGGAGTCTGCACAAATGATTCTTTCAGATTCTCAGCACCGACTGCGACTCTACCACCAGTTGCCCATTTTGGTCCCGGCAGGCTTCTGACCGAGGTTTGTAACCGCCCGATAACTGTTACAAACCTACGATAAAATTTTCGGGCGTCATTCCTGCCATTTCCATTTCTTCGACCGCGCGCTTCTCGTGCTCTTCCATTTTTCTTCTGAGAAGCTGGCTCTCTTCCCTTCTTCTCTGTTTGTAGAGCTCACAAACAGATGTCGTTGTTCGATGCAGCGTTCCTCTTAGGTGGTGACGTGAAACCCAGCACGTCAGTGGAGGCCTCTTTGATGGCTTCTTGACAACGTTTCCACTTGTCTTCCATTGTTTGTGCACGCAGCGTGGAACTTTGAGACAGATTCAGGGAGAATCGATCGGTAAAAGCTTTAGCGATCGGCTGCGATTGTAGCTTTCTGACAACAAACCGTTTTGGCCTGTCTCGAATCCGTTGCTCCTTCGATATCCGGCTACTTACCTTGGCTACAACAAGGTGATGATCGGAGTCAATATTTGCACCTCGGAAGGTTCGGACATCGAGAATACTGGAGGAGTGTCTGACGTCGATCGCAACATGATCAATCTGGTTGACGGTTGATTGATCAGGTGATCGCCAGGTACCTTTATGAATGTTGAGTTGAGGGAACCGCGTGCTGGCCACAGAGCGATTTTGCCCCGAGGCGAGGTCAACTAGCCTAATTCCGTTCCCGGAGGTATTGGCGTGCAGGCTGTGTCTTCCGATGACTTTAGCAAAGACTTCTTTTCTTCCCATTTGAGCGTTGAAATCTCCTAGAACACTCTTGGTGTCGTAGCACTGTGCTTTAGAATATATTGAAAACTATTTTCTAACGTTGTTCAAGGACTCGTTTCAATGAAGGCATAATGGATATGGAAACAGTTGTTTTTGTCAAACTAATCTTAGCTCAAAAACATATATACGTTTCAGCAACGCCCTGTCTTAATGTAAATAAGTCCAGATTAATCTCTATCAGGTATGGAGCATCACTGCAAAAGCAGAAGCTAAATTCACTCAAACTCACTTTCTGCGTAGTTCGTGCCAAAAACTTCCTTAGTCAGTATGCTGTTGCATACCTCCTCAATTTCTAAATACTGAATTGGGATGAGACGTGGTCAGATCTATAGTGTAGAGCTACGAATAGGGTGTGAGATTTCAAACGTTATTTTCCTAAAGCAATGCTTTCCATGTAAATGCATTGGATTTTTGCGTTGTTTCTGGGCTGGAAATTTCGCATTCCTTTGCAATACAACCTCTTTTGAATTACTGAAAACACATAAGGAGCACTAATACGCCGGAGAGATTTCAACATATAGCAACATTATTCATTTTCATTTAATTAAAATTTGAATCCTCAGACAAGTTAGACTCAAATAAACTCGCATAAGAAGCTATGCAATAGGAGAACATTAAATCGCAAATTTCCCAGCATTTACAATTTGCATACACTTAGACCAACCTCTTACTTCCTGTGCATATTCAAGCATACCCCTAACGAATTGGGAGATTGGGAAAATGAAGTACTTTTCCGGTTGTTGCAAAATATTCAAAAAACCGGAATATATGTAAAAAATTTTGTTTTTTGCACAATAAATATAATTTAATCTTAACCTTCAAATCTGAATCTGATTTTCTTCTTTTTTGTGTAGCGACAAAGTGTGGGGCGGACCTGGGCCGCAACCAACGTATCTCTCCACTCAGCATTATTTTCCGCCAAGCTATTTTTATTGGCGCTTTCCAAGTTATTTGAGGTTCTTCTCCACTCATTATAAGCGTTATACGAGGGTTGCCTTTTATATTTCGGGAATAGAAAACTAAAACAAATATTAATCGAAAAAAGCTTCATTGGTTCTCAAACTATTTCCTATTAAGATCTATACACTTTTGCATGCGTTTGAACCAATTGTCGAAACACTTTTGCCACTCTAATTGAGGTATCTCCAAAAAATGCATTCAGAACGCATCAACCGCTTCTTCAGGTGTCAAAAAACGTTGACCTCTAATTTAATTTTTTACGTACGGGAATAAAAAGAAGTCATTCGGTGCCAAGTCAGGACCATACGGCGGATGACTCATCAAATCGATGTTTTGAGTGCTCCGAAAAAACAGGCGACCATTTGCTTGGAAGTGCTTCGTGCGTGAGCAACTATTGTTGGATTTGGCTCAATTTGAAACACCCTAACAGTCAATTGCTGTTTACTTACGGGCTCATACGCGTGAATTCATGATTCATTACCTGTCACGATGTCATAGACGTGTTTCGAAGCACCGCTATCGTATTTTTGTAGCATTTCTTCCGCCCTATCGACACGAGCCTTTTTTGAGCGAATTATAAATTTTGTGGGATCCAACGCAAACAATTTGTTTTGACTGTCGAATGTTCATGCAATCTTGAATGTATGCTAGTCCCACTTATGCCTAAGGTTATCTCAATCTCACGATAGATCACATGACGATCTTGCAATATCAGTTGGCTCACAGCATCAATAGTTTCCGGAACAACAAATGATTTTGAATGACCTTCACGAAATTCGTCTTGGAGTGAACTACGACCTCTGTTGAATTCTCCATACCATCGAAAAACACTGGTCCTTGATGGAGCTTCGTCGCCGAAAATTGAATTAAGTTCATTGATGCACTGTTGTTGAGTTAATCCACGTCGAAAGTTGTAAAAAATAATCGCACGAAAATTTTCACGATTTAATTCCATTTTTTTGGCAAGATGAGGCTTTTAAGTTACTGTAAACAACACAAGTAACGCTCGTATGTCGAAACATTCTGAGTACGTATAACCTTAAAAATGTTAAACCTTACGATAGAGCTGGCAGTTGCCAGATTGCAACACTAGGGTTGTCCAACCCCGAAATATATAAGGCAACCGTCGTATTTGAAGACGCTTGACCAGGCGCATGTCGTTGTAAAACACTCAAGGTTCATTGTAAAGTCGACTCCTTGTGATTTGCCTATTAACCGCTATGAATTCGATAAATTTTTTAAGAGAATCACAGATCGTGGAAATGTCAATCGAAAATCTCATCGTCAAAGCTTGTTTAGCAATGGTGTCACATTCCACTTGAATGCATATGGCTTTGTTCACTCACCAAACACTGAGAAAGCTTTTGATGCACCATATAGCACTAACCAGGCGCCATCACATTACAATTTGTTTTCGTTCTTTTAGAAATTCTTAAATGCTAAAACTCTTAAGGATGATGACTCTGTAAAAGCACACTTGATATTCTTTTTAATAGAAAAGGACAAATTACATAGATATTATGAACGTTGAATCATTAAGAAAGATAGCAAAAAGTCATGGAGCATACGCAGGTAGTTAAGGAGGTAACACTCTTAAAAGACTTGGACAAATATTCTACCTTAGTTCCATCAATGTATGGTGCTCACAAATCTTAACTCAGAGAGCAGCAGCATGTTTATTCAAGCTGCCATATCTTTAGAAAGCTTTCAGCATTAAATCAGTACTTTAACTGCCTAAACTTCTAAATCAGAATTAACGCCCTGTTGAGCCATAAGCGCTGAAATTCTTTACGTCATTCGCACGAATTAAGAGATCGTCTCTCGATAAAAGCCACAACAACTAAAATGTGACGTTCCCTGTTAAATCTTGCCTGAGTCACGGAAAATTCGCGTTTTCTTAGTGCTCACGCACGTCCTTATGGCGACATTTATTTTTGAGTTAACTCCTCAACCAAAAGCCATAAACTGTCGTGTTGGCGAACACTGTCAGCGCAACAACCGAGACGAATGTACACTTGAAAAATTAAATTACATCGAACGGAATGTGTGCGTTTTAGGAACAAATCACTTAGTCAGAGTGGTGCGGTATGGTGTGTGCTCAAAGATATAATTGAAACGATTAAACGTGCTACACGCCAAATAAAGCAACATAGGGCCCTATTTGGTTTTAATTTTAATAGCTTCCGGTCGTGCACCTTACTCAAATCTCTTCCGTATTCTATAAGAACTCGGCACATTGACAGCAGCGACTCACTGGGCAGGTGGGAGCAATTCAATTTAATAAAATCCCTCCTCCTTTACGTTCATTTTTAAAACGAATTCTAATGAATACAAATTTGTATTTGATGTTGTAGCGCGCGGTGGATGCGACGCTCCAACAAAGAAGGCGCTAGTGTTTTTTTTGTGAATGCCAAATTGTGTTTTTCTTGGGAGCCTCTGTTGGGGCTCTCTCTTATGAAGGAAATGCGAACCAGTGCATGCGGAGGAGAGAAAGCAAAGGTGCGTTAAACAAGATTTATTCTTCATTAAATGCGGGGAACACTGAATAAAAGAGGCTGCGATGAGAATTTATTACCGTGCAAGGTCACCAAGAAAAATACATGGGTAAGTAGTGGTCGGTGGCGTTGGATTGAGTGAGTAGGTGGTTGAGTAGAAGAAGGAACTGATAGTTGAAATAATGGAGGACTAAGACACTTATAGAAAGGGAAAGCCAAGTAATAGAGGGACTAGACTAATGAGTTGTCATGCAATTAATGCGATGGGTTAAACAAACATGCTTTCTAAACAGTTAATGCTTCTTACACTCCTTAATTATTCTGATTCTCTAATACTGTGCAAATTATTGCTTATGGGTATGATCCTTTTGGAGGTACAAAATTATTTTTACTGAAAAAACGTAAAAAAGGCATCCCTCCAAGTTTGGCCGCCTTCTTTTTTCTATGCCTCTGTTTATTTTCGAATACCATCTTTCAAAATTATCTATCACATCAATGAGCCATTCTTCGACTCCGTCAGAAGACTCGAACCTCAAAACCTTTCATTGCATGATTTATTGTAGATTTACCATAATGAACTCTAGCTACACTTTTCTTCTAATTTGAAAATAAAATTAAAACTTTTCGCTAAGACAAATCCATAGATTTGAAAACAGGCACTTCTTCTACTTCTTCTTGTAAGGCCACAGTCCGGGTTTGACCTGAACCTCAACCAACATCCCTCTCCAGCCAGCACGATCTTTCGCCAGCTGCCTCCAGTTGCGCAGTCCAAGATGGTTGAGGTCCTTCTCCAGTTGTGTGTGCCACCTTATTCTAGGTCGTCCTCTGTTGCGTTGTCCCAATGGCTCAGATTCAAAGACTTTTCGGGCTGGAGCAGTAGTGTCCACACGCTCTATATGGCCTAGCCATCTTAAGCGTTGTATCCTTAGACGCTTGACCAGGCGCATGTCACTGTACAGCCCATAGAGTTCGTCGTTAAATCTTCTCCTCCAGATGCCATCAATGCAAAAAGGACCAAAAATCGCATGCAAAACTTTTCTCTCGAAAAGACTAAGGGCTTCCTCACCCGCCTTTGCTAACGTCCAAGATTCAGCGCCATAAAGTAGGACTGGGATGATCAAGCTGTAAACCGAGCTTAGTCCTTCGAGAGAGGGCTTTATTACTCAATTGCCTCTTAAGCCCAAAGAAACAGCGATTGGCAAGAGTGATTCTGCGTCTGATTTCGGTACTGATGTTTACCGCGGAGCTGAGGTAGATGAAGTCCTTGACTACCTCGAAGTTCCTGCTGCTTAGTGTGACGCTCTGTCCGAGACGTCGATGTTGTGTGTTCTTCCTTGATGACAGCATTTACTTAGTTTTGCCCTCATTGACCGCCAGACCCATTTTAGCCGCTTCCGTTTCAATGCCAGCAAATGCCTCAATGACGGCTCGGAATCTTCATCCAATCACGTCAATGTCATCTGCGTAAGCTAGCAATTGAACTGACTTCTGGAAGATCGTGCCGCTGGTGTTGACTTGTGAGTTACGCACGATCTTCTCCACGATGGTGTTAAAGAATTCACATGACAGTGCGTCGCCTTGCCTATAGCCTTTTTTGACATTGAAGATCTCGGTGAGTTCGTAACCGACCTTGACGGAGAGCTCCATCGTCATCCTACACAATCTGATGAGTTTGGTAGGAATGCCGAAAATAGACATGGCACTGTATAGTCCGTCTCTATGCACACTGTAATATGTGGCCTTGAAATCGACGAAAAGGAGTGTCGATTTAGAATTCTTGGGTTTTTTCCCAAGAATTTGAATATCTATGGTCTATTGCGGACCTCCGTGGTCTGAAACCACACTGAAAAGGACCTATCAGGTCATGGGCAAACGGTTTCAGACTAATCCCTCGGGACTTGGCGCAGTCGAAGAGGTCTCCTTTATTGTGAACCGGGCAAACGACGCTGAGATTCTACTCATCGAGCATGCTTTCCTCCGAGCATATCTTACAGAAAAGCTGGTGCATGCGCCCAACTAGGTCATCTCCAGCTGCTTTAAAAAGTTCTGCGGGCAGTCCGTCCGCTCCAGCAGCTTTGTTCGACTTCAGCTTGGATATTGCTATCTTCACATCGTCTAAGTCGGGGGACGGAATGCTTGTATATAATCGTCCAAATTGAGTGGAACATTCAACATTCATTCCTGCCATAACACCGTTCAATTTCTCGACTGCGCGCTTTTCATGTTCCTTCTTTTTCCTTCTGAGAAGCCGGTGCTCTTCCCTTCTTCTCTGTTCGTAGACCTCACGAACAGCCCTCGTTGTTCGATGCAGCGTTGCCTTAAAGACGTCTTTCTTGGCTGCATGCGCCTGCCTGCACTCGTCGTCAAACCATGGGTTTCTCTTAGGTGGTAGCGTGAAACCCAGCACATCAGTGGCGGCCCAATTGATGGCTTCTTGACAACGTTTCCATTTGTCTTCTATTGTTTGTGCAGGCAGCGTCGAACTTTGAGACAGTTTTAGGGTCGCCAACAGTTGATCCTTCATTATCCGAAGCATGATGTTGTCTCTGAACTAATGATTCTTACGTGGTGAGGAAGTTACCCTTACGTACAACCCACAGACTGGTAGGCCAGGCCCATTATATAAACCATCGGACAGAGGCGCTGGCTGCATACGTTGGTTCACCATACAACGGGTGTTGTGATGGCTTTCCAGGGGGCGCCGCGTGGGGGCTATATGTCAACTTGACCTGTGCACTAACGAGGATAGTGTTGGCGAACACTATTTGCAAACAGCCAGGAATGAGAGAAATAAGACACCTCAAAACCGGAGATTTGAAAACAGGCACTAAAACACCTTTTCAATAAATTATGCAATAACTTTCAATATTTGTCACACTTTGTAGGTGAAAAAAAGCTATTTAATTAAAACCTTTAATAGATCAACATCCAATTGCATGAACCGATTTATACTTGCCTTTATTCGTTTGACGTAGATCATGCTGCTTCATATAACATGACTTATGAATAATATATTTTGAACACACTCATTTTTCTTCATTGTACTTGAAAATTCTAGGTTAAGTGATATATATTTTTTCTCCCACACAATAAGAGTACAATAAAAAACCTTCGATATTTTAACTCGTTATAAATTTATTTTCTTGTATCTTACAAACAGCCAATTGGAAAAAGAGAGTGCTCCAAATTTTGATTTTCTATTTATAGTTACATTGACATTTGGACTATTCTATATTCTATGTCCTTGTTACATGTTTATGTTATATTGGAATTTATAATAATTCTTGTTGGCAATGCAGTGCATTTTACTTTAAAGTAATTAACATTTTTGATATTAATATTATCCATCCTCCCCGGCTGTGAACGGAGTTCGCACTATGGTGTCCCATCGATCAGTTCACATCCACCTTGCTCTCGCATATCGATGATGTTGTTTTCTTTCACCACAGTTTTATCACAGAATTCGTTCCAAATTTTGACTCAATTGACGGGTATGAATGACGTTGATGTTTGTAATCAGTGTAAAAAGTGCCGGTTTCTGTGTAAGGTGTAAGTGCAGTGTAGTGCGTGAGTGGGCTGCTTTTTCCCACGCCGGGAAAAACAATGAATGAAAAAAAAGGAAACCAGATTAAAATAAAGTAATTAACAAAATTAAAACAAAAAAGAAGAAGAAGAAGTAGAAGTAGAGTGATCGGCATTTTATATAGATGCCGTTAGCGCAAGCCTTAATGGACCGCTCATCCATTGAAGGTACTTGGTATTTAGTGCTTACATTTGAATTGCGGTAATATATGTACAATGCATTCGTGCGGTTTGCGCATTGTACATGCAAAAATTAAAATATAAATTAGTGAATTGTGTGTGCTTTTTTCTTTTTTTTTTCAAAAGTGAGAAACTATAAGTGCATATCTATATATCTGTATTTCGGATATGTGTTTTTATGTGAGTTTTACGCGACGGTTTGTTAATTTGTTGTGTTGTTGCGAGGCGTCGATCTGTTCTTCCCTTACTGTACATATGTGCATTATGTTATCAGTTCATTGTGACGTATGCTTTATATTAGCAAGTAATAGAAGGGCGCCTCTTATTTGATTTATGTGACGTTTGTTTGTTTTCATTTTTTCTTTTGCGATGTTATTTTAATATAGGTTAAGTTGCTGTATAACTATTTTTGAAATGTTTTAAATATTTAATGTATGAAAGTGTTGCTTATAAGTTAATATAAGTATATAAGTTAATATAAGTATATAAGCTAATATAATATTATTGTTCATTAAGTACTTCTAATGAATTCAATTCTATTTAATATTGAATGTGTTTTTATTCTATTTTATATATTGATGCTGCTTGTGTGATGGCTTTAGTTGGATGGCAAAGGACATATTTTGGTGATAGGCCTCTTGATTTCCCCTGTGGGCGTTTTAAGAGTTACCACACTTATTAAATTCTCAGCACCTGGATGTGTTTGTGCGATTCGCGCTTAGCTCCATTTCGTTGGTGCCAAGTTGTCCTCCTTAATAAGAACCAAATCTCCAATTCTGGGTTGACGTTCTTCGCGAATCCATTTTGGATCCATTTTGGAATCCCTAAATACTCTGACTGCCATTTTTCCCAGAAGGACTGCTGCGCCTTCTGAATCCTTTGCCATCTTTGGAATGTTCCTACGTGCTCTTCGGTCAAATTATATTGAGGTACGGCATCCAAACTTCTGCCAACGAGGAAATGCCCAGGAGTTAGTGCTGTGAAGTCCAATGGGTTGTCCGTTAAAGGGCATAATGGCCTAGAATTTAAACATGCCTCAATTTGATGTAGCAGAGTCGTGAGTTCTTCAAAAGTGTACGATTCGGATCCAGTTACCCATTTGAGATGATACTTTACTGATTTTAATCCTGCTTCCCAAAGTCCGCCGAAGTGGGGCGCTGCAGGAGGGATAAAGTGCCATTGTGTGCCATCCATAGCGGTTGTGTCGGCTACATGCTTCCATTCGAACATGGCGGCACCCAACAGCGTTTTTAGGTCGCGGTTAGCCCCGACGAAATTGGTCCCGTTGTCGCTGTACATGTGTGCACACAATCCTCTGCGAGCAGTAAACCTTCTTAGTGCGACTAGGAAACCTGGGGTAGAAAGGTCGCTTACTAATTCGATGTGAATTGCTTTAGCGGCCAAACACACGAAAAGTGCGAAGTAACCCTTGTAGGTTTTTGCGTTCCGTCCCTTCCACGTTTTAACCTCTATTGGTCCAGCATAGTCCACTCTTGTGTGGACGAACGGTAGTGAAATCCCAACCCTCGGTGCTGGCAAACTTCCCATGAGCTGCTGTGAATACTTAGCCCGGTGTAGATAACATTTGATACAATGATTTATAATGCCCTTCACTGTGTTTTTGAATCAAAGAACCCAATACCTCCTCCGTAGAAACATCATTGTTTGCTGAAGTCCTCCATGTAACGTCTTATGATGTGCGTCGATGATCAATATCTTGGTAAAGTGGTGATTTCCTCGTAAGATGATGGGATGTTGTTGGTCAAACGATAGTTCTGAATTCTGTAGTCTACCTCCTACTCGTATTATTCCGTCGGTATCGGTATACGGCATGTACGATTGCAAAATATCATATTTTCCATTAAGAAACATCTCCGCTTGAGCCATCCGAATAAGTAACAGTCGTGCAGTGTTGAGTTCCGCTCTTTCGATGATCTTCTGTGATTGTCTATGAATCGCCGACAGTACGCCGACAGCTCACCTAAATTTGATTTTGACAATATCAATTTGCTGAAGTTGTTAGCTTCTTGTCTACAGACGTGAGCTTTTACCGACCGTTTCTCTTCTTCTGTTGTGAGATTCATCGGTTGATGTGGGCATTCGAATCTCCAGGTTTGTCGTAAAAATTCTGGACTATTCCACCAGGGCGTATTCGATGATAGCTCGTTGGGCATTACTCCTCGGGATGCTAAGTCTGCCGGGTTATTATCGCTGGGAATATGCTTCCAATCTTGCCGTCGAGAATCTTCGGTGAGTTACTTGCCCATTTTCTCAGAAAGAAGCCTCCCGCCAGCAACAAGTTATTTACCTAGATTTGTTTTTTGATGGCTTCCTCAACAGTATCTGCGCCAGAAAACAAGTCATCCACATAGAGGTCTTGTTTTATTATCTTAGCACCCTGTAAATACTTATGTTCTTCGTCACCGGCCAGCTGGTTTAGGATTCGTTTTGCTAAATACAGAGCGCAGCTTGTTCCAAGTGTGACTGTTTTTAATCGATACACTCTGAGTGGTTCAGTTTTGCAATTGCGCCAAATTATTAAGTGGTAGTACGAATCTTCATCTTTCATTCGTATGTGCCTGTACATCTTCTGGATGTCACCAGTAAATGTGAACTTATGTATTCTCCACCTCGTTTCTACGTCAATTATATCTGTTTGCTTCTTTGGGCCCGTCATCAAATGCTGGTTTAACGCTGTTCCATCAACTGTCTTAGGTGCAGCATCAAAAACTACCCGGAGTTTCGTTGTGGAACTGCTTTCCTTGAACACAGCGTGGTGTGGCAAGAAATAGTGGTGTGGTGTGGAGAGTATGTGTCTTTGGTTGGTAACCTCTTCCACATGCCCTAAAAGAGAGTATTCGGTAATGCACATTCTATATTCTTCAAATAAAGTCTGGTTCATCCGGAACCGTCGCTCCAGCTGAGTAAACCTCTTTAAAGCAACTTCTCTCGAGGCTCCGAGTGCTGGTCTGCTTCCTGCTTTGAAGGGTAATGAAACTTCATACCTGCCGTCCGGTAGCCTTCGCGTGGTCGCTGTGTAATACTTCTCGCAGGCTTCTTTCTCCTTAGTTTGAAGCGTTTTGAAGGGAACTTCTTCCATCTCCCAAAAGCGTTGCAACTGTTTGTCTACATCAACTGTTTGGATGAAGCTCCTTATGTTGTGGGTTGTTTGTTTGACCTTTCCCATTACTATCCATCCGAAACGAGTATTCTGAGCAATTGGACACAGTTCTTTATCGGATTGGACGATTTCTGGAAGTACCGCCTCGGTGTATACGTCGTTACCTTAAAGCATCTCTACCTCTCCAGGAGTGTCGAATGTCAGATCTGCTAGAGCCAAGTCGTTAAGATGTTCCCAGTGTTGTTTAACTACGTGCGTTGGCAGCTGACCGGTCAATGTCTTCATAATTAAAGCTCGTGTGTTTGTTTGGAAATCGTTTTGTAGCGATCCAATTGTCAAATCTATGTATCCATGGCAAATTCCATTGGCGACTTCCCCTATGCCTGATAATTGTACTAATGTACCCTTACTTTTAAACCCTAAACGTCGAGCTGCCTGAGTGGTGATAAACGTGGCCTCTCATCCCAGATCGATTAACCCACGGAGTTTTATTTGATACCCCGTAGCAGTACGAACACTTACCATTCCCGTAGCTAATAGGTCTTCTGTGTTGTGTTGTGTAGTTTTGTGAGCATAGTTTGTACTCTAGATGACTGTGTGGGATTAAAACTATAAGATGTAGTAGCAGTGGATGGGTTAGGTGCTGAATTTGTAGTGTAGTGTGGTGTGTTTGTTACGTGTGAAACGGTTTGGTTATGTGGTGTAGTGTTTTCATGAAAGAGTGAGTGATGTTGTTGGCAGAAGTAACATCTCCGCCTACTCGGACAAGAGTCTGTAGTGTGGCTATATGCCAAGCAATTTTTACAGGCCCCAAGTCGTTTCCAAGTTTTCAAAAATTTGCTGCATGTTCGCAATGCATTAGCACCTTTGTTGCAAACCTTGCAGCGATATTGGTTGCTATAGACCTGTTTAACATGAAATGTTTTCGTTCGCGTTGACGTTTCTCTTGAGACCTGCGTGTTCTACTGCTGCCCTACCGCCTCGAGTGTTCTAAATCGAGTTTCCAAG
The DNA here is from genome assembly GCA_955652365.1 of Eristalinus aeneus. Taxonomy (NCBI): domain Eukaryota; kingdom Metazoa; phylum Arthropoda; class Insecta; order Diptera; family Syrphidae; genus Eristalinus; species Eristalinus aeneus. The sequence continues at coordinate 86,703,841 of OY019131.1, read as the reverse complement.
AACTCACAAAAAACTTTGAATTGCGGTAAGAATATTAGAATCGCATCCCAATGATACCGGCAATCCTAAGTTGCCTAAGGCTGGCAACACTCCACCGATGTATCTAGTAATTTTTTCAGTGCTTAAGCTGATTCCCTTTTTACCTCTTCCTGCCCGAATAAACTTTTAAATTGCGCGTTGACTAGAAAACGTTTGTGGTCGTACCGCGAAATAAGTATCTCCCACGCAGGGTTGTAACGTCTTTGCTGATGGGTATGTGCTGCAATACACGCTCAGCCTCATCGCGCAGACTCGATTTGAGGTAATGGAGTTTCTCTACTTCCGACAATTCGATATTATCATGTATTAGTGACATAAATAAATCGTAAAAGGATCTCGACGAACTGTAGTCTTCGTTAAAAACTGGTAAGTTTATTTTTGGCAAGCGAAGAGCTTGTGGAACATGTACATGACTACTTATGCTAGCACTCACCGGGTGTTCAGCTGGTGTATGAATTGCGTCCAAACTATCCAGCAATGCCGTCTTGTAGTCCAGATAAATTTCGTTTATTTTTTCGAACACTTCTTCGAATGCTTCCTCCTGTGCAGTCTCATCACACGCTGAAATTCCCTCGATGTTGTTCTTTGTGCTGTCTGCGTAGTTTGTTTCCAGCGTGGTTATTCGATTTGTGATGTAATTCTTGGATCTCTCCTTCGTTGACCGCTTTATGAAATTGTCAAAGTGTTTCGAGATTTGCTTAAGCAAATTCTTTTGTAGCTTCAGCTTGTTGCTCATGCGAGTATGCGTCAGAAAATTAGTGAAAAAAATTCAATGGTTTTTTTTTACTCACGCTTGCGGAGAAACTCGTCCTAAGAAATGCAAAAAATCTAACGAATTTCTTTTTGTCCTTGCGGTACAATAAAATTTCTTTGTTCGGTAGCGTTCCCGTTGGGTTTCTTTGTTTCCGTACCGTAAGCTGCGGCCAACGGTGACTTCAGCGGTTAACGATGGTGCTCCAACAGTTCAACAAACTTTTTATATTTTAATTTCGCGGCGCGTGAACCAGTTCTGCACTTACTAAAAACTCACTCAATTTTGTTTATATGTACTGTATTCTAAGTTTTAAGTTTAATTGTTCACTATATTTATGTATACGTTTTAAGTTACACATAAAAAAAAGAGTCTCGAAAGACCATGAAAATTCTAGGGAGAGTAATATATTTTTTATCCCACACAATAAGAGTACAATAAGAACCCTTCGATATTTTAACTCGTTATAAATTTATTTTCTTGTATCTTACAAACAGCCAATTGGAAAAAGAGAGTGCTCCAAATTTTGATTTTCTATTTATAGTTACATTGACATTTGGAATATTCTATATTCTATGTTTTTGTTTCATGTTTATGTTATATTGGAAATTGTAATAATTTTTGTTGGTAATGCAGTGCATTTTACTTTAAAGTAATTAACATTTTTGATATTAACATAATGTAATAATGTTTTCAACCTGCAACAGTACTAATGGCTGCTGTTTCCGGTTTTAAACAAACTTCGTTCTTCTTCTCTTGTATTCTGAAGTAAACACATCGTGTTTTTCTTGTGTGTAAGTTTATATCAAAATAATAGGTTATGGGCCCAGGCACAGTCGTAACAGTTGATAAATTGAAAGGAAGAGAAAACTTCGATGTCTGGAAGATAGCCGCAAAGTCATAGTTAGTTACCAAAAAGCTATGGAGTTGTATGGAGAGGGAGCCAGCTGCTAACAACGCTGAGGAACTGGAGAATTACCTAAAGGCTAGATCAGAGTTGATTTTGCTGATGGAGTCGCAAAATTACTCATACGTAGCAGAAGCAGTAACAGCAAAAACTGCGTGAGAAAGTCTCACAAGTACATTTGAAGAAAATGGACTAGAAAGGTGGAGCATCTCGCGCAACAAAAACTGTGACAATATGGAGGATTACGTCAATCAAATGGTTATGACACCTATGAAAGTCAGTAAAGCGGGATTAAGGATTGATGATGATACCGTGGCATCTCTAATGTTGGCTGGACCAGAAAGTTTTGAGCCATTAACGAAGTTAACTACAGATGCAATCAAGACTCTACTACTACAGCAGAATTATGGAAGTGCAAGTGGTTCAACGGAACAATCATTGGTCGGTAAGACAAAACAAAACAAAACATTTCATAAAAACATGGTTCGTTGTCATGGCTGTGGAGAGATAGGGCACTTCGTCAAACATTACCCGAAAAAAGAACATCAGAAGGAGAAGAAATATGAGTGTCTTTACACGGCGTTGGCAGCAAGAGGATCTGATTTGAATGAAATTGGGTACATGGACTCCGGAGCATCCGTCCACATGACGATGCGTAAAGATATTTTGCAGAATCCTAAATACAGTACTTCTAATGAGACTGTTGTGGCCGACAACTAAAAACTTTATGTGAGTTAGTTACCAGTAGTTGCAAATTGAAGACTGATGTCGGTAATGTACATCTGGTACCGAATCTTTGCACCAATCTGTTATCGGCTAGTTAGTTGAATTGCGAATTACCAAAACAAACAAAAGCCTTAAGCTTGCTTTACGTGCAACAGTAAATAATCAGTTGTGGCACCGAAGACTGGGACAGAGTTGCGAAGAGACTTTTAGAAAGGTAAAATCTGCAACGAACAGAATAATTTCTCAAGGAGGAAAGCTCGAAAATTGCCTCACGTGTCTTAAGAAAAAGCAAGTAAAAGCTTCATTTAAATCTCAAGGACGACGTGCAAAAGAATTGTTGGATCTGGTTCATTCAGATGTGTGCGGTCTGTTTCCTATTAAGTCATGGACTGGCTGCAGATACTTTGTTACGTTCGTTGATGATTTAACTAGGAAAATATTCGTTTTTCCAATTAAACTAAAAAATTAAGTTTTTGAGAAATTTAACATTTTCAAGTCTTTTGTAGAGACTCAAACTTGGAAGAGGATAAAACTTGACCGCAAATGGGATTTTTCATCAGAAATCCGCACCCTTCACACCTGAACAGAACGGAGTGGCAGAACGAGTTAATAGAACCTTAGTGGAACGAGTGAGATGCATGCTGCATGATACCAACTTAAGTTAACGATTTTGGGCAGAGGCAATAATAATAGGGGCTCATATCATTAACAGAATTCCATGCAGAGACGAAAAAACAACAACACCAGAGGAATTTTTCAGAGGTATGAAACAAAATTTAAATTACTTACTAGTGTTCGGGTGTAAGGCTATGGTTTACATTCCACAAGAGAAGAGGAAGACACTTGACTCCAAGTCTATGGAATGTATTATGTATGGCTACTCTGCGGAATCAAAAGCATATAGGCATTGTGATAGACACAGAAATATTGTTGTCAGTAGGAACGTAGTGTTTTTTGAAAACGAAAAATTTAATTTTGATGAAATAAAAAATAAAGAGAACTACGTAGAGTTATGTGCAGACGATGAGATAAAAGACATCAAATTAAGACAGCAGGAGGAAGAGAAGCCGACTGAAGTTGAAGATTCATCTTCACTCTCACGGTCTAAGAGCAGAGTTTCTTGGCGATCCAGAAACAGTAGATGAAGCCTTGCAGACAACAGATGGAAGAGGAATTCTGATCTTTGCAAGGAAACAACACATGGGATTTGGCCACCTTACCGAAAGGAAAAACTTGCATCGACTGTGAGTGGGTTTCCCTTTCCCTTCCCTTTCTGGATGCCTTGTCGCGGCGTAAGGGCTCAAGAGCCAAAGAGCCTCGGTTCGACAAATCCCAGGTGAGACGTCGAACTAAAGTCCAGAAACGTCTTGTCTTTGGACGTCCTAAATAAAGACTGTATGGAGGCACACCCAAAGAATTTAACTACTCCAGGTGGTACTCGAGACTGCGATAATCCACCCGTTTTCTTTTCGACATCGGCCGGGGTAAGGATTCTGGAGGCCCCAACCACCATACATAAAACACCCTCCGCCCACTGTGGCGCTGAAAGCAATGACTCTTGCCACTCACTCTACGATGTCCTCAGTAGAATGAGTTAGAAAACCGCAGAAAGCGGCGGAGAGGCTCAGCCTGATATGCCTATTCTTCCGGCATAGTGTCAGGAAGCTTGCCAGAATGCCACCTCTAATGGCGCGCCCCAGGAATCCGAAAACGTGGAACGAGCCCCAAAAGGTCTGGCACCTGGGGGCCCCTGACCAAGAGCCAAAGGAATAGGAGGAGAAGGAAGGTTGCCACCAAGCGGCGCAAAGAGATCACGAAAGTGGTCGAAGGCAGTACCCCTTTAATGGCGAAGGCAAAGAGGATCAGGTCAGTAGAAGTGTCACCAACCGAAACTGACCAATCCTCCGAAACCAACGCCGCCCCCTCTTCCTCTGGCTCTCAAAGAAAAAAGCAAAAAACATCTTCGCACGCTCCTGTTGACAGCACTCCCCGCACGCAAGGTCCGCAAGACACCGGTACCGCACCTAATATTGGCTGCGGCTCGGGTAAGCGGAAATTGAATGCTGCAGGAGAGCCTGCCGCGGCAAGCGGAAAACGAGATCCACAGCCCTATAAGAAGGCTGCTATCTTTTCTCTGCTGCTGCGTATAGTGAAGGCTGATAAAGACGACTGCATGACCGACGCAGAATGCAAATACTGCAAAGATCAGGTGTGGGAGTTGGCTAAGGCAGAGAACGCTTGCTTCCAAGTGGAGGGCTGTGCTCTGGAAAACGGAAACTTTTTGGTGAAGTGCTCCACACAGCAATCTCTTGAGTGGCTGAGCACTTCCGTGCCGAAAATTCCCGCCTTGGGAGCCACAAACTTTGAGGTTCTCAGGCCCTTAAAACTCACGCGCGCCATCTGCTGGATACCGGGGCCACTCAGGGACACGGCGAATGTGGTGGCGCGTCTCCGCATCCAGAATCATGGTCTCGAAACCAGAAGGTGGAAAATTTCCTTCCACAGAGAGAGCAAGAACCGGTTCTACTCTCGTTGTGGGCCTGGACCGACCATCGGTTGAGACCATCGTCTCCAGATACGGCTCTCGTCCCTATCTGCACCTTGGACGGTTTAACTTTCGCTTCTTCTCCAAGGTTTGCGAATAAGGGATGCTTTCCACGGTAACTCTGCATGCCACTGTTTACCCAGATCAACCTTCATCATTCTAAGGGTGCTACTGCAATCCTATGTAGCAGACTTCCCATAATGAAGACAAAGTCAAACATCGTGTCTATCCAGAAACTTCTTTCTTTCTTGCTTTTCCCCACTCTTCGACGAGCGATCGGAAAGACCGAGAGCTTGTCTTATTGTGCCGAATCTACTCCCAGCAGCCAAGCTTGGATTCTGTGGACAAGATTTAGTTGCTGCGGTTATAAACTATAAATCGGCCTACTTCCCCTACAATTCCGTCCTACCACCTTCACCAAGGGAAGTAGCGGAACTCGTAGAGTCCTGTGAATCGAAAAAGATGGGTCTCGTTATCTGTTGTGACGCTAATGCTCAGAACACCTTCTGGGGCAGCAGCAAATGTAACAGAAGAGGGTCGTATCTTCTCGATTTCGCGCTTTCGTCTGGCTTGACCATAAGCAACGTTCGATCGCAACCAAAATTTGTCACGACAAGAAGACAGGAGGTGAGTAAATTAACGTTTTCAAATAGATATCCTAAGGAGATCACAGACTGGAAAGTTCTGTCGGAAGTGTCCATGTCGGACCATAGATACATAGAGTTCCGAATCGAATGCGAAACCAATGTCTCGCAGAGGAGCCGTAACCCTATGAGAACAAACTGGCCAATGTTTAGGGAAGAGTTAGCAAATCGCAGTTCGGAACCTGAATGACACCCTAAGCCAATGCTTTGAACTGACATGCCCAGTCAAAAAACATCCCTGCAGAACCTCTGTTCCGTGGTGGAACTCGAAATTGCAGAGAAAGCGCAAGGAAACCAGAAAACTTCGGAATAGGTCAACCAAGACCAATCTGAAAGAGGACAGGGACCTGCATCGATTAAAATGAAAAGAATATAAAAGGCTTATTCGAGCTTCGAAAAGTGCCTCTTATAAAGACTTTTGTGGGAAAATTAAAACACTTAGTGAAACCAGCAGACTAGCGAAAGTCCTCAAAAGGGACAAAGCAGTGAGGCTGGACACACTAAGAAAACCAGACGGTACCTACACCGGGTCTAAAGCTGAGACCCTCCAACTGATGCTTGAGACTCACTTCCCTGGGAACCGGATCACAGTCGGCTCAAAACAAGTGCCGATTTCCAAAACTGGGAATAAGCAGACAAACTCTACTCGCAGAAGCTGATATATTTCATCGTTAGTCGTAACTGATGAAGCCAAGTACGCTGTAGCGTCTTTTGACGGTTTCAAGTCACCGAGCACCGATGGCATATATGCAGCACTGCTGCAAAAGGGCATAGACCCTATACTGCCGGCTCTGAAAAGAATTTTCACTGCTAGCCTCGAGCTGGCATACATTCCAAATACCTGGCGTACATTGAGGGTAGGATTTATACCGAAAAGTTCTAGTTCTATCACCTATGCCCAGACTTATGCATACCTCAAAACGGAGGTTGTTCTCTTTACGAGAAGGAGGAATATGACTGGTTTGACTCAACTGGTACTTAAAGGCGTCAATATCCCACTTTCCAATGAAGCCAAATATCTAGGTGTTATCCTGGACAGTAAACTTCTCTGGAAAAGACATATTGAGACAAAAACCTCCAAGGCGCTGTCTGTCTTCTAGTAATGCAAGGGAGTTTTTGGCAAAACATAGGGTCTATCACCCAAAAGATCCGTTTGGATCAACACGGCAATGATAAGACCACTCTCTCTTATGCATCAGTCGTTTGGTGGAACAAGCTTTCGCGCATTAGTGTCCTGCTTTCACTCGTTATTTGGCGCTGATGTGGTGGGAACTGAAAACCTAAGTTCTATATCACAGAAGCGCATCTTGGTTTTTCTTCGGAAAACCAAGAAATTACATTAAATGAAGGTTACTGCCTGGTAGTACAATGGACCAGTATTTGAGTCTGAGCCATCCAGTGTAGTTTATCCCAACCTCCAACAAAAAAAGTGGGTTTTTAAATCCGAAAGAGATAGTGAGGGTAGAGTAATAAAATACAAAGCTAGACGTGTGTGCAGGGGTTTTTCCCAAAAGGAAGGCATTGATTTTCATGAAACTTTTTCTCCGGTAACACGTTACTCTTCTATTAGATTTCTCATTGCCATAAGTATTAAACATAATTTGAAAATTTCTCAGTAGATGCCGTCACCGCTTTTCTCAACGGAGAATTGGCTGATGAAATTTATATGAATCAGCCAAAAGAATTTGACGATAAAACTTTGCAAACTACGAAAATCGCTATATGGTTTGAAGCAGTCAAGTAGAATATGGTATAACAAATTAAATTCAATTCTCGTAGGATTTGGTTTACAACGTTGCGGAGCAGATCAATGCGTTTATTTCAAGAAACAAATTGAAGAAATGATGTTTGTTGCTGTATATGCCCGTTGTTTCCTCCTTTTTAAAAGTGACAAGAAGCCACAAGTTCAAATTGTTCCTTCCACCTTCAACAACGTCAACGTATTTATGCTTACTGTGGTCATCTTGGCTAAGGTACTTTCAACACAAGTTTCGTTCGGTTAAAAGATCCATACTATTAGAAATCTGCATCAAACATTATGAGATATAGAACCCCAAATACCTAGAGATGGAATTTTTTCCGGGTGTTTAAAATTAAAGAGCTGAATCAGGATATATATATATATATATATATATATATATATATATATATATATATATATATATATATATAGACCATAATTGGGCTAAGTGTTCACCATCGTGGCTCTCAAGTTTTCTCGATATCTGCGTCGAATTATGAACCTGAGTTTGTTCATGTCCTTGCCCGCCTTTGTAAGCTATCTCAGCTGAGATCGCAGTCTTTTACTTTGTCCGAATAGCTCATTTCATATGTTTATTTTAGCCTTTTTGATCCTTCTATCTGTAAATGCTTGCCAAATACCCATCGGCAAAGAATATATGTTATGCTGTTAATTTACTTAACAGGTATTCCGGGATTCCAGGAATGGCTCATTGAATGGCATTAAAGCATTATCAACAAGAAACTGATTTTTATTCTTCATGATGACAATTAAAAGGGTTATTGTGGCGGCGACTGGGCTGGGGACGGAACGGTAGAAGATCATGATGATCATTTCTTGGTCCTCAAAGCGGCAGCCCACAGTTGCGCTTTCATCAGAAATTTTGTCAATCGTGATGGGGATTCAAAAAATCGATGTGGCTCAAACGCTTAGAGTTAGAGTGCTATTCAGCTTATTAAAAAAAACTGCTGTTCCCCAAGAATAAAACATATGGAAATCAAAACACAATTCATTAGAGAAAAAATTGATAAAAAAGTTATTGATCTTTAATTTGTACCTAGTAATAAAAACTTGGCAGATTGTTTAACTAAATGTCTTGTCAAATCTAAACTTGAAAATTCAAATAATTTAATTAACATTGAATAACTTTGAAATAGAATAACATGTTTGTTGAGCCTTAATTAAAACTATTTTTTTGTGTTGAATGAATTATTTAATAAAACTATACAGAATTAGTTTTATATAAATAAGTCATCCAGGCACCACCCCTTTCGAGCTGCTGACAACACTCAAAGAGTAATAACTGTCTAAGAAAGCTTCTCAAATTTCGCCGTTCGGAGTCGGAAAAAAACTGTAGGTCCCTTCTACTCGTGAGAGAACAGTAGCGCGCACAACACGAGTAGTTGATGAGCAAGCTAGGCCCTGGTCCCCCTTTGGACTGTAGCGCCAACAATTATTATTTTAACTTTAGTTGTGTAAAACAAACATAACTTATGAATAGTTTATTTTGAACTCATTGTTCTTCATTGTATTAATGGCTGTTGTTTCCGGTTTTAAATAAACTTCGTTCTTCTTCTCCTGTATTCTGAAGTGAGTACTGTTTTTTTTTGTGTATAGTATAGTAGTGTGGTGTATAGTAACCCCTATAGCCCGTTGGTGGTATGTTTCCTCCTCTTTAAAAGTGACAAGAAGCCACAAGTTCAAATTTTTTCTTCCACCTTCAACAACGTCAACGTATTCATGCTTACTGTGGTCATTTTGGCTAAGGTACTTTCAAAACAAGTTTGAATTTTCTTCCGGGTGTTTAAAATTAAAGAGCTGAATCAGGATATATATATATATATAGACCATAATAGGGATAAGTGTTCATCATCGTGGTCGTCAAGTTTTCGCGATATCTGCGTCAAATTATGAACCTGAGTTTGTTCATGTCCCGCCTTTGTTATCTATCTCAGCTAAGATAGCCGTCTTTTGCTTTGTCCCAATAGCTCATTTCATATGTTTACTTTAGCCTTTCTGATCCTCCGCTTGCCAAATACCAATCGGTAAAAAACATGTAGAGCCTTCTCCATTAAGGCAAACAAGCCCCTAAGTCGCACTTAAGACTTTTCCCTCGCAATGACTAAGTTTATTTTTACACGCTGCTTTGTATGCCTATTCGTATTTTTTTACCTACAGATCGTTGTGCCAGCAAACTAGACTTATGAAGTTCAATTAAATGCATGTGCAGAAATTTTACTCCAACAGGGTTCTTATTCCGACAGGGTTTTAGTGCTCATGGATGTAGTTCATTCCGAATAACGTTTCTGTACCATGCCCTTGCCCGAGCAACATAATAGTTTTCGAAATACTACCATTCCGATAGTACTTCCATTTTCATGATTTTGATTCTTTTTCTAGTTAAAATTCAATATACAATGAATAAAAATGCAGCTTATTCCTCTATTACAGTCATTCTAGATACAACAATGCTCTTTTGGCCAAGGTCCCTTTACAAATGCCTCACTGCACGTTCGAGCAAAATTTTGGAAAATAATTTTAATTTATTCCTTAACTGAACATGTGCTGACCGTAATGGTCAGTGTTCCAACTTTGAAGCCCAGGTCTACCCACTAAAATTTGGTCTTAACTGTACCCCTTTGTAATGATAAAAAATGGAATACCACTTTCCAAAGTTATTAACGAACGTCTTGAACAAACAACAAGTCCGCTAACTGAAAAATAATATTCCAAAGTTCATCTTTTCGCATACAATGAAATCTTTAAACGACCACTTATCGAGACTTTAATGCTACAAAGTATGAAGAGTAGAAATCCCAGCGACATATGGTAACTGCTCGTTTGCATTGGCATTCAGGACCATCTGTTAAAGTGGAATTACGCAAGGATTAAGAGGACTCGTCGCAACCCAAAGATATTCAATTAGAACATTCCTAATGTTAATTTATGTCGAAAATGTGCAACCTTTCTTCAGCTCACCCAGTTGCCCCATGAGTCCAAGGAATCGGTTAAAAGAGCGGAACAAACTATGCAACCAGCAGAAATGCGTCGCAGAGAGAGGAAGAGAAATCAAAAATGTAATGAAGAATGTCCGTTGGAAATTGATTATAAGAAATTGCAATAATAGACGCAGAAGAAGAAAAAATGGAAAACCATCCCGATGGAACTTTAGCCAGGCGACAACCAACTCACCAGGGACGTGGTCATCCGGAGCCAGACAGTAAAATGTGCGAATTATGAGCATTTACGACACGGAAGTGAACGGATGGAGTGGCACGATTCTCTTGCTTCCAACAAAGGGAAGAGGAAGCATGAAATTGTGATAGAATGCATTTCTAAGTTTATTGGGTTGAGTTGATTTGCGTTATTCAATCAGTAAGTGTCGGAGATGAATAACTTCCCTGACTCATCTACCAACCCTGGAAATGAAAATTGGCAACCCTGTTTGCCGCCTAATTGCTTTTTATCTCATATACATATGGCTATATTTCATATGACTTGAAAATATAACGCTTCAATCGCTTAAACCGTTTACTTTAGTTATTTAATTTAACTTTCGTGTGGTCGCCGTGGCGTAGTGGGTAGAGTGCGACGCTCACACGCCGAAGGGTATAGGTTCGATTTCCAGTTCAACACCAATTTTTCTAATATTTCACGGCACCACCTCTTTCGAGCTGCTGACAACACTCAAAGAGTAATAACTGTCTAAGAAAGCTTCTCAAATTCGCCGTTCGGAGTCGGCAAAAAACTGTAGGTCCCTTCTACTCGTGAGAGAACAGTAGCGCGCACAACACGAGTAGTTGATGAGCAAGCTAGGCCCTGGTCCCCCTTTGGACTGAAGCGCCAGCAATTATTATTGTTTGAACTTACCTGCAGCGGCGTCAAATGCAATTCGACAAGTGTGAAAGGCACCGAAAAATCATTTTGACAAACCGAAGCTTTTCGCCGAAATTCACGTGTCTCGCCAGTTGAACATTAGGAACGCAGTAAATGTTACGTCTACAGCGCTTCAAGCTATTGTCGATACGGTGAACGAATCACTACGCCCGAGTTACGGCATCTGCCTGTTTCCCCGTCGACCCTTGAACCCGCCTGACGCACACGACTCGTCCAATCCATGCAACAACATGTCATGCATTCGTGATAGCCGAAACTGCATAACCAGCGTCTGGGTATTTTCCGCCCAATTTGGCTTATCGCTATCACCCTTGCACAAGAACCACACACGAATATTGTATTTCTCAAATGTAATGCGCAGGTGACAGCTTATTGCTATCGTTGCGTCTAGGTGATTTCCGCCCAATTCAAGTTCAAGCTGTCACCTTTACAAAACCAAGGTATGATAAACAATTATTATTTTTCAATAAACTCAGATTTGGACTGACACTGAAACGAAGTTGTGGTTTTTTTCTGCAGTACGGTTGGGCGGTACATAAGTCGCGCTCCGAGTTATCCATTAGCCAGTGGATCAATGGGACACCTTGCTTGTACCAATTATTGTGGCGAAGCTCCCTCTTCAAACGCAGCGTGAGTGATGCATGGACTATTCATCAAATGAGATTCCCAAGTTGGCGGAATTATTGGCGTTCCTGGAAAAGCGCGCACAAAGCCTGTACAAAATCAACACGGATGCCCCTACTGCAAGGCTTTGCATCGGCTCCCGCGTTGTCAGCGCATACTAAGCAAGACTCCGGCGCAACGGTGGGCTGAGTTGAAGACATCAGGACTGTGCTACAATTGTTTAAGGCCTGGACACACATCTGCACAGCGCCCTTGTGGTGGGTGTCGGCACTGTGGAATGAAACATAACACCATGTTCTGCAAAGAATCCGCTTCTACAGCGGTGGACCGCGCTACTGCCTCCTAATTGCAGGAAGGTACCCTCCTGGTAAAATCAGTATGACTAGTTTACAACACCGTATTGCTAGCGACAGCGAGAGCCTTTGTACAGCGTGATATTGAACACTGTTTAGCTCGAATCCTCTGTGACGCTGGATCACAGGTGAGTTTTGTGACAGAACGTTCGGTTAATCGTCTCCGTCTCCCTAGGGTCAAATATGATGTGGCCGTAGATGGAATCGGCGCTTTCGTTCAAACCCGTACAAGGGCAGGGTGATGCTCAAGATCCAATGAATATACTCCGACTTTGAAGTGAAGATGATTATATCTATATAAATATATACATATCTATATATAGATATACATCTATATATCTATATATCTATATATATCTATATATATATATATATATACATAACGCCTTGGTTATATCTTCTATAAGTGGAGTGACCCCTCCCGGGCTTCAGCTTGCGGACGTGTATTTTGCATCACCTGGACCCGTTGACGTTCACATTGGAGCTGACGTATTGGATCAGATCATCGAAGGTGGAATCGTCAGCGGAACCCCAACAGAGCCCTGCGCGCAACGCACTCGATTGGGATGGGTCGTCTATGGACCAGTGTCTACAACCTCCAGAACTGCGTAATCCTCCAATGCGCTCGTCTAACTGAGGAGGACCTACATCTGGAAGATCTGCTACGCAACTTTTGGGAGCTGGAAGAGCAGGATGATTGCGAACGTGAGACACACTCGAGAAGTAGTACCCGATTGCGCTTACGGCGGATGTGGAGAAAATGTTCCGGCAGGTACTAGTGACTCCGGAGCATATCAGCGGATACTGTGGAGGGAGTCCAAGGCAGAGGAGGTTGCAGTGTTCCGGCTTTGCACTGTTACCTACGGAATGGCGTCAAGTCATTCATGCTGTGTGCGCCTTACACCTGTTTGGCAGATCGCAGGCCCGAGACGTCATTCTGTCGACGAATATTGACACGATAAGGGCCGCTTCAAGCTCAGGAAATGGAATTCCAATCGGGTGGAGGTAATCAATCAATTAGTCGATAAAGTTTCTCCTTCCACAGAACTCATCATTGACACATATACGGCGACGGCGCTTGGCCTGCGCTGGGACCCTGATCGGATATTCTTCAGGGTCAATGTAGATGAATAACCCCGGTTGTCAACCAAGCTTAGCGTCGCTTTACGATCCGATTGGACTCCTGGCACCTGTGGTCATTATTGGCAAAATTTTCATTCAGATACTTTGGTCCGCTGGCATTCCATGGGACGATCCCCTTCCAGAAAACCTTAGGAAGGTATGGACACAGTTTCTCATTACCCTCCACACCCTTAACGAGTGTCATGTGCCCGATAGTTGGGCATGCACTACAATACGGCTACCACACTACATGGGTTTTGCGACGCAAGCCCGAGCGTTAATGAGGCAGTGTCCTACTTAAGGACAAGTGTCATTGATCGACGGGCCACTGTGTCACTTCTGACAGCTCGCACTAAAGTGGCTCCTTTGAAAGACTTTACCATTCCTTGGAGCTCTGCGCTGCGCATCTAATGGCACACGTGTCCGTTGTGTACTAGCCTTGACGGAATCCCGTACTATTTGTGTTCGGCGGTTGTTCTGAGTTGGCTACGCGAACATCCTGTGACTTTGAAACCGTTTGTCTCCAATCGTTTCCGGGAGATACAAGGACTCCCATCGCCAGACCGATGGCACTACATCCGATCAGCACCGAATCCAGCTGATTGCGCTAGCCGCGGTTTAGGAGCACCCGAACTCCTGCGACATTAGCCTTGGTGGCATGACCCGGAGTGATTACTGACAGGCGCACTTCATCTGAGGTCCGCGGGGCAGGTCAACTTGGATGAGCTCGTTACAGTGCAGACGACTCCTCTGATGACGATGACAGCGCCTGTACGAGAACCCATCACGACACGAAGAAGAGACGGCCATTTAATCGACATCACCGAACGATTAAGCTCCATTCAACGACTTCTACATATTGTGGCATATGTATCACGATAGTGCACAAAACGCAGACATCTCTTGGGTTCCATTGTCAGCCCTGGCGAAATGGAGGAGGCCTTGCTATTGCTCATACGACTGGAACAAGGTAATGCTTTCGACAGCGAACTTCATGCTATTCGCAGCGGATTGAACTTACCAAACTCGGCTACTTCCCTTAAACCAGTTCTTGGACAAGGATGGCATTTTCTGAATTGGTGGACAATTGACCAGGGCATCAACTTCAGACAGTCAACGTTTTCCAGCAATTCTTTATCAATCAAACACATAGCAGCACTCTTCATGGTGGAACCCAACTCATGCTACGAATGCTTCGTCAGCGCTACTGGGTACTCAATGGACGCCAGGCTGTTCGAAGCTATATTTATCGGTGCGTTATCTGTAGGCGACAACGACGTCAGATAACAGGGCTACAGATGGCCTCAATACCGAGGCAACGAGTGACACCAACCCGACCTTTTGTGGCATCCGGTGTGGACTACTGTAGACTGTTCATCTTACTTGTAGGGACGAAGCGGTCACGTGCAACAGTTAAGTTACTTGGCTATCTTCGTTTGCATGGCGATAAGAGCTGTGCACATCGAAGTGTTCGATGAAGATTTGGTTTGTACAGTGACAACGGAACGACGTTTGTGTGAGCCAACCGTCTACCCCAATAGGATATGAGTGCTTGGCACAGCGCACAAAACCAACATAGTCTAGCTAATCGTGGGACTAAGTGGCACTTCATCACACCCATCGCCCCACACCAACGCGGGCTCTGGGAGTCTGCTGTGAAATCGGCCAAGCACCATCTCGTGCGTTCGGTGGCTGCACAGTCCTTATGGTACAGTCAACTACAAGCCTTGGCTGCACACATTGAAGCTTTCCTGAATTCCCGGCCGATCACTCTGTACGATGGCCGGATGATAACTTGGCTTTGACACATGGATATTTCCTCATCGGTGCCCCATTGATTGCCATACCGGAGCAGAGAGTCGACAACTTCCCGATCAGCCTCGTCAAACGGTGGCAAAAGCAGCGGCGGAAGCCAAACATCCGGGTAGGCGATGTGGTGATCGTTCGTCATGACAACCTCCCTCCAACTCATTGGCGCTTGAGCAGAGTGTGGGAGGTGCACTCGGGCAACGATACAACGCAACGTGACTTTGAAGACTTTCAACGGAACCTGGACTCGTCCCATACAGAGAATGTGCGTACTTCTAGAGCCAGAGGATTTCGAACCCAGCGGTTCGACTGGGCAGGATGTCGGGGATTAATAACCTGAAAATGACAATTGGCAACCCTGTTTGCCGCCTAATTGTTTTTTATCTCCTTCTCATTTCCTACATTTCCGACAGGTATATCGGTATGAAGTGAGCGTCAAGATACAAATGTTTCAATAGAGAATATTTGTTGTGAACGAGCCCTTATTTTTTTTTTGTGTTTGCTATGAATCTGTGAAAAATATCCAGTACACATCAAGTGATTGAACAGACAACATCATATTTTTTCATCGTGTTAAAAATAACGAATTTTGTACCCGAATGTGATGATTTGCGGAAAGCATTAATTTTTTGTTTTCATTTGAAGAAAAGTGCTACAGAGTCGCATCGAATGCTTGTCGAGGCATATGCTGATCATGCTCTATCAGCAGCAACATGCAAAAGATTGTTTCAACGGTTCAGAAATAATGATTTTGGTGTGAGAAATGAAGAACGTGGAAGACCAACAAAAAAGTTTGAAGACGCCAAGTTGCAAACGATATTGGATGGAGATGACACTTTGAGTCAAAAGCAAATGGCAGCAATGTTAAATGTTGCACAACAAAAAATTTCTGACCGTTTAAAAAAACTATGGGAAAAATCCAAGATGAAAGACAGATGGAAAACCGAAAAAACACTTGTGAAATTGAGCTTCAAAGACATGAAAGAAAATCGGTTTTGAATCGGACTGTTACTAGCGATGAAAAGCTGATTTATTTTAAGAATCCTAAACGGAAAAAAATCATGGGTTAATCTGGGACAACCATCAACATCGACTGCAAAACCAGATCGATTGGGCAAGAAGACAATGCTGTGTGTTTGGTGGGACCAGAAAGGTGTGCTGTACCACGAGCTCCTAAAACATTGTAAACCGCTACCGACGACAAATGATCAATTTGACCCATGCTTTGATCGAGAATGACCAGAATGGGCCAGAAGACACGGCAAGGTAATTTTTGCTCCATGAAAATGCACATGCACACAAAGCAAAACCGGTTCAGGATACAATCAAAACACTTGGCTGGGAGCAGCTACCCCACCCGCCGTATTCACCTGACTTGGCTCCTTCCGACTACCATTTGTTTTCATCGATGGGACACGCATTGGCTGAGCCGCACTTTGATTAATACGAGGAGTTCGAAAATTGGGTGTCTGATTGGTTTGCTTTAAAAGGCGAACAATTTTATTGGCGTTGTATTCACAAATTGCGAGAAAGGTGGTCAAAATGTGTTGAAAACTTATTAATACTTAGAAGTCAAACATTATCCCAGACATCTAATTCAGATTCCGGGAAAAATACTCGATGGAGGGTATCATCTTTGAACTCAAATTAATGAGATTTCCCTCTAACCTCATCGCAATCATCCATAGTTTTCTGCACGCCAGGAGATTTTATCCGGAAATAGAGAGAAGTAAATCAAGAACAAGGAACATCCAGTCAGGCGTTGCACAGGGATCGCGACTGGGACCTATACTGTTTAAGATCTACACCGCAGACCAACCGCCATTATCGCCATCTGTTAACTGTTGCCTGTTCGCGGACGACTCGTTAACATACTCAACATCGCCATCACCGCAGATAGCAGTGCGGAGGATCGAACAACAAATGGAGAAGCTCTACTTCTACTATCAGAAGTGGGGCATCCGCATCAATACCAATAAATCGGTCCTCATGTGTCTGCGGGGACCAACACGACGAGGCTCCCGAACAGCCGGCAAATGCCGGAGGATTTAGGTAGTGCTACTAACTAACTAACAGCACTAACAACAACACAAGGCGAAGTATTCACGTCTTCACTGAGAGGTTGAAGTTCAATTCTCACTCCAAAGTGACCCTTCAAAAGGACAGTTACAGGACAGGAAGAAAAAGCTATTACCGTACAAGCGGCTCATACGACTCATTATAGCGCATGGCTTTCCTGTTTGGTACAGCATCTCCAAGACCAGCATGGAGAAACTATCGGTCTTCGAAAGGAAGATACTACGAATCTGCACCGGTCTCACCTTTGACAAGGACCGGATGAAACATTATAGCAATTAGAAGGTCTACACACAATCGCGCATCATCCCCCTGCAACAGTTCTTGGTGCAACTTTCCAAGAAGCAGTTATGCGAAACTGAAATTCATCCTAACCCAATCGTCAGGAACTTAAGAAGCTCAGTCCCTGGACAACGATTTCTCAATGCACACAACATGTTAAACGAAGAGATTTTCCCCCCGACATCTTCTGCATGCGACCCGTATCACTTCTTCTCCAGCAGTGATACAACCTATCATCGAGGTTGACCCTGAAAACAACCGCCACCCCCACAACTACAAAGGAACATCATCGACACACGGATCTGAACACCACGATGTTAAGACAGGACATCGTTACATTGTAAATAATTTACTTGTACACACCCAAACTATGTAAGACAGTTGTTCATCCGTCGGGTCCCTATTGTTGAGCCCACACATATATATGTAGTCTTAAGCTTAAATATTTGAAATTGTAAATATTTTTGTTCAATGAAGAAAAATTTAAAAAAATGAGTTTTAGGGTATTATTGGCAGCGATTTTGAGACATAATTTGTAACGAAACTTTATGCGTTCGCTTAAGGCCAACAATGAGAACCTAGTCGTTCTCTTTGAAAATGGTGCTAAATATCTTGATATGTGTCCGTGCATACATTTTATTAAAGAATGTGCAATGGTGAGTCTAGAGAAAAAGTTTGCCACAACTAAGCGTCTTGAAATTTGATTGATTTGATTTCATTCAAATGCTAAAAGAGGAATATAGTGGCATTGGTGTAATCAATTGAGAAAAGAATCGAAGTCCTTTATAAATTCAAAATTAAGAATACATATATATATATATAATATTAATATAATATAATATAATATAATATAATATAATATAATATATAATAATATAATATAATATAAATAATACCTTGTAGGAAATATCCAAGCATATCTCCGTTTAATGGCAAAAATGGGATCGGAAAGTATTTGTCGACTGTCTTGAACACATTTGTATTGCACTTCGGCGTCTGTTTGTCGCTCTCTACCCACTACGCCACGGCTGCTACATTGAACTTGTTTTACTTGTCGAAAAATTTCTTGCGGAGTAGTTCATGGTAGCATATACAGTACGATTTAGAAAGACCTGAGGGCAACAATTTGTATAACTCTAGCTTCCATAAGTCGTAGTTGGACTCTGAGGAAGTCAGAGTATTTGAGGTTAGTAAAATTATATCAAGCTCTTTATTTTGTCATACCTATAGCAGGAAAAGAGAAGCAAAATTCAATTCAACAAGGAACACATCAGAAATGCTGTTGTTTTGGTTTTAAATTGCCTTTTCTGCCTTGTTTTTTTAAATTCGCTAGTTTTTAAAGGATTTTGAGTTTCCTTAATTTGAGTCGAATTTGAAAGAACATATACAGAGAAGAAGGAAATGACCCGCTGCATATTGGTATATAAAACATGTTGGAATTCACGGGTACGTAGATAGGAAACCCACTATCGGGGAAGCCAGCACATAATGGAGAATGACAGTAAAAATACAATATCAATTCATTGAGTAAAATTTATGTATTCCTGTAAGTTCCATTTTCGGATATATTCAAAATTAAAAGGGATTAATTAGAGTAGTAGTAGAGTTGGGGACAGAGTATTTCTTGCACCCATATTGCAAATTTTCTGACGCCAACAACGGTAAAATCGTTCCATCTAAGTGTTAAGTTGATACACATACACATATAAACATATATCAAAAGCTAAGGGAGTGAATTTTTTTTATAGAAACACCATGCACGAAAGTGTCGACAAGTATCAGTCTTGCAAAATCCTAAACAAATTTCATAAAGCGATTTGAGGGTTTGATTATAATGCATAGAATATGAGAAAGAAGATAATGGTCAAACTCTAGGGTTTCGAAATATCAAACCCAACAGTACTTCATATACAGTCCTACAAATATTGATAATATAATAAAATGTTAGCTTTTCACAAACAAATGTATCCACGGTAATATCAAACCAGCCAGCACAAATAGCACACGATGCCCCATGTAATTGAAGTGAAATTTGATTTATTTTTCTGAAAGATTAACCAAGATACTAACAGATCAATCTCCGATTTCATTTATGATTAAATCTCTCATAGTGGAAGAGTTTTGGAATAAACAAGAAATGTAATCAGGAATTATTTCATACCTGTGCATGCGCCCACTCTTCGCATTTAAACTGGCCAACACAACTCGAACTCAAGCGCCGAATCTATCGAATTTCAATTCGATTACGTTTTCTGTGAGAGAGAGCATGTTATCTGCTGTCTGACAGGATTGGAGCCAGTCTGTTGGAGATGATTCATTTCAAATGAAGAACAACTACAGGGAAATTCGCCACACAACGTCAGATGAGCTCCAGCCGATGTGAATTAAATCGTCTGGCCTTTCTGCACCTATTTGGTGAGTGTGTCGAATGTCAACATTCGCGAAATTCATTGAAATTAATTCACCTAATGCATTCCCTTTCGTTTATCTTGCGGCGCATATTTAATAACACACACAGCGATTCCACGAAACTTGAATTCCTTCGAGGTGGTCGCCCACCTAACGACTCTCTAAAGTAATAATAATAATAATTGTTGGCGCTACAGTCCAGAGGGGGACCAGGGCCTAGCTTGCTCATCAACTACTCGTGTTGTGCGCGCTACTGTTCTCTCACGAGTAGAAGGGACCTACAGTTTTTTGCCGACTCCGAACGGCGAAATTTGAGAAGCTTTCTTAGACAGTTATTACTCTTTGAGTGTTGTCAGCAGCTCGAAAGAGGTGGTGCCGTGAAATATTAGAAAAATTGGTGTTGAACTGTTAGTCGAACCTAGACCCTTCAGCGTGTGAGCGTCGCACTCTACCCACTACGCCACGGCGACCACGACTCTCTAAAGTACAATTACTTTATTAGCATATCATTAGACTTCCATCCCGTACCAATGAAGGACAACCGCAGAGAGAAGAATGAAAATACCTGAGCAGAAATCTATTATATACACCCTAACTCCAGTATCCCTTAACGTGTCAGAGCCGAGGATAATTAGCACCGTGCTTCATGTTGGCTCTTCAGAGCGAAATGGCCCCATTTCACCACCGCCGCCGCAGACACAGTCGAAGTGTGTAATTGATGGTACTTGTGACTGGAGAAGGTGCTTTCGACAAAAAGTTTACTCCAAATCTGTTCCTTTCGTTAGATTCTCACAACCAAGGATGATGCTGCGTAGACTTGTTATGCCTGAAGATCTGTGCTCGACTGGAGCTTGAATAATTCCATTGAATTCATCACAATTGAATGCAGTCCCCAGAGGAGGAAGTTCGAGAAAAGGATTTTCAAACGACTGTCGAAATTTACGATCATCCATTTTAAATATATATATATGGGAATTAATTGTGCATTGGCCCGCATGGGAGTTTGAAGCTGTAGAAAAATCTGCAATGTGTACTTTTTCTGATCACTGGGTGAAATAGGTGGATGAATTGCAGAGGTGATCATTCCAAATCAACTGTAACGGGTGTTTGGTCAAGTTGGCGAAAAAATATAAAAACAACAATCCTGGTGAATTTATCATAAGAAAGCCTTCTTTGAATAACAATTCGGTTTTATACTATTGCCAACTCAATATAGAGGAAACAAGGGATGTACATTCAGCTTAAACCTGACTTATTATTAAACTGTTTAACTATGTTTCTAGAACTTGTTATAATTATAAATGGATGGCGCGACAGTCCAGAGGGGTCCAGGGCCTAGCGTGCTCATCAACTAATCGTTCTGTGCGCGCTACTGTTCTCTTACTAGTGGAAGAGACCTACAGTTTTCTTACCGACTCCAAACGGTGATGTTTGAGAAGCTGTTTCATAGGCAATTATTACTCTCAGAGTGTTATCGGCAGCTCGAAAGGGGTGGTGCCTTGAAAAATTAGAGGTGTTTAGCCGGGAATCGAACCTGGCACTTCGGCTCTACCCACTATGCCACAAGTTGTATATCAAAGAGCTGATGGGCAGTTCCACGCAACGGACAAATAAAAATATCATTGCTATTCTTAGAAAAAGGCTAGCCTACATAGGAAATTATAAAAGAGGCCATACAAATTGTATTACTTCCTAATTACCAAGAGATTCAAAGACGTACATTCCAACAATTGCAGTCAGTTTCAAACACTGAATTTCTAATCGGCGCCAAAATCAAAAGTTCGTCTTTAAGTCACATCATACATTTGCTTCCAATTACAGAGAAAATCACAAAGAGTTCTGCGATAAATATGAAAAGTAAGAACCATGGGAAAACATCTCCAGCAAAACCCTACTAAACAGCAACCCATTTGGAATCTCTACACATTATAAAGAGCAATTCTTCTTCTTCTTCTAGTGCTACAGTCCGGGGTGGACCTGGGCCTCAACTAACATGCCTCTCCAGCCAGTACGGTCTTTCGCCAGCTGCCTCCAGTTGCGCACTTCAAATTCAATGAGCTTCTTCTCCACTTGTGTGCGCCATCTCAGTCTAGGACGTCCTCTGTTGCGTTGTCCCAATGGCACGGATTCAAGGACTTTTCGGGCCGGAGCAGTGGTGTCCATACGCTCTACATGGCCTAGCCATCTTAAGCGTTCTATCCGTAGACTCTTGACCAGGCGCATTTCGCTATACAGCCCATAGAATTCGTAATTAAATCTTCTCCTCCAAATGCCATCAACGCAAACAGGACCAAACATCGCACGCAAAACTTTTCTCTCGAATATACTAAGGGCTTCCTCATTCGCCTTTGCTAACGTCCAAGATTCCGCGCCATAAAGTAGGACGGGGATGATTAAACTGTTATATAAAGCTAGCTTAGTCCTTCGAGAGAACGCTTTATTATTCAATTGCCTCTTGAGCCCAAAGAAACAGCGATTGGCAAGAGTGATTCTGCGTTTGATTTCGGTACTGATGTTGTTGCCCCTGTTTACCGCGGAACCGAGGTAGATGAAGTCCTTGACTACCTCGAAGTTTCTGCTGCCCAGTATGACGCTTCGTCCGAGACGTCGATGCTGTGTGTCCTTCCTTGATGACAGCGTGAACTTAGTTTTGCCCTCATTTACCGCCAGACCATTTTTAGCCGCTTCGGCTTCAATGCCAGCAAACGCCTCATTGACGGCTCGCTGTGTTCGATCAATCACGTCAATGTCATCAGCTAGTAATTGAACTGATTTCTGGAAGATCGTGCCTCTGTTGTTGACAAGCGAGTTACGCACGATCTTGTCGAGAGTGATGTTGAAGGTCTCGGAGAGTTCGTTACCGACCTTAACGGAGCAGCGAGGGTTCTCCATCGTCATCCTACACAATCTGACGACTTTGGTAGGAATGCCTAAACTAGAAATGGCACTCTATAGCTCGTCTCTATGAACACTGTCATATGTGGCCTTGAAATCTACGAAAAGGAGTGTCGATTTGGAATTCTTGGGTCTTTTCCATGATCTCCCGTAATGTGAAGATCTGGTCTATAGTGGAATTCCGTGGTCTGAAACCACACTGATAGGGACCTCCTATGTCATGGACAAACGGTTTCAGACGATCACACAATACGGCAGAGAGAATCTTGTATGCGATGTTGAGGAGACTAATCCCTCTGTAGTTGGCGCAGTCAAAGAGGGCTCCTTTCTTGTGAATCGGGCAAACGACGCTGAGATACCATATATCGGGCATACCCTCCTCCGAACAGAAAAGATGAGCTGGTGAATGCGCCCAACCAACTTATCTCCAGCTCCTTTAAAAAGTTCTGCGGGCAGTCCATCTGCTCCAGCAGCTTTGTTCGGCTTCAGGTTGGATATTGCTAACTTCACCTCGTCTAAGTCGGGGGGACGGAATTCTTGTCTATCATCATCCATATTGAGTAGAAAATTCTGCCTAACAGCGAAATTGGTGCCGTCATCGCGGAGTCTGCAGAAATGATCCTTCCAGGTTCTCAGCACAGACTGCGACTCTACCATGAGTTGTCCACTTGGATCCCGGTAGGCTTCGGTCCGAACTTTGTATCCTTCGAATAGTTGTTTTACCTTTCGGTAAGACTTTCGGACTTCATTCCGATATTCAATGTCCGAACCTTCCGAGGTGCAAACATCGACTCGGAGCAACGGTGTCGAGAAAGACCAATACGGTTTGACGTCGAAAAGCTACAATCGCAACCGATTGCTGGGAACTTTGACGACCGATTCTCCCTGAAACTCGCTCAGAGTTCGACGCTACCTGCACAAACAATAGAAGACAAGTGGAAACGTTGTCAAGAAGCCATCAAAGAAGCTGCCACTGATGTGCTGGATTTCACGCCACCACCTAAGAGAAACCCATGGTTTGACGACGAGTGCAGGCAGGCACATGCAGCGAAACAAGAAGCATACAAGGCAACGCTGCATCGAACGACGAGAGGTGTTTGTGAGCTCTACAAACAGAGAAGAAGGGAAGAGAACCGGCTTCTCAGAAGAAAAAAGAAAGAGCACGAGAAGTGCGCCGTCGAGGAAATGGAGAGCTGCTATGGCAGGAATGAAGTCCGAAATTTTTACCGCAAGATAAGACAGTTATCCGGCGGTTATAAGCCTCAGACATAAGCCTTCCGGGACCAAAATGGACAACTGGTGGTAGAGTGGCAGTCGGTGCTGAGAATCTGGAAGGATCATTTCTGCAGACTCCTAAACGGCGATGACGACGCAAATCCCGTTGTTAGGCGGAATGTTCCACTCAATTTGGACGACGATGGACAAGAATTCCGTTCCCCCGACTTCGACGAGGTCGAGACTGAAATCGAACAAAGCTGCTGGCGCAGACGGACTATCCGCAGAGCTGTTCAAAGCGGCTGGGGATGTGTTGGTTGAGTTTATGCACCAGCTCATCTATTAGATATGGTCAGAGGAAAGCATGCGCGACGAGTGGAATCTCAGCATCTTTTGTCCGGTCCACAAGAAAGGAGACCACTTCGACTGCGCCAACTACCGAGGGATCAGTCTCCTTAATATGGCATATAAGCGGCTAAAGTGGGACTAGTGGTAAACAAGTGCAAAACGAATTATATTCTGTCATCGAAGTAGGACGCAGAACATCGAGGTCTCGGACAGAGCGTCACTATAGGCAGCAGACACTTCGAGGTAGTCAAGGACTTCGTATATCTCGGCTCCGCGCTAAACAGGGACAACAACATCAGTACCGAAACCAAACGCAGAATCACTCTTGCCAATCGCTGTTTCTTTGGGCTCAGAAGGCAAATGAGTAATAAAGCCCTCTCCCGAACGATCAAAGTGACTTTGTACAACACTTTGATCGTCCCAGTCCTGCTTAACTGGACACTACTAAATGCGGATGAGGAAGCTCTTGGTCTCTTCGAGAGAAAAGTCCTGCGTGCGATTTTTGGTCCTGTTTGCATTGATGGCATCTGGAGTAGAAGATTCAACCACGAACTGTATGGGCTGTACGGCGGCATGAGCCTAGTCAAGCGTCTACGCATACAACGCTTAAGGTGGCTAGGCCATGTAGAGCGCATGGACAGCACTGCTCCGGCCAGAAGAGTTTTCGAATCCGAACTTCAGGGACAACGCAACAGAGGACGTCCTAGACTGAGATGGCGCACACAAGTGGAAAAGGACCTCAACCAACTTCGAGTGCGCGATTGGAGGCAGTTGGCGAGAGGTCGTGCTAGCTGGAGAGGCATGTTGGCCCAGCTCCACCCCGGACTGTAACGCCATCCGAAGAAAAAGAAGTCTGATGTCGATCGCAACATGATATGGTTGACGATTGATTGATCAGGAGATCGCCAGGACCCTTTGTCAATGTCCAGGTGTGGGAAGTTCAACAGCCTAAGTCCGTTTCCGGATGTGTTGTCGTACAGGCTGTGTTTACCGATGACTCCAGCAAAGATGTCCTTCTTTCCCAGCTGTGCGTTGAAATCTCCTAGAACGATCTTGGTGTCGTAGCCTTGGCATCGATAGTATGTTCTCTCTAGGAAATCATAGAAGTCATCCTTGATGTTGTCATCCTTCTCCTTTGTCGTTGCTTGAACGCATATTAGGCTGATGTTCCCGAATTTAGCCTTGATGCGTGGCTCTAGACTTTTTGACTAAGTCTGAACGGAGTGAACGCATATTAGGCTGATGTTTCCGAATTTAGCCTTAATGCGTGGCTCAAGACTTTTTGACTAAGTCTGCTTCGAAACACAAACCCGCATCCGAATAAGCGCTGCCTTCTCTCTCTATAGTAATTGCCGTAGTAGATATCGAGGTTCTTCATTGCTTTTGTGCCAGGCCCATCCCATCGAACTTCCTGGATGGCGGTTATATCTGCCTTATAGCAGTCAAGAGCCTCCGCAAGTTGTTCAGCTGCACGTGGCCTGTTAAGGGACCTCACATTCCACGTGCAAAACCGAAAATCATTGTCCCTTACACGTTTGCTGGGGTCGTCTACGGGTGATCTTTCATTATCCGAGGCATGTTCTTGTCTCTGAGCTAACGATGTTTTACGTGATGAGGAAGTTACCCTCACGAACAATCCACAGACTGGTAGGCCAGGCCCATTATTTAAACCCTCGGGCAGAGAGGCTCGCTGCATACATTGGTTCACCATACAACGGGTGTTGTGATGGCTATCCAGGGGGCGCCGCGTGGAGTCTGTATGTCAACTTGACCTGTGCACTAACGGGGATAGCCTTGGCAGCTTGCCATGTTGAGCGCAATCAACCACGTTACCTCGCGTGCACAGGCCCATGCCCCGCACCCCTGTTTAATTTTACAAATAGAAATTCCGTGTCACTAAAGGTGTACGTTCAGCAAATAAATGAATAAGGGCAAATGAATAATTTATCAGTAATATAAAATCATTATTCAGTTTCATCCTTCTCAACATTCTTGTATTCACTTATAGTTACCAACGTTATCTTCTTCTTCCTCTATTTCGGTTTCATTTCCATCTTCATTTCATTCTCGGTTTCCTTAGCTTATTAATTAGTCAGAAGTCACATAGTTTATTAAGACGTACAAACATTCAATCATTCTCGCATCTATATGCACAATATTACACAAGCGATGCAAAGCACCTTAATTGGATACTATATTGCAACTTTGACTAGATGTCAGGAATTAAAATGCCTTGTACTCAGAAGTTTCCCTCTTGATTCACCTTTGCCACAACATTCAAGCCATTGATTGGCTATTTTTAGTCGACGACTGCTGATTCAAGTTCTGTCTCCAATAATGTGTTTTTCTTTTTTAATCGATAATTAAAAAGTATGTTTCTAAGTTACGCTATGTATGTTCTTAGTTTTCTATTGAGCCAGGTTCTGGTTCCTCCAATTATATTTCAGAATTTCAGAAACAGAAGTTAAAAGGGGTTCTATTAAGGAGTATATATCTCTTATTCAACTCAGTATAGGTTTGTGATGATTGCCGTACCGTCGATAACAATGATATCAGAATTTCGGGAACGCAAGTTGTATTCTTTCCTCAAAACCAAATATTACTATAGTGTCCTTTGGTCTTAAACATTAGAAACAAAAAAAAAAGATTTTAAAACTGTTCCCGTAACTAAATCACCAATTAATTTTCGGATTTGAAATTCTGCACATAAAACCGAGAATGATGACAAATAAAGCAGTAATGAAATGTAGACTTCTTGGACAAGTTTAACCGCCCAAAACAACAATTCTGACCACATGAACAATTGCACCGGAATTACGAATTCCGACCAACAATCTACGTGCAGGTCAAGTCCCAAGAGAGCAAATTTAATTAAAAAGAACAAAACACTACCAGGAATTATTTTAATGATACTGATGTCGCCGGTTTTGTTTTACGGGAATTGTGTGAACTTATGAAAGTTGATCGGCTGAAGTGAGACTCCTCAAGTTTCCTGTCTTTAGTCTATAGTCCTTGCACTCTTGCCACTGTTGT
Source organism: Eristalinus aeneus (assembly GCA_955652365.1). Classification (NCBI taxonomy): domain Eukaryota; kingdom Metazoa; phylum Arthropoda; class Insecta; order Diptera; family Syrphidae; genus Eristalinus; species Eristalinus aeneus. Next base: position 86,676,425 of record OY019131.1, on the reverse strand, counting down.
TAGACAGTGGAAACTTTTATTGTTTTTTCAGAAGGAACGAGTCCCAAGTGGCTGGTTTTGCAGTTCGTCATCGGAATTCAAAAGGTGAAGAATGAGATTTATGAATAGTTTAAAAGCAAAACACGGTTCCCGTATGCACATCATTTTTAATGCAGATGAAATCCTGCCTGTAGCATATTAAGAGCAAACATCACTCAATGCTCAAGTTAACAGACCTAAATGTGGACGTGGAATTATGTGAATTCGAGGGGTTGAACGCTGCAAGCGCTGTAAGCGTTGTGAGGGTAGAGACCTGAAGGAAAGTTGTTATTTTTGTTGCCTAAGGATTTATCCGAAATGTAATAAGTGATACGCACATACTACTGCCGTATAAAAAGAGGACTTCTTTTAACCGAACCTTCAAAACAAACCCACACGTGTTTTATTAATCTTTGTATTAAGCCTCTCAAAGAAGGCAAACCAGCAAACAATGTAGAATCTGTGCCTAAGTGAACACATTCCAAGTCAAGCAATGAAGAATAGTGTAAAGAAAGCGTTCTTTAGGGTTCGAAATTAGGCCTCGTTCTATTCATTCTTTTCAAAAACGAACTACTTTACTTATTGTAACAATTAACTTCTTATATCCACGCGTAACTTCTTACTCTGTCGTAACCGTAGTAAATCAAACATACCTGCAATCAGCTATGCAGATAATGCAAGTCCCAAATAATGATAATGGTCTAGTCACAAATTTTGCTAAAACAAACATTATCAACATTCGTACTCCATCAAGACCAATGAAAGTTCCATCGATGTGCCTGCTGTCCACAATCAATACACAGCATCGCAATTGAGGTAGTGAGAAGCATTAAATACTTAAGTATTACCACCAACGACCACTGTCATGGGCCATCAACTGAAGAGCACTATTTTTATAATAACGTACCGTAAGCGTTACACAAATGCAGAAGAACCAGAGAATCTAGCCTAGGAATAGCAGTGAAATTTCATATTTCTGACCTACTACACCATCTCGCAAAAATGATTAAAACTGAGGATTAATGGATTGAAATGAGGGGAAAAACTTCAGCTGGAAAAAACATTCCAAATTCTGCGGTGCGTGTAAAGAACAAGTCTCTAAGCTTAACTGTACGTTTGAAGTTGGACTTAATCGTGAACGGCTGGCCAATTCTAGCGAGGGGAGTATTGCGAGTAATTTCTGGAAAGGGAAAAATGCAGTTGGCTAACTCTTCTTCTTCTTCCTTTTGTGGCGCTACAGTTCGAGTGGACCTGGGCCTTAACCGATATGCCTCTCCAGCCTGCACTATTTTTCTCCAGCTGCCTCCAGTTGCGCACTCCAAGTTGGTTGAGGTCCTTCTCTTCTTTTGTTGCGTTGTCCCAATGGCTCGAATTCAAAGAATTTTTGGGCCGGAGTAGTGGTGTCCATACGCTCTACACGGCCTATCCATCGTAAGCGTTGTATCCGTAGACGCTTGACCAAGCGCATGTCACTGTACAGCCCATAGAGCTCGTCGTTAAATCTTCCCCTCCAGATACCATCAACGCAAACAGGACCACAAATCGCACGCAAACCTTTTCTCTCGGAAAGACTTCATTCAATAGTATCTGCATTACGAGATATTTACAACCCGAATCAATATAAAAACCTAGTTAGTCCGGTTTGGCTATGCTTCGTACGAAATAGTACTTGTCTGCAGGAGAGTTTGTGGCCCCTCCTTTAAAGTGCAGACGATTTGAGCACAGTTGCCTGGACCCTGCGGGAGGTGTCGACGTGAGTCTGGGGAATCCTGCAAAGCAAGTTTAGATTCAGATGCTGCAGGTGCCTACTTCGCAAAGTGTGGCCTAGATCTGTCTGGTCTGTGGTAAAAGGGCCCTCGATATTCCCACATGGAGTTGGTCTTGTCTGTTGTGCCGACAGAACGCAATCAATTCGATGGTAAAGAGTCGGATGGCTTATTGAAGTTGGGACTTATTTGACCGCAGGCGATGGGTGGGGTGGGCGAAATGCTAGAGAAGTGTTCTTATGTAAAGACAAAAGATAAATACTTGGGATGAGAATTTAGTTGCCAAATGAAGATGAGATGAATGTTAGAGGAATGGTTAAGCTTGGGTGAAATATGAGTGGAAGGTCTTTTGTGCTTCAGTAAGATTAGGGGTGGCAAGGTACTAGTAGGGAGCAGATTCATCACCGTAGGAACCACGTTATTCCTATAAAGTTGATATGATTAGTAGCTGGAAAGAAAAATGCGAAATATGATATGAACGACACCCAATCTAGTTCAGTTTTATGCTTCTTGGCATATAAGACAAAAGACAAGTCAACTGGCCGATTTCTTGAGATATTACGCTCACCAACTCTTCAATAAGTGAATGTGGATTTTTATACAAGGAAAATAATTTGATCTTGCTATAAAAATTATCATATTGCTGCATCTTCTCTATCAACCCGAAAACGTATGTCGCTGCTCATAGTGCATAGACATTGACTTCAATTCGTGAACCAACATGATCTTTTATGGGTGTAAGCTAAGATCTTTACGTCAAGTACATTATTAAATAATCTGAGCGTTCGTTAGTTCTTGAGAACTTTTTTATTGGTTCCTACGCACACCTGAACATTAGCAATGTTTTCCACTTTCTGATCAATCCTTGATTTCACTCACACGTCGAACTCATCTAGTAAGTATGTAGACTCAAATTGTTTTTTAACGACTGTGTTAAAAAATCTGAAATTTTCCGCGCCACGGAGAACATCAGGTTTTCAGTTAAATCTACGTGCACGAATCAAAAAGAATCTTAATACACTCTGCAGGTTATGACCATATCACGCCTTAAACTATGGTCAACTCCATCGACATCCATGTTCCTGGGCCATAAAGTTTGTGTGGGCATATGTACTGCATCTCAGCATCTCAGAACCGAAAAATAGGCCAAACACCACAGACTGCAATTTCTGCTTCTTCCGGAGAGACGCCCAGTTCGTCCCAGAGTCCTTGGATATCAATGACGAGTTTGATTTACCCATCTCGCTGGACAGTATGATCCTTATCTCGTACATCGTCATGAGAGCCTTCGTTAACACCCTAGGGGTGGACTGGACCTACTTCGATGCCAATGACTTTGCGAGTTCGTCACCAACCACCCATCCTTTATGAAGTGCAGTATCATCTATCTTGTCTTTTGAACGTTGTGCAGATGAAGTTGAGTGACAGTTTCAAGGACACCAGCGCAAAGATTGACGAATCACAATCGGTCTTACCATGGTCGAAAGCAGTGAGTCCTACGTTCATACACCTTCAGACATTGCCTCCGTATACTTGCTAATGCTGGATACCATCGGTAAGGATGTCGACGAGGAGATCTTCCCAAATCAGCTCTTTAGACCTCTGCAGCCGCTGAACTCTGAAGTCGCACCAACATGTCTTTGCTATCACCCGTTGACACCCAAGCAGCTGCTTGGGGATCAGCCCAAGAAGAAGAAGGATTCCTTTAGAAAGTAGCCACAGTCCAGGCACTCGCACACACTTGCAAGTGTCTAAGCTGAACATTTATTCATTGTTCTAGTAATACTCTAGATTTATACACTATTTAACATTTAAAGTATTATAATTGATAAGTCGTATTCAGATTGTTCTGACTTAAATAAAAATATTTGATGTTGACAATTATAACATTGCTATGCTTTATTTGCTTTCGTTTGATGGAGTGAAGTTGGAGAAGGCTCTAAACGCTCAAACGTAAGATATGTACTATTTTCAAACTGTAATATGATCCTATCCAGCGTACTGTGTAAATGGTAAAAACTTACCATCGGAGCTTTTACAAGCTGGGGGCAAAGTAATGGTAGGGAGCACGCACCAGATCACTTGCCGAATTTGGGAAGACGAAAGCATGCCCGACGACTGGAATATTAGGTCCATATGCCCCACCCACAAAAAGGCGATCCTATATCCTGCAAGAACTATAGAGGTATATTCCTGCTCAACGTCGCCAGAAGATCCTCTCCAGCGTACTGTGAGAACGCCTAAAACGTCCAAAACCATTCAGCACGTACCAGCTTTCGGCCCGGCAAGTCGACTATAGACCAAATCTTCACACTGAGGCAGATCTTGGAGAATACCAGCGAGTTTCAAATCGATACTCACCATCTTTTCACCGATTTTGAAGCCACATACGACAGCATTCATCGCAAGGAGCTATTTGAAACGATGGCCGAATTCTGGATTCTGGGAAAATGTATCCGGTTGTGTCGCACCACGCTAACACATACGCAATGCACCGTGCAGTTTGGTTCAAAAACCTCTGAACCGTTCGAAACCTACACCGGATTTTGGCAAGAAGATGCGCTGTCGTGTTATTTCTTCGATTTTGTACTGGGGAAGATAGTGCGGCGGGCCAAAGTCAACACAGAAGACCATTTTTTGTACAAGTCAGTCCAGCTGTTGGGATACGCTGATGATATCGACATTATCGCGCGGTCCCAACGCGCCGTCGTGGAAACTCTCACGGCCATTGAGGAACAGGCGAAACGATCTGGTCTAAAGGTCAACGATGACAAAAATAAATATACATATGATGTCGAGCAAAACACAATCCGCCGCGCACTACCTAGGCCAAAGCCTTACAATCGACAGCTACAATTTTGAGGTAGTGGAGATCCGACGTAAAATCGCCATTGGCTACCGATGACACTTCGGTCTGCTAAAACAACTGGGCTCGAAACTCCTGACTCGAAGGACAAAAGTCATGCTCTACAAAACAATTATTCTGCCAGTCTAGCTTTATGGAGCCGAAACGACGGTTGCATTTTATATTTCGGGATTAGAGAACAAAAACAAATATTAATTATCGAAGATAGCTGTATTGTTTTTCAAAATATTCCCCATTATGATGTATACACTTTTGCATGCGCTTGAACCAATTGTCGAAACAATTTTGCCACTCTGATTGAGGTATCTCCAAAACATGCATTCTGAACGCATCAACCGCTTCTTCAGGTGTCGAAAAACGTTGACCTCTAATTTAATTTTCTACGTACGGGAATAAAAACAAGTCATTCGGTGCCAAGTCATCTAATCGATGTTTTGTGCTCCGGAAAAACAGGCGATTATTTGCTTGGTAGTGCTTCGTGAGTGAGCAACTTTTGTTGGATTTGGTTCAATTTGAAACAACCCTACAGTCGACTGCTGTTTAGTTTCGGGCTCATACGCGTAAATCCACAATTTATCACCTGTCACGATGTCATAAACGTGTTTCGAAGAACTGCGATCGTATTTTTGGAGCATTTCTTTTGGCCAATCGACGCGAGCCTCTTTTCAAGCGATTGAAAAATTGTGTGGGATCTAACGCGAACAAATTTTTTTGACGGTCAAATGTTCATGCAATACTGAATGTATGCTGGTCCCACTAATGCCTAAGGTTATATTAATCTCACGATAGGTCACATGACGATCTTGCAATATCAGTTGGCGCACAATGATTCCGGAACAACAACAGATTTTGGACGAACTTCACGAAATTCGTCTTGGAGTTAACTACGACCTCTGTTGAATTCACCATACCATCGATAAACGAATTAAGTTCATCGATGCACTGTTGTTGAGTTAATCTACGTCGAAAGTTGTAAAAAATAATCGCACGAAAGTTTTCACGATTTAATTCCATTTTTTGGACGAGATGGATCTTTTAAGATACTGTGTACAACACAAATAGTGCTCGTATGTCAAAAGGTTCTAAGTCCATATATCCTCAAAAATGTCAAACTTTACGATAGAGCTGGCAGTTGTCAAATCGCAAAACTAGAATTGCGCAATCCCGAAATATAAAAGGCAACCTTCGTAAGGCCCCGGAGCTGATTATTGGTGCCTTCGAAAGAAAAATTCTACATCGGATATATGGTCCCGTCTGCTAGGAAGGCGAACAGAGCAGATGAAAAAAACCGCGAACTCTACGAGCTGTACAAGGAATCGAATGAAGTCGGGAAGGCAAAAATCCGTCGACCACACTGGCTCGGCCACATCGAGTGAATGTACAACAACGCTCCAGCAAAGAGGGTCTTTGACTCCGAGCCTCCTGGTTCGCGAAGGAGAAAAAGACCGAACCACCGTTACAGAGGCCAAGTCATCGCGCATGTAAGACTACTTGGCCTTGATGACTGGAAGTAACTTGCCCAGGACCATCACCGATGGAAGGCAGCAATTGCTCAGGCTCAGACCTTTCATGGTTCGTCTGCTTCATAAGCAAGCAAGCAAGCAATATGTTTGTACATTTTTAGACATAGTTCGAATGAAATACTTGAATCTTTAGCAACTTCATATTTATGCAGTGGATGTTAATTTTTCCTTACCAATAAAGGCGGTATACAATTGATTGCCGCGCAAAAATATTGGATGGGTTTCATGGAGCATATAGTCAACATTTAACCTGAATGAAATTTACTTCAGGAAAGAGAAGAATCTTTTCTCCACTATATATTTCGTTTTCTTTAGGCGAAGTTGCCTAACGACGTTCGAAATCTAATGTTGTGGTTCTTTACGAAGACCTTGGGTCTACATCCTCCAGCCTCTTGGTGACTTCCATAAAAATCCGTGTACATTTTTTTCTGGCTCCGTTTCTAGCCGGACTTTATCCGGTAAACAAAGGAAGTCAACTTCGTATAAGCATCGTAACTCAATTATTGGTGTCCACGCGTTAGAGGACATATCCATGAGACAAGTATTATTGCTGTTTTTTCTTTCAGGGATTGTGCATGTTATGATGTGCATATCAAGGAGAATCAGATTTAGAAATCTATCAAAAACGGAGCTACTCATTTAACGAAATGCCTGGTTGCAGACAACACACACTATTACAAGAAATGTCGAGGCAACACCAATCACTACAGCTGAGTGTTTACGAGAGCGAGATGATGATAGTGAAAACATTGCACGAGAAATTGGAACATATTTTAAAAAAATGGCGGCACTTATCTACCGCTCATAAATGACTTTGAAAATTGGCTTTTCCCAATTTTCCACTTGCCGCTCATTGTTAGGCCAGGACCTTAAAAAGCACCCGAAAAACAAAGGTTCTGTGGACAAGCAGAACATTGTGGAAACCTGCCAGGGACTTGCCTACAAACGACAAGAATGCCTCAGTAAATGCTTACTACCAGATTAAGAAATGCGACTAAGAGAACTGAACCTCATTTTCAGGGACTTCAGAGAAAGAGTTTGAGGAGAATTCTGAATGTATATCTTCGACCCGTTCAGAACAAGAAACAAAAATACCTTCAACTGAAGGATTGTATACGGAGAAAGGTAGCTCGAAATGTACAAAGGTGGTCCAATAGTTTTGATGGCCGCGGTACACTATTGCTGTTTAGGAATGATTAAATAATAATAATAAAACGAATAAAAATTCAAGTTGTAATGTGATAAAGAATAAAACAGTATGGAAAAAGCGACAGGCCAAGTCACAGACCAAATTCAAATAGTACTTATCTCCTTTGTTTCCAAAATCCAAGTGGACGAGAAAATATCTTCGCGGCAGCAGCTTGCTCTTACATTTCACATACATTACAAATGTAAGAGATGAGGAATATGTGGGTGAGAACCATTGACAAATGGGTAGCACTTACAAGTTTCTTATAAGAGAGGAGAGTTGAGTTATAAAAAAAAATGAGAGCTTATAAATAAACAAGAGACGTAATAGATTTGATGATTCGTATGGAAAATAAAGACCAAAGGAATTAATGCGTAAAGGGAAATGTCGGATGGCGATTCTATAGGTTTGTTAAAATGAAACTATGTATTATTAGTTACATTAATTAACAAAATTTTATTTATTTGGCAGCGATTCTGCCTCTTTAAACTACTAGCACAAACTGAACTGAACTGTACTGCGCAATGTGTTTCTTAAGTCTGTAGTAAATACCTAATTATTGCTGCCACTGCAAATTGGCCCTTTGATGGGAACGCTGCTGACGTAGTCATTTGATGACCGGTGTTTAGTTTTGCAGACATTCTCACTGGATGACTTGAGTGCGGCGCTTCTTGGATTTGCTTGCGCGTGTTCTCTTCGATGGCATACTATGTAGTGTTAATTTATATGAGCGTACATAATATATATTGGTTATTGATAATGTTATTTTTACAAGATAATATTTTTACAATTTATTCAATACAATATGAAGTGTATAAATTAAGCATCAAATAAATAAATGCAATTATAAATGTAACTGATTGTAAGTGACATAAAATGGAAATATTAAGAAATGTACAAGAAAGAATAGAAAATGTTCAACTTAGAGCAATTCATATGTACGAGGGGCGTTCAATACATTCTCGGTATCGATATGAAGAAAAATGCGAATTCAATTTAAATTGTTTTTATTTTTCAATATAATTTCCCTTAACATCAATGCGTTCGTAACATCTTGAGGTAAGCTTTTTTAAACCCTTAAATACATAAATTTCCTCTTTCTCTGCAAAATACCCATTTATTGCCGACTTGAGTTCTTCATCATCCGAAAATGTTTTTCCACGAAGACATTTTTTCAAATCCGGAATAAAGAAATAAACACTAGGGCAAGGTCTGTTCACACGACGCAAGTTTGCAAGACTGCTGAGCGTGATTGTGGTTTCGAAGAAATCCAAAACCCACCCTGGCCAGCGATTCTCGCTACAAACCCACCCTGGCTTTGGATTTCTTCGAAACCTCAATTCAGCAGTTTTGGAAACTTGCGTCGTGTGAACAGGAGCGTTGTCATGAAGAAGCAACAAACCAGCTGCGAGTTTACCTCGTCTTTTCTTTTTAATTTCCTCCCGCAAATTATGCAAAGTGGAAGCGTAGGATATGGCGTTGATGGTTTCACCTTTTTTGTACACAATGAGCAAGATTCCCTTTGAGTCCCAAAAAACTGTGGCCATGAGCTTCCCGGCAGACGGAGTGACTTTGAACTTCTTCGGGGGATCAGTTCCTTTTTAATGCCACTGCATGGCCTCTTGTTTGCTTTTAGGATCATAGAAGTAAGCCCATGTTTCGTCCCCAGTAACAATTCGATGCATAACACCGTCCGCGTCCTCACTACACATCCCCAAACGCTCTCTACAGCATTCTCACTTTTTCTGAGGCGCTGTGTGTATTCGTGGCACCCACCTTGAACTGACCTTTGAAAGGTTAATATGGTCATGAAGAATGATGTGAATGGTACCAGTTGAAAGCTTGTTGATCTCATTTTCACCTTTATTCGGGCATCCCCAAGAACGAGTTTATCGACTTCTTGGATGCTTTCTCCCGTACAAGCAGTAGCCGGGGCGACGGAACGTGGGCACGGTTACCATTTGGAAAAAAATGTGTCCAAAATTGGAAATAAAAATCACCAAATGTTAATAAAAAGGACCAAAATATTGCTAAAGCAAGAACAAGACATTCATCACATATACTTAACACTTAATTCATCACATATGCATGTCTTACATTTAATTCATCCTCACATACGTATTTACTTCTTTGCTTCTGTTCCTAAAGTTTCCGCAAGTTGAGTTGCTTTCGTCCGTCAGCATTTAATTAATTTTGCCACATCAGAATCGGGACAGCAATCATTTAAAAGACTTGGAATGAATCTGCAATTGCTTTTTCTTTGCTGCCATGTTTTTAATATGCGAGTCATTTACCTCGTGTGCTCCTAGGTGACCCAAATTATTAGTGAGAATTCTGTCGCATACACTACAAAAGATTTTGTTTTCTTTATTTTGCAGCCAAGTAAATGTCTTGAGACATTCATGACGAAATTTCCTCTCCACATTTTTTTTCGCTGTGTCTTCATTTGGATCACTAATAATTTATATCCATATATGTACACATTTAGCCAAATGTTGTGAAACTTCAATTCCAATAAGAAAACTACTTGCCAACTCCTAGAAGATTGGGACTGGGCTTTCTGCTTCGGTCTCAGTTTCTTGGCGAGCTCTTTTCTTCACATTCACGAATCTTAAATGTTGTTTTATTTATAATATGACAACAATCTTTATAACTTTTATAACTTTCCTATCCATAGTGTTTATTTCGATTTTGCCGAAAACAAGAACAGCCCGCAAAACACGTTAACGATTCGAACACACAATTTTGAGTTTTGAAGTCATCTGTCAAAAAATGAGTCATTACATTAGCTCCTTTTCCAATGTGACTCTCATTCCCTCTGTAAATCGTTCATTTTCAGTGAGTGACTGAATCAATCATTGATTTGTTTCAGAAATGATTCAGTATTTCCAAGCGAATATACCGATTAAACGAAGAGCAAAGTATTGTTATTGAGAAGACCGATACAATGAATCGTTCAGTGGAAAAGTATTGATCTGGTGACCGATTTATTCGAAGTTGTGTGATACTTCTTGGTGACCGATTCAATCGCGATTGACACAGCTCTGTGAGTGTGGTGGTTGGAATTTTTTCATGATGATTTCTTTCAGCAACATAAAAATTAAAATTTCGTTGCTGTTTTCACTTTGTGGAAAATGACCAATTGGAAATAAAATGACTATGAGGCCAGGAGCATATTTAATGAATAAAAATGACCAATTTTGGTCACAAATGAACCGTGAGAGGGGGTCGTTTCCAATGCTCTCTCTGCCCCTCTTGAACTCACTTGACCACTTTGATACAGTTGATGATGAAGGTGTCTGGTAAACAGTTACCATCTCCTCATGAATAGTTTTTTGACTTTTTCCTTGCTTAGGGAAAAATTATATTTAATTTTAAATTAAAGTTAATTCTCAGCGCTATGCTCAATTTTCACCATCATCGTCTCAGTTGTGATTATGATACTGTTTTACTAGAGATAAGATGCGAATTAATAATCACATTTATATGAAATTTTACAAGAATGCACTAAATAGTATTACTTGATAAATAAGTCAATTTATATATATAACCACAACTTCACCCCGATACCGAGGATTTATTGAACGCCCCTCGTATAAGGTTCAAATATAAGTTATTCAATCTGCAAAAATGTCCATACTAATAACATAACAGTATATTCTTCTGGCATATTGGTATGGTAGGTGTTCTGTAATCTGTTTCTCTGGTAGACAAGAGAAATGAAAGCGAATGAATAATATAATTATTAACACTGCACCTTGCCAAACATTTTTTTTAATACCTTATGACTATGGTGCCTATGTTGCAGTGTGTGCAACACTGGTTTGGCCCAGAAGATGATACGCCTTGAAGAAAACTTTCTTCTTATAGGAACCTCCGAACCAGATGGCTCGAAGTTATTGGGATCATTTTTACTGTTTGACTTCATTGAATAAATAAAATAAGTTACAACGTTTCGTTAATTTAATTTATTTATTTATTTATTTTTTTTTTTTTTTGAGGCAGTCCTTAATCAAGGTTTGTGCTCCCGGATATTTTGTTTTCAAACCGGCCTTTTTTTAATTATTGCTTGTGTTTATTTAATTACCCTTTATTCTGGTTTGTGGTGTGCTGAATTTCAGATTCTTATACAGATAGGTAAAATAAATAAGCAGATATCAGAATTTAGTATATTGTCTTTTCGGTAATGTTGATGGATTGTTTTTAATGTTGGTTGATCGACTGTGGTAGGGTTTTGTTTGTTTTCAAACTTTAAACAGATTGAATAAACCGTGTTCTGACAATTGAAACAGATTTTAAAAATGAAAACTTTAAGACAGTCTCGTAACCGCAATTATATTACAAGAGCATTTACATATACTATAAAATGTGAATTTTAACAATATCGAAAGTGCGGTTAGAAAGGGTGAAAAAGGCATTTAAAGGCATGAACTTGAGGGGAATGCACCACACGAGGTCGTTATTGATCACGCTCAACAAGGCGAGCTGCCAACACTATCGTCAACATTGCACAGGTCAAGTTGGCATTTGTTGCCCCATTGTGGCGTCCTATTGATAAACATAAAACAACCGTTATGTGGTGGAACAATGTATGCACGAAACCGATGGGATGGGTTCGTCAAAATAAAAAAATATAAAACGACGAGAACCTGTGATATCTACAGCAACTGCTAAAGAGAGAGAGAGAGAGATAGCAGCGCATCTTTGCTGGCGTTATCAAAAAAAAGCAGCACACGGCAACACATCCAGAAATGGACTCAGGCAGTTGGACTTCGTCTCGGAACGGAACCTCTCTGTGGCTAGCTCGCGGTTCCCACACCTAAACATTCACAAATGAACCTGGCGATCTCCTGAACAATCCACCGCCAACCAGATTGATCACGTTTCGATCGACATCAGACACTCTTCTAACATTTTCGATGTCCGAACCTTACGAGATGCAAACATCGACTCGGACCATCACCTTGTTGTAGGTAAGAACCATTACTGTTTGACGTCGGAAAGCTGCAATCGCAACTGATCGTTGGGAGCTTGTCGACTAAGTCTCCATAAAAAACTCGCCCAGAGTTCGACGCTGAACTGACTTAAAAAAGAAATGGAAACGTTGTCAAGAAGCCAAAAAGCTGTCAATGACATGCTGAGTTTATTAAATCACCCAGATTTATTCGACGACAAGTACAAGCAATCCCATGCTATTAAGGAAGCAGCCTATAAAGCAACACTGCAACGAACGACGTGAGCTGTTTATATCATATATGTAAGACCACCGGCTTCTCAGAAGAAAACAGAAGAAGCATGATAAAGGTGAAATGGCAGAAACTAAGTTTGAAAGTGCTACAGAGAGGTAAAACAGCTATCTGGATTCATCCACTTGCCCTAAAAACAAACAAAGCTGCTGAGCAATCAGTTTTCTTACCATCGTCTACAAGATTCTAGCTACCGTATTGTGTGGGCGACTGAAACCTTTTGTTTACAACCTGATGACATTGACGTGACTTGGCGACAAGTGCTTTGGCAGGAATGAAATTCGAAAGCTTGATAAAAATATAAATGAGTTATCTGAAATATACAAACTTTGAATTAAAGTCCGTTGGGACGAAAAAGGATTATTTGCTTTAGAGTCTGATATTTGGATGGCGCGACAGTCCACGGGGAACCAGGGCCCCCGCCATTTTTCTAATAAAGGACAAATTGAATATATATGTATATGTAGAATATTCTATTTCTCGGCACATTTATTTATGTAATTTATCTTTTCCACAAGAGAGGACTGTTTCAACTATCAGGAATCAGTTTTCTTTATATAGAGTATAATATCCTGGATGCTATTTTGTGTCTTCTAAAGACGCTCGCTAATAATAATAGATCCACTGAAGTGTTATTTACCACGCCTGTACGTAAACTTTAAGACCACATATAACAGAGTTAATAGAGGCGACCTTAACAGTGTTTGCTACATTCCTTTTGTAAGATGAAGACGGGGAACTCTCACTGATTGCCAAAGTACGGAAAAGAAAAACCGCCAAAAAATATACAAGAGAGAGAAGGAGTACATTTTTTTGGTATTTTGTTAACTTAGTGTGGGTCAAAATAAGATGTTTGATGGAGGATGCATGTCTTTACTCATTCACGCCTTATCCTTTCAAAACTCGTGACATGAAATCAGCGTTTATCATTAAATCTTTGTCCGCTCGATGTAAACCATGACATAAGAGCAGAAGATTTAAGAGCGATCAAAACAGATCTAGAGAACTTCCATGGTATAACATCTCGTACGAATTTAGTAAATTCTATGGTAGCTACGTGCTGCTTCAAAGATTTAAATTTCTTACTTGTGCGTGGGATATTCGCAGCGAGAAAATTTGCGCAACGTTGTTGCGCAAATTGGTTGGCCCGTTTTAGTATTAAGCATGCAGTCATCACAAAAAGACGCCCAACGTTTGAAGCAAACCTTTTTAGTTGGTAAAAAACTTTGAACTTATCGAAGACTTCGTCTATTTGGGTCTAAAGGAAAAAATACATTAGCATCAGCAGCCGTCAATCTAGAAGCATCAGGAGGAAAATATTAAGTGATGACTTCTATGGTTCCTACAACGACATGCGCTTATTTAAGTACCTGCGAATGTAATTCTGTAAAAGTCTACCTAATATAGAGCGTATAAAAACACTCCTTCAGCTCAAAAGCAATGCAAATGAGATCAAAATCGTACTCATTAATCTTGCTGTGTTAAATAATATGGTGCATGGTTGAAGTCCACGTTCAAATTGGTATGCACCCCATGCAAACAATTGCAAACAGTTTTTTAACAGTTCTTCTTCTTCTTCTTCTTCTTCTTGTGGCGCTACAGTCCGGGGTGGACCTGGGCCTCAACCAACATGCCTCTCCAGCCAGCACGATCTTTCGCCAGCTGTCTCCAGTTGCGCACTCCAAGTTGGTTGAGGTCCTTCTCCACTTGTGTACGCCACTTTAGTCTAGGTCGTCCTCTGTTGCGTTGTCCCAATGGCTCGGATTCAAAGACTTTTCGGGCCGGAGCTGTGGTGTCCATACGCTCTACATGGCCTAGCCATCTTAAGCGTTGTATCCGTAGACGCCTAACCAGGCGCATGTCGCTGTACAGCCTATAGAGTTCGTCATTAAATCTTCTCCTCCAGATGCCATCAACGCAAACAGGACCAAAAATCGCACGCAAAACTTTTCTCTCGAAAAGACTAAGGGCTTCCTCATCCGCCTTTGCTAACGTCCAAGATTCTGCGCCATATAGTAGGACGGGGATGATCAAGCTGTTATATAAAGCTAGTTTAGTCCTTCTAGAGAGGGCTTTATTACTCAATTGCCTCTTGAGCCCAAAGAAACAGCGGTTGGCAAGAGTGATTCTGCGTTTGATTTCGGTACTGATGTTGTTGTCCCTATTTACCGCGGAGCCGAGGTAGACGAAGTCCTTAACTACCTCGAAGTTTCTGCTGCCTAGTGTGACGCTCCGTCCGAGACGTCGATGTTGTGTGTCCTTCCTTGATGACAGCATGTACTTCGTTTTGCCCTCATTTACCGCAAGACCCATTTTAGCCGCTTCCGCTTCAATGCCAGCAAACGCCTCATTGACGGCTCGCTGTGTTCGTCCAATCACGTCAATGTCATCAGCGTAAGCTAACAGTTGAACTGACTTCTGGAAGATCGTTCTAGGAGATTTCAATGCTCAGCTGGGAAAGGAGGACATCTTTGCTGGAGTCATCGGTAAACACAGCCTGCACGACAACACATCCGGAAACGGACTCAGGCTGTTGGACTTCGCCTCGGGGCGAAACCTCTCTGTGGCTAGCACGCGGTTCCCACACCTGAACATTCACAAAGGAACCTGGCGATCTCCTGATCAATCAACCGTCAACCAGATTGATCACGTTGCGATCGACGTCAGACACTCCTCCAGTATTCTCGATGTCCGAACCTTCCGAGGTGCAAACATTGACTCGGATCATCAGCTTTTTGTAGCCAAGGTAAGAACCCGGATATCGAGAGAGCAACGGAGTCGAGAAAGGCCAAAACGGTTTGACGTCGAAAAGCTACAATCGCAGCTGATTGCTGGGAACTTTGCCGACCGAGTCTCCCGGAAACTCGCCCAGAGTTCGACGCTTCCTGCACTAAGCATAGAAGAAGAATGGAAACGTTGTCAAGAAGCCATCAAAGATGCTGCCACTGATGTGCTGGGTTTCACGTCACCACCCAGAAGGAACCCATGGTTTGACGACGAGTGCAGGCAAGCGCACGCAGCTAAACAAGACGCCTATAAGGCGACGCTGCATCGAACAACGCGAGCTGTTCGTGAACTCTACGAATAGAGAAGAAGGGAAGAGCACCGGCTTCTCAGAAAGAAGAAGAAGGAGCATGAGAAGTGCGCGGTCGAGGAAATGGAAAGGTGCTTTGGCAGGAATGAAGTCCGAAAGTTTTACCGAAAGGTAAAACAGCTATCCGGAGGATACAAGGTTCGGACCAAGGCCTGCCGGGACCAAATTGGACAACTAGTAGTAGAGTCGCAGTCTGTGCTGAGAATCTGGAAGGATCATTTCTGCAGACTCTTAAACGGCGACGACGACCCAAATCCCGCTGTTAGGCAGAATGTTCCACTCAATTTGGACGATGATAGACAAGCATTCCGTCCCCCCGACTTAGACGAGGTGAGGATAGCAATATCCAAGCTAAAGTCGAACAAAGCTGCTGGAGCGGACGGACTGTCCGCAGAACTATTTAAAGCAGCTGGAGATGACCTGGCTGGGCGCATGCACCAGCTCATCTGTAAGATATGGTCGGAGGAAAGCATGCCCGATGAGTGGAATCTCAGCGTCGTTTGCCCGGTCCACAAGAAAGGAGACCCCTTTGACTGCGCCAACTACCGAGGGATTAGTCTCCTGAACATCGCATACAAGATCCTCTCTGCCGTATTGTGTGAGCGTCTGAAACCATTTGTCCATGACCTGATAGGTCCCTATCAATGTGGTTTCAGACCAGGGAAGTCCACAATAGACCAGATCTTCACATTACGGCAGATCCTGGAAAAGACCCAAGAAATGCAAATTGACAGTCACCACCTATTCGTCGATTTCAAGGCTGCATATGACAGTGTGCATAGAGACGAGCTATACAGTGCCATGTCTAGTTTTGGCATTCCTACCAAACTCGTCAGATTGTGTAGGATGATGATGGAGAACTCTCGCTGCTCCGTCAAGGTCGGTACCGAACTCACCGAGACCTTCAATGTCAAAAAAGGTTTTAGACAAGGCGACGCACTGTCATGTGACTTCTTTAACATCATCCTCGAGAAGATCGTGCGTAACTCACAAGTCAACACCAGAGGCACGATCTTTTTAACAGTTCAGCCGTGAAAAATTCGAGATATTCAGCCGGGAATCGAACCTAGACCCTTCGGCGTGTGAACGTCGTTCTCTACCCACTACGAAACGACGGCCTGCGGAGCCCATTTTCATTGAAAATCCGCAGGGATTCAAAATATTTCATAAGCTGAGAATATGGGCGTAAGTGCTATGGGTCGGTAGGAGGTGATGACGACTCGCCCTTGCACATATGTAGCTGAAGCTGAATCTAGGTCTTGAAATCGTTTATGGTCGGCGACGGACTTTTTACCTAAATTGCTCGCTTTCTCTTGACAGCTTCTTTAGTCTGCTACTTCGCTGACAAAAAATGGTGAGTTCTTGCAATGTTAATTGTAGCACTTCATTGCAAGATTCATAATATTGAAAACAAATAAAACCCGTAAAAAATTATCATTTTAATTGAAGTAAATGAAAAAGTAATTTGCATAATTCGAATGGCCTAGGACCAATATTCTACACTGTTATCATCATTCAAAGCGATGACTGCTTATAATCCCCATCCACACTACAATCAGTTTGAGCAATCAGCGCTTACGGCTTCGTTATTACCTACGACGCAGCCTCACAGACCGTAATTCTTAGAAGCCGCAAACCCTCGCAGGCAATCCTTATGATAAGGAAACCAAAACAAACATGATCCGGTATGGCATTAAGTAAAATCATGGAACACTGCATGTCTTTGTTGAAAATTTAATCGACTTCCTGTCTCGGAAATACCTCTCTGCATTTTCAACTAAACCGCTCAAGTTTATTGATGTATGTTGTATGTATCCATCAGAAAAATTTAACAAGAGTAGCTGTAACCATGCATACACATTTTTTTTATGCTGGCGAATTTTTTCGCTCATAAACATTTTTCCTTTAGTTATACAAGATTTTTGAAACAACAATTAAGTTCAATTTACTGATATTTCTACTTCACTGCTTTACATTCCGGTTTAGCTCTGGTTGCTAATGCATGCTGCTAAAACATAACTATCACTGTGCAGCTTGCGATGCATCCTTCCTCGCTAAATACTTGTAACGCTGCAAAGTTCTCAATAAACCCTCTGTAGTGGCGGTGAAGGATTGTCCGGCGTATGGATGGGCATGGTGAGAGCTATTTCATATGTTATTAAACTGTGCTAATCGTGGACGATGAGTTTACCGCGTGAATTAGAATGTAAATGCCTGGAGGCGAAGTTCAGTGTTTTTATCAATGTGACATCCATTGGCCATTGTTAAGCTGTGCGTCTACCTCATGTTCAAGCTCCACTGATTATAAAACCTAAGCACTACGGCGCCTTTATTTCAACTCCAAGTGCTCGCCGGAAGAGTTAACGAATTTGTTATTCGTTGGGGGCTTTGTAACACCAAAGAAACCAATGTGTCTATAAAAAGACGACACAGCTGCTTCACGGAAGCTACCAGCGTCTCTTCCCCGGTAAACCCGAGACCAAATGCGGGATACCGACACGCACATACGAATAAATTTTTCAAAAAAGCTTTGTCAGCGGAGGTGTCTTTCCGCACTAAATATAGGCCACGCAACGGCTACCGTATCTTTTTGCTGGATCGCGTGTTCAGTGCAAGAGCTCGGACTCGTTTAGTCACTTAACAATATTTTAAGATAACTATATTATCCGTTCCTTGATTTCACTTCTTACCGTTTTTCGGGCCGAGTCATTACCCAGAAGGGTGACCCAAGAAATGACACACTTTTAGCATTCCCCCTTGTAGCACGAACCATCGTCCTACCACTGTTGTCGGGAATATACTCCTGCAGTGCGCCCGTGCGCAGTGACTTAATATAAGCAAGAGGGGCGCTTTTGGATACCCTAAAGTGACCGGTCTCTTAACTTAATTGTATGTCCGAAGGTAGATTCAAGAGTTTTTTTTTGTTTTTATTTCAAATGGTTTTAAATTAAATTCAATGCTATTCTTATATACTAGACAAATTTCCTTGAAACTAGCTTAGCATTTCCGTTTTTTATATCTTTCTTACTGACCCAATGCGGGTGCTGTAGACTTAAGAGTGAACGAGCAGGCCTAGCTTGCTCATCAACTACTCGTGTTGTGCGCGCTACTGTTCTCTCACGAGTAGAAGGACCTACAGTTTTTTTTTTGCCGACTCCGAACGGCGAAGTTTGAGAAGCTTTCTTAGACATTTATTACACTTCGAGTGTTGTCAGCAGCTCAAAAGAGGTGGTGCCGTGAAAATTTCGAAGTGTTCAGCCGGGAATCGAACCGAGACCCTTCGGCGTGTGGGCGTTGCACTCTACCCACTACGCCTCGGCGGCCAGTTTTTCTGATATGTTACTTTGCTTAAATATTCCATCACCCTATCGCAGAAGACACCATTTCGATTTCTTCCAAATAATAACATGCTTGGTATAAATCCTGTGGATCTACTTAAAGTATTATTCAGAGTATACTCTGATCTATATGTTTATCCCAATTTCTAGGTGAGTTTGCGTCACACTCCTTGGCACGATAATTCGATTGATTTGGTCAACTTTGGATTGAGGAGAGTGTGTTGCAACTTTTATATGCTTTGCATTGCTTTCATATAGGAAGTTAGAGAACTCTTTGGATGTGAATGATGTACCGCGATCAGAAACTATTTGATGTGGTCTAGAATAATGGTGAAAGTACGAATTTAAACACACGATGAATTCTTTAGTCTGTGTTGTTTTAACAGGATACAATTAACAAATTTTTTAAAGCCATCTTTAACTAAAAATATATTCTTCTTCTGCAAGCGTGAATTTGCTAAGGGTCCAAGGGTACCAACATAAAGTGTATCGAAGGGAGTGTCTCTCTTTGTGTCTTAACAGATTCGGGCGAAATATATATACATTTCAGACAGCTATATATTCCTTAATTTTCTACTTGATGTCCGAAAACCAATATATTTTTGAAATAAAATCATAACATTTGTGTAGAACCATATGACACATGACATCATGGTGTATTCGGATAACTTGGTTAACCATATGTGAGGGAAAATAAAAAATAACTTTGTTTTTGGCTTTTCGGCTCACTAAACCGTCAATCATTTCATAATGTTTGCTTTCTCTCTTTTCCAACTTAGATGATGTATGGTAGCCACGACTCTAGGATCTTTGACCAGCTGCTAAACAAATTCAAATGAATCGTCAACGACATGGAGTACACTGGAACTCCTACTGAGAGCATCAACATGTGTCATTCGACTGTCATTCCTATGCTCAAGGACGTAATCGAAACACTAAAGCTCTAAGGCCCAAAGTGAAATACGAGGACTTAAAACTTTTTTCTAAAGAGTCAAAGCTTGACAATTAGTAACAATTTTAAACCGAATACCGATTAAGTACATTTGAGAGTGTTTCTAATTCGTAGGTATGAAATTTGGTTTCAGATTCTGTGGCTCTTTTTGAAAAAAAATAATAATTTAGGATTGAACTTATCAATTTGTTTTTACATTAAAATAGCTTCATAGCCATTGCTCCTAGCATCGCAATGATATTCTGTAACGCAGGTTGGGCTATATACTGATAAAACTGGAGGTTCGGTTATTTTTCGTTTAAGTAAGTTAAAAGTTTCAAGTTCAACTGTTCCGTATGAGAAAATTGTATCTTTTTTTATGAAATCGTATAACGGTTTTGCAATTTTATATGCGAAATTTTTAATAAATTTTCGGAATATGAACAACGCCCAATAAAACGTTGCACATCCCGTTTATTACACGGTAATGGAAATTGATTAATAGCATGCATATTATTATCATTACAAGGTATACCGGTATGACCGTTTTTTTTTGTTAAAATAAAACACTAACTATTAATGGAAAAGTAAAAACATTCTATACTGAGTATTGGCAATTGTTTTCTACACATTATGACCACCTTTCTGGCAATTTGTGAATACCACGCCAATAAAATTGTTCGTCTTTTAAAGCAAACCAATCAGACACCAAATTTTCGACCTCCTCGTAGGAATCAAAGTGCTGCTCAGCCAATGCGGGTCTCATGAAAACAAATTGTAGTCGGAGGGAGCTAAGTCTGGTGAATACGGCGGGTGGGGTAGCTGCCCCAGCAAAGTGTTTTGATTGTATCCTGAACCGGTTTTACATTGTGTGCGGGTGCATTGTTATGGAGCAAAATTACCTTGCCGTGTCTTCTGGCCCATTCTGGTCGTTTCTCGAACAATGCATGGTTCAAATTGTTGTCATTTTATGTATTAACGGTTTCACCAGGTTTTAGGAGCTCGTGGTACAGCATACCTTCCTGATCCTACCAAACACACAGCATTGTCTTCTTGCCGAATCGATCTAATTTTGCAGTCGATGTTGATGGTTGTCCCAGATTAACGCTTAGAACATGATTTTTTCCATTTAGGATTCTTAAAATAAATTCATTTTTCATCGCTAATAACAATCCGATGCAAAACCGATTTTCTTTCGTGTCTTTGAAGCAAAATTTCACAAGTGTTTTTTTGGTTTTCCATCTGTCTTTCATTCAATTCATGTGGCGCCCATTTTTCACACTTTTTAATCTTTCCCATAGTTTTTTTAAACGGTGAGAAATTGTTTGTTGTGCAAAATTTAACATTGCTGCCATTTACTTTTGACTCAAAGTGTCATCACCATCCAATATCGTTTGCAATTTGGCGTCTTCAAACTTTTTTGGTGGTCTTCTAAGTTCTTCATTTCTCACATCAAAACATTTCTGAACCGTTGAAACCATCTTTTGCATGTTGCTTCTGATAGAGCATGATCACCATATGCCTCGACAAGCATTCGATGCGACTGTGCAGCACTTTTCTTCAAATGAAAACAAGAAATTAATGCTTTCCGCCAATCATCACTTTCTGGTACAAAATTTGACATTTTTAACACGATGAAAAAATATGATGTTGTCTGTTCAATGACTTGATGTATATTAAATATTTTTCACAGATGTCATAGCAAACGAACAAAAAAAAAATAAAGGCTCGTTCACAACAAATGTTCCCTATCGAGATATTTGTATCTTGGCGTTCACTTCATACCGGTATACCTGGTATTCACTCCACGTTGATTTCCCTGAATCACGTTTCACTATCATGGATGGTGGTATAAACTGCTCCTGCACAAAACTTAAGCGACTTCCACAATCAGTCAGTGTTATGATAGTGTTTTGTTAAGAGTCAGTGTTATGTTAATGAACATTTAGTCGAAATATGTCCCTTTTCGCCGCACTTATAGCACGTTACATTGTCTCTATTTATTTGAAAATTGTCACGACCATGGTTTCGACGTGCGACGACCCTAGTTTTATTATCGGATTTTGTTTCATTATTTAAATTTGTATTTGCAGGTGTATCGGATGAACCACCAACATTGTTGTATCGACAGTTGTTTTTATTTTTTCCGTATTTTCTAAGCGTCGCTTTTAATTCGGTTAAATTGTTAGCACTGTATAAAATAGACTTGTCCATTTCTGTGTTGTAAATTCCTCTGATTATGAATTGAATAATATCCTCTTCTTCTATTTGACTATGAAATGCAATTTCCAGCACGCTCAAAACGTATTGCTGCATCGTTTCAACGCATTGTTTTTTCCTGGTCCGGAGTTTTTCGTAGACATCAGCTTTGGTGACCACTTTTTCAAATTCCTTCCTTAGTAAAGTTTTTAATTCTGTCCAACTTCTTGGGAAATAGTTCTAACAAATAGTTTTGTAGTTCTTGCAGGTGTTGCTCTAATGAATTTAATTTATTCAGGGTTGAAGAACGCATTAATTTAAGTAGATCGTCATCTGCAAACTCTTCTACTGCTTTTTGAATACGCACTTTAAGTTCGGCTTCGGTTCCAGTGGTAGCGATAATTTTCTAAGAACGTTTTTAAGAATGAACACTGTAGCCGAATGGAAAAACTGTAAAACCTAGCCCTTAAATGTGGCAAATAATAACTGTTTTTCTTTCACGTTTATACCTATACATGTGTTTAAGATACAAGGCGGTTAACGATGCGTGTACGTTTGTCTTTGAGGCCTATCGTCCAGTGGTACTGGAACAAAGCATCCAGTCGGTTTTATAACACCCAACATCGGCGGCATTACGACCACGTGCATAAGCAATTACGACTTTGTGTTTATTTACCGCCTCTGTATGAAATCCACTACTGTACTCTTTATCCGAACAAATTTCGAACGCGGCCTTGTAGTGTGTCCATTATCGAATCGGCTTAGAAGGGACTCGTTCGCACAATCTCAATAAAATTCATCTAGTCGTTCATTTCTCCCCATAAACCTAAACACATCCGAAAACGATCCAATAAAAGCATTGTTTACCCAAGTTTATCCGACCGTCTTTAATTGAAGTCCTTGAAGCACGAACCAACCCCGCTTGACTCTTTTCAAAGTCAAAATGAATTGTACGCGCCATAAATTTCCTTAATGCTAACGCCATCTCTTCACACACTTCACGCGTTTCTGTTTGCTCAATGTCTTCACAGGGAAACGATGTAGTAGGCGGGGGAGACTTAAAACAAAACTCAATTCGTTACTTTAAAGTCAACTGGTAGAAGTGGACCTGGATGGATTATGGATCCCGACCTACTGAATTATGAATAATTAATAGGTGCAAGAACATCATTGATGACAAGATCCCGGAGGGACGAATGGAGAGAAAAATCGAATACAAATCGACGGCGCGTAGCCCCTTGCGACTCTGTCGGCGGGAATGCCGTTACGCGCAGAGAGACGTGGTTTCCAGAGCAAACAAAGAAGTGTCCCGGGAGCCATAAGGCAATCTTGAGGTCCCATCAGAATCAGTCTAGAGGGTAAATAAGTGTTTTAAGTGGGATGCCACCGGCATATTCCCGCGAGAGTGGTAATGCGGTTGTGTGTCATTCAAAGGGGAGTACTAAAAGTGTCCCATTTCGTCCGTATCTTTTCTAGGGGATGACTTGGCGCAAATAGCAGTAAAAATTCTCTTTGATAATAAGTGGAATAAGAAAATCAAGTGACTAAACGAATCTGAGCCCTTGCAGCGAACAATCGATCCACCAAAACGACACACTGGCCATTGTGTGCTTTTCGTTTAGTGGTAAAGAACACCTTCGCCGACAAGGTGTTCTGAGAAATTCATGCTTTCTTCGCATTTACTGGTAGGCTTGTGTGTGGGCGTCTCATTTGTTCTGCATTTCTCCGGGGAAGAAACTTAGCTTCCGTGAAGCAGGTGGTTTTTATAGAAGCATTATATCTTTGAAAAGACAAAGTGCGTAATAAAGAAGAAGTTCTTAAACCCATCCGGGCGAACACATGGCGGTGAAATAAAGATGTCGGCACAACCTTCTGCAGAAAAGCCTTTCGGCTTCGCAGAAACATATAATCATTGTAAACTATTGTATTATGAATAATAAAATTGAAATTGAAAAAAAATTAAAGAACGAAAACTTTCAAATTTTTATTTTCTAAGTGTTTTTGTGAAAATATCTGCATTTTGAAGATCGGATGGAACGTACTTTATTGAAAATTCACCTTTTGCATACCGCTCTCGTATGAAATGGAAACAGACGTCTATGTGCTTCGTCCGTTTATGGAACTCTGGATTTTTCACTAGCTTGATTGCCCCTTGGTTATCCATGTTAAGAATCACCTCGCCAATACCGGTTGGAACCAACTCGAGGAGCAGCTCTCGAAGCCATTTCTTTCACTGCTTGCGAAGCTACACTGTACTCCGATTCGGTAGTCGATAAGGACACACACTTTTGCCTCTGTGATGACCAAGACACTGGTCAATTTCCAAGTGTAAAAACAAAACCAGTGACAGAACGTCTAGTTATAGATCGCCCGCATTGTCAGCGTCGCTGTAACAAACTATAGACATGTATTTAGATTTCTTAAAGAATATACCCATTGTCCTGGTCCCGGAAAGATACTTGAGTATCCTTTTGACTCCATTCACATTAGCTTTAGTGGGTGCATCCAAATACCGTGAAACTATTCCCACAGCGAATGCTACGTCCGGACGAGTGGCAACTGCCAAATACATCAGACATCCTACGGCCGCCCTGTACGGAAACTGTACATCTTCTGGACACAATGAATCTGCATACGTGCATGTTTCAGCTGGGGTTGACACCGACTTACTGCAGTCCATATTGAATCTTCTTAGTACATTTTCCAAATATCTCGATTGACTGATGTGAAACCCACCATTCGGACTCACAGTGAACCCCAGGAACCACTCTGCATGCAATGTTGTTATTTCAAACTGCATCTTTAAAAATCTGATCAAGCTCATGGCGTCCTCTTCATCCCTAGCGACAATGAATCCATCGACTATATATATTGCTAGAATTATACGCCTTTTAACATCCTTCGAGATGAAAACAAGAGGGTCGATTAACCTGGGTCTTACATTAAATTCCTTTAGAACTGCAGTGAACTTCTTGTTCCAGCATCGAGACGCTTGCTTTAAGCCATAAAGGCTCTTTTTGAGTTCGCAAACTCGACCAGTACTCTCGTCAAAGCCTTTAGGTTGCTGCATGTATATAACTTCGCTCAGGTCTCCATTTAACAACGCCGTTTTTACATCAAATTGGGTGAGACTCTCATCTGCCGCGATTGCAAATATGCAATGTATAGATGTGAGCTTAGCCACTGGACTGAATTTCTCATCGTAGTCTATTCCTCGCTCTTGGTTAAATCCCCGTGCGACTAATCTGGCTTTATGCATTTGCCGTCCTTTGGCATCCAAACTTTTTATTTCAAAAACCCACTTGTTGCTTATGGCCTTCCTATTTACTGGACACCGAACCAAATCCCAAGTGTGATTTTGATGAAGACTACCATATTCATTTCCTAATAATTCTCTAAGCAACTGCTTCTTTGTATGTCTGTCGGTCTCCCAATCATAAAAAGGCATGTCTTTCTATGAAATCGCAGGTGGCCGAATCAACTTTATTTTTCCGATCACGTAATCGATCTTTCAATGAGTTGTTAGTCGAAAATGAGTAAGTTCTGCAGTTTCTACAGCATTCCGATGTTCAACTCCTTGAATGTAACATCAATTACAATTTCCGCCTTTTGTCTAGCTTATCCAGATGCGGTACCCCTTTGTATTCCCTGCATACCCGATGAACAGCCCCTTCTCCGCTTTTTTGTCCCATTTTCTACGTTTCTGTTTCGGTATATGCATAAACGCTTCAATGCCAAAAACTTGGAACTCTCCAATGCTTGGTTTTTTGCCACACCACATCTCATATGGAGATTTGCCCTTTAGAGTGCTTGTACCATTCCGATTCAAGACATAAACCGCGGTAATTGTAGCTTCAGCCCAAAATTTCTTTGATAAGTTCCTCGAATGTATCATGGTTCGAGCAGCCTCAACGATTGTGCGGTTTTCCCGCTCAATACTATACAGTTTTCCATATATGCAAGCATCGCATGACAAATGTTGATCATATATGAAACGAATGGTTTCACGCTGCAACTGGGCACGTACATATGCAATTTTTTGATGACCCATTTTCTCATGCCATATTTTCAATGGCAAATCTCTAGTGGTCGCCAGTTTCTGCTTTGTCCCATCGGTGCCCGCACACTAAAACACATCTTGAACAGCTGTTCCCGTCGCTCTCCCACTGCCACAACCGTTCCATCATCTGTTGCAAACTCACAACTCAGTTTGTCAGATCTAAATTTTAAACTTTTGTCCAAGGCACGACTTTGTGAAAAAAGATGCACAGACATTTTTGGCACATACAAAACATGCGATAGATGCTTTTCACACCACACATTTCGATTAAATACTAATACATTGATATCACCAATTGCTAGTGCTAAAATGTTTTCACCACTTCCAACCTTAATATTAATCGGATTGGAAAAATTATCATATCGCACAAATCAGTATTTTTTCCACGTCGTGTGGTTGCTAGCTCCTGAGTCAAAATACCAATTGTCATCCATTTGCTTATCATTAACAATTAATGCATTGCATGCCCAAAAATGCACGTTTTGTACCTGTTTTCTACTGCCAGACCATACCCGATTGTTGTCCTCGGCCATACCAGGTATACCCGTATAAAGTGAGCGTCAAGATACAAATGTCTCGATAGGGAACATTTGTTGTGAACGAGCCTTAATAATAATAAAATATTTAGTATACATCAAGTCATTGAACAGGGAACATCATATTTCTTCATCGTGTTAAAAATGTCGAATTTTGTACCAGAAAGTGATGATTTGCGGAAAGCATTAATCTTTTGTTTTCATTTGAAGAAAAGTGCTGCAGAGTCGCATCGAATGATTCTCGAGGCGAGGCGATCATGCTCTGTCAGAGCCAACATGCAAAAGATGGTTTTAACGGTCCAGAAATAATGATTTTAATGTTAGAAATGAAGAACGTGGAAGACACTTTGAGTAAAAAGCAAATGGCAGCAATGTTAAATGTTGGACAACAAACAGTTTCTGACCGTTTAAAAGCTATGGGAAAGATCCAAAAGTGTGGAAAATGGGTTCCACATGAATTGAATGAAAGACAGATGGAAAACCGAAAAAACACTTGTGAAATTTTGCTTCAAAGACACGACACGTTTTGCATCGGATTGTTACTGGCGATGAAAAATGGATTTATTTTAAGAATCCTAAAAGGAAAAAATCATGGGTTAATCTGGGACAACCATCAAAAACGACTGCAAAATTAGATCGATTCCGCAAGAAGACAATGCTGTGTGTTTGGTGGGATCAGGAAGGTGTGTTGTACCACGAGCTCTTAAAACCTGGTGAAACCGTTAATACTGATCGCCATCGACAACAAAAGATCAATTTGAATCATGCATTGATCGAGAAACGACCAGAATGGGCCAGAAGACATGGCAAGGTAATTTTGATCCATGACAATGTACCTGCACACAAAGCAAAACCGGTTCAAGATACAATCAAAACACTTGGCTGGGAGCAGCCAAACGCCGTATTCACCAGACTTGGCTCCTACCGATTACTATTTTTTTCATCAATGGGACAAGCATTGGCTGAGCAGCACAAGGCTGATTCCTACAAGGAGGTCGAAAATTGGGTGTCTGATTGGTTTGCTTTCAAGGACAAACAATTTTATTGGCGTGGTATTCACAAATTGCCAGAAAGGTGGTCAAAATGTGTAGAAAGCAATGGCCAATACTTTAAATAAAATGTTTTTACTTTCCCATTAATAAATAGTGTTTCATTTATAAAAAAAAAAAAAAAAAACTGGTATACCTGGTAGAGATCACCGCATTCGTCTCAATTATATTCCCAATCGTCTGTCGGTCAGCTTCTAATGAAAGCATCCTTTCCGCTTTCACCTCACTTCTTCTTCCAATCCTCAGTCCCACAGCAACATTATTTATCCCCGCCGCTACTTCACCTTTACTTCCATTGTTCCATTGCCTCTCCGAAAACTTTGTCATACTGTACATGAGCATGAGCATCCTTTAACTGTAGACTCCCATGCAGAAAAAAAATGCTAAAAGCCTTTTGGAATTCATTAAAATTTTTGTTATGACCATACTGTCGGAAATCTGTTCTCCGATATCTCTGAGTTGCCTGACTATGTTTTCCAAATTCGGAATTTGGGTTGCAAGATCATCATCAGGTTCCTTCTCGAAACCAAAAAATTGCTGAAGCAACAGGTGGACATTTGCACTTGAAGATTTTTCATACACCGCCTTTAACTTCGACCACATTTCCTTTGCAGTGGTACAGTTAACAATGTGGTAGAGCGTTGTTTTATTTACCTGATCGAACAAACCATTGAGCAAAATGCTTACTTAACATCTCCATACTGAATATGGCTTTGAATTTTGGAGTTTATCAACTTTAAAACTTTCAGAATCCATTTTGTACACTCAAATTTAAAATCGAGGAAAATATAATGTACTATATAAATATAAATTCGATTTCTGGGCCCATAACCTGTTAAACTGAAAGAACTTAAAAAGACAAGCGACTTCTGGGAAGTTTCAAATGTGGCATGTAGTACATGCAATTTCCAGTGAGAAACAGTGTTGCCAACCTAAGTTAATCAAATAACACTTAAATTTTTCCAAAAGACTAATTCAATATTTCTAACAGAAACAGCTCTCGGACAGTCCTTCACCACTGCCACTACAGTGGATTTATTAAGAGGTTTTCAGCCTGCGAATGTGTAGCCAGGAAGGAGGGTTGCGTGTTGCACAGGTATGTTCATTATGGTTATGTGTTAGCAGCAGGCATCAGCAAAGGGATTATTCAGACGAGAAAGAGCAGAACCAGAACCCAGCTATAAAAATATGCATCGCTAGGTAGGTGCATCAGTTAGTTCGGGTTGCTGTTTGTGTGCTTCAAAGTTCGTGCAAAATTAAGGGTTGCGGTTTGTAAATAGTGCGGTCTTTGAAAGCTGCATCAATGCGATAGGTAGCATCGAAGCCCTAAACTCTGAAATTTTGTATTGAATACGGAAGCGAACTGATACGAGTGTGGATGGGGATTTTATGCTGTCATCGCTCAAAATGATGAGGACAGCCTAGAATATTAGTCCTGCCGCATTCGATTTACTTAATTTACTTTTCCTCTCACTTCAAATTAAGTGATAATCCCTTTCGTGTGCGAAAATTCAGTTTAAACTAGTTCTATATAAATGCCATGAACATGGCGGCAAGGCTTTCAGAAGCGGCCTATCTGAGTTCTTAACAAAACTTGTTGCGAATTTTTTTGTTGTGTTTTTATTCAGATTGCACACGTAATCTGTGATCTGCAACTCTGTGATCGCCACTTTCCCTTGAAAGTTTGATGATCTGTTGATGCTATCAAATTTTATGTTTTTTTTTTCTTTAAATGTAGGCATGGAAAAGTAGAGGTAATTTAGTGTTGGTTGCACATATATACTTGTATATTACCATTCTTATAATGGGTGAAAGCCGATAATGCATTTAAATATACCAACAGAAAGGTGTTTTGCAGATTATGCAGGGACTGTATCACTTTCTGATGCGTGAAAGCATCGAACAGATGGAGAGCAGTTGTACAATGGATGTGTCCTCATGCATACAGCTGAACAGAAATTGTTCGGCAATACAGTTATTCTATTATCGTTCTTCTTCTTCTTCATTCTCCGCTACTTCGCTTGTGAGAGGTAAATTTGGATCTCAACTAAAGAGTTTCAATGTAGGCAAACTATTCTGAGACTAAACTCGTTGGTTAGACTTTCTTTCGGTCATATCGATAAAGATTTGTAGAAGCAATTATTCGATCATTTCATTTTCAACTGCCTTCAAAAAGATCTGCAGACAACCTTCAGTTTAACAGGACGTTCAGACAATGTCGAATTATAACTCCCACAACGAGATTTAGGATTGAAAGTTTTGATCAAAGGTGAAACACGTTTAATTGATAACGCGAAATACCCCCAAAACATAGACTTATTGGGATGACCAAATTGATCGCGTTCAAATGTAGTTTTGGATAGTATCTTAACATATATATATGAGGGTTGTATTTTATATTTCGGGATTGGGCAACCCAACTCTACCGTAAAGTTTGACATTTTTGAGGTTATACGTACTCAGAACGTTTTTACATATGAGTGCTATTTGCGTTGTTTACAGTAACTTTACAAATTCATTTGCCCAAAAAATTAAATTAAATCGTGAAAATGTTCGTGCGATTATTTTTTACAACTTTCGACATGGATTAACTCAACAATAGTGCATCGATGAATTTAATTAAATTTTTGGCGATGAAGCTCCATCAAGTACCAGTGTTGATCGATAATATGGTGAATTCAACCGAGATCGTAGTTCACTCCAAGACGAATATCGTGAAGGTTGTCCAAAATCAGTTATGGTTCTAGAAACCATTAACGCTGTGCGTCAACTGATATTGCAAGATCGTCATGTGACCTATCGTGGGATTAATACAACCTTAGGCATTAGTGGGATCAGCATATATTTAATATTGCATGAACTTTTCATGCATGAACTTTTCATCGTCAAACAAATTTGTTCGCGTTGGATCCCACACAATTTGTCAATCGCTCAGAAAAATGCGATCACGGTGCTTCGAAACACAATTATGCGCATGAGCCCGAAAGTAAACAGCATTCGACTGTATCGGTGTTTCAGATTGAGCCAAATCCAACAAAAGTTGCTCGTGCACGAAGCACTTCCAAGCAAATGGTCGCCTTTTTTTTCAGAAAAACTGGACATTTCGCCACCGTACCACTAGAACAACGCAAAACAGTCAATTCAAACGTCCCTGGAATTCTATTCATCGGGAATGCTTTCCTCCGACCATATCCTACAGATGAGCTGGTGCATAGGCCCAACCAACTCACATCCAGCTGCTTTAAATAGTTCTGTGGGCAGTCCATTCGCTCCAGCAGCTTTGTTCGACGTGAACTTGAATATTGCTATCTTGACCTCGTCAAAGTCGGTGGGAGTGAATTCTTGTCTATCATCGTCCAAATTGAGTGGAACATTCTTCCTAACAGAGGAATTGATGCTTCCAGATTTTCAGCACAAACTGCGACTCCACCACGAGTTGTCCACTTGTATCCCGGCAGGCTTCGGTAGAACTTCGTATCCTCCGGATGGTTGTTTTACCTTTCGGTAAAACTTTCGGACTTCATTCCTGTCAGAACACCTTTCCATTTCCTCGAACGCGCGCTTCTCATACTCTTTCCTTTTCCTTCTGAGAAGCCTTTGCTCTTCCCTTCTTCTCTGTTTGAAGAGTTCACGAACAACCCTCATTTTTCGATGCAACGTCGCCTTATAGGCGTCTTATTTAGCTGTGTGTGCTTGCCTGCACTCGTCGTCAAACCATGGGTTTTGACGTAAAACCCGGCACATCAGTGGTAGCTTTTTGGATGGCTTCTTGACAACGTATCCAGTTTCAGGGAGACTCGATCGGGACAGTTCCCAGCGACCTGTGGCGATTGTAGCTATCCGACGTGAAACCGTATTGGCCTGTCTCGACTCCGTTGATATTTGGATATCCGGGTTCTTACCTTGGCTACAACAAAGTGATTATCCGAGTCGATGTTTGCATCTTGAAAGTTTCGAACACCGAGAATACTGGAGGAGTGTCAGACGTTGATCGCAACGTGATCAATATTACGGTTCAATATTACAGGAGATCGCCAGGTTCCTTTGTGAATGTTCAGGTGTGGGAACCGCGTGCTAGCCACAGAGAGGTTCCGCCCCGAGGCGAAGTCCAACAGCCTGAGTGTGTTTCCGGATGTGTTGTCGTGCAGGCTGTGTTAACCGATGACTAAAGCAAAGATGTCCTCCTTTCCCAGCTGAGCGTTGAAGTCTCCTAGATAGATCTTGGTGTCCTAGGTTGGGCATCGATCGTATGTTCTTTTTAGGAGATCATAAAAATCATCCTTGATGTTTTCATCCTTCTCCTCGGTTGGGGCGTTAGCGCATGTTAGGCTGATGTTCCCAAATTTAGCCTTGATGCGGATTGTCATGAGGCGTTCGCTGACGCCCAAGACTTTTTGCCTAAGTCTGCCTCGAACAACAAACCCGCATCCGAATGAGCGCTGCCTTTTCTCTTTGTAGCAATCGCAGTAGTATATGTCGCAGTCTTTCATCGTTTTATAGCAGTCAAAGACATGTTAAGAGATCTAACATTCCACGTGCAAAAACGAAAATCGTTGTTCTTTAAACGTTTGCTGGGGTCGACAACAGTTGATCCGTCCTTATTCGATGCATATCACTCTTTCTGAACTATTTATTTTTATGTGGTGAGGAAGTTACCCATAGTCTGGTAGACCCGGCCCATTATTTAAGCCATCGGGCAGATGGGTTCACCTCGCCACACAACGAGTGTTGTGATGGCTATCCAGTATTTGCGATGTAACCTAGAAATTCTTATTTAAATTGTGAGTGAAGAATGTAACAGAGTACAGCTCAAGCAAGGTGTGCAGAGGACAAATCTCTTTTTGACACACTCAAGTATTCATAATTGGGTTTTTTGTTACTAAATTAACTGATCCATTAACGGAAATAGTCTCTCACTTTCGTTGACTAAGTCTCTCGAAATGAATAGTATTCTGAAATGTTGGTGTGTACTTTGGGCTTATGACAAGCACTTTGGGGAATCACTTCGGGATAATTTAAATGTATATTTTCTCTCCTATTTTGGTAAAGAGGGATAAGAGTCGACAAAATATAAGCGGCGAGATTTCGAAATGAAACAGAATGAAACATTTGAAAAGAGATTTGTACCACAATGGGTACCACAAAGAGAATGTTTATATATGTAGTTCTAATTTTCTTAATTCCATTTTGTAATCAAAAGGCATATTTGAATTAATTCAGGTCATTCCTGTGAGAGACATTTTTGAATCATAGTGATTCCTAGCGAAGGACGGCATCTCCAAAATATATTGTTAAATTTCTTGATTTACCCTGTCACACACTATTCCAATTTGTTCTAAAATTAAGAACATTAATTTTTATTTTGTCTGTTATTTCATATCCTTATTTCATTTAATACTCTTTTGCAATAATTTAACAACTAAATTTTGTTTAAGCACTTTGAATGAATGAAATGAAATGACAATTCAAATACATGCATCAAAATAAGCCTTTCTATAAAGACAATGTACACATGCGAATTGTGCGGAAGATACTGAGTATAAGTCTATTGCATACTAAAAGTTAACGTGGGAAAATCTGAATCAAATGCAGTCGTTCGCAAAAGCGTCAAAATTCAAACGGGACACGCGCAACACGCAACCATTGCACACGCCCGGCAAATGACACCACGTACTGGACGACAAATACTGACGCTGCGTCTGCAAACCCGATACACCTGACGTTCATTGGGTATAAATAAGTAAGTTAGTTACTTCTATTGTAAAGAGGCTTCTCCTCGTGAAATAAGAATTATTTTTAAAAAAATTTTAATAAAATAGTTTTTTAACTTACATACTTGTCCCTCTTAATTTGAACAACATATCTTGAAATTGAGAACAATGCCAAATCGAAATTGCATTATTTTCGACAGGACTTAAAACTTGACTTTGTGTGCCGCCATTGTGAAGAATCCATAAGGGGATACTCTGATGAGCCAAATTAATGTCTAGGTTATACAGTTATACAGCAACGAATCACTGGGCAGGTGGGAGCAATTCAATTTAATAAAATCATTCCTCTTTTATGCTCATTTTTAAAACGAATTCTAATGAACGCAAATTTGAATTTGATGTGGTCGCGCGTGGTGGGTACGAGGCTCCAACAAATAGACGCGAGTGTTCTTTTATGAATGCCAAATTGAGTTTTTTTTTAGCCTTTGTTCGGGCTTTCCCTCTTAATGGAAATGCGACCCAGTGCGGGCGAAGGAAAGAAAGGAAACACAGGTTAAACGAGATTTGTTGGCCATTAGATGCGAAAAACGCAGAGTATAAAATGCTGGGATGAAAATTTATTACCGTGCAAGGTCATCAAGGAAAATAAAGGGACAAGTAGTGGTCAGTGGCAGGGGATTAGTGAGGAAATGGTTGAGTAGAGAAAGTAACCGATAGTTGATTGGATGACCACGAAACTTACTCGTATATAGAGGGGATATAGATGGGCTAGACTACTGAGTTATTATGCAATTTATGCGATGGATCAAGCTGCCACATCATTAGAGTGCTTTCAGCATTAAATCAGCACTTAAACTATGTCGTAAAGGAAGTTCAAACAAGAAACCCAAACAATCCGCATACCCGCTTTTTTGTTTGCCTCGAAGAATGAGAGTAAATGATAAGCACTCAACTGAAATCAAGGCAGATAATAATAATAGTAATTGGATGGCGCGACAGTTCACAGGAGGACCTGGGCCCAGCCTGCTCATAAACTACTCCTGATAAATTGAAATGTGCGATTGTAATTTCGCTTCATAAGAAAAATTATCCTAAAGATATACTTAATTATAGACCGATATCTCTGCTACCAAGTATTTCCAAGGCATTTGAAAAAATTATGAAAAGTCGAATTCTCTAATTTTCAGGAAAAAAAATTTCCTTAGTTCAAAATAGTATGGTTTTAGGCAAAGGCTATCTACTGAAGATGTTCTATTCGACTTTTGCTCCTCTATTTTCAAAGGCTTGGGTGATCATAGACATTGCGCTAGCCTCTTCGTCGATATAACCAAAGCCTTTGATATGGTGGACCATAATATTTTACTAAGAAAACTGTACAAAATTGGTTTTAGAG
The DNA here is from genome assembly GCA_955652365.1 of Eristalinus aeneus. NCBI lineage: Eukaryota > Metazoa > Arthropoda > Insecta > Diptera > Syrphidae > Eristalinus > Eristalinus aeneus. Next base: position 86,641,506 of record OY019131.1, on the reverse strand, counting down.
GTTTTGTTTTTAATTGGCTCGAGTCCTATTTACGAAACAGAACTCAAATAGTTAAAATTTCAGAAGCTTACAGCAACAAAATTCATTTAAAGATAGGTGTAGCGCAAGGCTCTGTTCTTGGCCCTATTCTTTTCTTAATTTATATAAACTCCAGTTTTTACCAAAACATGATAGGAACCATTACTGCCTTTGCTGATAATTTGGGAATAACCTATATCACAAAGAGTAAAATTGATCTGATCGCGGACATAAACCATGATGTTGAAATCTTACGAAGGTGGTTTCGTGCGCACAAAATGCTTGTCAACAATAAAACTAAATGTATGTTTCTTAGTCTTACACACACTGCTTTATCTTATTTTGATATTGTCTTTCATTCCTCGAAATGTGAAACCTTCAATACCTACAATAATTAGGATATGTTGTTACTCATTTTAAGTACCTAGGAATAATTATTGATAGTAAATTGAATTGGAATGAGCAAATGCTGGTGATGAAGAAATACTTTAACTCAACATTGCGTATTTTTCATTATCTCAAGAACACATGTTCCACCAATTTGTTAAAAATGATTTACTATGGTATTTTCCATTCCAAATTGCAGTATGGTATTTGCTGCTGGGGTGGTGCTCCTCAATGCAAAATGGCTAATACCCTGGTAATCCAAAAATGTTGAGTAAGAAAATATGTAATAAAAACAAATTTTACCATTCCATGCCATTATTTAACAGCTTGGAAATTCTTCCTCTGAGACATTTGTATTATTATAAAGTGTTGAAAATTTTCTTCGCGAGATGTGGCTATTTGAATAGCAGACATTCTGATCGCTGTAGTCTAAGAAGCAATCAAAGCCTAAATGTCAATGTTCCAACTTTTCGTACTACGTTTTTCAGAAAAACATGCTGCATAGATCCATTTAGATTATTTAATAAACTGCCTATTGCGTTAAAGTCATTACACTCATTTAAATTATTTAATATTAAAATTATAACATGGCTTTTTGAATTTGAGCACAATCGAATAGAAGATCTACTAGACCCAATTATATAAAATTAGTTTTTAACTTTTTCTCGATGATTACTCATAGATGCTGTTCTACTTTTCTCTTTTTTTATTTTTTTATTATTGAATGAAGTACTATTAATGTATAACAACAACTGTAATCAACTAGAAAATAAATGAATGAAAATGAATGAAAATGTTGTGCGCGCTACTGTTCTCTCACGAGTAGATGGGACCTACAGTTGTTTGCCGACTCTGTTGTCACCAGCTCAAAAGAGGGGCTCGGCTGCATCGACACTAGACCTGCTGTGTGTAAGGAATGTGCTCATTAAAAATGTTAAATAATGTACCAACGATATTATTGAGAGAGTCCCAATTTTTCTTTGAAAAGACATTTACCGAAATCTGAATTCGAGAGAACACATCCATCACTTTGAGACCCATATTCACCTATATCTATCCCTGTAAAAGTGTAGTTATCATTACAGACTCCTTATAAAAAAATTGAATGGTGTGCCATATAATTACAAAATTAAGAGCCTGTAAACGTTATTTAAGAATATAAAAAATTGTTCTATGTATTTATATTTCCGAAACTCACCTGAATTCTGTGGACATGTCTCATTTTTATGTTTCTCTTCAATATCATCACCACAATAGTATTGTGCTATTTTCTTCCATTCTTTGCGATTTGTGGCTTACAAGTAAATAGGTTCAAGTGTATCCAAGAACATCACACGTTTCATTAATAGTTTTTTTTTACTATTGTCAGCCCCAGCCTAAGCTCCATGAAAAGTAATTGTTTGCTACCTCCTTGTGCTAAATAGCTGAGTTCCCCTACCCTATACAAAAAAAAAACAAAACAGTACAAGACAACACACACCAACTCAAAGTCCGTTCCGTCAGGTCATAAAAAATGGATTGGTTACTAAAACGTCAATAAAAAATGAATATGGTGGTTAGCAAAGGGTGTCATACTCCTCCAACAAGCCTGCATATATCTTTGGTCATTAGTCAAAAACTGAGAAAACTTTTGACGAAAGATGTATCCCGATATAACTTTAATCAGGCACCACCAAACTATAAATTGCTTCGGATTTGTCGAAATCCTTAAAAATGGTGAGTCTATGATATAGCTCTTAAAAAAAAAAAAAAATGTTGTATGAACGTGGAATAATGAAGTTGCCAGAAAGATGGCAAAAAATGTTTGAGCAAAATGGAACATACATAATAATGATTAATGTATAATAATGAATACTCCGAAATCGTTGTTTTTTCAAATTCTTTGTAAGCTCAATGTTGAATTTCTACTCTTTTTGAGTAACTCAAATCGTTCACATCTTTGTTGCTACTGAACTTTAACAAAGTTGCAAATCTATCTCCTCTGCTTCATAGCAGAATGTAACACTGCTAAGGTACTTGGAAAAAAAATAATTCTAGCTCCATCAACGTACATACACTCGAAGATATCACGTGCGATACACAACATTTTCGTCAAAGCTGGAGTGCAATACTAACTTTCATATCTATCCAAGCGCTGCATCGTAAGGAAAGTTTAAGAAAGAAAGTCAACAAACCACATATCCGCTTGCTTGTCTTGAAAAATGAGAGTTAATGAGTTGCAATCAACTGAAGGTAAAACGCGTGGAACTTCTATATCACAAATAACGACCCTTTGAGCCATAAGCGCTGAAATCCTTTACATCACTTGTATGTCGTAAACAACTAACTTTCCCTGTTCATATATCCTGAATGACGAGGATCCGCGTTTGTTTAGTGCTCACGCACGTGCTTGTGTCGCCATTTATTTCGCGTTAACATCTCAACGAAAAGCCATACACTGTCGTTATGTGTTGGCGAACACTGAGATGGATGTAGACTTGAAGAATTAAATTATGTCGAACGGCACGTGTTCGTTTCAGGCACAAATGACTTACCCAGAGTGGTGCGGGAATGGTGCGTGTTCAAAAATTTAATTGAAAAAATTAAACGTGCTGCTCGCCATTTGGGTCTATTTGACTTTAATTTTGATTGCTTCTCATTGGTATCCTTTAAGAACTCGGTACATTAACAGCAGTGAATCACTGGGCAGGTGGGAGCATTTCAATTTAATAAAATCACCTCTTCTTTATGTTCACATTTAATACAAATCCTGGCGAACGCAAATTTATATTTTATGTTGTCGCGGGCAGTAGATTCGAGGCTCCAACAAAGAATGCGCGAGAGTTTTCTTTTATGAATTCGAAATTGAGTTTTTCTTGGGTACCACGGTTAAAGCTTTACCGTTTGAGAGAATATCGACTCCGGTGGTATTACCAGTAGTCCATGGCATTTGGTTGAATAAGTAAATGGTTGAGTAGAGGAAGAAACTTACAGTTAAATGCACTAGATTGGATTGAGTGGTCATGTAATTTATGCGATGAGTCAAAGAAAAATGCTTTTTCAATTATGTTTCTTCAATTATTGCTGATAGGTATGATTCCATTGGGAGTAAAAAATCAATTTCAATTTCAATTATGTTTCTTCGATTATTGCTGATAGGTATGATTCGATTGGGAGTAAAAAATCATAAAATATGGATCCCTTCAAGCACTGTCATTCAGTCATCCATCGATTTCTTCAAATGACCAGACCATTTTTGCATACGTGAAAAAGTCAGGAGATAGGGAGCAACGTCTTCGACGCTAAATTCACCACTTTAAAAGCCTCGAAACTATTTTTTGCATGATTTATCGTTCGGAGCAGATTTACCATAATAGGCTTCAGCTGCACTTGTCTTTCCAATTAAAAAAACATAAAACTATTCAATAAGGTTCTTTTTAATGAAAAATCCGAAAAGGCAAATAACATTTGTTGTGAAATTAGCCTGTGAGTCCATGTTAATCACTAAGGAAATGCAAAGAAGTCTAGTTAATAGACGAAACATACATATATGTATCAAATACAACAACTACACGTTTATTAACGGCTTATCTGCTCTGTGACTGGATTCCAAGTGGCAGAGTGCTCACTCGGTTACAACATTGATGCCTCGCTAATTTCTCTCGAGCGATCATTACACATGTAAAAGCTTATGCAAGAGTGAAAGCTTATGCTGAGCGTTAGAATGAGTGCATACAATAAGAGAGAGGATAACATAGAGATTAAAGTGATTGATAATGTGAACTTATGATCTTAGATTTATACATTATTGAGGGTAACTATAAATATAAGTGTATAAGAGTAAGAAATTAATTTAAGAGAAGTTTAATCTTAAACATCCCGGCCCCCCGGAACTAGTTTCAGGATTCGGGCAAGGGGGCCAATTTAGAGATGGATCGTGTAAACGTTCCAGCTGCAGTTCGTACTGTAGCCACCCGTACATGATTGTCTGCTCCAGTAGTTACTGTCTGAATTCGGCCAAGTATCCATTTAGTCGGTGGAAGATTGGGTTCTTTAATAACCACTAAGTCACCAGGGCTGATACCTCTTGTGGGCCGTTGCCATTTTGCGCGTTCCTGAAGTGTCGTCAGATATTCAGTATGCCACCGCTTCCAGAATCCCTGTACCATGTTTTGAACATGGTTCCAATGAGCAAGCCGATTTGATGGAATATCGAGGCGGCTGGGTTCAGGAACGGCCGTCAGTGGCTCACCTATAAGGAAATGGCTGGGAGTTAGTGGATTGAGATCACTATCGGACATTGAACACAAGGGACGATAATTCAAACCAGCTTCTACTTCTATTAATACGGTATACAGTTCTTCGAAAGTCAATATTGAGCCTCCTAAGACAAGTCGCAAATGCATTTTGACAGACTTCACACCTGCCTCCCACAGACCACCGAAGTGGGGTGCGGAGGGGGGTATAAAATGCCAAGCGATGTCATCCCTTGAGAGCGATGAGCGTATGACGTCATTGTGAGTTTGGTTAAGAACCAATTTATGCATTTCTGTGAGGCACCTACGGGCGCCGTGGAAATTAGTACCGTTGTCGCTATACATGTTGGAGCATTTACCTCGGCGCGATGTAAAACGACGAAAAGCAGCGAGAAAGGCATCAGTAGTGAGATCGCTCCTGCTTGTCTTATTTCTGCATGGGATAATCCATTAGCAATTCGTTCCTGTGAACTAACACGACAGTTGCCGATGAATCGAAAACAGTACGCAACTATTCGCTGTAATCGGTGCCATGATGAGATTTTTTCAATTAAGTTTCGTAGGGCATGCCCATCAACCAACGTCGCGAATACTTGCTTAGGAACGCGTTTTTCCTCTAATTTAACGGATTCAGACTCACATACTGGTAGAGTAAACTTTGATGGAGGCCACATTTCTTTTAATAACGACAGCCACGGTGGCCCATTTCACCATAGATGATGGTTAAACAATTGAGAAGGGGAAATCCCACGCGAAGCACAATCAGCTGGATTCAACTCAGACTGAACATACCTCCAGTTGTATCGAGGTGTTGTTTCTAATATTGCGGATGTGCGATTAGCAACGAAGGTTGTCCAGCGACGCGGAGGGGACGACAACCAATGGAGAACGATTTCCGAATCACAGCACGCATATGTCCCCGAAAATTCAATGTTAAACTGTGATTGCACCAAGGTCAGAAGTCGAGACAGTAGTAAAGCACCACAGAGCTCCAATCGGGGTATAGACACGGGTTTAAGAGGTGCTACTTTGTAATTGTTACTTCACCAACTGAATTTGCTGAACGAACATATACAACAGCTGAGTAAGCTAATGAAGAAGCGTCCGAAAATCCGTGGAGTTCAACGGTTTTCCCAGATCCGATAACATTTCGCGAGATACGAATCTTTTCGAATTCTTGCAGTTGTTGGCGATAGGTTGTCCATTTTTCGGCGATCTCTTGTGGTAACGGATCGTCCCAACTTAAGCTCAACTCCGACGACCAGAGCTTTTGAAATATAAGTTTAAATAAGATAACCGATGGTGCAAGCAAACCTAATGGATCGAAAATACGCGCAATTTCGGATAGTAATGTTCTTCTTGATAACGACGGTGACGGATTTGTAAGGTTTACCCGATATGAAAATGTATCAGTCGCGGGATGCCAAAACATTCCTAATACTTTAATGAGCTTATCGGAATGCTCAGGGTCTACGAAGGAATATTCACAATCACTCGGATTTTGTTTCGAGAGGAGAGTCCAACAGTTAGAGCTCCATTTGCGCAACTGAAGCTTAGCCTTCGACAACAATTCTATCAGTGCCGACTGCAGATTCAGTAAAGCTTCGACCGTAGTTGCTCCCGTCATAACATCGTCTACATATATATCGTTAAGAACTACCCGGGCGGCGTTGGGGTAAATCGACTGGTAATCCATAGCGACTTGTTGTAGGACCCGGACCGACAAGAACGGGGCAGATGCAGTGCCATACGTGACAGTTAGTAACCGATAATGTTGTATAGGATCAGAAGGGTTTTGGCGCCAGACAATCCGCTGGAAATTAGTGTCCTCTTCGTTAATCCATTTTAACGATATCAGCTGTAAATACGAACTGATGTTGCCGAAATCGTAAACACACGCCGATAAGGTTACGCTGAATTGGTGGTCCGATTAAGAGTTGGCTATTTAGCGATACTCCGTTAGAGTCCTTGACTGACCCGTCAAACACAACACGAAATTTCGTGGTCGAGCTATCCGGTTTGTAAACTGCATGGTGAGGTAAATAGAATTGCCGTGAAGGAGTTTCGTGTAGTTGGTTTGGAGGAATTAACTCCATGTGCCCAAGCTCAAGATATTCACGCATGAAGTCTGAATACATCCGATGTAGACTAAGATTATTTCGAAATCTACGCTCTATGGAACGTAAACGTGATAGCGCAGACTGCAGGGTATCTACGAAACTTAAATTGGTTGTTTTGAATGGAAGTCGCACCTCATATCTTCCATCTGGTGCACGAGAAAATGTCTTTTGGAAGTGAGATTCCGCTGGATCGTTAACAAGGTCAGGAAACTTATGATTACTGACCTCCTCTAATTCCCAGAAACGCTTAAGACTGTCGTCTAGGTCTACGACGGAGTGAAACGAAGATATTTTGTCTTCCCCCATGCTTGGATCGAAAATCTCACCCGAAATTATCCAACCAAAAGTAGTGTTTTGAGCTATCGGCTGGCCTTTAGAACTCTTTATTTGCTCTGGGCGTATTATGGACCATGCCTTATCAGCTCCGAGGATGATATCGACCGGACTAGATTGATTTAATGATGGATCTGCCAGATTCATCATTTGAATATAAACCAACTTGTCTATATCAAATGATTTTGTTAGCAAACTTGAGGTTAGGTTAGTCAAGACAAATGCATCGACCGATAGCTTGAATGAATTATACCGCGAATAGAGAATTATCGATACATAGCCTTTTGTGAACCCATTGTCTTTAGAAGATAAACCGATGACTGGAATACGTGCATGTTTTCTTGGATAACCTAACCGTTGAGCGAATGATTCGCGTATGAAAGTAGATTGAGAACCCGTATCAATCAGAATGCGACAGCTTAGAATACATCCTCGATTATCTTTAACTTGGGCTACGATTGTAGGCAAAATCGTATGCCTTTGAAACCGCCGTTCAAGCGAGTGATTATTAATCAATTGAGGAACATTCGACAGCGATGGTTTTTCTGATGATGAAAGAGTTTCCGAAATACGTTTTACCGATGACGAGGAAGATGGTAGGTTTGATTTGGGGAATATTTCAGGGCGACCGGTGTGAGACTCTTCTTGATGAGCAAGTGTATGATGTCGTGATTTACACATGCGACAGCGAAAAGAAGATCGACATTTGTTAGACGAATGACCTGGCCGAAGACAATTGAAACAGATCGATTGAGACTTTACAAAATGTCTACGAGATTGTATATCCAACCCGAGGAATTGAGAGCACTGCATTAAATTATGTTCATTTTTGCACATTACACATCGAGAAACATTTTCGGACGAGTTAGTTACATGTGCTCGAATTGTCTTTGAGCGCGGTGGATTCACTTTATTAAGGGTTTGACAGGATTCCAATGCATCGCAACGCTCTCCTAAAAATTTAATTAATTCACCGATTGTAATGTCGTCACGCGAACCTATATCTTCCGCCCAGGCATGCTTTGTGTCGTCATATGGTTTTATTATTAAAAGGAAAATCAACCAAGGATCGCGACTATTCTTCCCGAATGCATTCAGACCACGAATCACCTCATCTGCAGTGTCCGTTATCTTACGTAAAGTATGCGCATTCGACGAGTTTATAGATGGAAGTGAAAGGAATGATTGTACGAACGATTGCACTATGAGATGAGAACGATCGTACCGATTTTCGAGTTTTTCCCACGCTTCAAGGTAATTATCATCAGATATTGGTATGTGTTTTATGAGATTGGCCGCATCATCACGCAAGAAAGATTTTAAATAGTGAAATTTTTGAGTTCCTGTCAACTCAGGTTTATTATCCACGGAACCAATGTATAAATAACGGAAAGACGGCCAGTCCTTATAATTACCAGAAAACGGGGATATCACAATGGGCGGTAAATTTACTTGGGAACGCGTGCCTTTGGACGAATCGAGATTTTTTAATAGACTTATATGCTGATCAGCAATTTATTTCAAAACGGAATCATCTGCTTTTGGCGTTTGAACACTTTGCCTATCCCGAATTGCCCTTTTCAAACCGGAATGCGCTTCTATGTACTTGGTTTCATACGTCGCGAAATCATTTTCGTACTCTGTTGTTTCCTCATCTGTAATGTCCTTAAGACACTCATAATGCAACGACATAAATTCCTGCCATGATTCAACAACCCTGCTAAGTTGAATTTCGAGCATTTCGACAGTCGTTTCAGTTTTTATTAACGACAGAAACTCAACCGCGCGTGTCAAGCATGCCTTTGCATTACCACACTTTTTCTTTATAAAACTCATCACTCACTCATCAACTAAGTCACTATATAGCAATTAGTATATAATGTTTAATAAATTATTCGCAATGACTTTAATTGACAACGTCTCTCTTTAATGTATTTATATATATAAAATAAAATTGAGAGATGCGAATTCCGTCAAATAAGCAATGCAATACATCGAATACGCGGTTAACATACATACATCAAGTTCAGAATTACAACAAGCACATATATATTCGAGTTTTGTTTGCAAATTTAATAAATATTCGGATCTCGAAGGACCAATTTTATGTTGTGAAATTAGCCTGTGAGTCCATGTTAATCACTAAGGAAATGCAAAGAAGTTTAGTTAATAGACAAAACATACATATATGTATTAAATACAACAACTACACGTTTATTAACGGCTTATCTGCTCTGTGACTGGATTCCAAGTGGCAGAGTGCTCACTCGGTTACAACATTGATGCCTCGCTAATTTTTCTCGAGCGATCATTACACATGTAAAAGCTTTTGCAAGAGTGAAAGCTTATGCTGAGCGTTAGAATGAGTGCATACAATAAGAGAGAGGATAACATAGAGATTAAAGTGATTGATAATGTGAACTTATGATCTTAGATTTATACGTTATTGAGGGTAACTATAAATATAAGTGTATAAGAGTAAGAAATTAATTTAAGAGAAGTTCAATCTTAAACAGCATTTTTGTTGTGCAAAACAGACGATAATGCACACTTATAATAAAAATTGTATAGTGGAACTGTTCACAGGAGAACCAGGCCCTAGTTGGTTCATCAACTGCTCGTGGTATGCGCGCTACTCCTCTCTCACGAGTAGAACAGACTTACAATTTTTTGCGAACTCCGAGCAGCGAAGTTTTGAGAAGCATTTTCTTAGACAATTATTACTCTTTGAGTGTTGTCTGCAGCTCGAAAGAGGTGGTGCCGTGAAAAATTCAGCTTGGCTTTAAACCTGGACCTTCGGCGAGTAAGTGACGCACTCTATCCACAAACTCTATTTTTACCCGCTTTTAATAAGGTTCAGGTTTCAGCGGTACAGAGCAAGGTAGGAACGACAAATGTGCTTGACAGAATCACATTACTCCTCGGAAAGGTGGACTTCTTACTCATTTGCTTCTCTTGTCCTTGATGTAGTGGAAGTCTTTGCTACCTGATGTGACGTTTGAGCGATAGTATATTATGCGCCGCTTCTTGATATCAGCATATGCCTTATCTCCTTAACCTACAGATCCATTTCAGTTGCAATGCCAGCCAACTGGAATTGTGTAGTCCTAGGCTTACATGGTTTCATATGAACCTTATTATGTTGCAGGAACAATTAAGGTAGATTACCAAGGTCATGTACCATGTACATGGTATAAAGAGGTCCTATATAGTTCCAAGAACTATATCTACCGAGGTAGTTTCAAACTTTCTAGTAATTATGTTGCACACTTTGCTTTTTATAAAAGTTTTAATTGAAAGTTGTTGTCTCTTGGATATGTGCGTGGGGCAACATCGTCAACACGTGAATTAAACTAAATATTATCAGTCGATGACATCTTTCTGTACGTGTCTGACGTGTCTCGTTGCGATTGTACTACCGATCTATATATCTTTCCCTATTCTACCCCGGAATTTTGTTAAACGTTAACCATACCGAAGAGGGGCAGATCCCCATCTCAGAAAGACAACATGTCTTCTAGAGGTTCCAAAATGAGTGCTATAAGCCGGAATGAGTACATTCCACTCCAGACTCTACCGGACAGTGATTTTTGTGACGATCCGTGTGTTCTGAGTAACACAAAGAAAAACGTTCCGCCTCCATTTAAAGTGCTTCAAAAATCAGCAGAATGTATTCATAATTTCATGAAAGAAAATTCTTTACTAAGTTATGCACTTAAAAAAATATCAATTGGAGTGAAATTAATGTGTAGTGATGAGAAAACATATGAGCAGACTATATCAGCATTGAAATCCGCGAAATGTCAATTTTTTACACACGATATGCAAAGCGCGAAGTTGTCTAAGATTGTGCCGTTCGGCTAAGATGAAATGCCAACTGAAAAACTGAAAAAGGAACTTATATGTCTCGGCCTCAAATGCGAATATATAAAAATTGTTAAAAAATCATATGAACACTATGTTAACTCTTTTTACATAATTTCCTTTACAAATGGTACAATAGGACTGAATGAACTCAACCAAAACTTCAAAAGTTTTGTTTAAGACAGTGGTTAAATGGGACTTTCATCGCAGGCAAGCCAATAGAATAACACAGTGCAGAAATTGCCAAATGTATGGGCATGGAGAAAAAAATTCAAATTGTGCTGGGAATCAGAATCAATTCATTATTAATTCTTATTAAGAAATCACTTAAACATAAAGTATTGCCTAGTTTGAGAACTGAATTTATTGAAAATATTGGCCTAGAAATATATTTTAATTATAACAGGAAATTAAACATATTTTCTGTTTATTTTCCTGGTCGTAGCAACACTCTCATGAACAGACAAATTTTGAAAAGTGATCTCAGGAAATTTATCGGCATAAATGAAAATTATTTAATTGGAGGTGATTTCAACTGCCGTCATAGAAGCTAGGGTTGTCTAAGAGCCAACGCATGGGGTAACGTGTTACACGAACTTCACTGTAGCCATCAATTTCAAATGATGTTCCCTCTCTCCCCAACACATTTTCCATCAAATGGTAGAGGTAACCCTTCCACCCTCGACTTTTTCCTTACCAATGTGCCGGAATTGTTTAGTCAACCCACTACTATAACTACCCTAAATTCTGATCACATTCCAGTTGTTTGCAACATGTACCACACACCTGAATTAAAAAACTATTACTATCTTGATATCAACAATGCTAATTGGAATAGATATAAACGAGAAGTAAGAAGGGAACTACTTTATCTCGACAAAAATGTCCAAAATGTGACGGATACGTCTCAGATTGAAGCATCCATTTCAGTCCTTGTTGAAACTATAGAAAATTCCGTTAATGTTTCTATTCCCAAAAAATCTTCTATAAGTGGAATAAGTGGAATAGAAAACTACAAGATCTCGAAAAATGTAGCAAACCATTGTGGAACGTTGCGAAAGTAATGAGGAAGAAATATATCACAATTCCTACCCTTGATAACCTCCCTAAGTATACTAATCGAGAAAAAGCAGATACTCTAGCTGTCTCGTTCTATAAAAATCACATAGTATCTAGTTCATTGTCCGACGTAGAAACCGAAATGACTGTTTGATTAATACAATTAACGTTTTAAATTCAATGTCCACAGAATTTGAAAAAGGTCATTATGCAACTTTCAATGATATGATGCATATTGTGTCACGCCTCACAACCCGTTAGCCCGCCGGCTTCGGTAACATTAAGAATATATATATTAAGCGATTGCCAAAAATTGGTATCGAGTATATACTCTACATGTTCAACTCCTGCATTAAACTGCTACATTTTCCAACAACAAAGGGAAGGTTATTCCTATATTAAGGCCTGGAAAGCCACTTTTTTTTCTTTTGAGTTCTATAAGAAATATCTTTGAAAATCACCTTAAGAAAATAATCCAGAACCACCTTCACTCGAGTAATATTCTCCCCATACAGCAATTTGGATTTCGTAAACACCACAGCACAATACACCAACTTGATAGATTAACACATCACATTAGGCAGGGTTTTCAGTCGAACAAGTCCACTGGATTAGTACTACTGGACATAGAAAAAGCGTTCGATTCCGTGTGGCATACAGGGTTAATACACAAATTGTTTGTATTCGATTTCCCGGTATATCTTATTAAACTTATTCAAAGTTTGGGTGTACTTTTGTCGTTTGTGTAAATAACTCGTTATCCTCGGAACACAATATTCCTTCAGGTGTTCCCTGCCTTGTTTAACACTTACTTATCTGATTTTCCTCAACTACCAAATTGTGAATTAGCTATGTTTGCTGACGACACAGGGATATATTCCACAGATGTTCTTGATATCGATGTTGAAACCAAAATTCAATCTGGACTGAATATCATATACCCTTATTTGAGCAAATGGAAAATAAAACTAAATGCTTCGAATACCCAAGCTATCTTTTTTACAAGGAAAAGGAAAGCTTGTTTTCTGCAAAGCAACAACTTATCAATTAACAGTGTTGAAATTGATTGGACTGATAGCGTTAAATATCTCGGCATAACGTTAGACAGAAAACTTTTATTTAATAAGCATATCTCTAATACCGTCAACAAAGTCAACCTAACAATTCGTGTTATGTACGCATTGATAAATAGAAAGTCCTTACTTAGTAATGAAAACAAACTAATTACATTCAAAGTAATCTTACAATCCTTTATGTTATATGGCATTCCTGTTTGGGGTAGCTGGGCCAAAATTCACATCCAAAAGCTCCAAATAAAACAAAATAAGTTATTAAAACTTTTCCTGAAAATCCCATGGCGACCGTATTTAAGATAGAGTACTTCAACTCAGAGAAAAATATCAGTCTAAATGTGAATTATCCGATAATATTCTCATCCATAACCTTATCCTTATAATATTAACATATTATTGTCAGACGTTTTAAGGGTTCTAGTACATGTTATAATCTTCATTAATTAATTAATTTACTTATTTATTTATTTATTTATTTATTTATTTATTTATTTATTTATTTATTTATTTAAATCATATATTATATATTTAGTCATCATCTAGACACAATAAATATTGATCTTTATTTGTAAACAAATATATATTAATATTTCTTCAAACTATGATATTTGTGTATATATGCACTTTTTTTTTTCTTTTTTGTTAAATGAAAGGTTTTTATCTTGTAGCACTTTCCTTTCGAATAATCTATCCACTAGATCTCTTCCGAAATTTTTACACTAATTTTTTCAGAAGTAGGATAGATTACTTATCGTATCCCTGTATTGTATATAACTTATGTAAGACAAAATTTGTTCAAAAAATTGGCTAAAAAAAGAAATATTATAGTTTCTGAAAATAGTTTCATTTCTTATTCAATATTCGGTCCGGTAACGGAATATTTTTGTACCGCTATACAGCCAACATCTCAGTAACCATTTGCTGTGCTTATTCAGTTCAGCACCTGAAGGGACTCTGTTTTAAAGCTAGTGAGTTTTACATGATCTGAAAAATAATGTTAAATAAGTCACATGGCAATGGGTTGCCTCATCTTAATTTTTAAATAATATAGAAAGTCTCGACGCGTTCTCTGTTTAACTTGAGACTGCTGAAAGAGTATTTCATCGCCATATTTAATCAATCATTGTGAAGTTCCAGTTTTTAATTTACTAATTGCATATGCGACAGCTTATTGCGGACTGCAGTTTTTCTCATATTGTTGATGAATGTTTAGAGACTGTATAAGGAACGGCAATGAGAGTTGTATGGGTACTCTTAAATTTTCAATGTATACCAAAAACATTTTTAGGATGAGGATAAAAAAACTGACAATTATTCCTTGCGTTCTGAACAAAAATATGTTTGACATAAATTTTCGCTTTCCTGTTGAACTTCAACGAAAATTGTAACTTCTTATTCTAAGAATATCTTTAACTTCATTAAATGCAAGTGGAAGCATTGCATTCCCTCAGGGTTCTATTTCTGATGGGATTAAAGTGCTCCAAGAACTGTTGTGCTCAGTGAGCTTTCTGTATAATGCCCTTTCCGGAGCAATATACATTTTATCGAAATGCTTTCTTTCCAGTTGTGTTTACATTTCCTCGACATTTATTCTTCTACTAGTTACAGTAGAGTATTCATAAAATTCTTATTCAACTCCATTCCTTATTCCTCTTTTAAAGTCATCAAGTTACCAAGTTTCTTTGAGATTGATACCACCGAATAAATTCCTCACTGCATCCTGCTCGAACAAGATTTTGGCAAATTTCGTTGTTTAGGGATCATATGCTGACACAAATGGTTATTGTTCCAACTTTGAAGTTGCTTTCTACCCATTCAAACTGGGTCTTAACATTCCTCCATATAATGATGATAAATTACTTATAATCTTCAAAGTTAATAACGAACGTCTTGAACAAAGGGCAGACTGGAACACCTACAAATTATGAAAATTAACGTTCCCAGAGACATACAAGTCTATTTGGATTGGCAATCAGAAGCATCTGCCGAAGTGGGATTGCGCAAGGATTAAAAGGACTAGTCGCAAACCCAATGGTATCCAATTAGAACTAAACTCCTGCTTATTTATGTCGAAAATATGCAACCTATCCCCAGCTCACCCGTTCACCCCCTCAAGTAAGTGAATATCAGAGAAAACAGAATGAACTATGCAACCAGTAGAGATGTGTCGCAGAGAAGGATGAGAAATCGAAAATGTAATGGCGGATGTCCGTAAGAAATTGTTTACTTAAAATTGCAATAGGAGAAGCAGACAACAATCAACTCAGAGGGGACGTGGTCGTCCGGAGGCAGACAGTGAAATGTATGAATTATGAGCTTTTTCGATACGGAAGTGAACAGTTGGACGATTTTGTTCTCTTACCCCTAACGAAAGAGAGAGGGGGGATGAAGTTGTGATAGAATTGATTTTCAAGTTTATTGGGTTGAGTGCTGATTTTAAAAGGTTCGACGAAACCTTGGTTACCAAGTTACAGGAGCAGGAAACACAATTACTTGAAAAATGAGACCGCAAAAAAGTGGTGAATAAAGCTATCCGTACATTTTAGATTTTATTCTCTTTATGGACATGATGCCGCCGTTGAAAAATGGAGAGGGCGTAAATTAATTCTTAATTTGAAGCTGAAATCCTCGGGTAGTAACAGTCGAAAAAATGTATTGAGTGAACAGTAGTGCGCCCATCACGAGTAGTTTATGAGAAAGTTAGGCCCTGATCTTCCTGTGGATTGTCGTGTTACACAATACATATGTGTTTAACTTAGTTTTGTAAAGCGTATGCGAACCGATATTCTGCAGAAATTTGTGGGGAAATCAAAACATATGTGTGGCCGCCGTGTCCGTGGCCTTGGCGAAATTTGAGAAGCTTTTTCTTAGACAGTTATTACCATTTGAGTGTTGTTAGCAGCTCGAAAGAGGTGGCACCGTGAAAAATTCGTGTTGAGCTGGGAATTGTTCATAGACCTTCAGTGTGTGAGCATCGCACTCCACCAACTACCCCACGGCGGCCGCGATTCTGTATTACCCCAACCTTATTATGACAGACCTAAAATTGTAACACTCCATTTATTAAAAGAAATTCTTTTCTACTTACAATATATATTCATTTTTTATGTTGTATAATTAAATTTAAGGAACTATATAAAGTAATCATTAGCCAATGAGGAGTCGAGAACTATAATGGACTTGTACAATGTTATGCATTGGACTTCGAACTGTTCTCCAGCACATAGAAGTAAGTAAGCAAGCGCGATATCGGTGGAGTGCGGAATACGCATCATTAGTAGTCGGTAATATTTAAAATGTGTTTGGGACTTTTCTCTACTTTTTAATCTTCTCTGCGGTTTTTAAAAGCCGTATAGCCAATAAAAAGCTAATTTTTCAGTTAACGTTAGATCACCATTCTGTAGGGCATACATTTAGATGGTAAACGATAAATAATGTGCCACCATCACGAATGAACATTTTTGACAGCGAAGGAAGCAACGGTCTGAGAGGATGACACCCATTTTTATGTGTCAGCATGACATGGAAATGTGTTGTGGATGAGGATATGGTCGTATCGATAAGCTCGTAAAGCTTGCAACTGTTGTCATTTCGCGGACGAGCGGATTCGACACTCAAATCGCATTTTAAAGTAGTACAAGCGCTCGTGTGGTTGCTGCACCTGGGCCGATAACTCTCGTGGGCATACCCGGTGACCAACGTTAGTTTGATGAGCAGCTCTGATATTTTGTTTTTGAAACATAATAAGCATAATTGAATGTAGTTGGTTGTTGTTGCGGCTGATACATGGTCGCCTAATGACTTAAATTGATAAAATCGAATGCGTTGTCGTGCGAAACAAGAAGGACTGAAGTGCTGGAGAGGCGGTGGCTTGGAAATGGGAACTAAATTTAAGCATTACAAAGATTAAATAGATTCCTTTTTTTGGTTCGAGTGAGTGATTGCCGATTAATCAATTTAATCGGATGCGTTGACCATTAAAGTAAATTTTGATTAATCAGTTGAAAGCACAAATTTAAATTTTGATCAGTTCTGATGGCAGAACAGGTGATCTGGGAATTTATGACATTCATTGAGAATTTTCAATTACTGAAACTGAAGCTTGGAAGACTATTTTACTCTGAATGATTCAACCGCCAGAAATTGTTTGTCGTAGCTTAACTTGAATTGAATTAAGTCGGCTTAAGACTTTAGACATTTCCTTTAAGATAAATAATAAAATTTTAAAAGCTTAAAGTGTGTAGGAAAATATGTCATTCATGGTTCATTTAGCACAAATGAGTTCCTTAAATGAGAAACCGACTACTCAATTTTGTCAATCTATAACGTTCAAGTTTTTTAATGAAAGTGCTGAGTGCCAGTGCGCTGTTGAAAAGCAAATTTTAAGAGCCTTCGAAAAGCTTTTACCAACTTATTTGAATGTACGCATACTGGAATAAACGATTCAAAGAAAACAAGTCGGTTCCCGCATGACAAAGAAAAAGGTTTTGCGTCTATTATAATTCAAAACTTTTTGGTGGAAAGGTTGTTGTTCTGTCAAATCCACTGATATTTTAAATTGTTCATTATTGGATGATACTATGGTCAACAGGGGGACCAGGGCTTAGCTTGCTCATCAACTACACGTGTTGTGCGGGCTACTGTTCTCTCAAGAGTAGAAAGAGCCTAACGGCGAAATTTGAGAAGCTTTCTTAGACAGGTCTTACTCTTTGAGTGATGTCAACAGCTCGAAAGTGCCATGAAAAATTTGATCTGTTCAGCCGCGAAAGGAACCTGAACCATTAGCGTCTGAGTGTCGCATTCTACCCACTATGCCACGGGTTCCACTATCTGAAGTTGTTTGGTTGTGTTTAGTCTTTGGCTTTGTGGGCATGAACCCAGAAAATAAAACTGCATGAGTGATCTTATGAGAACTGCACCTTTTATCGCATTGTAGAACAATATGCAATTTTTGTGCATCAAACTTTTCTAAAACGGTCTTCGAGTCAAAATCTTTTAATACGGGAATTTGTTAAAAATTCTTTTGCAGAGGGCAGTGGAACAATCGTTTCAAAATTATACCTCACACAAGGTTTTTTTTGGATAATGGCAAAACCATAAGCAACAAATTTTCGGTAATGTCCCGTTTCTTAATAAATAATTCTATTCCGCCATCTTCGCTATTTCCGGAAATAACATTGAACAGAATTCTATCTTCATTTTCACAAGTGTAACAAAATTCCAACATTTCCGGTTTCAAACATGACACAACTGACACAGTTGGTTGAGATGCGTTGCTGTTCGGTGTTCTTAATCTACAAAACGATGCTATGAATGATTAGTTTGTATATTGCGTTCAACAGTTATAGACGTGTAAACATGGAATTCACTAATACCGAAATTCGCACTATTTTAAAGTTTTCCTTCGTTAAAGGCAAATCCGCTACAGAATCGTTCCGTGAGATTATTGGTGTTTTGTGGGATGGTACTCTATCACTTCGAACCGCGGAGGAATGGTTTCAATGATTCAGAGCCAATGAAAACGACACCATGGATAAGCCAGCCGGCGGAATACCTGTGACAACAACGAATCATGGGAATCGTGGGGTTGGACCGGCATGTGGCATATAGTGACATCGCCCAGGAGATGGGAGTTAGTCACCAAACCATTTCAAACCGTCAGCAGAAGCCTGGATACAAAAAAAAAAGCTTGATGTTTGGGTGCCGCATGAATTGGCGCAAAAAACGTTCTGAACCAAATCAACACCTGTGGTATGCTGCTGAAGCGGAACGAAATCGACCCATTTTTGAAGCGGATGGTGACTGACGACGAAAAATGGATCACATACAACAATATCAAGAGGAAACGGTCGTGGTTGAAGACCGTCGAATCGTCCCAAACGGTGGCCAAGCCGGTATTGACGGCCAGGAAGGTTTTGCTGTGTGTTTGGTGGGATTGGAAGGGAACCATCTACTATGAGCTGCTCCCATATGGCCAGACGCTTAATTCTACCATCTACTGCGAACAACTGGACCGCTTGAAGTAGGCGATCGACCAAAAGCGTCTGAATTGGCCAACAGGAAGGGGTAGTGTTCCACCAGGACAACCCCAGACCACACACTTCGTTGATGACTTGTCAGAAGCTACGGGAGCTCGGACGGGAGGTTTTATCGCATCCACTACCTTACCCTAGGCCGTCTTCTGTTGCGTTGTCCCAATAGGTTACATTCGAAGATTTGTCGGACCGGACGTGGTGTCCATATATTCTACATGGCCTAGCCATCTTAAACGTTGTATCCGAAGACGCTTGTCCTGAAGCGTGTTGCTGTACAGCCCATATAGTTCGTCGTTTAATCTTCTCCTCCAGATGCCACCAATGCAAAGGGGACCAATAATCGTACACAAAATTTTTCGCTGTGTTACTTGTAACAAAAACGGTCGAGATACCTAGAGAATTGCATCGTGTATGCCCTTAGCGTTTCATACTTATACAGGCATAAAAGTTAAATTAGTGTTTATTTAAAATAACCGAAAAACGGAAAAAACCGGAAAGTATAAGGTTATCTTTAGAGTGCTCTTCAATTTAACACCTTCGCTAAAATGAACAACATCCATTTTCATTTGATGGAGTACTTTATTTAAGTAACATTTTTGCTTCAAAAGTTAATTTCGTTCAAAAATATACGTAAATTTGGGATCAAACCTTATTTATAGAAATATATGTAAGTTACAATCACAATCACAGCAAAAGCAATGCAGAAATCAAAAGAAACTCAAAAAAATTTCGTAGCACTTTTCAGGGAAATGTGAAAACAAAGAACTTGACGATAGCAAATGCTTACAAATCGATGCCCAGGAAAACAGATGCACATGTCGTTATTGATTGGATAATGAAGTTTACACACTCTGTGCGGAAAGATTGAAAGCCATTCAACTGCAACGGAATTGTATTGAAGTACCAGTTAAATGAAAAACTTTTCCACAAAGGACACAGAAGTATTATAAGCATGCGGGACCACGTGGATTCCATTTTAACACGCCACTGAACGAACTTTTCAATTGCACCAGTCATCGAGAGTCCTCACTTATGTGTCCAACTTTCATCCTTGAGAGTATAACTGCCATCGGCTTTAATGCTGCCAAGCATGTCAAACTTTCTGTTCGGAATTCAATCGCATTGTGCAATATTGACTTTATTCGTACATGAATGATTTTTTCAAAACCTCCACCCCCTTTCCGTTTCCATTTCTTTTTGTAGGGATCTTCTTAAACACAACAATTGAGAGTGCGCTGCTCACAATTTTTACAAACTGAGCGCCGTTAAATGATGACGACGTGTCTGTCTACGAGTCATGGAAACTAAATTTATTCAAATGAGTTGGGAAATTTAAAAAGTGTCTTATGTTCCTTTCGCTCGGTCTCGCTGGACCTGGGTTTTTGAGGAATATATAAAACTTTCTCCATCCAACTACAAAAAATCGTCGTACTGATAAATTAGTTCATTAGTTTGGTCGGATTGGCACGGTATTTGGATTATTTATTTTTATTTTCAATCAACCGGCACTTTGAGCTTAAGAGAGCGCTTAGGAAGAATGAGAGGCTTCCCATAATGAGTTGGGAATTGTGACGGAAAAATGAGTATTATCGGTTTGCAGAGGATAAACATACAAAGTTTTTCTACAGTGCAAAAGTCAAATTAGGACATCCTTGTTGTTGTATCGAGGGAAGAATTGCATGGGATGGAAAGTATTTTGCGCGAGGAAGACCAATCGTCAAAGTAGCGCATTAATTTCTCCCACGTGTCGTTTATGTAATGGTAAATGGCAAAAGCAAGTTTCTCAAAAGTTTTTTTTTCGAGGGTAAAAAATCGATGCTGGTTGGAAGTTGCATGTAAGAATTTCGTTTGGGTTGACATTTAACCGTTGCGATTTTATGCCACTGACGGCATAAAGTTTTGTATAGATTTAGTCCGACATATTTTTTAATGTTAGAAGCAATCTAAATTAAACTAAACACTGCCAAAAGGTGTACCAGTTTCCATAAGTATGTTCTTTCTAGGAGATTATATAAGTCATCCTTGATGTTGTCACTATTCTACTCTGTCGCAGCTAATTTAGCCCTAATGTGGATTGTCATATGACATTCGCTGACGGGTCATAGATTAATAATCTTGGCCTTGTTGTACCTCAAACAACAAATCCGCATCCGAATAATCGCTGACTTCTCTCTGAAGTATTCACTGTAGTATATACCGGAATTGTTAATGTTTTTTACTCCCTGTGTGGTTTTTCGGCTGCATGTGGTCAGCCTCACGAACAATCTATGACCCATTATTTGATCCTCGGGCAAAGGAGTTCACTGCATATATTGGTTCGCCATACAACGAGTGTTGTGATTGTTATCCAAAGAACTACGCGAAGAGGTTGTATGTCAACTTGAGCTGTGCACTAGCAACGATAGTGTCCTCATTGTTCAGCGCGATCAACAAAGTTACCTCATGTATACAGCCGCATGTCCCCCACAATCCGGTCCACTTTCGCTGATTTCTACAGTTGAATTGGAATGTGTTTATCTTGCCTTCTCTTTCTTTACAATTGTGATTGCAAAGTCAGAGGTGATATCATTTGACCGAAAGACTGCGGTGTCCATTTCGCAACTGAATCTTTAATCTATTTCCCTCCCCCCCTCCCCAACACCTTAAATATAACGGTGATAACACAATTTTTCTAAGAAAGGCAATGCTTTGTGTTCGACTTGCAATCGTTCAAATTTTCGTTCTCTTAAAATGCAAACTAACCTCTGGGAACTCAAAACCCTCAGGCATTCCATACAATTTTTTCAAAACCGGCGAGCGCACCCATTTCCATATCGTCTTCTATTTGCGCTCTCAGGCATGAAATAATTTTTTCGAAAAGCTCACCGAATTATGTTAATTTCCCACAATTACGGCCAAACTCTTGGGGTTTTAAATCTTCAAGCGCAACAATCTTGCATTGCGGAAATATTGATTCAGGTGGTGGTGCCATCAGACTACCAGTGAACCAACTTCTGAGAACTATGTATATACGAGGGTTATATTTCGGGATTAGAGAACAAAAACAATAATTAATCATCGAAAATAGCTTTATTGTTTTTCACAATATTCCCTTCTAAGATCTATACACATTTGCATGCGTTTGAATCAATTGTCGAAGCACTTTTGCCACTCTGATTGAGGTATCTCCAAAACAGGCATTCTGAACGCATAAACCGCTTCTTCAGGTGTCGCAAAACGTTGATCTCTCATTTTATTTTTTATGTACGTGAATAAAAAGAAGTCATTCGGTATCAAGTCAGGACTATACGGCGGATGACTCATCAAATCGATGCTTTTAGTGCTTAAAAATACAGTTGTTTGAGCCGATGTGTGAGAACTCGCATTGTCGTGGTGAAGAGTGATACGTCTTCCGGTTGGTTTTCCTGATTTCTTGGAAGACAACTGGCAAACAAATAGTTGTGTACTACTCAGAATTGACTGTTCTGTGTTGTTCTAGTGATACGGTTGCGACATGTTCTGGTTTTCCGAAAAAACAGGCGACCATTACATTACACCCATACAGTCGAGCTCATACGCGTTATTCCACGATTCGAAGCACCGCAATCGTAATTTTGGAGTATTTCTTTCGATTAATCGACACGAGCCTTTTATTGAGCGATTGACAAATTGTGTGGGATCCAACCCGAACAAATTTTTTGACGGTCAAATGTTCATTCAATATTGAATGTATGCTGGTCCCACTAATGTCTAAGGTTGTCTCAATCTCACGATAGGTCACTAAGATCTTGCAATATCAGTTGGCGCACAGCATCAATTGATTGCGGAACAAGAACTGATTTTGGACGACCTTCATAAAATTCGTCTTGGAATAAACTACGACCTCGGTTGAATTCACCATACCATCGTTAACTCTGGTCTTTGATAAAACTTCATCGGTAAAAATTGAATTAAGTTCATCGATGCACTGTTGTTGAGTTAATCCATGTCGAAAGTTATAAAAAAAATCCATCCAGTTTAGCAGTTTGTTCAAGCTTCTTGAAGATCTTTTGTTCGAAATGGATATAAAATTAAAAATTCTTTTGGGGCAGAGTATCATCATCGAAAGTGAAGAACATTATCTATTATTCTTTGAAACTCAGCAGAAGCAGTTTTAAGATCATAACATTTTTTGCATAATGATTTTAAGTAGGATTAAGTGGGTGGTGAAGCGTCCTTTCCTATGGTAAGTTAGAGATTTATTGTCTCCGAGATTCGATTTTTCAGAGGGATTAGCTCTCTGTGGTAAGTACGTTTTTCTTCCTATTCATTACTGCTTTTAATTGCCATTGACGCCAATTATGCCGTCAAATGAATTTAAGGTGGGTAGAATAAAAAATAGTTACATTCAAATTAGAACCAACGTTCTCAAAGAATTTACCAGATGTTTTCGCGGATACTCTAATTTTTCTGCGGGAATATCTACGTAAAAGAGTTACTCAAGGGAATCAGTGTTAGGGACAAGGTAAGGTTGAATGAAATTTTTTATTAGCTCCAGTGTCAATAAGGAAGTTAAGGATATTTTCTTTCCGCATAAAATACTCTAGGCAAGGTATGCCGGAAACGAGCCTCTTGTCATACAATTTTCCGCTGCCTTTTTATCGGTTGAGGTAACAGGGTCCGTAGATTCATCGGCTATTGGGGCTTCTGCTTCTGTTGCTATGTGGTATAACCTCTGTTGCTTCCGGGTATAATTGATCGAACTCGTCTCTCGCTTGAATGGGTTTGGCCTGTTCTGATTGCTGACATTTCTGGTATTAACAGAACTGTCCATTTTCAAACTTCCATTTTCAAATTTTGATCCAGAGTGTAATTTTGTTGAGATCCCGAGTTCCACCCACTACATGAACGCTGTTCTATTGCGGTAAGTCTCAACCAGAGCATTCATTGACTTTCCGCACGAATCTTGCTCATAATTACCGTAGCACAGAACTCATATACGCGAGGATTACCTTGTGTTAGCGTCCGAATGTCCCGGTTGTCAGTGTAGTGGAGCGAAAGGACCGTTTTCATTTCGACCCATTCAGTGTTGAAGATTTTGTTTGAAACTTTGCCAGAATCGGCCTTCACCATTACCTTTTGCTTAATATGTTGTAATTGCTCGGTAAATCAGGTCATCTCTAACAATTTCATAGTCCTTTAACACAATTTCTACGCTGTGTACGCAGGACACGTAGTGGATAGGATTGCCTTCGAAAACCTGCAATTTTTTAACAGAATCTGGTAGTTTTGATATATCTTTCAAGTCCTGTTCATTACGTGGAACACACAGCGTGTTGGGTGAAGCAACCTCTACTGTTGGTGCGATTATTTGCTCTAGGCCAAGAATTCGATTTGTCAACGCACCTGTTTGTTCGCCTACAACTAGCATTACCACCATAAGTTAGATTGTTCAATTCGAGATATTCGACTCCGAATCTGTTTAACTGATCTGATAACTGATAACTTGATTGACAGCTCCCGTGAGTAGCGGTTTCTTTAAGACCATTCATAGTTTTACCGAGAGAGTAATTTTCAATAAAGCAAGATATTTCAATGACCGCGTAAAATTACGTAAGTTAAATATGGTTTTTACCATAAATTGTATCATATATCTCATTTTTCTCTAGATGCTCATTAGGAGCAGAGTTGGCACTGTTTGTTCGAAAAGCTCGTATCGTTCCGTTTTATTCGTTAATATTTGATTTGATTCTCTAACACAGCGAAATACTTAGGTACGAGTACCTTAACCACAAATAGAGTTTTAACTATTTTTTGGTACATGATGAAGGGGCCATCAGAGTCGTCCCACTGGCGCTTGGGCGCCAGTTAAAGTTTCCGTCGCGGTGAAGTTTAAAAAAATACCGAACCGCACAAGCTTGTGCTCACAGGTTCAATGGAAAAGACCTTTTCTTATAATTATAATAAGTTATAAAATTATTAATCTACACGCATCGTTCGGCTGCCAGGTTTCTCACGCTGGTTCGCTCACGTCAGAGCATGCATCACCGAAAGTGCAAGCGATGCGTCTAGCCAAAGGTTGAGGATCCTCATGTTACATCCGCCGCAGGTGTGATGGTGGGAATCGGTGCTCGCGTGTGTTATAACTCTATGCAATTCTTCGGCACATCGATATTAAGACCTATTATATATGGCAGGGTTTGGGATATTATTTATTTAAGATACATGTCATATATATATTTTTTTTTATAATTGACGCATGCTAAAGGGGTTGCGAGTACCCTTAAGTGACCGGATCAAGTCACAGCACGGGCCGAAGGTATAGAGGAAGAGAGGGAGAGGAGGTATCGATGCACATTGGTTTTAGTTGCCTGTGAATTGTAATGAGGAGGAAAAATCGAGCTGGGAAGAGCATTCCAGATTCGTGTAGTGCGGCTAAAGAACGAGTCTCTGAATTTGACTGTACGTCCGAAAGAGGGCTTGAGGGTGAATCGGTGGGCATTCCTAGCGAGGCATGTATTGCGGGTGAATTCCTAAAGGGGAGGAATGCAACTGGCTAATTCATCTAAGCATTTCTTGTTAAAATAGCGATAAAAGAGTGACAACGACGCGACATTACGTCGGTCTTCTAACGAGTCAATCGACTTCGCAATGAATGTAAATATGAATGTAAATGGCTTCGTAACGTTGAGATAAGAAAGTTAATCCACTACTCCAACAAATTTATGTTCCTGTCCCAGTCTGTCTGAAGTACATTCCAAATACCTATCGGTATCTGCAGATCAATTCAATGCTTCCACGGTGTTTAATGCCTTCTCAAGCTCAAATCAGGAGAGTAGTAGCTTTTTGGCAATTTCGGTGTTGTAAGAAAAGGCTGTTATTTATACAGTCGCGGAAAATAATTCGACGCACCTCTCCGCGTTCCCAGATTATTGTGCCATGGGTTATATTGCATGGTGCAACCTGCAAGAATCAGATGTTGTTAAGCGCTTTTATTACTGGTGCTATTAACAAAAAAATATCCTGTTTAGGCTTACAAAACATTCATATTACAATTGTTATAAAGAATTTAATTGTACTTCAGAGCAGTATTTTATAACCTTGGTTACTCTCTGCATAATTTACTAAATTCACTATAAGTTGGTTGACGGGCATTTAATAAAAAATTAAATCAAAACTTCCCGAAAATAGTGTTTGTCAAAGACAAATTTTTACGTTTTCGAAGAGGCATAAAAGAAATGTCACACCTTTCCAATAAAGTACGAAATCACTTCCAAAATCTGGCACTAGATCATGCTGGCGCCATCTTTTGAACCACAATTTATTTTATCCCTATGGTAAACCAAACCATGAAACCAACATGACTTCATGCGAGGTAGGTCATATTCTACTAACTTATCTTTATTTACTGTATCCATGTAGATACAGCTTTGACGAAAGCTAAGAAATGCTTCGCTATAGCAAGTGGGTTGTTCTATAACAGCCAACTTGACAAAGTAAAGCGAATCTGCTACACGGCCCTCATCCGGCCAATAATGGTGAATGGCTGCCCGGTGTGGTTCAATTTGAGTCCTTCCCAAATGGAAAAGATGAGGGTCGTCGAGAGACAATGTCTTCGCGCATGTCTCAGGAAGTACAGGACCCCGGAATGTGACTACGAGAAGTTCTATCCTAATGAGGTCTTGTATAACGAAGCAAACGTGAACAGGGTTGATAATTTCATTATTAAGCTGATTTGGAGGCATGCTGCACGAGCCATGACTTCTGAAAACGATCTCATATTTGGGGCCTACTACCCAAATGAAGAGTACCACGAGAACGCTCGCCGAAGGGATTTCATTCCACCGAAAGCGTTCTTGTATCTTGACCGCATTGGACTGATCCAGGATGCGGAGGCATGTCCACTTATCTACCACGTGGTGAGAAGGACGGTGGAGAGGCGACTGATGTACGACGACAACGTCGCAAGTGTCGCAGGTCCGGATGCTCTCCGGTTTAGCACATCCGTCTCCATCCACACCAGGAGCCCCAGCTGTTGTCAACTTAGACAGGTTTTAAGTTGGTCCCCCATGGCCAACTTGCATTTAGGATAAGTTAGGATAGGTTAGGTATTAAGATACAATTTACAAAAAAAAAAAATTTAGTCGTAAGTGTATCTAAGTTAGAATAGGTTATATTAAGTTAGATTAAGTTTTTATTAAAAAAAATAGATAACTAAGTTTTTTAAAACTTTTCTTTGTTTTGAATCGAAACTAATTTTATTAATTTAAAAATAAAAAAAAGTATTAACGCCGTAAAGCAAAAAAATAAATAAATTATTAGTTTAGCTTAGAGCGCCCGCATAGTGCCAGTAAGTAGTTTTTAGAAATCATATTAGTCGTGCCTAGGTTAAGCATTTTGTTCCTAGTTTTTAGATAGCATTAGTAATATAAAAAATAAAATGAATTTTTAAACTAAAAACTATCTTTATTTACAAATTATATATTTACAAATTTAGAACATCGCTCACAAGTTGATGTACTTTATACTGACTTTTCGAATGCCTTTGATAAAGTGCATCACACTTTGCTTTTAAACAAACTTAAGTCCATGGGAATTCATTCAGCAATGATTGAATGGTTTTCCAATTATTTAAAGGAGAGGAAGCAAAGATTTTCGAGACATTTTTATTTAAAAGACCATCTTTGTATCGTTAGTAAGACCCTATTTGGAATATGCATCCATTGTCTGGGACTCACCTTACGATAATCAAGAACTTAGACTCGAACGAGTTCAAAAGAATTTCACGAGGTATGCTTTCCTTATTCCTTTGAAGATCTTCCTAATTATGTTGAAAGATGCAGAACAATTGGATTGCAAATCTTAAGTTTCAGGCGTAAGGCAATGTCAGCCATGTTTATTCGTGATATTATTAGTTATCAGTTGAATTCACCAGAATTACTTTTTCTCACAAATATATATGCTCCCCAACGATCTCTACGGGTGGAAAACTTACTTTTTGACAAAAGGCATAGAACCAATTATGGTTGCAATGAACCTATTACATGGTGTATAAATACATTTAATGATCTTTGCAACGAATTTGATTTTAGCTTAGAATTAGCTTAGATTAGAATTTAAAAACATGATTTTAGCATCGTATTTGAATTAATATTATTTATTGAAGTAATCTGTAAGACGATAAGAGTCGGTAGATGATCCTTAGTCGCTCAGCAAACATCTGCTGTGTACAGCGATACTGAGAGCTAACACTTAGAGAACGTAGTGTTTTGTGTTACTCTGTGATGGATAAAAGAAAAAAACAATAAAACCGCACTCAGTACTGTGTAGGGATAGCTATCGACTTTTATATAAGTCGACTTACAATACAACATGCTTCAAAACATTGTAAATAATTTCATCTTCTTCTGTAGCGTGCAAATCTACAGCATCCATCGTCTCTTTGCAGCATACATCTTTTTCGAATTTCTACTTTGCTGAAAAGAAGATTTTCCTCTGGTGTTTATGCGGTGTTGTCAGAAGTATGTCTTTTTATGTTTAGTCTAAGGGATTTCGGTTTTGTGAAAGCCTGTCAAAAATGACTTTACGCGAAATAATATTAGTTAAGTTAAATAGTTTTTATTTTAGTTTTATTTTACATGAACCTCTTGGTATCATTGCTAAAAACTGTAGAAATATAAATAAACAAACAAGATTCTTATTTTTAAACGGGAATCAAAAATTTGAACTTAAATTTAGATGACAAAGTGCGACTGATGTAGTTGACTAATACATTTGCGATAAAAAAGAGTATTTTGCTTAAACAAAGAAAATAAAAGGTCAGTTAAGTGTAAGCAAGGTAAGTATACAGAACAGTACCGAGATAAAAAATAATAAAACATATCTTATATAACTTTTAAAGGCCTCTAATGGTACTTGTTTGCCCATATGCACTACCTGATGGTTACACGCTTGTTTAGTTTCAAAAGATTTGGACTTACAGTGGACATGCACTTGTCGCCTGGCTTTCTATTGCCAAAAAGGGATGCCTGTTAACATTGATATTTAAGTTTTAAATCTACAAAATTTTGATTTTCTTTTGTTCATTTGACTGAAAACGCTTTTATGATTAAATAGTCCCGTGATAACATACAGTCGAAACGAAAAATCAACAATCACAATTTAAGCGACTGCTTATCAATTCCGCTTCCCGGCCGGCACCTAGACAAACCAATCGATTCCGATTTAACATTTGTGTAATATCCACAAATCAAGTGTTTCCACACGATTGAGTTGGTACTGCCTGCAGGGATTTATCAGGAATAAGCGTGAAGAGTTCTTTGCCCAATTTCCATAAATCCGGAAACTGGCTTGCTTCCCAAAAGTCGTAAAAGCCACACATATGTCATCCTAGTCCGAGAGTAAGCGGTAGGCCATCCGAGTCTCTGCCCCAAAAGCAGCGGTTTATGTGAAAGGACTACGTGGACGACGACGAAGCAAAGATCGACCTATTTGTTTATTTAAGTTGAACTTTCTCCTCAAGTCACAAAAACAAGCTCCTCGCCCTGCTATCATCACCATGGTCGGTGAAACTTTATCTCATAATGATTGCTTTTCTGCTAGTGGTTTGGGCCAAGAGTTGTTCATTGTTTGTGACGCCAGAGCGTTCCCTTTGAGTACTCGATCACAATTGAACCCTTGTGTGGTGATTCTTCGTGGTCCTTATGGCAACGATTGGTACTTGGGACTAGCGATACTAGGAACCAAAAGCAAGCTTTTCCCCAGTTGCTGTAGTCATACATCGGCATTGCTACGTATTGTGACAGTTCCTTCAATTATTTCGATCGATATTCTTTGCTTCAACATGATTCATTGGAGGCACTTCCGTGAAGTACGTCCTACAGCAGGTTTCCTGCCGGCTGGCATTTTCGATAAGAGATGGAGGGTACGTGATTTTTTGTATTGTTGGTTCACTTTTCGTTTTAGTTTTTTTGACGGTCCACTTTTTTGATAGACGGGGTGTTATTTAGCATTGGCTCCCTTGGAGGCTTTCATATAGTCCTCTCAGGCCCTTCTGTGGGATCGAGATGGCCTTTCTCGTTTCTGCTAAGACATGCATCTAGAAGCGTTAATTGCGTGTGCTATGAATTATTTATCAACGACAAAGCTGGGATTTCCACGCTGCTGGGGCTGCGTCATATATTCCAATCGTATCTGCATTACGAGCTGCTTACAATCCGAATCGATTGGCTGTGCTATGAGAAAGTGCTTGTCTCCAGAAGTGTTTGTCGTCCCTCCTTCGAAGAGCACTCGATTTCAGCACAGTTGCCATGACACTGCGGAAGGTGTCAAAGTGGAGGAAGCATCCTGCGAAGAAAGTTTAGCGTGTCTATTTGCGTACAAAAGTTAAAAAAAATATTTTGTCAGCACAAAGTCGCCCCGTGGAAGATAAATATGTGGCGTAAATCACTGGCGGAGAGTCGGATAGTGGGGAAAATAAATTGAGCCTATCACCTTTAGGTGTTACGTGAATGCCAATAGGAGGCAGCAGGAGCGACGGTCCTTCCAACATGATTTGTTGCTCATGTTGGAAAAACCCTCGATACTCGCATGTGAAATTGGTCTTGCCTGTTGTACTGCAGATAGAACGCAGTCCATTCGGCGATAAGTGGTCGGGCGACTCATGGAATTGGAGGCTTATTAAGCCACAGGCGGGGAAAGTTTTGTTAAGTAGAAACGATAGAGTAAATAAATGTGAGTAATAAGTTAGGTTAAACAGGCAGACACTTGAGATGAGATTTAAGTTGCCCAATGAAGATGAGATGAGTGTTCGAAGAATAGGTAAGGTGGGGTGAAAGCATACTTACAAATAAGTGTGGTAGGTCTCTTGTGTTTCAGTAATTATACCTCTTTGAGGGTTAAATTTGACTTAAGCGCCTACATGGGCAAGTTAAATTTACAAAAATGGTGCATAAAGCAACACGATATCGGACGTTCAGTAGTTGTGCTCCCCAACAGGAACCTAGGTACCAAGTTATTTGTATAAAATGTATATAATTAAGCAGCGAAAAGAAAAATATGCCAAATTAAAGATTTTCCATTTGAGATATTTCAAAAACTTGGCTTGAAGGATAATCAAATCAAAATCAAATGATTCATGAACGACACTCTACTTATTTCAGCCGTATAGACTCAAATTGTCTTTTAATGACTGTCTTAAAAATCTAAGATTTTTCACGGCACGGAGAACATCAGGTTTTCAGTTGAATCTACATACCTTAGGTTAGACTGACGCCAAGTGGATGAGGAAAGGATGACTAGAAATCTGCAGCCCGCATGTGTTGGCGGAATTTGGAGGAAGAGATGCACGAGATGCAGGAACTCGGCATTCTAAAAATCCCCGGCATAAAATCATGGAACTTCGTCTTTTCGATAGGTTCTCACACCAAGGGAGAAAGGTTTTGTTTTTCCACATCTTAGTTTTAAGGTCGTTTCAAGTTTGAAACATCCAGTAACAAGTTTTCTTTCTGTTTTTTCAGATTATGACCATATCACGCCTCAAACAACGCTCGGGTGGTAGCTAAGAGTTTTCTACTCCATCATCGACACGCATATGTTCCTGATTTTGCTTGGGGATTTCGGCGAACTCTTCACCAGAGCCATTTAGTTCGTATGGGCATTCGCCCAACGCATTGACCACTCGGGCACCTGCTGCAAATTGTGGAAGCACCAGGAAGTTCTGGACGTTATCAGTGGATTAAACAAAATGTATGATTACGCACCGTGACCCAGCCAATACATCTATACAATGTGCCTAACGCTGCAGGCACCACTTTCTTGCCCTATGCGGAATTTTTTGAAATCCATGACGAGTTAATCCACCCATCTCGCTGGCCAGTGTGATCTTCATCTCGTACATCCTCATGGGAGCCTTCTTGAACACTTTGTGGGAGGACTGGACCCGCCTTCTACTTTGTCTTTATCTCCATATCGACAACCGGCCTTGCCGACTTCCTCCCCGACTATTCGACCTTTATGATGTGCAGTATCATCTGTCTTGTTTTGCAGATCAAGCTGAGTGTCATTTTCAGGGACGACAGCGTGAAGATTGGTGCAACAATCGGCCTTATCATGGGTGAGAACAGCGGGTCACGTTTACACACCTTGCCTCTGTTCACTTGTAAGCTGTACATTTATGTAAGGGTCTAGGAATATATTAGAATGAAGCACTTTTTGACTTTTAATACCTACAATTGACAGGCCATATTTATTACACAAAGTTATGTCTTGAATTAAAATATAATACAACACCGCTGCATTTTATTTGTTTTTGTTTGTTGGAATGAATGTTAAGACAAGGATCTGGTTGCTGCTTGGTGGTACAGTTTGAAAATGCCTCTGAAAAGCTACCACGTAAGATATGTTAAAATTGTAATTTATTTATATATGTTTTGATTGATATCCTTGAACGAACATGAAATTGGTTAAAATATTTGAACTTCATTGCAAGAGAAAAGGTGATTATCTTTTTTGCCAGCTTCTTACTCACACAGTGCATGCTATTGTTCTCTCACCATTAGAGGCATTTTACAGTTGACAACCATGCGGAAACTTAAGCAGGAGCTTATAGATTAATAAATAATAATGTTAGTTAAAACAGTGCTAGTAGCAATCAGAATGAAATTACAACGATTTTTTTCTACAAGAGCCACGGTTTAACGTACTGATTAATAAATTGTCCTGAAACATTTTTTCTGTTGGGAAGCATTGCAATGGAGTACTCAATTAAAATACGGGTTTATTGTATTACCAGGCAGCAACCTATATTTTTTGTATTTTTTTTTTGTCTTCCGGAGGAATGTTAGAAAACACTTTTGTGATACAAGCCCTACATTTTTAGATCTGGCCCCATCAGCATCGAAAAGCCGACACCTGACATTGAATAAGATACTTTGTCTTTTTTTGTCTTTAAACGTCGCAGGACGCTGGTAATGCCGTTTTGTTCGGGTCTTTTGACTACCTCCTTTGATCCTCGCCTAACAAGTAAATTGGCAGTCTTATTTCCCATAATTGGTTCGGATCCTCGGACCCAGACAAGGCTTAACGAAGGTAAGGCAGATTTCCAGTCCTACTTCATCTGGAAAGTGGTTGAGTGAAACCAGAGCTTAGCTGTCGATATATATATTTGATTCCTTCGATCTGTTCGCCACAATACACAGTTAGTCCCAAAAATAAGTTTACTAATAATAAAAATAATGATTTTGAGTCCAAATTTGATAGTGACAACTCAGGGGAGGGTCACCCTAACAGGAATCATGCTGAATGCTGAAAAACCTGGAAAAGGACGCCATCGTTGTTCATGAACTAAGCGCAACCTCTGGGTGTCGAAATCTTTAAAGGCTCCCTCTAGTGGACACAACACTTACTAATGGGACTTACTGTATTTCGTGATTATTAAGATTGCAAATTCTTTCGATTAAAAGAATGATGAGAAGTTAAGAGGTGTAATGTCTAAAGTTGTCCTTCTCCAAGAAGTGCCCAGCTCCACACCCTCAATCATCTTGGCCGTCCATAAAAATCTTACTACATGTCTTTTGGCTCAGTTTCTGGCCACACCCAGGCATGGACAGAAAAAAATTCGTCTGTCGTCGTCGATGGTTTATTGATGTCCTTGCATCAGAAAAAATATCCAAGATTACAGTGTCATAGGAGATGCTATGCGCGAGGCCATTAAAGCTCCAGCGCAAGTTGAATCGAAGGCCATCTCATGATGTTAATATTCAAGGGAGGAATAGTTAGAAATGCACCAAGAGCAGCCAAAACAGACCTGCCTTCAAACTTGCTGAAAGTAGCAGTCACGTACTCGCGCGAGAGATATTTCAGAGATATTTCAAAAACTTGGCTTGAAGGATAACCAAAGGATTCATAAACGACACTCTACTTAGTTCAGTTATATAGACTCAAATTGTCTTTTAATGACTGTCTTAAAAATTTTAGATTTTTCACGGTACGGAGAACATCAGGTTTACAGTTGAATCTAAATATTTTAGGTTAGACTGACGCCAAGTGGATGAGGAGAGGATGACTAGAAATCTGCAGCCCGCATGTGTTGGCGGAAGTCGGAGGAAGAGCTGTACGCGATGCAGGAACTCGGCAGTCTAAAAACCTTTAGCATGAAATCATGGAACTTCGTCTGTTGGACTGTGATAACAACGATAGGTTCTCACGCCAAGGGAGAAAGGTTTTGTTTTTCCACATATTAGTTTTAAGGTCGTTTCAAATGTGAAACATCCGGTAACAAGTTTTCTTTCTGTTTTTTCAGGTTATGACCATATCACGCCTCAAACAACGCTCGGGTGGTAGCTAAGAGTTTTCTACTCCATCATCGCCACGCATATGTTCCTGATCTTGCTTGGGGATATCGGCGAATTCTTCACCGGAGCCATTTAGTTCGTATGGGCATTCGCCCGATGCATTGACCACAGGGGCACCTGCCGCAAATTGTGGAACCACCAGCAAATTCTGGACGTCATCAGTGGATATGACACAATGTATGACTACGCACCGTGACCCAGCCAATACATCTATACAATGGGCTCAACGCTGCAGACGCCACTTTCTTGCCCTATGCGGAATTTGCCTTCAAACTTGCTGAAAGTAGCAGTCACGTACTCGCGCGAATATTTAATCCACCGAACGACTGATGCATCTGAGTCAAGTATTGTCCGAGATCAAATTTTCAATAAAGATTTCTGGAAAATGTTAAATATCCTCCAAGCGGAAAACCGGAGCAGTGTCGGTAAAGTTTTTTTCCAGGAACTTAAGTAGCACCTGAGAAAACTCAGATTTTGTGAACGACTGAATGGCAACAAGATAATTTTGCAACTTAACATCGGTAATAATATCGATCGGTCCCACGTATCTGTGAAGGTCAAAAACTACCTGAAAACGCTAAAATAGTGGATCTTATCCCAAACGATCTTGGTTGATCATAGATTCGGGCCTATTGAATACATTGAAGAATTGGCTTCAGATGATATTCGAAAACTACAATCTGTAAAAAATAGTCGCTTCCGACGAGGAAATCGAACCAATAAAGAATTGTCGCTCGTTATCACAAAGATGGGTTCATTACACACGTGAACACCACAGCGATTGGCAAGTGATACTGCATCGGTACTAAAACTACTTGGTTAAATTTTACGCTGGCACAGAATTTTTACGTGAATGGAATTATGAGGATACCTGGATAATAAGAAAGCTTTATGTATGATTACTTTGAAATTTTACCAAATGTCAGTACAAAAAGCGAATCAATAAAGCTGCTTACTAAGAAAAAAGATTATTTGGAATGCACATTTAATTTCATTTCCCTTTTTGGTATATAACGCTACAAAATTTTTACTTTACTTTTTATTTTTTTTAGATGCAAAGTATGAGAACAATTTTTGAACCATACAAATTAACTTTTTATGGTTCAATAATAATAATAATAATTGTTGGCGCTACAGTCAAAAGGGGGACCAGGGCCTAGCTTGCTCATCAACTGCTCGTGTTGTGCGCGCTACTGTTTTCTCTCGAGTAGAATGGACCTACAGTTTTTTGCCGACTCCGAACGGTGAAATTTGAGAAGCTTTCTTAGACAGTTATTACTCTTTGAGTGTTGTCAGCAGCTCGAAAGAGGTGGTGCCGTGAAAAATTCGAGGTGTTCAGCCGGGAATCGAACCTAGACCCTTCGGCGTGTGAGCGTCGCACTCTACCCACTACGTCACGGCGACCACAACATAGAATACATAGTTTCATTTAAGACGAAGTTCCATGATTTCATGCTAGAGGTTTTAAGACTGCCGGCTGCAGATTTCTAGTCATCCTCTCCTCATCCACTTGGCGTCAGTCTAACCTATAATATGTAGATTCAACTGTAAACCTGATGTTCTTGTTACCGTAAAAAAACTCAAATTTTTAAGACAGTCATTAAAAGACAATTTGAGTCTATATAACTGAACTAAGTAGAGTGTCGTTTATGAATCCTTTGATTATCCTTCAAGCCAAGTTTTTGATATAAAAATTTTTCATTTGGCATATTTTTCTTTCCGCTAACTAATTATATGCATTTTATACTAATAACGTGGTACCTAGGCCCCCCTTTTGGAGCAAAACTACTGAACGTCCCAAATATTGTTGCTTTATGCACCATGTTTGTAAATTTAACTTGCCCATGCAGACGCTTAAGACAAATATCCACCTCAAAAGAGGTATAATTACTGAAGCACAAGAGACCTACCACTCTTATGTATAAGTACGCTTTCAGCTCACATTACCTATTTCTCGAACACTCATCTCATCTTCATTGAGCAACATAATTCTCATCCCAAGTGTCTGCCTGTTCTACCTAACTTATTACTCACATTTATTTACTCTATTGTTTCTACTTAAGAAAATTTTCCCCGCCTGCGGTTTAATAAGTCTCCAATTCCATGATTCGCCCGACCACTTGTCGCCGAATGGACTGCGTTCTATCTGCGGTACAACAGGCAAGACCGACTCCATATGCGAGTATCGAGGGTTCTTCCAACATGAGCAACAAATCATGTTGGAATTACCCTCGCTCCTGCAGCCTCTTATTGGCATCCACCTAACACCTAATGGTGATAGGCTCAATTTATTTTCCCCATTATCCGACTCTCCGCCAGTGACTTATGTCACATATTTATCTTTCACTTGGCGACTTTGTGCTGACAAAATATTTGCATTAACCTTTGTACGCAAATAGACACGCTAAACTCTCTTCGCAGGATGCTTTCTCCACTTCGACACCTCCCGCAGTGTCCTGGCAATTGTGCTGAAATCGAGTGCTCTTCGAAGGAGGGACGAGAAACGCTCCTGGAGACAAGCACTTTCTCGTAGCACAGCCAAACCGAGCTAATTGGGTTTTTATGTTGATTCGGATTGTAAGCAGCTCGTAATGCAGATACGATTGGAATATATGACGTAGCGCGTGAATGCATGTCTTAGCAGATACGAGAAAGGCCAACTCGATCGCACAGAAGGGCGTGAGCGGACATATTAAGTGTTCTTTCTGAATCTTTCTGTATATGTATGCTGCCATGAACTACCCCGCAGAAAATGTTTCGACAACCACAACAAGTTCAAAAAAACACTAATTATGCAAATTTTTTTCTAGTCCGTAAGAGAAACTGCTTCAAGCTTAATATTTCAGCACTGATTTCCTCTTGATAGATTTTACAGAAGTTAAGTTCCTAATTCTCATGCAAAGAAGGCTTCTTAATGTTAACTTCACAAGTAATGTTTTTTTCTCGCTATCATTGATGTCGAATGATCATTACGGCAAATGAATCCTGTGTAGCAAGCTATACTTAATCAAACTGCCCAAGTATTTGGACAGATACACAAAACGATACCATACATGTCTTTAAACAAAAGAAGCTAATTTAATTAAAACTATTCCTGGTATTGTTGGACCCAATCCAGCCCTTGATCCAATTTAATTTGGTGGTTGACCCATTTCTGAGACAGTTATTACTCTTTGAGTGTTGTCAGCAGCTCGAAAGAGGTGGTGCCGTGAAATATTCGAAAAATTGGGAGTAGAACCTAGACCCTTCGGCGTGTGAGCGTCGCACTCTACCCACTACGCCATATAAATGGTTGCCACACTATTTACGTACAGAGATTCGATTTTATTTTAAATATTTCAATTGGATTTTTGTACAATGTTGGTTCTAAAAGAATATATCACTAAATGCAATTTTTATTTGAAAGGATATAAAGACAAAACCTTCAATCGAAATTACCAAAAATATTTTTTGTATATTACATAAATAAATAAATAGGCGAATAAATAGATAAACAAACAAGTAGATAAATAATATAAATAAATAAAGTAATAATTTAATTAGTCAATAATTAAATAAATAGATTGATACATAAATAAATAGATAAATTATACATGAATTAAGTAGTTATTAATGACAGAGTGGTATAGAAAAGCAGTGAATATATATAGAAGTATACATACTTGTAACCAAAGGAAATAAAATAAAACAAACACAAAGTCCTATAAATGTTGAAACTTCATTAAATAAACATCTACAAGTAGTGTATTTTTCCACAAAAAACTGTAGTAGTTAATTAGGAAGCTAGGCCCTGGTTCCCCTGTGAACTGTAGCGCAAAGAATTATTATTAGTATCAAAATTGGTTTGCCAAATTTTGTTCCACTGATTTTTCACTCAAAGATCAAAAACGCTTTGGTCATCCAATTTGATGACGAACAATCAAATCAACAATTGATGCGGCTTATCACAGTACAACAAGTGAGATTGCAAAGGGGCTGCATATATCAAATACATACATGTATTAAAAATGTCTCAAACCAGCTTTACTATGTACGAAAACTCGATACATGCCTTTCTCACTAACTGAAAAAAAATTGACACAAAGCGATTGATAACTACTGATGAAAAGTCGTGGAGCAGGCCAGGTTAACCTGCTCAGACAAAATCTAAAGCTGATATACTTCAAAGGAAAGTTATTTTATAAGTAGTATCAACCGAAAGATCAAACCAAATGCCTACTTTAAGCTAACAAAAGTGAAGAATGCAATTGAAGAAAAGTGGCCCAAATTGTCAAATAGAAGAGGTGTTGTATTCTATCATGGTCACTCGGCAAAAATTGTTGGAGATTGACTGCTAAAGCTTGACCATTAAGTACTGATTTTGCATAATCCGATTAATTATTTTTCTTGCAAAACTTTTTGAATGGTTAAATTTTCAATAAAGATGATGATGTCACATCGTACCTGGTTAAGTATTTTCCTGGCTAAAACCAAAAGTTGTATGGACATGGAATTATGATGCTGCCTGAAAGATGGCAAAAGGTTATTGCTAAAAATATAATACATTACAGAATAAAGTTATTTCGTTAATTTACTTAGTTGCCAACCTTATACGTGTATACTGTGCGAAAATGAGGAAATCATGCAAATGATTAGGGTATTGTGATGAATGATTTTAAAAAGTTCCAGGATATTACGATAATCTAAATAGTCAAAACAAAAACCTTACAACTTTCTGGGACAATAATTAAATGCCGAATTTAGTTTTTATAAGTAAGCCACTCGTAAATAGTTTTGAAGAACTTCTAATAGCATTACAACAGGTCAAAAGGGAGATAGCCAAAATACTGTGAGCGCCAAAAGTGAGTAAACGAATATCTGATAACTGTATAAAGATGAAAATTGGGTCAAAACAACAACAAAACTCAAATTCCATTGATACACAAAAACAGCTTTATTCAATGTGATCAATTATTCAAAAAATAAAGTACGGTAAAAACAAAAACAAATACATTTTTTATTGAAAATTATAACTACTTCATATATTACGAGTCAAATGTGAGTAAACAGTATACATTTCTATCAAAAAATGTACTTATTTATTGCTTAAAAAAATTAAATTTAGTACTTTGTTCGTCCTCCTTTAGACTTCCTATTACTTCCTTGAGTCTACGTGGCATAGACATTACCAGTTTATTGGTAACATCAGGGGAAATTTTTGACCATTCTTCTGTTATAGCTTTTTCAGGTCTTCCTTGTTGTTAACAGTACTCTGTCGAATTCTTCTATCTAAATACTCCCATAAGTGTTCTATTGGGTTAAGGTCCGGTGAATGCGGGGGATGTTCAAGCTGTTTTGGGGTCCTAAAGCAACCATTACTTAACAAGACTTGAGATATGCTTTGCATCATTGTCTTGCTGAAAGAACCAATTCCTAGCTTAACCTAATTTGTCTACGCTCGGTTGCAAGTTGGTTGGTTGAAAATATTTAGATAATCTTCCTTCCTCATTATACTATCAATGAAGACAAGATTACCGACTCCAGATGCTGCTACACACCCCCACACCATCACTGAACCTCCCTCATCTTTCACGACAGGCCTTATATTTTCCAGTAAATTCTTCATTCTTTGCTGTCCAAATTTTTTATTCATATGGCTCTTAAAAATTTCGAATTTGCTTTCATCACTAAAAAAAATATTTTGAATAATTGATCACATTGAATAAAGCTTATTTTGTGTATTAATGGAATTTGAGTTGTTGTTGTTTTGACCCAATTTTCATCTTTTTACAGTTATCAGATATATGTTTACTCACTTTTGACGCTCATAGTATATTACATTATTTTCAGAAAGGGTTAAATTTCTGTTTTGAATTATCAAAGAAAGGTCATAAGCACAAAAATCCCCACCTGAGCATACTTGAGTGATGGACTTCAACGTAATAAGCATACATGTGTACTTTGCAGCTTTAAATTTTCTTCCCTTGCAGTTTTTTAAAATTGCAAAAAGACTCGGACCCAATATCGATCCTTGTGGGACACTTGTATTACAAACTATTGCAGTAACCACGGATTGAACAAGGTTGCGCAGATTTTAGCGAAGACAATAAAAAATTTCAGAATTTACATCACCATGCGATATCCTGAAATCAGTTAAAACTCTTATCACAGTTAATTCGCACATGCACTTCGATCGAAAACCACACTGCCAGCTTGACATCAGGTTATAACGCTTAACATGTCTTAGTCTTAGCCATACAACAAACTAAACTTATGAAACTGAAGTAGAAGGAAGCACCGCATTATTCATTTTCGGTACGGGGGTATTGGGATCTTCCATTGATACTGGGAATACGCAATAGTTAAACAGGTGTATTACATAAAAGGTATATAAGGGGAAAAATTATTTAAAATCTTGGACTGATACAATCAAAGCCTTTGACTTAATTGACGCAATCGCCTTTAGAACATCAAATTCGTTAATGCACTTGAGTGTGAACGTATAGGGCGCATCGTTGACTACAGAACTATGGTCTGGAATTACATTGTATGGCACGGCTAACATCGAAGCCCCAATTCAAGTACAGTAACTTTGCACTATTTATTTGCGGTATCTCCGAGGGTTTTTATATTATTCTATAACTCTCTACAGTTTCTCTAAGGATTTAGTTTTAAACAAAAATAAGATCGTTCGGAGTTTCGTGTGGGGAATTAACTTTATTACGAGCTAGGCAGTAATGTCGAGTTTTGAGCTACGTAGGATTTCTTTCATATCTTTCAGAAAACAGTTCCCGCTCATGTATGAGTTCTTTCATTCGATGAGTGTACCGCGGACAGGCTTTCGACCTTCGATTATTATTATCTGCACTTTTTTAATCGGAACAGATGGATCGAATAAAAACAACATGCTATGTCGCTCTTTAGAAAGAATTGTTGGTAAGCATCCCCAAGGGGCATACAACATTGATGGGCGTCTCCTTAACCGTCGTTTACGGAATGGAGCCATTCAGCTAAGTGAGCCATGTCCTTGAGTGGAAGTTATTCAGTTTGGTCATTGTTATTAACACTTGTTTGCCCCTGTTTTGGAATGTGAAGGGGCTACCGGCAAAGTCATGTCCAATGGATTGGTTTTACACTTGCAAATGTAGAGCGGGGAGATGATACCTGAGCAAAAGCGAGGCATAGAGTGGAAGCGGGAAAACTCGAAAATACTTAAAACAAAGCACAGCATATTTTTTTTTGTTGGGTCTAATTTTTTTTTTAATCGAGAGTCTGCATCTTTCCTTAGACTGAAGGGTTGTTAGTTTCTTCTGACAAAATTATAATCCTCCAGCCTTCTGTCATTAATTTACCTTAACGAAATGAGCAATTCTTTTCCCGACATCATATTCTAATATACGTAAGGCTCCTCGTCATACCTGGGGGAAGTTGGCCGAGAACATCATATTTTAACGCTATAAAATGAGTGAGTTAGGAAAATGACTTTAGTTCTTAAAAGAATGCCTCGTCTTCAAAGGACCCTGAGGAGAATTAATGAATTCAGTTATAGTACAACAGTACAAATGGTGATTGTCCCCGTTGATGAAGGACGGTGTGAAGGTAGAAAGGCCTGCGAGTAAATGACAGATGGTCCCCCGAGAGAAAGCGAAAAGGATAACTTTGGATAAATTTAGAGCTGGGATGGTGTTAGGGCAGAATATAATACAACTTAGGAAAGACAGAAAAACGTGCTGGGAAGTACGGAATTAACTTACAACCAGACGCTTTCTTACGAGTATCGGTAGATGCATAATCCCATGCGACAAATTTGCCTTAAGGAACACGCAAATTTACAAAACGGGGAACAGCTGAGGGGACATACAAATTGTAGACAAGAGTCCTCTATAAGGCTAGAATGACATTACAAATTTATAGAATTGACTGTAACAGCTTAAATATCTGTCTTCGAAACATGGTTCCAATACTTCACACAATATACAAAGAAACAGTGGACACAAGTCGAAGATTCTTTAAGTCCAAGCGGCTGGAAAAAAACATCAACCGTTTACTGTAGCTTACAAGAATTG
Source organism: Eristalinus aeneus (assembly GCA_955652365.1). Classification (NCBI taxonomy): domain Eukaryota; kingdom Metazoa; phylum Arthropoda; class Insecta; order Diptera; family Syrphidae; genus Eristalinus; species Eristalinus aeneus. Next base: position 86,599,026 of record OY019131.1, on the reverse strand, counting down.
GTTTTGTTGCAAATGTTCATTAATATTTAAAATTCTTATGTTATTATCTTTTACTTCGCGACAAATCATAATTTATTAATATCTCTCCGTGTTCTTATTTTATTACTTAACTGAAATATACTATTATTCACGTGAAACATGTCGAATTCCGCCCGCAATGGTGAACAATTCGATCTTACTTTTGTTAATCTTCTTGTTGTGACGCTACAGTCCGGGGTGGACCTCAACCAACATGCCTCTCCAGCCAGCACGATCTTTCGCCAGCTGCCTCCAGTTGCACACTCCAAGTTGATTGAGGTCCTTCTCGACTTGTGTTCGCCACCTTAGTCTAGATCGTCTTCTGTTGCGTTATCCCAATGGCTCGGATTCAAAGACATTTCGGGCCGGAGCAGTGGTGTCCATACGCTCTACATGGCCTAGCCATCTTAAGCGTTGTATCCGTAGACGCTTGACCAGACGCATGTCGCTGTACAGCCCCTAGAGTTCGTCATTAAATCTTCTCCCCCAGATGCCATCAACGCAAACAGGACCAAAAATCGCACGCAAATCTTTTTTCTCGGAAAGACTAAGGGCTTCCTCATCCGATTTTAATAACGTCCAAGTTTCAGCGCCATAGAACTGGAATGATAGGGCTGGGCTGACTGGGCCATAGGACTGTCATTTTAGCCGGTTCCGCTAAACGTCAATGTCATCAGGGCAAGCTAGCATGTGAAAGATCGAGCCTCTGGTTGATGGTTGATGGTTGATGTTGAATAAGTTAGGACATAACAGTCCGTCGACTTGTCTTAAACCTAAACACCATAAACATGTCTGAGTCACCGAATTCACCAGATTCTCTTCCCAAGGTTAAAGAGAAACATTGAGGAGGGGCAAACCGGAACCCTGAGAGCGTTCGAGGGCAATACAATGACTGCATATGGGAACTGCTTCGAGGATTGGAAAAAACGCTGGCACTAGTGTATTATATCTGTGGGTGCAAAATAGAAAATGCACCTTATTTTTTGACAGACGCCGTATATAGCCAAGAATATAACCTAGCACTCAAATGTCTCAACTAATGACCGAATTACCTTTATATTTATACTTAAACACATTGTAGTACTGAATTAATTATCTATTTGGACAGCCATTCACTACACGACACAACATTCTCTCTTATTTGTTACGCAAATAAATATATTGAAGTAAGATTAAACAAAACTAAAAATTTATTCAGAACAGTTCAATCAATATTAATGTTCTTAAAGTGAACAAAGTTACGTCTTGTTATTACACCAGCTGAGGAGTTCTTCACCAAAATACCTCCTCATTAATATATGATAACTTCGTGCGGTATATCACTAAAATTTGTGTCCAACTTATTTTCTTTTCGAAGTTTCTTGACCAGCACTAGGTCAGTAATAGTAAGTTCTCGTCGTTTCTTCTCAGCACACAGTTTTCCCTTTTCTTTCGATTGCATCTTTGTCAATAATTTTCTGATTGAAACTTTGATATTGGTTGATAATTAGTGACGGAATTTGAGCCTTCCAGTTCCAATTTGAACCGATAGCATTACTTATTTTTATTCTTTTAAGTATATCTCGATTTCGTCGTTCAAATTCGCCGTTTTGCTAAGACCAATATGGAATTGTGTAATACAGTTTTATGTTGAAAAATTCGCAAAAATCTTTGCATTCTGCACTAGAGAATTGAGAATAGAATAGAGAATTTTTAAAGAACTTTTAATTGATGTTGAAGTTATTCATGGAGCTATTGGAATCATTCTTCGTTTCATCGGTTCCGGAACAGTTGGCGCTTAAGTAAGGAGACAGCCTTTGCAGGTCTTTACACAATTGTCGACATCTTTTGGCCCCCATTTCGCAACCGCCTTTTTGTTCCAGCTATTCTTTCGTGTCCTTCATAAACGAATTCAATAACGTTTTTACAAAGCTTTTGCGGAAATGCAATTTTGTGTTGTCGTAGCAGTATGTTTCCATAAAAAGCAGAGTTCATCTTCAAATTCATTGATATTAAAAACATCTTCGATGCAATTTTGTTTAAAAACTCCTTCTTTAACACTAAGAACTTCTTGATCATTTGCAGAAATGTTATCAACTTCATTTCAAGTGAATTCTTTAAGATCGGTTTTACTGTCAATGTGATAAACATGTTCTTCGGAATCAAAATTATAGTTATTAGGATCTGCGGCGCAAGTCCTAAAAAGTAAATCAGCAATGTTCGATTTATCCGATTTATAAAAGGGGTACTCCAACAAGAACGCAAGACTTACATTTTAAATAAAACGCAGATATTTCAAAAATATCGCAATTTCTTTGTTATATCGTAAGATAGACAGGATGATGTTATGTGTAAAATAACACATCGGTTTGATGGCCGCCACGGGTTTGCTGGCACATACGCGATCTTTTAATGAAATTTTCAATGACCGTTTCGCATAAATGCTGCGGTATTTCATTAATGCAGCGTCCAATTTCTTTTTTAAGGCTTGAGTCGTCGTCGGCTTATTCGCATAAACCATCGACCTGTTTAATCGCTTTACAGTTCACTCTTTTGGAGCATTATTGTAACCCCAAATTGATCACAATTTGCGGACTATTGCCGCAAAAATTTCACCATTTCGGTTAAACAATTTCACAATGAGAATGTGTTGTTCAATCGTGGGGCGCTCAATTTTTATTAACCATATATCTTCTACTAAAAAACAATAATGATTGTTCAAATGTCAAACAATGACAATTCGAATGGTGCCAAATTTAAGTCTTGTTGGGACACCCTTTATTATCTTATATCTGTATGACTGCAATCGAAGAACCCGTCTCGCAGTTCGTACACCAGTCTTAGACTTTAGGCCAAATGATGGTTCTAAGGGTTTCTGGTCGGTTGCGAGTTCAAATTCTAATCCAAATAAATATATATGAACGTTTTCCACTCCCCGTTCTAATGCTAAGGCATATTTTTCTGTCTTTCTCACATTCTGATATGTATAGTATGTGGGTATATAATTATTCGAGGCTTCATATCATTTTCAAACTGTATCAAACCACGGGCAACGCTCAATTGGTTCTATCATCACATTTTTTAATTCATCAAATGAACGCGGTTCATTTTCATTAAAGTGGATTTCAGATTATCAAATACGATTCTGAATTCCTAAAGTGGTAATGTTAGTTAGTTAGTTCGACTTTTATTTTCAATAAATGTTTTACAATGTAAAGTTTAACCAAAGTCATTTATGGTTTGGCCTATGGCCGTCTACCAGGTTGACAAAAGACATACAAAAGTTTTAGATTAAAAATCTCCATCTATGATACGTTTTCTATAACAAAGTGCTGCTACTGAATAATCGTATAAGGCCTTCCATCCCTTTTCTCCATTTAAGATGCACGTTACTTCATATTTGTCTAAAACAAGTTTTTCGAAAATTGCTAGTCGAAATTCTTTTAGAATCCGGACACACACCAATAAAATGTAAGATGTCTTCTCTCTTCCTCATGTTGCATAGGTTACAAAGAATTGGTAAATCTGGTCTGTGGGGGATAAAGTTTAACTGAACGAGTTCTCCTCTCAGTTTAAAAATTGTGCTTATTTTTTCGATTGAGTGACTGTCAAGGAAGTATGTTTTTTCATTTAAAAAATGGTTTTGTTTGCTGTAGTAGTTCCTAAACAGTGAAGATTCAGCTTCTTCGACATATTTGTCATATGTGTGTCTACCAAAATTCTCCAAAACAGAGTTAAATTTTTTTCTTAAAAGATGAGGAGGCTCGTCCGCCTCAATAGACAGATTTAGACCGCATTCGGAAGCTGTTTTGTTCCATTGCTCGCAAATGTATCCGTTTGTTCTAATTATACTTCTTAAAACTACGTTTGGTACTCTGCATTCGCTCATCTGTAGTATTTTTAAAACATAGTTGAAGGCAATCCTCGTTAGTGCACAGGTCAAGTTGACATACAGCCTCCATGCGGCGCCCCCTGGATAGCCATCACAACACCCGTTGTATGGTGAACTAATGTATGCAGCGACCCCCTCTGCCCAAGGATTTAAATAATGGGCCTGGCCTACCAGTCTGTGGGTTGTGCGTGAGGGTAACTTCCTCACCACGTAAAAATAACATAGTTCAGAAATCCCGATATGCCTCGGATAAGGACGGATTAACTGTTGACGACCCCAGCAAACGTTTAAAGGACAATGATTTTCGGTTTTGCACGTGGAATGTGAGGTCCCTTAACAGGCCACGTGCAGCCGAACAACTTGCGGAGGCCCTTGACAGCTACAAAGCTGACATAACCGCCATCCAGGAAGTGCGATGGGATGGGCCTGGCATAAAAGCGATGAAGAACTGCGATATCTACTACAGCAATTGCTATAGAGAGAGAAGGCAGCGCTTATTCGGATGCGGATTTGTTGTTCGAGGCAGACTTAGGCAAAAAGTCTTGAGCTATGACCCAGTCAGCGAACGCCTCATGACAATCCGCATCAAGGCTAAATTCGGGAACATCAGCCTAATATGCGCTCACGCCCCGACAGAGGAGAAGGATGACAACATCAAGGATGACTTCTATGATCTCCTAGAAAGAACATACGATCGATGCCCCAGCTATGACACCAAGATCGTTCTAGGAGATTTCAACGCTCAGCTGGGAAAGGAGGACATCTTTGCTGGAGTCATCGGTAAACACAGCCTGCACGACAACACATCCGGAAACGGACTCAGGCTGTTGGACTTCGCCTCGGGGCGAAACCTCTCTGTGGCTAGCACGCGGTTCCCACACCTGGACATTCACAAAGGAACCTGGCGATCTCCTGATCAATCAACCGTCAACCAGATTGATCACGTTGCGATCGACGTCAGACACTCCTCCAGTATTCTCGATGTCCGAACCTTCCGAGGTGCAAACATTGACTCGGATCATCACCTTGTTGTAGCCAAGGTAAGAACCCGGATATCGAGAGAGCAACGGAGTCGAGAAAGGCCAAAACGGTTTGACGTCGAAAAGCTACAATCGCAGCTGATTGCTGGAAACTTTGCCGACCGAGTCTCCCGGAAACTCGCTCAGAGTTCGACGCTTCCTGCGCTAAGCATAGAAGAAGAATGGAAACGTTGTCAAGAAGCCATCAAAGATGCTGCCACTGATGTGCTGGGTTTCACGTCACCACCCAGAAGGAACCCATGGTTTGACGACGAGTGCAGGCGAGCGCACGCAGCTAAACAAGACGCCTATAAGGCGACGCTGCATCGAACAACGCGGGCTGTTCGTGAACTCTACGAACAGAGAAGAAGGGAAGAGCACCGGCTTCTCAGAAGGAAGAAGAAGGAGCATGAGAAGCACGCGGTCGAGGAAATGGAAAGGTGCTTTGGCAGGAATGAAGTCCGAAAGTTTTACCGAAAGGTAAAACAGCTATCCGGAGGATACAAGGTTCGGACCAAGGCCTGCCGGGACCAAAATGGACAACTCGTAGTAGAGTCGCAGTCTGTGCTGAGAATCTGGAAGGATCATTTCTGCAGACTCCTTAACGGCGATGACGACCCAAATCCCGCTGTTAGGCAGAATGTTCCACTCAATTTGGACGATGATAGACAAGCATTCCGTCCCCCCGACTTAGACGAGGTGAAGATAGCAATATCCAAGCTGAAGTCGAACAAAGCTGCTGGAGCGGACGGACTGTCCGCAGAACTATTTAAAGCAGCTGGAGATGACCTGGTTGGGCGCATGCACCAGCTCATCTGTAAGATATGGTCGGAGGAAAGCATGCCCGATGAGTGGAATCTCAGCGTCGTTTGCCCGGTTCACAAGAAAGGAGACCCCTTTGACTGCGCCAACTACAGAGGGATAAGTCTCCTGAACATCGCATACAAGATCCTCTCTGCCGTATTGTGTGAGCGTCTGAAACCATTTGTCCATGACCTGATAGGTCCCTATCAGTGTGGTTTCAGGCCAGGGAAGTCCACAATAGACCAGATCTTCACATTACGGCAGATCCTGGAAAAGACCCAAGAAATGCAAATTGACACTCACCACCTATTCGTCGATTTCAAGGCTGCATATGACAGTGTGCATAGAGACGAGCTATACAGTGCCATGTCTAGTTTTGGCATTCCTACCAAACTCGTCAGATTGTGTAGGATGACGATGGAGAACTCTCGCTGCTCCGTCAAGGTCGGTACCGAACTTACCGAGACCTTCAATGTCAAAAAAGGTTTTAGACAAGGCGACGCACTGTCATGTGACTTCTTTAACATCATCCTCGAGAAGATCGTGCGTAACTCACAAGTCAACACCAGAGGCACGATCTTCCAGAAGTCAGTTCAATTGTTAGCTTACGCTGATGACATTGACGTGATTGGACGAACACAGCGAGCCGTCAATGAGGCGTTTGCTGGCATTGAAGCGGAAGCGGCTAAAATGGGTCTAGCGGTAAATGAGGGCAAAACGAAGTACATGCTGTCATCAAGGAAGGACACACAACATCGACGTCTCGGACGGAGCGTCACACTAGGCAGCAGAAACTTCGAGGTAGTCAAGGACTTCGTCTACCTCGGCTCCGCGGTAAATAGGGACAACAACATCAGTACCGAAATCAAACGCAGAATCACTCTTGCCAATCGCTGTTTCTTTGGGCTCAAGAGGCAATTGAGTAATAAAGCCCTCTCTCGAAGGACTAAGCTCGCTTTATATAACAGCTTGATCATCCCCGTCCTACTATATGGCGCAGAATCTTGGACGTTAGCAAAGGCGGATGAGGAAGCCCTTAGTCTTTTCGAGAGAAAAGTTTTGCGTGCGATTTTTGGTCCTGTTTGCGTTGATGGCATCTGGAGGAGAAGATTTAATGACGAACTCTATAGGCTGTACAGCGACATGCGCCTGGTCAAGCGTCTACGGATACAACGCTTAAGATGGCTAGGCCATGTAGAGCGTATGGACATCACTGCTCCGGCCCGAAAAGTCTTTGAATCCGAGCCATTGGGACAACGCAACAGAGGACGACCTAGACTAAAGTGGCGCACACAAGTGGAGAAGGACCTCAACCAACTTGGAGTGCGCAACTGGAGACAGCTGGCGAAAGATCGTGCTGGCTGGAGAGGCATGTTGGTTGAGGCCCAGGTCCACCCCGGACTGTAGCGCCAAAAGAAGAAGAAGAAGTTGAAGTGCATTTTGATGGTATACAAGAGCAACGGAGGAGTTCCCGTTTCAATATGTAGCATATAGTTGGGAGTATTTTTTGGTAACCGAAAGATCTTCTTCAAAAAGTAGCGAAGGAATTTTTCCACACCATCATAGCCTTTGTAGCCCCATACCTGAGCTCCGTAGAGCATTATTGAAGCTGCAGTTGAGTGGAATAAAGTTTGTTTTGCATTTTTCGATACGTATTTATTTTTAAAGCAACGTTCCCAAATCGAACAGATAGCTCTTTTAGCAACAGCTAATTTTTCATCAAAGTGTGGTTTCAAATTTAAAGAGGACGATATTAGGATACCTAGGTATTTGTATCTGGATACTACCTCAATTTCTTCCTCGTCCAACTTCCACTTTTCCAAAGATGAGACGCGTCCCCCTGCGTTTCGATTTACCAAGGTTTATAGTCAGATTCCAATTTTTACAGAAATCATTAATCCTGTCTATCATTAATTGCATACCTTGGATAGTGTCACACAGAAAGACGATATCATCAGCATACATCAGCGCGGGAATGGATACATCGTTGAATCTTATTCCACCTTTGACATCATCTGTTATATCATTGATGTATAGTATAAAGAGTAGTGCGCTTAGAGTACAGCCTTGTTTAACCCCCATTGAAGTTTCAAGCTCGTCGGAAATTAAGTTTCCATCCCATACATGTGCAGTATTGTTGTCATACAAGGCTCTCAGAATTCCTATAACTTTGCTTGACACGCCGATTTTCGAAAGCTTGAAAAAGAGTGCTTCACGTGGTATTGAGTCAAACGCTGCTTGAAAATCTACGAAAAAGGCGTACAACTTTTTTTTCTTTCTCTTATATGTTTCGGCAATGTTTGTTAAGCAGAATATCTGGTCGATTGTAGAATAACTTTTTCTAAATCCGGCTTGAAATTCTTTAAGGATGTTATGTTCTTGAACCCAATCATGCAATCTATTGTAAATTAATGGGGCAAACAGCTTGGCTGAGGTGTTTAAAAATGTGATTCCTCTGTAGTTCTTCCGGTCCCTGTAATCACCTTTTTTGTGTAGAGGAAAAATTATTGCTTTTCTGAATATATCGGGGATATTAGCAGAGTCAAATATTCGTTTAAATTCAATTGTGAGAAAATTCATAAATTCATAAGTGCAATTTTTATAGAACTCAAACGGGATGCGATCAATACCAAGTGCTTTACTTGTTTTTGAGTTGCTTATTACTTCTTTGATTTCTTCTAGGGTAAATGCAGAATCTAACTTTTCGTCTTAGAGCATAGGGGCTGCATACTGAAATAGCGGAGAGGTTAATGGAGCATTAAGAAGTTTATTAAAATAATTCCTGAGTTGCGTGGCTTTAAGAGTTACAGAGATGTTAGACGTGTAACCATTAAGGTATTTGACAGCTTTCCAGAACTGAGCAGGAGATTTAGAGGTGTTTATGAGCGCAATGTTTTGTTGCTCAAAGGCTACTTTTTTTAAGTAACAAATGCGCTTATATTCCATGTTGGCATCTTGATAGAGAGCTTTAAAAATATTGCAGTTGTTCGATCTAAGAAGTTTGAGGAATTTAAAGGACTTGTTTCTTGCTTTGGCGCAATCAGAATCATACCGAAGGTGATGGTAATATGCCTTTTGTGGAAGGAATATAACCTTAAAAATTCCATTTCGTTAACGTTATACACGCACTTAGCATCATTTACTAATTATTATTTTCTTTATTGTCTTCTTCTGCACTCAGGCCGAAAACGACTGTTGTCTATATAATTAACTAATCGCTGCATTGACTATTCTCATATCTCATGACGAACATCTGCGTCTATAGGAAGTATTGGAGATATTTATGGTGAATGTGCATCTGCCGGTTTAATTAGTTTTAATTCGAGTAGTTCATTTAGTTCCATTTTAATTTTTCCCTCTAAAGGTAACTTTCGACAAGACTGTATTATTATAGGGAGAATTGATTAATCAATTGGAATCTGGACTACCAAATCTTTAATTTTTGAAAACTTTGTCTTCTCAATAAAGTTCAAAAGTTGCAAGCCTATTTTCACAACTGCAATTTCTGCGGCGGTTTCTTTTCCTAATGCCGGTATGAAGTGAGCGTCAAGATACAAATGGAACTGCAGAAGATCGATTCGGCAAGAAGGCAATGCTGTGTTTTTGGTGGGACCAGAAATGTGTGCTGTACCACGAGCTCCTAAAATCTAGTGAAACCGTTAATGCTGATTGCTACCAACAACAAATGATCAATTTGAACCATGCATTGATCGAGAAACGACCAGAATGGGCCAGAAGACACGGCAAGGTAATTTTGCTCCATGACAATGCACCTGCACACGAAGCTAAACTGATTCAGGATATTATCAAAGCACTTGGGGAGGAACAGCGACCCCACCCGCTGTATTCACCAGACTTGGCTTCTTCCGACTACCATTTGTTTTCATCGATGGGACACGCATTGGCTGATCAGCACTTTGATTCCTACGAGGAGGTCGAAAATTGGGTGTCTAATTGGTTTGCTTTAAAAGACAAACAGCATTTTACATAACAATTTACAATACAACATTTTATTTTAATGTGTAGAAAACAATGGCCAATACTTTGAATAAAATTTTTTTACCTTTCCCAATAATAATTAGTGTTTTATTTTTATTTCATACCCGTATACCTGGTAAACGCTTTTGGCCATCTTTTACAACATAAATAATGGCATTATGACTACGATTTTCATAAGCTAAAAATGTTTTTTTGGGCTTCTTGATTTAGTTTCTAACCAAAACTTCTTTTTCCGCCATTTCCATCCAAGATCTTTAAGAAATAATGTAAGATATACTGCCAGAGTCAATCATTGAAATGGAAACCCCACCAATTGAACAAGTCTTCTTCCTTTCGGTTAACAAAATGAAAAATAAATCTTTTGTTTTCCGCCGCATCAACAGACCGCATCGATTCTTTTTTAATTCTTTTGTTTCGAGTTGTGTTGTCAGAAAAGTGTTGCCTTGATTTTGTGTGACATCTAGATTGAAAATTCTCTCTTAAACCACATTTACAACAGTTCTTAATTTTTGCGGCACATTTTGAATCTTGAGCGTAATGTTAAACCACTTGGAAAGAAATTTAAAAATTGTATTAATTTCCATGATGTTATTATTCTGCTCTCTATTCAAATTGATCGTTTGAGTATTAATTGTCTTTAAGAAATTCCCCAGAAAAACAACATCATTTAAACCCTAAAAATCATACATCTCTAATCTTTTCCGTCTCAGCTCTTCAGAAAAACATTTTTCAACCACTTCGTCTTTGATACGGTACATCCGGATTATCAAATTTACATTTATATGCTTGACGTGTCTAGCGAAAACTGAACGCTTCAAATATTTCGTTTTTTTTTTTTTGTGGAAACCTTTGAATAAAATCATGTCTTTCTTACGTTTTATTTCGAAGTTAATTAAAATAATCTTCTAGTTTCCTATCGCAAGTATCATAGACATCAATGCTTTTGTTTGCGTCTAAGGTTGGCTCAACATTTGCGCCTCGCAAATTGTTATAAATGTCTTTAAGATCTTGTCCTCCACAATGAAGAACAGTTGTCCGCTTTTTGAGACAATCAGCAGTTCCAGATATATCAAAATATATTTCCTAACACATTTTTCATTTTGCCGAACTTATTCATAATGATTAAGAAATGCCAACCAATCAAATTTTTCCAATTTGGGTACATTTTCCATTTTATTCAGATTGAATCAAATCAAATTTAATCGGAAACAAATATGAATTAAATTAGTTCGAATTTAGTCAATATGAATTTAATCAATGGCACTTAATTTTATACCAATTTCATCAGTCCATACGAATTTAACATTTATGAATTTTACCAATACGAATTTAATCGATCATTATTACAATCAATACAATTTCGTCAAAACGAATCTTTTATTTAGAAATAAAATGAATTTATAAATTTTCTATGATAAAAGAAATCATTTTTAAAATTTAACTTACTATTATTTCTTGTTCCTCTAAATTTCTTAATTTTAAAAATGTAGTATATCGATTGAATTAATAATTTGTTTGGACATCCATTCAGTTTAAGATCCTCCTCATTAATGTCAATATATTTTACAAAAAGTCAGTATAAAAAACTTCCAAGGAAATAACTTCTTAGATGATTATATTTATAACAGTAAAGTAAAGTATAAAGTGTCGTAGGATGATAGACACTAATGTATCATATATTAGTGACAAATCGTTGCGTTAGAAGAGTCGACATCAGGGAGACACAGCGATATCCACATAACTTCGTTTCTCTTTCTACTTCTACTTTACTCTCCAATGGCCTCACTTGACTTGTAAGAGAATCATTACTGACTTCAAGAATTTTGATTTGATTTTCAACTTTATTATTTCTGTTAGAAGTCTATGCATGAAAACTTCTTTGTCTCCCACAATGTCAATATCGGTGTTGTGCGTCGCATGTGTAACGCTTGCGTGATTTTTATTTTGAGCCGTTAACATGATATTGGGCGGATTGGAGCAATAAGTAAAACTCTATGATGCAATTTCACTAGAGAGAGGAATAACCGGGGACTTCCGAAGAAGAGATATCCTACGTTCAAAAATGAATAAAGAGCAATTGTAGGGCAGATTGCTCCTAGAGAAATAATATTTTTTTTTTTTTGTAATTTTTGCACACATAACGTGGTAATTGCACATTGAAGTTTTAAACTAACTCAACTTGACATGAGCGACGCTTCATTTCAAATTAGCATTTTTGTAATTATTTAAGCTTGAAATGAGAATGAAATGTTTAGCACTTTCCATATGAGTTTATAATATTCGAATTGCATGTTAAAACAAGAGATAAATGTAGAAAATAAATGTTGTGAATCCAAAAGAGATATTTTATGCTTCCCAAACTTTGCCGTTTGGAGTCGATAGAAAACTGTAGGTCCCTTCTATTCGTGAGAGAACAGTGGCGTGCACAACACGGGGAGTTGACGAACAAGCTAGACCCTGGTCCCACTGCGGACTGGAGCGCCATACAATTATTATTAATTTGAGGCCTTGATGGAATTTATGTGCCACCATTCCGTCTGCAAACGCAAGACTGCAATCTTGCCAGCTTTGGACGGGTTTGGTGAAAAAAAAAATAAATTCCATACGTTCGAGAAATGAGAGAAACCTCTGAATGTCCAATAAATAACATATATTTTCATTTTTATGTACAAACTAAGAAAAAAAAACGTGAAAACCTCAACTACAAAGAAGGTATTGCATACAATCATTCATAAAATAAAACCACATAACAGCTTTATTGAAAAATACTCTACTAATTTTGCTTGGTTCTAATACACTGAATATTTTCTGACTGAATATTTCCTTTATGATCCTCTTCATCTCTACCACGGGGCAACACTATCCATTATTAGTTTTTTTTTTTTTTTGTTAAATTCATTGTAAAAATTTTGCAAAAACTGAATCATTATTGAAATTAATTTATTTGGAACTGACCTAGGATTGAAACATTTTTGTTTCGACAATTTATATTTCGGAAATTTCTTATGGACATTTCATCATTGAATCCGCAAGGGATACATAGTACGAATTGACTTTCGGATCTGATTTCATTTCCAAATCCGAATCCGAATCCAAAAGTTTTAAAAATTAAACCCCCTGCTCTGCTGCTGTTTCCCCTTTCCAAGATATTAATGTTGCTACTTTACCAAAGAAGAGATTCTGCTTCTAACAAGAAAAAATTACAATTGATGAGAGATTACAGCTTTCAAACTCCGATGCTCTCATCAAAATCAAATCGTGGACGAGAAAAATACTGCTCTTGTGGAAACAGTGAACACTCTGAAATTCAAGATCAGTAAAATATAACAAAGAGAAAAACAAAATGCAATTGACAAAGTGGGTATGCTTGATTTCGCGTATGCAAATTCAAAATAAAAGGTCATTCGTTGACAAGCGACGCTTTGTGATATTTCAAAAAAAAAAAAAAATTGAATTTTATATAACGCTTGTCGAGTTTGAGTTAGGTTGGTTTTCTTTCAAATCATTAACACACGGAAATAATTAAGTTTCGTAATTGCACGTTTTAAACAAAAAAAAAAATTAAACTGTGCTTTCATTTATGTACAAAGATGACAGAGGGCAAATGAATTAAGGTTGTTAAATCGCAGATATCCTTATACGATAAGAGCCATGAATCGTGCCGGAACAAATTATTAAAACAATAGGACTACGAGCGTGTAGCGACTGTTGTTGGAATAGATGGTAAGTTATTAATTTAAATTATAGTTTATTGTTCCATAACTTACTTATATTTCTCTCACATTTTAGTGGAATATTGCCAACAGCGGTGTAGATCTCTAAGGTATAGGAGTGAAAGAAGCGTCCAAGAAACTGGCTGGTGCCGTGAAAAAATAGAGGTGTTCGGGCAGCATCAAATTAAGACCTGCTGCGTGTAAGCGTCGCACTCACGCACTACGCCACAGTGGCCACATTATGTTCACTAGAAATGTTTAATAATATACCAACGAAATTACCAGGTATGAAGTGAGTGAAGCGAGTGTCAAGATACAAATGTCTCGATAGGGAACATTTGTTGTGAACGAGCAATTATTTTTTATTGTTTGTTTGCTATGATATCTGTGAAAAATATTTAGTATACATCAAGTCATTGAACAGACAACATCATATTTTTTCATCGTGTTAAGAATGTCGAATTTTGTCGATTCGGCAAGAAGACGATGCTGTGTGTTTGGTGGGACCAGAAAGGTGTGCTGTACCACGAGCTCCTAAGACCTGGTGAAACCGTTAAACCATGCATTGATCGAGAAACGACCAGAATGGGCCAGAAGACACGGCAAGGTAATTTTGCTCCATGACAATGCACCTGCACACAAAGCAAAACCAGTTCAGGATACAATCAAAACACTTGGCTGGGAGCAGCTACCCCACTCGCCGTATTAACCAGACAGCCAAAGTAATTGTTTGCTACCTCCATGTGCTAAATAGTCGAGATCCTGTACCCGAAACAAACAACACAAAACAGTACAAAACAACACACACCAACACAATGTCCGTTCCCGTATACCGGAAAAAATAGAATTTACGTGAAATGAGCGCTCTCTGGAGAGAGTAACAAGTGTCCCCACCCTGCCCATTTTAACATCCGAAATTTTAGTGGGTAGTTGGTTGGTTTTCTGTCAAATTAATTGGTGTGCCTACAGAGATAAGTGAGCATTAACCCATTATCTGTGTGTATGTTTATCAAATTTTGTTTTTATTTTTGGTTTTCGTATCGAACAAGTGTCTATTGAGTCATCCCCTTCCTTCAGGTGTCAACGGATACTTTGACGCTACGCATTTAAAGTATTCTGTGTGCCAGAGCCTTTAAAATGCTATAAATTTGGTCCCTTTATTGAAAGGAATCATCAGGTCCAGAAAAATAGATTGTTAACTAAAACTCCAATCGAAAATGAGCAAGGTGGTGAGCAAGGGTGTCATATACCTCTAACAAGATTGCATACATCTTTGGCCATTCGTCAAAACCTGAGAGAACTTTTGACGAAAGATGCATCCACGAAATACTTCTAATTAGGCACCATCAGCCTTTTGAACTTGGATTTGTAAACAGAAATCCTAATAAAATGATGACTCTGTGATTTAGTTTTTAATAGAAAAAGAACAAAAGTTTTATGCACGTGTAATCATGATGTTGCCAGAAAGATGGCGAAAGATTATTGAGCAAAATGGAACATATATGAATAATTAAAGCACATCGTAGGTGTTAAAAAAATGTATTTTCCTTAAATGATCAGCAATTACCTATGCACAATCAATGACAGCAACTGCACAAAAATATGTCGAAGTCTCTCCTCAAAGAATTAAGTTGTTCTTAAACGAAAACTTTTTTGATACTCCAAAACCGCAATGTTGAATTTCTACTCTCTTTGAGTAAAAAGGTTAAACTCTTTACTGTGTCTGAACTAAAACAAAGTTTCATCTTTAGAGTGCTCCAACACTAACTTTCATATCTATCCAAGCACTGCATCGTAAGGAAAGTTAAAACAAAAAAGTCAACAAATCACATTTCAGCTTGTTTGTCTTGAATAATGAAAGTAAATGGGTTGCAACCAATTGATGGTAAGACGCCACGCGTCACTTTAGTATCACGACTAACGCCCTACTGAACCATAAGCGCTGAAATCCTTTACATCACTTGAGGGTGAACGCAAATTTGTATTTGATGTTGTCGCGGCCGGTAGATGCGACACTCCAACAAAGAAGGCGGGAGAGCTTTTTTTTGTGAATGCGAAATTGAATTTTTCTTGGGAGCCTCCATTGCGGCTTTACTTTTTGAGGGAAAATCGACTCCGTGCGTGCGGAGGAGATAAAGAAAAGACGGGTTAAGTAAGATATATTCGCCATTAGATAGGAGAAACGCAAAATAAGAAAGGTTGGGATGAGAATTTATTACCGTGCAAGAGCTTCAAAGACAACAAAGGACCAGTAGTGGTCCGTGGCATGGCCTTGAATAAGAAAAAATAAACCTGTTTCACACTTTGCTTTTATAAACAGTTCCAATTACGAAGTTGTTGTCTTTTGGATATGTGTATGGAGCAACATCGTCAACACGTGAATTAAACTAAATAGTTTCTGAAACTACTTTAATTTCCTAGAGAAACCGGAGCATTTTTGCACAGCTATACAGTCAACGTCTTATTGACGATTCGCTGTGCTTGTCCAATTAACCATCTAAACGGACTCTATTGTACAGCTTGTGAGTTTTACAGGATCTGACGAATAATGTTGAATAATTCACATGACAATATGTTGCCTCGTCTTAATTTTTATATAATATTGAAAATTTCGACGAGTTCTTTGTATAACTTGAGGTTGCTGAAAGAGCTCTTCATCGCCATCTTTAATCAATCATGGTGCAGTTTCAGTCTTTAATTTACTAATTTCATATGCGGCAGCTTTTTGCGGACTGCAGTTCTTCTCATATTGTTGGTGAACGTTCTGAGACTGAGATGGGAACGACAACGAGATTTGCATGGGTCCTCTAAAATTTTCAATGTACACCAAAAAACATTTTCAAGGTGAGGATAAACAAAACTGACAACTATTTCTTGCGTTCTGAGCAAAAAAATGTTTGGCATGAATTTTGGATTTCCTGTAGAACTTCAACGAAAATTGTAACGTCTTATTCTAATTATTTTTTGAGCTTCATCAAATTAAAAGTGCAGGCATTGCATTCCCACAGGGTTTTATTTCCGATGGCCTTAAAGTGCTCCAAGAACTGTAATGCTCAGTGAGCTTTCTGTTTAATGCCCTTTCTGGAACAATATATATTTTTTTTCGAAATGCTTCCATTCCCGTTGTGTTCGCATTCCAACTTCCAATACCAAATTAAACATTGTCTACACCCAACTATAGCGATCAAAAATTACTTACAACTTTCCAAAGTTATTAACGAACGTCTTGAACAAAGAACAAGCCCGCAAAACTGTAGATTCATTTCGAACTTCATTTTTCAGCATAAAATGAAACCTTTAGACGACTACTTCGTTAAACTGGGATACTTACGAAGTATGAAAACTAGCGTTCCCAGAGACATAACAAAGTCCGGAATTGCAATATGGGCTATGCAAAGATCAAGAGGACTCATCGCAGCCCAAACATTCCTCCTGTTAATTTATGTTGCAAATGTGCAACTTTTCCCCAGCCAACCGCTCGCCCCGTCAGTTCCTGGAATCCGCTAAAGGAGCAGAAGGAACTATGCAACCAGCAGACATGCGTCGCAGAGGGAGGAAAAGAAAGTGGAATTGGCGGATGTCCGTTGGAAATTGATTATTTAAAATTGCAATAAGAGAACCAGGCGACAACCCACTCAGCGGGGACGTGGTCGTCCGGAGGCAGACAGTGAAATGTGTAAATTATGAGCATTTACGACGCGAAAGTGCATGGATGGAGTGGCACGATTTTATTCTCTTACGCCCAACGAAAGGAAGAGGAAGGAAGAAGTTGTGATAGAATGCATTTCCAAGTTTATTGGGTGGAATCAATCAGTAAGCTTTAACTTTATTAACAAAGACAGTACTGATTTTAAAAGTTTCGACGAAAATTTGATTACCGAGTTACTTTAGAGATGGACACAATGGCTATGGATGCGGACAAAATTGAGATCCTTTTGAGTTCTAGTGAATTTTGTATTTTTGTAGCTTGCGAGCCTAGTGCACCACCCCAGCAACTTATATCATACTGTAGCTTGGAATGGAAGATACCATAGAAGATAACTTAAAACGCTTGTGGGGAGCACGTATTTTGAAGATGTTAAAAATACGTAACGAGGAGTTAAGGTACTGCTTCAACGGAAAAATTTGTTCAGACCGACTCAATCTATTCCGTCCTTTCCCGAGGCATATCGTCGCCTCTGAACTTATGTTGTTTTACGCTGTGAGAAAGTGTCCAGGCGACTTATTTGAACCTTCGGCCAGAGAGGTTTGCTGCGTACATTGGTTTACCATACAACGGGTGTTATTATGGCTATCTAGGGAGCGCTGTAAGTAGGCTGTATGTCACCTTGACCTGTGCACTCACGAGGATAGTATTGGCAGCTCGCCTTCTTGAGCGCAATTAACAACGTTACCTCATGTGCATTGGCATAAGATGGCTGGTCCATGTAGAGCGTATGAGCACCACTGTTCCGGCCCGCAAAGGCTGCGAACCTGAGCCACTGGAACAACTATACAGAGGACGGCCTAGGCTAAGATGGCGCACACAAGTGGAGAAGAACCTCAACCAACTTGCAGTGCGCGACTGGAGGCAGCTGGCGAAAGATTGTGCTGGCTGGAGAGGCAAGTTGGTGATGGCCCAGGTCCACCTCGGACTTTACCGGCACAAGAAGTACAAGAATTCAAACTATTGTCGATGGTTATTTCCAGATATTTGAAATGTGTAACAATATCAATCGTAAAACAATCACTGCCACATGAAAAATGGTTACATTTTCCTTATTCCGGCTTATGTCATTGCTTGATTTTAGTTTATCACATTTCGAGGAATGAAATACAATATCAATATCAGGTACCATTTTGCGGCTGAGAAGAACATTAATTTTTGTGTTCATAAAACCAACTTCTATAAATATCAACACCATGGTTGATATCGGTAATAAGGGCAATTTTGCTATTTGTCGTATTCGTAATATAATACCTTAATCGTCAGGCAAATCTGTAATACTACCTTTCATATTCTGATAAAAAATTGATTTGATACAGATTAAAAAGAGAATAGGGCCAGTTAGTTTAAAATTAACTTTTTGTTAGTGGCGCCCCCTATATGTCCTGGGACTTATCGATTGGGTGTTACTTCATGTTCTGTTTTTAAACGATGGATGGATTCCAGAAACAAACGTCTAAAATGAAATACTAACCGTATAGGGATATAGATGTTTGGTTCCTAATCTCTAAAAACTTTTAAAATTTGTTAAAAACACGGATTCTGTTTGAACAAGTATTAATGTTTATTTTATAAAATCACATACATGAATGCACTTTTATCTCAAAATATAAATTACATTTATAACCAAGCACGTTCACGAAATATTATCACTTTTCAAATTTACGTGTATTTACAGTTGGAAAAATCTCCTGAATTTGTGCTATTTACAATTGCCTAATCAGTAAACTTACTTCTATGCGCAAAAGTAAAGGATTGTGCCAAAAGCCAATTTAATTAAAGCGAAAGGTTATTTTCTCGGACGAGTCAAAATATTACATTTTCGCTCTGACTATTACCTAATGGTATTCGTATGAGAAAATCAAATGATTCTATTTAAGGCAAGTTTACAGTGATGGTGAATGATGGTAGTGAAAGTCTTTGCACGTTATTTGTTTTGAAGGAAAGAGAATAAAAGTAGTATTTCGAATTTGATTTATAAAAATACAAAAATACAATTTCCGCATTTAAAGTTGAATGGAAACGTATGTGGAACAGTAAACATTTTTTTAAAAATGAAAACCGAGGACAAAAAGAACTTTTGTTGCTCGAAAAAAACACGCTTTGCGTTTGGAAAAATTGTTATCAAACATAGTTTTATCGAATGAATATAAATTTGAATAGAAATAAATAAATTGAATAGCGCAACAAAAGATACAGCTTGATTATCTCAGTTCTGCATTATGACGCGGAAACCTGGACCTTACTAAAAGCGGTTGAAAAAACCCTTAGTATTCTCGAAAGAAAAGTTCCGCTTGCGACTTTTGGTCCTGTTTTGTTGATGACATTTGGAGGGAAAAATTCAACGACGAACAGTATGGTCTATGCGGCGGTATGCATCTGGAGAAGTGTCTTTGGATTCAACACTTAAGATGGCTTGGCTACGTAGATCGTATGGACGTCATTTGGAATCTGACCTATTAAGACAACGCAACAGAGACCACACAGGATGGCGAACAAACGTGAAAAAGAACCTCAACCAACTTCAAGTGCCCAGCTGGACAGAGATCGTGCTGGCCGGATCGTCTGCGGACTGAAATTTTACACAGAGAAGAAGAAGACCTCAAGCTTTTTGCTTTCATGGGATTGAGAATATATGCTGCAATTATTCCCAAAGGATATACTAAGCCGTTGGAGCTGATTTTTTTTTTTTTATATTTTAAATATTTCTGTCCCTTCGTTTTCAAAAGAGCATACAAATATATATGTAACTTGTTGCTTAAAGATTATTCGGTTTGCCTTTTTAGATTATTCGGTAACAAAACTTAGTTTGTTAGTGTGGCCGCCGTGGCGTAGAGAAAGTTGGATAGAGTACTACACTCAGAGGCCAAAGGTCGTGCACCGATTCGAGCACCTCAAATTTTTCTCGACACCACATATTTCGAACTGCTAACAACACCCAAAGAGTAATAACTGTCTATGAATAAGTTTCTCAAACTTCGCCGTTCGGAGTCGCAAACAATTAAAGGTTCCTTCTATCATGAAAGAACAGTAGTCGTGGAACAAGCTAGGCCCTGGACTAACTGTGGACTTCAGCGCCATCCAATTATTATTATTATAATTATTATTATTAAAAGTCTAATAAAAACACTTCGTTCTTGTGGTCGCTTTTACTCAACTTTACAACAGTGCACTGTGGAAGGAATCATAAAGTCTTACAATGCAATGTAAAAGTTTGCTTACAACAAAAAATTGCAAACAATCAAATTAAAAAACTTCCAATACATTTTTTAATAACTTTAATGTTTTAATTTGTTTGTAACAAACGAATACGGAAAAATTAATTTTTTTTTCTACAACAAAAATTATGTAAAAGTTAAAAATTAACCCAAAAATAACTAGCAAGTTTTGAAATGAATATATCGTCAGGAAGCCTAAATAATTAAATTATTTAAAAATTGATTTTCTTACTTCTCTCAAAGGATTTTCCTAGATGACACCATTTTTAAAAATTATAGCTTCCTATTATTTTTTTACTCTTAGATTAAAGCACGTTTTAATTGGGGTTTGTTCGATGCGTTTGACGTCGTAGAGTCGACCAAAAACAATTAATTTGCTGATATGAAGGCCAGCGTTAGGACCCAAACGCATCGGAGAGCCATATTGCAAAATTAATATTAGCCCCGTGTAGTCAGGAAAAAGCCATTAATGTACACATTATATTAAACGGGCGGAAACGACATGCATTTGCTGAACTTGGCCCATTTTAATTTTCTCGGACGATTTAAACTGCAA
The DNA here is from genome assembly GCA_955652365.1 of Eristalinus aeneus. Taxonomy (NCBI): domain Eukaryota; kingdom Metazoa; phylum Arthropoda; class Insecta; order Diptera; family Syrphidae; genus Eristalinus; species Eristalinus aeneus. The sequence goes on along the minus strand of OY019131.1, from coordinate 86,578,122 downwards.
CATTCTTGGCTCTAACGGTTGTCTAAAAAATAAAACCAAATAACGCCTCAAATACCAAGTGTAGTGTGAAAACTGTGAAGCAAAGTTTGTTTAGAAAAAAGAAGAACATTCTCATTCTCAGTCAAAATTGATTTATTAAATATACAATGTTTAAAAATATACCTATCAGCTACCATTCGTGAATAATTGGTATTTTTTTTTTTAAATTCATCGTAAGTAAATTTTTGCCGAGTAATGCACATTTGATCATAAAATGGAAATCGAGAATAGGAAAAGTCTTTGAAAATGTATGGAAGTATTCCAACTGCAAAGAAAATAGACACTTTGTTCTTGGAAAAATATTTTTTTACCGCAAACATTCTGGCCAAATATGATTTTGTCAGATGTATGCGAATTTGAAAAAAATATTTAATTAAAAAAAGGCTGACCGTCTTCACCGTCAAGATGTATATGGAGTGCCAGAAGATTCTTAAAATCTTATTTTACCAACACCAAGCTGAAGAATTTGAGAATATTTTACTGCACTGTATTGGACATACATTCTCAATATTACGAATCCTCCTCAACTAAAAGTTATACAGTGACTCCAATAAGTATTCGCTCATGCACTTATACGAAATATTCATAGAAAAACAAACTAGGATAGGTACAAAAATCCTATGTACATATTATTATTCTTTGTTTACTATTGAGTACAATTCAAAAAAAGAAAACAACAATACCAGAAATGGTACAACAATATTTACAAGATTACAATTTAAACCTCCAGAATAAAAATATGTCCAAGTGATTTCTCTACCTACCTTAGTTTTTTTTCTAAGAATATTTGTTTTATCATATACTTTTTGGAGTCATTGAACGTGCGAACGCGATCTAATTCTTTCACTTATCTTATTGTCTATTGTCACATGTGCATGTATGGACTGGAATTAAGTCTGCCATTATTAGATCGCAGAAGAGCGTGCATGCATTGATAAGACAGAAACAACATATGCAAAAAGTGCTCTTGAGTGTTGACATCAACCGAATAGTTGGGTCATGATGAGACATGATATCTTTAGTGAGAGCGTTTGGAGGATTTGTGTTATAAGTGTGGCCCCAACCTACTAAGCCATAGCCACCGCAAGAAACACATGATTGACTTAAAAACAAATATTCTTGTTTGAAAAAAATTACTTATTCTATTCAAAGTTATTTTCGGGCATGCCTAAGTGCATTGCTACAATGATAAAATCCAAGTGTGTTAATATAATTATTAATTATTATTGACGACTGAAACAATTTTAATTTCCGTTAACATTTTTTCCTAGGTTTTTTTGATTTTGTACGATATTTGGTCGTTTTAATATGTTAACGGTTTTCTTTCTAATGAAATATCAAAATGGCTATATGTCCCTGACAGCGCATTTAAGCCCACATGGATTCTCTTCTTTAAATATAAGCTTCTTTAAACTTGAAATAATCGCAAATTAGTTAGCTTTCTCCTGAAATTGACCCTACAGTAATGTGCGGTTAACTTGATCGCTGAAACTTAGCGTATATAATTAATTTATAAAAGTAATCGTTATAAGAAAAATTGAAGGACGCGTACAAGTGGTGTGGAGTCACTATTTCCAACAATAAAACATTTTTCGAAAGCAAATTGATTTGAAGACCCAATCCATGTAACTACCACAAAACAACACGAGAACTAACTTTCTTAAGCAGACAAATTAAAGAAAATTAAAAGAATTTTAAAACTGTTACACAAGTTAACAAAAAGATATTTCCAAACGAGAGTGGTTTATGTCGAACAAGTTTTCGAATGTATGCTGTTTGATTTTAGACTTTATACTGTCATTTTTATCAACCAATAAAAGTAATTTTTTAGGAGCCTGTGTTTCAATCACTCGCCCGTGAACTGTAGGATACCATTTGACGCGTTTTTACGATATAATTTGCAAGTAGACTTTATGCGTTTGCAAAGGCAAACAATGATATCGTTAACCTTCTGTTTCGGAATGGTGCTACAAATCTTGAAGTATGTATCTTTTCGTAAATTTTATTACAATATGTATCTGAAATACTTCATAGTCTAGACGTCTTGAAAAAACAAGCGCTCAATCAAAGACCAAACCAGGTATATAGTGACATTAAAGCAAAAAATGAATAAAATAATTGGAGTTCTTTAAAGAATTGAAGGTAAGAGTTGGGTCCACATCTTCAAATACGAAGGCTGCCTTTTATATTTCGGGATCGGGTAACAATAGTGTTGCAATTTGGCAACTGCCAGCTCTATCGTAAAGTTTGACATTTTTAGGTTATACGTACTCAGAACGTGTTGACATATCAGCACTTTTTGTGTTGTATGCAGTAACTTAAAAGATTCATCTCGTCCAAAAAATGTAATTGAATCGTGGCAATTTACGTGCGATTATGTTTTACAACTTTCGGCGTTGATTAACTCAACAAAAGTGCATCGATGAACAATTTTTGGTGATGAAGCTCTATCAAGGACCAGTGTTTTTCGATGGTATGGAAAATTAAACCGAGGTCGTAGTTCACTCCAAGACGAATTTCGTGAAGGTCGTCCAAAATCAGTTGTTGTTCAGGAAACCATTGACCATCTTCATGTGAGCTATCGTGAGATTGAGACAACCTTAGGCATTAGTGGGACCAGCCGTGTTTATTGGTCGAAAGAAATGCTCCGAAATTACGATCGCGGTGCTTCGAAACACGTCTATGACATCGTGACAGGTGATGAATGGTTAACTTACGCGTATGAGGCCGAAAGCAAACAGCAGTCGACTGTATCGGTGTTTAAAATTGAGCCAAATCCAACAAAAGTTGCTCGCGCAGGAAGCACTTCCAAGCAAATGGTCGCCTGTTTTTTCAGGAGAAAACTGGACATGTCGCATCCGTACCACCAGACCAACACAGAACAGTCAATTCTGAGTGATACACAACCATTTGTTTGCCAGTTGTCTTCCAAGAAATCAGAAAAACCTACCGCCAAAGACGGATCACTCTTCACCACGACAATGCTCTTGCACATCGGCTCAAACAACTGCATTTTTGAGCACTCAAAACATCGATTTGATTAGTCATACGCCGTATAGTCCTGACTTGGCACCAAATGACTTCTTTTTATTCCCTCACATAAAAAATTAGATGAGAGGTCAACGTTTTTCAACATTTGAAAAAGCGCTTGATGTGTTCAGAATGCATGTTTCGGAGATACCTCAATCAGAGTGGCAAGAGTGCTTCGACAATTGGTTAAAACGCATGCAAAAGTGTACAGATCTTAGTGGGGAATATTTTGAAAAAGAGTTAAGCTATTTTTGATGATTTATATTTGTTTTTGTTCTCTAATCCCGATATACAAAAGGCAACAAAAAATGCTCTAAAGAGTAAGCCAAGAATTCATCCGCAAGTTTCAACTATTGGGTGACTTAGGTGACCGTCTTATACGCTTACACCAACCTTATTATGAGAAACCTAAAATTGTAACACCTCATTTAGTACAAGTTTTTTTCACTTACAATATATAGTCTGTTTTTTTGGAATATATAATTAAATTTTAGCCAATGACGAGTCGGGAACTATAAAAGACGGGTATAATTGTTGATCGGGCGCTCTCTTTTAGTATTGCGCTTAGCGCCGGTGGTCGCCGTGGCGTAGTGGGTAGAGTGCGACGCTCACAAGCCGAAGGGTCTAGGTTCGACTCCCAGCTCAGCACCAATTTTTCTAATTTTTCACGTCACCACCTCTTTCGAGCTGCTGACAACATTCAAAGAGTAATAACTGTCTAAGAAAGCTTCTCAAATTTCGCCGTTCGGAGTCGGCAAAAAACTGTAGGTCCCTTCTACTCGTGAGAGAACAGTAGCGCGCACAACACGAGTAGTTGATGAGCAAGCTAGGCCCTGGTCCCCCTTTGGACTGTAGCGCCAACAATTATTATTAGCGCCGGTTAGCTACTGTTTAATGGAAAACAACACATGAGATTCTAGATTGGAATAGATTTTGCACAAATACGTTTAAAATTCAAGTAGTTACATATTTTTCTCTAACAGTATCGTTTGTAACTAGTTTGGTTTCAGTTTCCTGTATTTACTCACCTTGCAATTAAGTTGTAATTTCGTTAAATGTTCTTGTTTTCTTGTTCCTTTGCTTTTATTTTATTCTTCCTTTTCCGCGTCAAACACTTTGTTTAGTTGTCTAGACGTGTTTTACATAGGACTCCGAACTGTTCTCAAGCACAGAGAAGTAAGCAAGTTTTCGTTTATGGATAGCGCCCTATCGGGGGAGAGCTAAAGCCCTTTCAACTCATTATTAGTAGTAGTGCCAACTACTTAAACAACGTTCTACATCAGGAAAGCTTAATTCCATTTGTGATCTGTATTCATATAAGCGAAGCAATTTTAAAAAAATAAGCGTGTTATGTTCCTATGTTTCTTGTTATTATCGTCTTCAAAGATATAATTAACGTCATCAAGATCTTTGATCACTAGGTAAGCAACTTACGGATGGTTTTCCAATTATTTCAAAGGATCTTATGAAATATCAAAAAAGGTCTTGTGTGTGATTTAAAGAAGCAAAAGAAAATTTTAGTAAGGGTTTCGGTTTACAACTTATTCATCTCATACCAAGCTGCCTCTAACTGCTACTCCAACAGTTTTTTGACTTCGGTTGAGATTTTTCTCTTTTGACCTCGTTGGTATGGACTTCGTGTCCATCCAAGTTGAGTTAACAAATTCCTATTTTTTTCCAAGTTATCAGCATCAGCAATGACATCCGTTTTCAACACTCTTCGATTCATACTTTTCGATGCAGCGTTTGCTTATAGGTTTTCTGCTTGTACTGCCTGTAAAAGTAGTATTCGGGTGGTGTCATGAAGTAGTAACTCAGAAGCATCACAATTTTGCTATTTCTAAATATTTGCCTGACTAATTTTCAATAATATTTAGATATAGGGATTGATTAAGTCAACCTAGCGGCTTGACACTATTGTCAAGAAACTATTACATACCAATATGGCAGTAAAGAAACTCCCAACGCAGTGGCATGTTAACCTCTGCGTATGGGAGCATCGCCATATCCAAAATGTCCGGCAATTGTTATTTGTCTCTGGTTGAATAAGAGGATAGACGCCATTCTAGCAGAAAAAATTCTAAAGCTATAGATGTCCTTATCTTGAGGACGCCTCACATGCTTTCACATTTATTTCCAAACAAATCAATCCTTATTTCGTCGCCTCATTTTAATCAATTAAAATACAGTTCCTTGAAGTATACTTGATAGCTTGCTGGGTTTACCATAGCCATTCAGATGTGTCTGATTTAAAAGGTGTATGGGATTTTTCAAAAATCATGTGTGTAGCTCTCTTGCTCAGATGTGTATCCTCTCTTCGGTTCTTAAAAGCCGGCTTTTAAAAAGCTAATATAATATTTGTTCAGTTAACGTTGGATTGATTTTCTATTGTCAGATAAGGAACCACAATATCGTTGGACATTTTTCTAAGCAACATCCAGCCTGTAGGGCCATTGACACAGCTCCACATACATTTAGCACATGTCACCAAAACAATGCGACAGTTGATAAATAATATGTTCATCTCTTGTGCCCATCACGAATGAATATTTTTGACTGCGAGCAAAATTTTATTGCTCTTTGTCTTGTAAATACAATGAATTTCAGTTCCAAATCTAAGCAGTTTCGGTTTGAGTGTGACTTTAATCCACAATGTTGTGCATGCGACCCCTCTCGTATCGTACCTATCAACTCAACATCGGCAACGCGGAAGTATTTTATTTACGAAACGGCAAATGAAATTCAGATATTTGAGACATAAAACTCATTTATTAATTCCCCAAACGGGTGGCTGAGAACGAGTCCATAACCGCGCCTCTGCGGCGACAACGACTTGCGATGGTGTTGTGTATGGGTTTCCTGGGGTGGGCTTCTGAATGCAATTCATATCTACTAAATTAATTTTCTCTCGCTCATGATGCTCTACGAGGCTGTGTCTTATGCATGTAGGTGACAAACTCAAAAAGTGTCACCCTCTGAAGGTAGATAGTTATATGCATAGAAACGATCTGAGAGGATGACACCAATTTTAATGTGTCGATGTGAAAAGTACTGTATGTACGAACACATAGCCCCACCGATAAGCTCGTAAAACATGGACTAGTTGTCAGTTCACGGCCCGCGGATTCGACACTTACATAAATCGCATTTTAAAATATTATATACGCTCGTGTCCTTGCTGCACCTGGACCGATTACAGTTCTGGGCATACTCGGTGACCAGCGTTAGCGGGGTGAGTAATTCTGATATTTTGTTTTTCAAACACAATTACCATAATTCCTTACTGTTGCGAATGACACATGGTAGCCTGATGACTTCAATTATTCTACTCGAATGCATTGTCGTGCGCAACGAAAAGGGCTCAAAGGCTTATGGGGGGAGGTGACTTATGGGGGGAGGTGACTTATGGGGGGAGGTGACTTCGGAAATGGAGATTCTGGTTTTGATTCTAGTCACTGAAAGATTGCCGTTTATTCAAATCTAACCGCCTGAGTTGGGCATAAAAGTCAATTTTGTTTTGTCAGTTGGAGGTAACAATTTTAATTTTGATCAGTTCTGAGGGCAGAACTGTTCATCGCGGGATTTATGACATTCATTCTTCAATTACTGTAAATGAAGCCAGGAAAACTATTAAACTCTGAGTGCTTCGAACAAATTGAATTAAATATGTGTGCTGTAGATTTTAGATATTTCTCTTTAAGATAAATCATAAAATTTCCTTGACAAGAGAAACTAAAAATGAGTTTTACAAGCAAATTTCACGGATGTTTATTACGAAATGAATGTTTCCCTATCTGTTTATATATTTTGCTAGCTATTTGCAAAGCGGACAAAAACAGGCAGGGAAGTTATTAATGTTTTGTAAAATAATAATAATAATTGTTGGCGCGACAGTCCACAGGGAGACCAGGGCCTAGCTTGCTCATCACCTACTCGAGTTGTGCGCGCTACTGTTATCTGTTACTGTTACTGTTACTGCCCCCCTGGGGGCATGGGCCTATGCACGCGAGGTAACGTCGTTGATTGCGCTCAACATGGCGAGCTGCCAAGGCAATCCTCGTTAGTGCACAGGTCAAGTTGACATACAGCCTCCACGTGGCGCCCCCTGGATAGCCATCACAACACCCGTTGTATGGTGAACTAATGTATGCAGCGACCCCCTCTGCCCGAGGATTTAAATAATGGGCCTGGCCTACCAGTCTGTGGGTTGTCGAGAAAGGCCAAAACGGTTTGACGTCGAAAAGCTACAATCGCAGCTGATTGCTGGGAACTTTGCCGACCGAGTCTCCCGGAAACTAGCTCAGAGTTCGACGCTTCCTGCACTAAGCATAGAAGAAGAATGGAAACGTTGTCAAGAAGCCATCAAAGATGCTGACACTGATGTGCTGGGTTTCACGTCACCACCCACAAAAAACCCATGGTTTGACAACGAGTGCAGGCAAGCACACGCAGCTAAACAAGACGACTATAAGGCTACGCTGCATCGAACAACGCTGGCTGTTCGTGAACACTACGAACAGAGAAGGAGGGAAGAGCACCGGCTTTTCAGAAGGAAGAAGAAGGAGCATGAGAAGCGCGCGGTCGAGGAAATGGAAAAGTGCTTTGGCAGAAATGAAGTCCGAAAGTTTTACCAAAAGGTAAAACAGCTATCCGGAGGATACAAGGTTCGGACCAAGGCCTGCCGGGACCAAAATGGACAACTAGTAGTAGAGTCGCAGTCTGTGCTGAGAATCTGGAAGGATCATTTCTGCAGACTCCTAAACGGCGATGACGACCCAAATCCCGCTGTTAGGCAGAATGTTCCACTCAATTTGGACGATGATAGACAAGCATTCCGTCCCCCCGACTTAGACGAGGTGAAGATAGCAATATCCAAGCTGAAGTGAAACAAAGTTGCTGGTGCGGACGGACTGTCCGCAGAACTATTTAAAGCAGCTGGAGTTGACCTGGTTGGGCGCATGCACCAGCTCATCTGTAAGATATGGTCGGAGGAAAGCATGCCCGATGAGTGGATTCTCATCGTCGTTTGCCCGGTCCACAAGAAAGGAGACCCCTTTGACTGCGCCAACTACAGAGGGATTAGTCTCCTGAACATCGCATACAAGATACTCTCTGCCGTATTGTGTGAGCGTCTGAAACCATTTGTCCATGACCTGATAGGTTCCTATCAGTGTGGTTTCAGACCAGGGAAGTCCACAATAGACCAGATCTTCACATTACGGCAGATCCTGGAAAAGACCCACGAATTCAAAATCGACACTCCTTTTCGTCGATTTCAAGGCTGCATATGACAATGTGCATAGAGACGAGCTATACAGAGCCATGTCTAGTTTTGGCATTCCTACCAAACTCGTCAGATTGTGTAGGATGACGATGGAGAACTCTCGCTGCTCCGTCAAGGTCGGTAACGAACTCACCGAGACCTTCAATGTCAAAAAAGGTTTTAGACAAGGCGACGCACTGCCATGTGACTTCTTTAACATCATCCTCGAGAAGTCTATGAAAGCTTCCCAAATTTCGCCGTTCGGAGTCGGCAAAAAACTGTAGGTCCCTTCTACTCGTGAGACAATAGTAGCGCGCACAACACGAGTAGTTGATGAGCAAGCTAAGTCCTGGTTCCCCTTTGGACTGTAGCGCTAAGAATTATTATTATTATTATTATTATTATTATTATTATTATTATTATTATTATTATTATTATTATTATTATTATTATTATTATTATTATTATTATTATTATTTTTATTATTATTATTATTATTATTATTATTATTATTATTATTATTATTATTATTATTATTATTATTATTATTATTATTTTTATTATTATTATTATTATTATTATTATTATTATTATTATTATTATTATTATTATTATTATTATTTTTATTATTTTTATTATTATTATTATTATTATTATTATTATTATTATTATTATTATTATTATTATTATTATTATTATTATTATTATTATTATTATTATTATTATTATTATTATTATTATTATTATTATTATTATTATTATTATTATTATTATTATTATTATTATTTTTATTATTTTTATTATTATTATTATTATTATTATTATTATTATTATTATTCCCCCATCTTCGATATTTCCAAACATTTTTCAGAATTTTTTCTTTATTTTCCAAACATATCTCAAACGAATGTATATGACATAACGGATATACAAAGATGTAATAATTTACACAAATGGTTGAAATGCGTCTCTGTTCGTAGTTGAAATTTTGCTTTCCTCTGAAGGATTTTTAGTTCCACTCCTTACCAAGTGATCAAATTTATAGTTTGAAAGAAAAAGTACTGAAACACACCTACTACTTTAATAAGCATCTCATTATAGAAATATTTTTTTTTTTTTTGATTTATTTTTGCGTTCAGAGAAGAAAACCTCTTCTAAGATTTCGTGGCTTTTCATATGACTCCAGTTGTAGGCATGCAATTTGTTTGTACACTACTGTTAATATTCTGGTGTAATATATTTTAAAACAGGTTAATATGAAACAATATCGTATGATGTTCTTACTTACTTATATTTTTACATGTGCATAACGTTTTATATGAGCTTATAAAAACTGCCAACAAAATTTAATTTTGCCTATTTGTCAATAAACCATCATCCTCACAGTATGTTTCATTCAGTACATATATCAGAGTTCGTTTGAAATCAGCATTCGCTATGCTATTTGTAAAAAAACGCTCGAGATGCCTAGAGAATTGTACCGTGTATATGCCCTCAACGGTTCATAAAATATTCAAAGGGGCTAAAAAATTTGCAATTAGTGCCCTGCTGCACATGTCTTCATTGATTGATTGATGAAGTTTACTCACCTCTAAAGAAACCAATGGCAGCCTTTCGAATGCAAAGGAATTATATCGAAGTACCAATCAAATGAAAATCTTTTTTCACAAAGAGCACAGAATCTGCAAACAATCTACACAAACTTTTCAATTGCACGACTCATCGGGAGTCCTGGCTTCGGTGGTCAAATTTCATCCTTGAGAGTTTATCCGCCAACGGCACACATTCTAGTAACAGAAGCCAAATTAACCCTGCAAAGCATGTAAAGCTTTCTGTTCGGAATTCAATCGTATTGTGCTGCATTCGATTGAATTGAACACCGGTACTGACCTCCTCGTGCATCAATGATTGACACAAACTTTTCAAAATCTCGCAGCCCTATTCCGCTTCCTATTCTCCTTTGAGGGATATTTTCAAACACATCCTTCGAGGGTGTGCTGCACACAATTTTTGCCAACTGACAGCCGTTCAAAAAGAACCCCCATCAGTCTTTGTGACACAGAGTGAAGAGCGGAGAGAAAAGCGCCACGTCGTAGGAACTAAATTTATTCAAAAAAGCTAAAATTTGAAAAGTTTTCCCATGTTCCCTTCGCTGGGTGTTGCTGGACGTGTAATTTTGATAAATATTTGAAAACTTCTCCATCAGACCGGGAAAAAGGGTTCCACTGACTCACTGACGGCGGCTTGGCTCTATGAACAAGAGTGAGTGCTAAGGAAGAATGAGGAGCTTCCCACAAACAGTTGTTAATTTTAACGAACAATTGAGTAGTAGATCATGTACGGATTCGCAGAGGATTCACATGCAAAGTTTGTCAGCTGTGCAGAAGTCAAAATAGTGCATTCTCGTTGTGGTAAAGAGGAAGGAATTGCATGGGTTGGAAAGTTTTTTGTGCAAAAAAGGCCAATCGTCAAGTTGGCGAATTTATTTCTCACGCTTGTCTCTCTTTTATGTTGTAAAAGCAAAAGATGGCAAAAGGGAAGAGCAAGTTTCTCAAAAGTTTCAGTTTCGAGTGTAAGGAAACGCAGCTGTTTGGGAGTTTGATATGAGAATTTTGTTTGGTTTGATCTTTAAAGGTTGGGGTTTTATGCCACTGATTACATAAAGTTTTATATAATTGACTTGAGTCCGACATATTTGTTAATGTTAGAAACGATCTAAATTAAACCAAACGATCGTTTGTCTAAGGCTGTGCCGAAAGACATTTGTTAATACGGGCAGAGATCCGCATACATTCTTTCTGCTGCACCCCTTAGAGTATTGTGCGGTTTACTAAACGGAGAAACTGAAGAGTTACGGTACGAAAAGAAGAACTTACATACATCCATAGGTATGTTTTTTCTAAGAGATCATAGCAGTCATCCTTGGTGTTGTCATTCTTCTTCTCTTTCGTGGCGTGAGCGCATATAAGGCTGATGTTCCCGAATTTAGCCATTATGCGGATTGTTATGAGACGTTCGCTCACGGAGTCATATCTCGAGACTTTTTGCCTAAGTCTACCTGAAGTTTGAATAACCGCTGACATCCTCTCTAGCAATCCCTATAGTATGTGTCGCAGTTTTCATTTTTTTCCTGTCCCTTCCTATAGCAATTCCTGGGCTTCGGTAATGTCTGCTTTGTAGTAGTCCAGGGCCTCCGGAAATTCTTCGGTTGCACGTGTCTGTTAATTTAACTCACATTCCACCCGCAGAACCGAAAATCGTTGTTCTTAAAACCTAGGTATGTGTTTCTGAACAAAACATATTTACGTGATTAGAAAGTTAGCCTTACGTACAAGTTAGAGAGTGGTAGGTCAGGCCCATTATTAAACTCTCGGGCAGAGGCGTTTATTATATACATTGCTTCATCACACAACGGGTGTTGTGATGGCTATCGAGGAGGCTGTATATCAACTTGACCTGTGCACTAGCAAGGGTAGTATTGACAGCCCGCCTTGTTAAACGCTATCCTGTTACCTCATCTGCACAGTCCTATGCCCCACACAATTTGGTCCACCCTCCCACCCTCGATTTCTACAGTTGGTATGTGTACATGTTGTTTCTTTTTTTTTAAATGTATTATTTGGCCGAAGGACTGTTGTGTCCATTTTCCAAATGGATCTTTTTTGGCCCAATTTGCATTCAAATTCTCCTAAATTCAACGGTGATTATACAATTTTTCCTAGAAAAAGAACGCTTTGTGGTCGATTTGCCTTCATTTAGATCTCTATTTTCTTAAAATGCAAACTAACCATTGGTGACCAAAAAACCCTCGGACATTCTCTAATTTTTTCGGAAATCGGTGAAATTCCATATCGTTTTTCTCTTGCCTTCTCAGTCATGGAATGCAATGCACTAGATCGCACTAGACCGCGTTATATCGTTTGAGGTGTGAATGCTATTCGTTCCACAAATTCTATGAATTCAAAAAAAAAAATTGCAAATGCATGGCAAGGAATCGCAATGCAAGAAGAAAGGACCACATGTTTTCCATCAAGTTTTCGTTTACAATGTGACTTAATTCAAAGATAAACATCGCCCCTCTAGTTGTAGTAGCTGAAAACACAATGATGGCTGCTGTAGTGAAAGAGGGAAACGTTTCCCGTCAACAGGAGACAAACTATATACATGCTCGAGTCCTTGGATTAAATTTATTACTTCGTTCGCTTTTTGCATTGCTCTAATGAGTAGACTGGGGGAGTATGTACGTTTCTACAATGTTCTTTGATAAATGTGAGGAAAGTTCTCGACCGGTTTTCGACTACCCTTGGAGTCTACATGGTTTTTTTAATGTGTGTACAAGAAGGTTTCAATAAAATAATGAACCTGGAGTGGAATGTTATTTCTTCCTTGAGGGAAAGGAATTAATGATACCTATACAACTTTGTTTTTTTTCCACGATTAATTCAAGTCATTTTTATTTCAGGTATGTTCCCGAGTGAATTTCGTTTTGGCGGGGGAAGGTTGTAAGTGGACTTGATTCTCATTGATGACTTTATTTCACTTTAAGTACAATTTAGATTGGTTTTGAGTTCATATGAAAATCACCGAGGCCGCGGCTGGTCAAATTTATTCACTTTTGTGTCCCGTTTGCAAGCGTTGGAGTTTCTGAAAGGGGGAATCAATATCCGCTTAGACAATCCCAACTTCAACAGCTTCTAAAATCTAAAAGAAACACAGTAACAACTTTTATAAATTATTGGGATGTTAAAACCTTATTTGAGGTAATGTGAATCGAAAAGAAGTGCTGAAGTGATGAAAGTATCGAAGGTGCCATGGGGAAGTGTTCTTTCTGCTAGAGAGCGGAAAAAGAAAACTATCGACGCAGTTCTGCGAAGAAGTTTAAGATAAATTACATTCCTTCGTCAAAGTTGTTCGACAACAGTGCCCGTTTTAGTTGTTGTTATCACTACCGCCCAAATTATATTTTTGACAGCTTGTTGTGTTCTTAAAATTTCTTTTGCAATTTACATCAAGATACCTGACATCGCTGGATTTTGCAGTTTATCCCACAAATTATTAAGGCGATGCTTTGCTTATGTACAAAGTATTGCTCTGTGTTAATAGAAAGTCATTTGCAGCCATCGTGGGTAAAATGAAAGTTTTAACCAAAGCGTCCATGTCTAAACATTACCCTCGTGTTAATTTTTTTGTTTTCAAAATGATACAAACTGCTAATCAACTTGATGTTTACAAGGACAAAATAAAGCAGAGGAAGAAAGTAGCCGTTTTGGCGTCTAGAATTCGATATAGAACAGAATTAAAAATACCTTAAGAAAGGTTCAGAACCCATCTCTTCTACTTGAAATTTGAGTTATTAAAAGCTTGGAAAACTCAAAGTAAAGCAATTAAACAGCTTCGAAAAAGTTCTGTGTTTTGCTTTCAAAAAATGTCAGACTAAAGATTGTGTTAGGTTGAATGCATGCCTTAACTGAATTGCATCTCCAGCTATAAGCAAATAGTTTTAATGCTTTTAGATGTATGAAAGTCCTCCTAGACGTGGTGATAATATATTGCTTTCCGTGGCTCTGATTCAAACAATTTTTGGGCCTTAAAGTCGTCATCCATCCATAAAATACAGCCATAATAAGCGTTGAAATTTTAATTAAGTTTAATAAGGTTGCACGGTAGTAAGAGTGGTCCTCCTCTATTCTTCTTTATAGATGCAATAAAAACAGGAACAAAAATTGCACCCAGAACTATCGGACGAGCAATGGATTCTTCACTTGCTTTCAATGCCCAATCCTTTCATGATCATGCAAAATAATATTAACGTTTCGACATACAGTGCACATAATTTTGCTGTTATTTTTAAATTATTATTTGTAATTTGCTTGCGAAGAGACAATACTATTAAGCAAAGATTCTGCATGCACATCTGTATGGTATTATTTAACTGTTAAATTTGTCCACGCATTCACCTTTCTTTTGAAAACCGTGTTCGCCTCACTCAATTTATTCATAATATCTAACGCGATCTTTATTTCACGGAATAATTAAGCGTATTTTGGTTGTTTCATCTTGATTTTCGACGATATGAACAAATTTATAATTTCTTGCATTTCATTTAAACTCAATTCCACCCTTGCCATTTTGGATATTTCTTTACAAAATTAAAAAAAAACGATACTCCTGCTTTTTCACACACCAGTCGTGAGCGCGTACCGTCTTTTTAAAAAGTGTTTGATTAAGCAATATTATCAGTTTTAAGCAAACTTCTATGTGTAGAATTTTGAAACTGTTAAGAAAATAAATGAATAAATTTATTAAAATTTTGTTTTTAAACTGAAAGCCTAAACTGCTTCATTCAATAATCTTTCATCGTCTTTAATAAAGAGAATCTTGTCACCAAATTTTACGGTGAACCGAAACTTTTGAAAGTACTGAAAAAGAGAAATGAACCACTATATATATGTGTTTCCAAACTATGTGGGCATAACTTCCAATGAGTTGGAAATGAGTTTCTAAATTTACCTGTACGTACGTAAAAAACCCCTAATTGGGTAAACCACCACATGACGGAGAATGACAAAAAGACAATACAATTTTTTGGGGTTCTACAGATTAAACTTATTGAGTAAAACTAATGTCTTCCTTGAGTAAAAAAAAATCTTCACCTTCGGGTTTATTCAAAATTAAAAGGGAAAAAAGCTTAAGAGAAGAGACACGATCCATATAGAAAAATATGAAAACCTAAGGAACTGAGTTTTTATAGAAACAGCATTCACGAAAATGTCAAATTATGTTTAAATCACAACAACTAGGTTCTACAAACTGTTGACGAAAATTCATATTTCAAAATTCAAATGGCACAAATAGCATATGATGCCCCATGTTATTGCAATCTTTGTCCTTAATTTAAGCGAAATTCGATTTATTATTTGAAAGATTCTCCAATAGATAAACCTATCAATCTCCGATTCCAATTATGATTTAATCCCTCCCCAGCTGAAAGTTAGCGAGTATTGGGATAGACAAGAAATAAGAAAGAAATCATTTCATGTCCGACCCCGCGCCTAACAGTGGCAATCTAATTGACCAATTAACATGAATTTAATCGCTGAATCTATTTCAGATGAGCTCCAGCCGATGTAAATTAAATAAGTTCTCTGTAGCAGTCGTTCACAGACCTCTGCGGAGTACGCATGTGTTTCGGCTTCTGGGAAATATAATATAATCTCAGTATTTTGAAATTATGAAAAAAACTAGTAGTTTTAAGAGAGATCGGTAGCTAGAAATCCCAGGTTCAAATCCCGTGGGGAGAATTTCTTTTTTTTATTCAAATTAAATAAAAACACTAAGTTTGAGTGAGAATACGGAGAGTGACGAGAAACCCGAGCAACCCGAACAACAACAACTACAGCAGAAGAAGCAACAGGAGAAAACGCAAAAGACATAGCAGCAGCAGAAACAAAAGGAACCAAACAATATACAGAGCTCCAAGCTACGCCTAGTTGAGGGCGACGAAGTCCAATTCGTAGGGGTTCAGCCTTTTAACATAGCGGCGGCAAAAGCGAGTAAGAAGGCACTGCCCTTCTTCGAGGTTCAGGTATCCCACGGAACTAAAATTGACAAACTACAGAAAATCCGTTTCGCACGTCAGGGAGAACTGCAATATGGAGTTCCACTGCGCACGATGCACATTCAGCCACAACAAAGCGGAAAGCCCGTTAGGAAAGGAAGAGGTCGCAGATAAGACGCTTTCAAGTGTGTACTCCACGAATAAAATATCTCCGCCAGAAAGTAAAGGAGGAAATAAATAAAAAACAAGTAGAAGACCGGCCAGGGGCCCGCGCTCCAACTACTACTGAAACGCCGGTCATCTCCTACGCCCAAACGGTGTCAGGTAGCGAACCGGCACAATGGACTGTGCGAAAGGCTGCCCGGCTCCTATTGCCAGGCAACCCGAGACAGAACATAAGGGATGTAATGTCTTCCATCGAGTCGATGCAAGCGCAGATGATTGCCTTGCTGATCCTAGCGGTGAATGTAAATTCGCTCATAAGGATCGAACAAAAACTAACTCTCCCGAACTTGTTGCAATCTTATGATCCTGACGTGCTGATGGCTAGCGAAACTAAGCCAAACCAAACGCGTAATCTCAATTATATTACCATATAATTAGAAGAGACCCACCCCAATCTAATAGAGGTGGCGGGGTGGCCCTCTTGATTAAAAGTAACATTTATCATTAACTGTTTGTAATCGCTACCTATACCAGAACCTCAAAACACTAATTTTCTTTCGGAGCTCGAGGCTCTCTTCTCTAGCCTCCGCCTTAATTCGAAAGAAAATTCATACATTTTAGCCGGAGATTGGAACGCTAAGCAAGCTGAATGGAGAAACACTGTTTCGAATGAAAGAGGTAATGCTCTTTTAGAGTGGTTTCCCAGAAGCGGGTCCTAACTGGATGTGATGCTAATCGACAGAGGACTAACAATACTAAACGTGGAACGACATACGAGGAACTGCTTGACACGAGGAACTGTATGACAGTGATCACTGTAGTCTCGCCGCGGTAATACAGCTCCCGAATAAGCTGGAGGAATAATTGCAATTGCTGCTGTTTTCCACAGATTGTCAACGAGACTCGTAATCCAAATCACGACCTGGAAAACAGAGCCTTGCTAAACTATGTCTGTCTGCGGACTGAAATAAGTTAATGGCGATCCGAGAACGCTGGTTTCAACAGATTCAGTGAAGATCTTCCGGCAAATAATGTCGCCGCCGATAATGGAAACAATTCCACCCTTATTTTTAAAGACGAACTCCAAGGTATCCTCAACTCACTAAAGAACAACAAGTCAGTGGGAATAAATGGGATACTAAATATTGTTCTGCGCCATCTACTTTCTGAGGCGGTGGACGTATACACAACTCTGTTCAACAATGCGTTGAGTAATGCATATTACCCGGTTCATTTGAAAACAAGTGTGGTATAACAACAATTAATACCGTAGAACCAATTTCGCTTCAGGTCGGGGCACGACACCATTCATGCCGCGTCTAAATTGGTTTCCGATATCTAATGAAACAAAAATAAAACACAGTGCACAGGAGCCTGCTTGATTGACATGGAAAAGGCATTCAACACCGTACGGTTAGGAAGTCTCTTCCTCAAGTTGGTCCGGCTCGGCATTCACGAAACATTGCTATATATGATCTATGACATGGTAACAGGTAGGAAGTTCGTTGTGAAAAATGGCAACGAAATTTTCACATATAAAAACAAGGGGCGGTGAGTTCGCCGATCTTGTTCACTATATTTTCTAGCGATCTTATAGGTTCTATGCCTATCATTATAGCGTTTGCTGATGATCTAATCGGGTACAAATTAGGTCCGAAGGTAGAAGAAATAAACGGTTTGTTGCAGAGTGACTTCGATGCAATTCAGCGATTTTGCGACGAATGGAAGTTGAAAATCAACTACCAGAAGTGTGAAACTATCCTTTTCAGAAACCCGCTGTCCAGAGCCTCAAGGGAAAATGAATTGGCTCAAGTTAAGCATAGTTGTTCCACTGGGGTGGCCATTTACCGTGAAAAGTATAGTAAGATATCTAGGCATCTGGTTGGACCAGTATCTATATGTTGGTAACCATGTAGGTGCTGCTCTGACCAGGGCTAAAAAAGCCTTCGCTATGGCATAAGGCCATAGGAAAGTTTTACAGCTTTTTCAGTTAACTTAACTCCAGAGTGAAGGTAATCTGCTACATAGCTCTCGTCCGGCCAATCATGGTATATGGTATGCTTATCCTGTGTGGTAAAACTTGAGTCCTTCCCAAATGGAAAAGATGAGGGTGTTCAAGAGGCGGTGCTTGCGGGCCTGTCTTTGTTTATATCGAACACCAGAATCTCAGTACAAGAAATTGTACCCAATGAGGTTCTGTACAACGAGACAAATCTTATAAGGATAGATAATTTTATTATTTAGTTAATTCGGAGTCGCACTGCTTGTGGCATGGCTTCAACCAACATCTTTGGGGTTTACTACCCAAATGAAATGTACCAAGGTACATCTTAACGACTTCATTCCGCCTGAAGCTTTCCTTAATTTATACTCGAAAGGCCTGATACAAGATAGGGAAGGCTGCCCTATCAATTTACACGTAGCATGCCAAACAGTAGAAAGGCAACTCCAAATCGAGCCGGACGTCGCTGGCAGCCACGAGGATCTCCTACGGTTCAGTAGAGCGATTTCTGCCGGCGATAGAGCAGGTTCTGCCAAAGAACGGCAGTTTTACTGGTGGTTGCACCAAAACCAGCTTTCGATGCCGCTAGCTTCGTAAGGTGAAAATGGCATAGTTAAGTCATTGGGGCCAACTTACATAGGTTCATATAGATTTTAGGCATTTTATAAAAATAAAAAGAAAAAAAGAAAAAATAATATAAAAAAATACAACAAAAAATAAAAATTGAAAATATAAACAAAAAACAACGAACACAAAAAAAAAACAAAATAAGAAAAAGGTGCACCATGACGTATTAGATATATATGCATGTAAAGCATATAAATAAAACATACGTCCTGCTGCATGCGCCCGTATCATATTACGGACATATTCAAGTTTAATGTAAATAGCTAAGTTGGAATAGGCCTTGACGTAAGTTACTGGTAATTACTTCTTATTTTAGCATAAGTTTTTCTCTTAATATTAAGTTAAGCTAAGTTTAGTTAAGAATATCATCCCTAATTTTTTTTCAGTTTCTTGGGGGAAAATTAACAACAAAATTAGGGTAATTACAACAAAAAAGATTGAATTAAAGAAGACGAAAGGCAAAATCAAAATAAACCTAGGTTAGCGTACAGTACTTGTTGGAAGTCAGTAAGTCAGGATTAAGATCAATAGATTAGATAGGTAAGGTAGTTTAAGTCTTTTTTTTCTAGTATTTAAGTAACCTTTGTAAGTGAATAAAAAAATGCAATAAAAAAAAAGTTATCTGTAGCCTGCCTGCATCTAATCGGCGAGTTTTGCGAATGTCAACATACACGAAATTCATTGAAATTAATTCACCTAATGCACCCCCTGTGGCGTAGTGGGTAGAGTGCGACACTCACACGCCGAAAGGTCTAGGTTCGACTCCCAACTCAGCACCAATTCTTCGAGTTTTTCCGGCACCACCTCTTTCGAGCTGCTGATAACACTCAAAGAGTAATAACTGTCTAAGAAATCTTCTCAAATCTCGCCGTTCGGAGTCGGCAAAAAACTGTAGGTCTCTTCTATTCGTGGGAGAACAGCAGCACGCACAACACGAGTAGTTGATGAGCAAGCTAGGCCCTGGTCTCTCTTCGGACTGTAGCGCCAACAATTATTTATTATTAATGCACCCCCTCCTTTTATTTTGCAGCCATTCCACGAAACCTGACCTCTGCAGAGGTGGTCGTCCATATAAAGACTCTCTAATTTCCAATTACTTTATTTACACATAATTAGACTTCCACCTCGAACCGCCGACAGACAGCCGTGGCGAAAGGAATGAAAATTCCCCAGCAGAAATGAATTATTCCCCCGAAGTCGGGTATCCCTTTAAGTTGCAAGGCCGTGGATAATTAGCTCCGTGATTTATGTCGGCTCTTAACGATTGGCGAGGTTAAAAAATTCCCTCAAAATCTGCTCCTGCTCATTAGATTCTCACAAAGATGGATGATGCCTTGATTGTTACGCCTGAAGAGCTGTACTCGACTAGGGCATGAATAATTCAATTGAATTCATCACAATTACCGTACCATAAATGCAGCAGTCCCCAGATGAGGAAGCTCGAGAAAGGGATTTTCCCATGACTGTCGAAGTTTAATTACACAGGGATTCACACATGTGGACAGGGAGATTTAGGACAATGTGGAATTAATAATGGTAATAATGTAATGTAATAATGGGAAGCATGGTTTGATGCCAAAAATGTTTGATTTGAAACCTGTGAGAGGATGTCGAGCTCTGTGGTATTTCGAAAAGAATGACGTTGTCAATGGACGGATTTTAATTTTATAACCATCTTCTGTGCTTCTGTTTGTTAGCTGTTTGGTCCGTATGCTTATCAGGTACACCTGCGTTTAGAATGGTTAATAAAGGTGTGTGCCTGTCATTGCTTCGTTTAGATTAGGCACTTAGTGGCACTTAGGAAGATGTAATTCTTTTACTTTCGAAACTGTCCGATAATCTGTCTTGAAAATCTATTTAAAAATAGGTTGTTATAAAGTTTAAAGTTAAAATGCTACTGAACTGAGTATTAGAGTAAATTATGTACGCGGTTTCTTCTTCTGCTTTATTTTATATGTAGTTATGTATTTTGAGTGCTCATGAATTTGTGCACACGAGGCAAGGTGGCATACACCTACCCCATGGCGAACACTGGGTAGCCATTGCAAAACTTATTATATGGTGAAGCAAATCTAGGGTTAAATATGGCCATGGCTTACCAGTCTATGGGTTGCCTGGACCGGACAAAAAATAATAAATTAAACCACCGCGCTTGCTTCAAAAAGAGGAGGCAGCACTTATTCGGATGCTGACTTATTGTTCAAGGCAGACTTAAGCGAAGAGCCTTGATTTACGATCGCGTTGGCGAACGCCTCATGACATTTAGGAACAAAGCTATGCTACCAAGACTGTTCAACACTCAGTTGAGAAAGGAGGACATCTTTGTTGGAGTCATCGGGAAACATAGGCTGCACAGCATCACATCCGGAAACGGACTCAGGCTGTTGGATTTCGCCTTTGGACTAAAATTTCCTATGGCTAGCACACATTTCCCACACCTGAACATTCAACAAGGAACCTGGCGATCCTTGATCAATCCTCCGTCAGTCAGATTGATCACGTTGCGATCAATATCAGACAATCCTCCGTATTCCCGATGTCCGAATCTCTCGAGCTGCCTACATCGACTCGGATCATCATCTTGTTGTAGCCAAGATAAGAATAAGACAGACAAATACGATTTGACGTAGACCGATTACTGAGACCTTTGTCAACTGAGTTAACCTTGGCTCGAAAGAAAGCATGCCCGATGAGCGGAATCTTAGTGCCGTTTGTCCAGTTCACAGAAAAGGAGACCATTTGGTCTGCGCTAACTATCGAGGGATTGGCCTTCTCAACATCTGCCATGTCATATAAATAAAGGTAACATAAGGCTGTCAAATATCTCCTTTCCGCTTTTTTGCTCTTCATTCAATGCTTTATAAAAATTGTTACAGTGATCGGGTATAGTTCAAATATGCGCCGTTTTATTCGATAATTTGTTTCCACCTAGACGGCAACTTAATAATACCCCCTCGTAGAAGCCACTCTCCTTATTCGCGACCTACTCGGACAGCCACTTCTCACAAGCCTCCTTTGAGTTTAACTTCACATCACCAAGGGCGTTCGCCATGGACAGGAACAGGTGGTAATCACTTGGCGCTATGTCCGGGCTATATGGTGAATGCGATAAAATCTCCCATCCGAGCTCCCGTAGCTTCTGACGAGTCATCAACGAGGTGTGTGGTCTGGCGTTGTCCTGGTGGAACACTACACCCTTCCTGTTGGCCAATTCTGGACGCTTCTGGTCGAACGCCTACTTCAAGCGGTCAAGTTGTTCAAAGTAGATGGTAGAATTAAGCGTCTGGCCATATGGGAGCAGCTCGCAGTGGATTATTCCTTTCCAATTCCAAACACATAGCAAAACATTCCTGGCCGTCAATACCGGCTTGGCCACCGTTTGGGACGATTCACCGGATTTCTACCACGACCGTTTTCGCTTGATATTGTCGTATGTGATCTATTTTTCGTCGCCAGTCACCAGCCGCTTCAAAAATGGGTCGAGTTCGTTCCGTTTCAGCAGCATATCGCAAGCGTTGATTGGGTCCAGAAGCCTCAAATCATGCGGCACCCAAACATCCAGCTTTTTTTTTGCATCCAGCCTTTTGCAGATAGTTAAAAATAGTTTGGTGGCTAACTCCCATCTCCTGGACGAGATGCCGTATGCCGGTCTAACTCGATGATTTCCATGATTCGATCGGTATTCGTTGTTACAGGCCTTCCGCCGACTGGCTTATCCATAGTGTCGTTTCCACCGGCTCTGAATCGTCGAAACCATTCCTCCGCGGTTCGAAGTTATAGAGTACCATCCCACAAAACACCATTAATCTCACGGAACGTTTCTCTAGCGGATTTGCCTTTAACGAAGGAAAACTTTAAAATAGCGCGAAGTTCGGCGTTAGTAAACTCCATGTATACAAGTCTTTAACTGTTGAATGCAATATCCAAACTAATCATGCATAGCGTCGTTTTGTAGGTTATATCAAGACCTTGTTTAATATTGCCAGATACATAGTCGGAAAATTCAAAAGACAAAAAGCGGAAGGAGATATTTGACAACCTTTTATATCATTATACATCGCAAACAACACAGGAAGCAAATACCTATAGGATTAAATCATTCATGAGGGACAGCTTTTTGAAGTTTTATTTAAGTTCGGGGAAAATTTATTTTTAACAATTTGGAATATGTAGCATTTCGTTTCGAGCGTCATTTCATGTCTGCCTTTATGGAAGGAATTTAAACATACTCGTGCATATAAGGGCAGAAATTATGAGTAGGGACAAAACAGTCAAACAATTCTTTCATTCAAACCATTGATGAATTGCCCTTACCAGTTTTACTCACTGTCATAAATCTCTGTTGTGGTTGACAACTTGAGTAAAGTAGAGAAAATGGTCCAGACGTCAAAAGGCAAGGCCGGCTTTCTCTTATTTTCGATTGTTTATTTACAATACATTTTACAAAATGAATGACATCTTCTACCAGGATGCCGCTATGTGCTTATCCCCAATAGCTTTGTACAAATACATTTGCTCTTATAAACTTTTCAAACGATGAACAAGTTTTTACATAAACATAAATCATGTCTAAAGTGTAAATAAATTTTGTATAAAAGGAAATCCATTCGTTTTGACATTGCGTTTATAAAAGTTCCATTGGACAGATAAATGCGTGCTTCGAAAACGCAAACGAAAAACAGATCTACGGAAGCATCTTATAAGAAATAGCGACCCAACAAAAGTTGTGATGGGTATTACATTCAACTTTGATATAGAATATATATAATATATATAGAAATAAGGCCAATGTTATCCCTTTACAAATAACACATCACTCAATTAGTACCAAACTAATTATTTTTGTTAGTGGCGCACCCTATATATTCCGGACTTTTGTGCCAGCGGTTTTCCAATCCTCGAAGCTGGTTCAATATGCACTGTTTGGTATGCCCAATGAGCTCTCTCAACGATTCGGTTTGTATCTCCTCAATCGTCTTTTTTTTACGAGTTACTTCAATATTGGAAAGAGGAAAATGTCGGAAAGGCCTAATCTAATGCTTTCGGTATCTGTGGTATGATTACGGTATTATATTTGGCACAAAAAAAAAATACGAAGAAGCGATGACAAAAAAACAGGAGCGTTATCGTCATGCAAAGGACTTGAGCTCCAAGAAAATCGTATCAATGAAACCCAGTGCATAGTCGTATAAGTAGAAAGCAGTGATTTAAGCTTCAAAAACAAAAAGCATCTTGGCCGTTCTTATTGACGCCAAAAAAAAAACACAGTTCGATTGTACATGGTGTGACCAGGCAATCGTAGTGTGGTTATAAAAGAGCTGTTAGATCCAGGTGAAACTAATGATGGAAAACTTTAAAATCTACAGCTAATGCGTTGGAACTGTGTAAGCGAAAGTCATGACAAGGTGATTTTATAACATAATAAATCGTGAATGAAGCCGTCAAAAATTACCCGGAATTGCTGAATATAATTAATTTACTCAAACTGTCATTTTCTCGAGACTCTCCAAGTTGTAAACTGTTTTGGAGGGTCGCGAGTCTTATGAAAAAAAAAACAATGAAAGATTGGCGGATGAGAAAGCCCTTAGTCTTTTCGAGAGATAAGCTTTTCGTGCGATTTTTGGTCCTGTTTGCGTTGACGGAATTTGGAGGAGACGATTTATTGACGAACTCTGTGGACTGTAGAGCCACATGCGCCTGGTCAAGCGTCTTTGACTAAGAAAGATGACTAGGATACTAACGGGGGATCATAGGCCTGTTCACGCGAGGTAACACTGTTGATTGCGCTCAACAAGGCGAGTTGCCAACATTATCCTCGTTAGCGCGCAGGTCAAGTTAACATACAGCCTCCTCACGGCGCCCCCTGGAAAGCCATCGCACCCCCGGTGTAAGATGAACAAATGTATGCAGCGAACCTTTCTGCCCGAGGGCTTAAATAATGGGTCTGGCCTACCAGCCTGTGGGTTGTGCGTGAGGGTAACTTCATCACCACGTAAAAACCTTTAGTTGAGAAAAACCCCTATGCCTCGGATAAGGAGGGATCAACTGTTGACGACCCCAGCAAACGATTTAAGGACTACGATTTTCGGTTTCGCAAATGGAATGTGAGCTCCCTTAACAGGCCACGTGCAGCCAGGCGGAGGCCCTTGACTGCTACAAAGCAGACATTACCGCCTTTCAGGAAGTGCGATGGGATGAGCCCGGTAAGAAAACTATATAAAACCGCGACATATACTACAGCGATTACTACAGAGAGAGAAGGCAGCGCTTATTCGGATGCGGATTTGTTGTTGGAGGCAGACTTAGGCAAAAAGTCTTGAGCTACAACCCCGTCAGCGAACGCCTCATGACAATCCGCATCAAAGCAAAATTCGGGAACATGAGCCTAATATGTGCTCACGCCCCGACAGAGGAGAAGAATAACAACACCAAGGATGACTTCTATGATCTCCTAGAGAGAACATACGATCGATGCCCCAACTATGAATGAACTATGACAACAAGATGGTTCTAGGAGACTTCAACGCTCAGCTGGGAAAGGAGGACATCTTTGCTAGCGTCATCGGTAAACGAAAACACATCCGGAAACGCTCTTATGCTGTTGGACTTCGCCTCGGGGCGGACCCTCTCAGTGGCTACAACGCGGTTCCCGCACCTGAACATCCACAAGGGAACCTGGGGATCCCCTGATCAATCAACCGTCAACCAGATTGGTCACGCTGCGATCGACGTCAGAAACTCCTTCTGTATTCTCGATGTCCGATCCTTCCGAGGGGCAAACATCGATTTGGATCATCACTTTGTTGTAGCCAAGGTAAGAGCCCGGATATCGAAAGACCAACGGGTTCGAAACAGACCAAAACGGTTCGACGTCTGAAGGCTAAGATCGTAGCCGATTGCTGGGAACTTTGCCAGTAAGTGAGGGGAATACAAAGCACATACTGTCATCAAGGAAGGACACACAACATCGACGTCTCGGATAGAATGTCACACTAGGCAGCAGAAACTTCGAGGTAGTCAAGGATTTCGTCTACCTCGGCTCCGCGGTAAATAGGGACGGATGAAGAAGCCCTTAGTCTTTTCGAGAGAAAAATTTTGTGTGCGATTTTTGGTCCTGTTTGCGTTGATGGCATCTGGAGGAGAAGATTTAATGACGAACTCTATGGGCTGTACAGCGACATGCGCCTGGTCAAGCGTCTACGGATACAACGCTTAAGATGGCTAGGCCATGTAGAGCGTATGGACACCACTGTTCCGGCCCGAAAAGTCTTTGAATCCCGGCCATTGGGATACCGCAACAGAGAACGGCCTAGGCTAAGTTGGCGCACACAAGTGGAGAAGAACCTCAACCAACTTGGAGTGCTCAACTGGAGGAAGCTGGCGAAAGACCGTGCTGGCTGGAGAAGCATGTTAGTTGAGGTATATGTACACCCCGGACTGTAGCGCCACAACAAGAAGAAGAAAGCTATGCATAAACTGTGTTTGCAGGAACAATATTAGACAAGAAAATGCAAGAAATGTTGAGAAAAATTAACTCAAACTTAATCTGTGCTTTTCACTAAGACTAACAGATAATATTTCTTTCCGCATAAAGTCCAACCTTTTTCATCCACATTTGTTCTAAATAGTGTTTGTGTCACGGGCTGTATTACATGGTGCCCACTGCTTGAATTAGGAGTCGTTAAGCTCTTTTATTAATAGTCCTGTTACGGAAAAAATATCCCTTTAGGCTTACAAAACAATCATATCACAGTCGTTTTAAGAAAATTTTATTGTACATCAGAGCAGTATTTTTACAATAATGGCACAATGGCTTAATGCTATAATTATTTGTCGTTATACTAAGCATACAATCTTCACAAATATTGATAATTACATACATAAAGTATATACAGTATATTAAGTTAAGGCAAACATAGGATTTATGTGAAACTCAAAAACTAGAATTGTCGAAGAAAATTCCGTTGTGCTTTCACTTATGACCCTTTTTGTTCAAAATATTGCACACCTTCTCTAATCACTTTGATTCTTTCATGTCGTAATTCACACAACGCATGTCTTAGACACATTATTTGTCGTCAATAATATTTCCCCGGTATGACCTTCGAACCGTGGCACCCAATTTCCATATTTTTGAATGTTCTTTGCTGAGTCGTTTCTAACAATTCTGTGAGGTGATATTGCACGGGTCTTGATCCAGAAGAGCATCCAATTCCTCACTATTAACCTTTGCTCTTTGCATATGAGGCTAAAATAATAACTTTTGAAACGTCGAAACCACTCTCTACAAAGTTTATCAGTCGAACCAGATTCATCATAAGTTGGTCGTCTAGAAAACTTTATATTCAATAAAAAAATATATAAAAACTTCCCGTAAATATTGTTTGTCGAAGACATGTGGGGACATTTTGAAAGAGGTAAAAATAATGTTGTTGTCTATAATAGACGTTTCTGTACACTAATTATTTCAAACAAATGTCACACTCTTCCAATAACGTACCTTATTTCATCGGTTCCAAAATCAGCCAAACCTTTCCGGGAAGTTACCGGGATGGTATTTTCAATTAAAACTATGTCCCCGACGCCTTTGCTGGATATGCACCACCACACCATCACAGATAATTTACCAAATTTAACGGTTGGAATGATGTTCTTGTTAAGCAACGATTTTAATGGTTTGCGCCACACTCTATTGGGCCCCTCTTTGTAATACAATATTATTTTTGTTTCATCACAAAATATGGCATCATCCTAGTACTCGTTAGGTTACATGCTATACTCTGTAGCAAATGATAAGCGTTTCTGTACATTTTGAGACGAAAGTAATGGTTTTTTCCGTGAAACTCTTATTGTGTACTCATTCTTTATCAACACAAATGGATATTTGAGAGTTTTCATGCACTTTTCTTAGTAAACAGCGCTTATTTCTCTCCGATAACTTTTTTGGCCTGCCTTTTGGTGCAATATTTTCTAACCAATTTTGGGTTCTGCTCTGTTAATTATATTGTAAATGGTTTTCTTAGGTAAACCAAATGTCCCGGTCATTCCTTTCACACTTTTACCATTATAATGGTTACGTCAAATGAAATTCTCCTACCAGGCATATTCAAATGAATCAAACAGCAGAAGTAATAATGGATAATAATGGAGCGAATGTATTAGTATTCCTCAAAATATTACTCATTTTTTCTATTTCTGGCGATTCGAAAATCCAGGTTTCACCAGGTTCAGTGACTATCTTCTGACATATATACTTCTTCATACTTCAATATTCATCAGATGTTCACCGATACGCTTCTGGTGTACACACAGGCTTCTCCCGCTCAATATTCACTATTACGAACTCACATTTACACATGTTTCTCTCGCGTAATATTCACTTATACTTTGAAAGGAAAGAATGCCTATGGAGTATCACATACAGTTTCGGTTTTCTTCCTCTTTTTTCTTCCTTTTGAACGGCTTTGCAGTCACAAATACTGTGCCGCGCGCAGTTATACGTATACCTAAGCTGTTCGACTATGAGGGATTTGAGTATTAGTGATAGTTTTGTATCACTTAGGATATTATAATATTCGAGAACGAATATATATTATAAGGTAATATCTGCAAATATTAGTATTGACCCATCTCTAATAAAAAACATTTTCGCTTTCGACTTCCTACGTCTCATACAGAAGAGAAAATAAAAAAGCCACTATAAAGGTACGTTTTGAACTATGTATGTAATGCGAAAAGGATGCGGAATAGAATGTGTAAAAAATTTCTTGACAGTTAATTTGTTGTTCCTGTTTGTTTTTTGTTTTTTTTTTGTTCTTATTGTTATGCTATATGTTATATGTATATATGTTGTTTATGTAATTTACTTTTGAAAACATGAATTGTGGAAATAAAAAAAATTGGTGAAATAAAGCTTAAAGTATCTAATATTGAAGCAAGAAAGTAGAAATTTATGTTTTTTTACCTAGTGTTAACACTTTCTTGACAAGATGTATGTCTTTTTAGGGTTATTTTATGGGGTTCTGGTCATAGCCCTTCAGTAGTGTCCTTGGACAAAATAGTTTTTATTTTAATTTTAATTTTCCAACAGCCAAATTCACGACAAAGGTGTATATTAACTTCTTGATATCATTGCTAAAAACTATTAAAATATATACACTGCTGTGCAAAATAATAAGCACACTTGGTTACTTATTCCCTCTCGCTCCGTCTAACACTCTGAGTGCTGATACGGACGCTTGATCTTCTATTATTTTTGCTGGATCTGAATAAAGGTTAAAATAAGAGCAAACAGATGCCTCTAGTTTGTTTACTTCAGTAGTTCAGAGCTATTGGTGGAAGTAAGTCCATATTTACATGTGCAAATAAATAAGCACACAAAACTTTTCAAACTACGATTTTCAGACGTTATCTTTTTTTCCACTTTTACATTGTAAGTAATAAAAGTATTATTAAAAGAATAGATTTGACAGTTACAATTGTTAGTGTATTTGAAGAAAAATGGGTCGGAGTAAGCATTGCTCACCAAAGCTAAGAAAAATTATAAACCAGCTAAGAAGTAAAGGGCAATCATTGAGAGCCCAAAAATGTTACTCGCTCCTTAGGAATGTTATAACCAAACAACGAGGTACTTGAGAAGATCCGCATTTTAAAGCGGGGATCAGAAATTTGAACTTAAATTAAACAAAATTCGAGCACAACGTGAGTTGTATTTTGGACAGTAAAGAACAAAACCGGAAAAATCTTGTCTGACCGAAATGACAGTCTGACTCAAATTGTCTTTACTCCTTTACTTGCTCTATTTGTGTTTTAAACGTTCCTTTCCTAAAATGCCAGTTGGTTAAAAACGCGGTGTGTTTTTATTCAAAAGTACATCAGAAAGTAATATATTTATATAATTGAATGCATTTTGTATACTGTAAGCTACGGAATGGATGCAATCAGTATGCTTATATGAACAAATAAGCTATGTAGCCTTTAGGGCCTCCATGATACCTTATGACCCATGTGCACATTCTGGTAGTTAGACGCTAGTTCGAATTCTATAGCCAATTAGGGAGAGACTTTTTAAAAATTGATATTTAAGCCTTAAATCTTTAAAAGTTTGATTTTCTTTGGAAGCTGTTTTGTTCTTTCGAGTTGAAACGCTTTTGTGCTCAAATATTCCAATGAAAACCGACAGTCGAAAAGAAAAACCATCAAATTTATCTT
Source organism: Eristalinus aeneus (assembly GCA_955652365.1). NCBI lineage: Eukaryota > Metazoa > Arthropoda > Insecta > Diptera > Syrphidae > Eristalinus > Eristalinus aeneus. The sequence continues at coordinate 86,548,227 of OY019131.1, read as the reverse complement.
AAAAACAACTTTACTCCTTTTACGATTTTCTAACGAGCGCTTATAAATTCCAGTCGAATAGTTACGGCAACCAAGCAACTCCCCACCCCATTTACTGCTCATTCCCTTGTCTTTTTCCATTTAATTCTCATTTGCCTTACCGGCACCTACACAAACCTGTAAATTCCGATCGAAGGTCTGTGTAATATCCACAAATCATATGTTTCCAAACGATATAGTTCGTCCTCTCTGCAGTGTCTTATCAGGCAGAATCGTTCTGCTCAGAATTATCTGTCCCACTTCCATACATCCGGATCGCAATCACTCTTATACTCGAAACAATTTCCTTCATTGACATGTTCATTGCAATGTGACAACTGTTTCATTCACTCCCTCTTTCTCCCTGCATATAGAAACTGTTCTCACTCCCATGGTTTAATAAAGAGCACGTGTATTCGTACAGACTTCCGTAATACCCAAGGCAGCACTTGCGGAGCAGACATGACCCACAAAGCAATAAATATGTTCTGACCACACCCCACACTTGAATTAAACCCATAACCAGCTCGTTTCCGACGGACACGTCCTTTGACCAATAATGCATCTCATATTATTTTGTTACTTTTTGTTACGTCTGTCGTTGGTTCCTTATGGAATGGCTGCCATATTGCTTTATTCACAAAAAGTATCGATATGACAAAGTAAATACGAGGGGCCTTCAATATACAGTGAACCAAAATTAAAACTAAAACACTTATAACCTTCAAATTAAACTTGAAATATCTCACCCGTTATTAACATATTAAAACGAAATAAATTGCATATGAGACTCCAGTTTAATACGGTTTCAGTACTCCAAACATATATATTGTTAATTTTTTAATTTTAAAAACTTAAGGTTTAAATCAAAAAAAGTGCAAATTCATCGGCCAAAAAAAACTTGTTTTCCAAGACCAGAAATAATGTACCGTTGATTTTATATCCTTATCTTTGAACAAAGATTACCTTCACTATTCTGTCCAGTTCTTTACAATTGCATATTTATGTAATTAAATTCTGTTGTTGAAAAAATGGAAAACAAATAAACGTCCCGTGATATGAAAGCTTTAATAATTGATTATTATGAACAAAATTATAGTATTCGCGAAGTTTCTTCAGTGCTTAACCAACCTAAATCGACAATATTCAATATTATGAAGTCTTTTAAGGATAACGGTTTCCTTCATCGCGTTTCGAGAAGTGGAAGTAATTCCGAAATTTCTACGAAAACTTATTACCACCCTTATAAGTCTTCGTATACTTTAATCTAGAAACCCGAAGGAATCAACTGTGAATTTGCCAAAACTTTGAAGAAAGAAAAAATTGCAGAAGTTCATCCGCAAACAGTGCGCAATTTTTTACATAAAAATGATCTAAAACCCCGCACACCTCGCAGCCTTATCAGAAAGAAAGTATGCCAAGGAGAAGACGGATGAGTTCTGCAAGGAGAAGACGGATGAGTTCTGCAATCAAGTAATTTTTTGTGACGAATCAAAATTTAACATTTTCGGTGGTGATGGTCGACGCTTTGTGTGGAGGAGGGACGGAACTGCTTTTGGATCCCAAAAACGTCACTTCTACAGTTAAGCACGGTGTTGAAAGGAATTTCGAAAAAGAGCCCTTTGTACCTGAGAAGAGTTAAAGACAGCATTGTATGAAGAATGGCAAAAATTTCCATCGGCTGTAACAAAAAACCTGGTCGGAACGATAAACAGAAGATTGCAGGAAGCTATAAAAGCAAAGGGACAACACACAAAATATTAAAAAAATAATTATTTTCATTTTTTTGTAATTGTCCCAGGTTTTTTTTTTGTCCGATGTATTTGCACTATTTTTGATTCAAACCTTAAGTTTTTAAAATTAAAAAATTAACAATATATGTGTTTGGAGTACTGAGACCGTATTAAACTGGAGTTTCATATGCAATTTGTTTCGTTTTGATATATTGAAAAATGTCTGAGATATGTAAAACTGAATTTGAAGGTAAAAAGTGTTCCAGTTTTTTTTGGTTCACTGTATTCTCGTTATCGGGGTGAAGCTGAAGTTATATATATAAATTGACTTACTTATCAAGTAATGTTCGTTTTATTTTCATTCTTTCTTTTCCCTATTCTTCTAGAAGCGGTTCTGCTTACGAAAGGGAAGAAACATTACGCATATATCTTCCAGCACTCAGTTAAATACGAGGTAAAATAAAGAGTAAGCAATAAGTCACTGTCTCGTAAGTTAAAAGCGTTTCATGTGAAAGGACGACAGACATGGGCGACGATATTCGTAATGCAAAGACTGACGTATTTGTTTATTTAAGTTGAACTTTCTCTGAGTGTTGTAAGCCAGTCAAAGACCGAAGGAAAAACAAATCTCCCGCCTCGCTGCCAGAACCATGATCGGTGAAGCTTTACTTCATAATGTGGGCTTTTCTGCTAGTGGCTTGTGCTGGTAGTTGCTCATTGCTTCTGATGCCAGGGCGTCCTTTTTTAGTACTTGGTTACAATTGAACCCTTGTGTGGTGATTTTCGTGGTCCTTATGGCAACGATTGGTACTTGCGATTAGAGGTACTAGGAACAAATCGCAATCCCTTCCCCAGTTGCTGTACGGAACTGTTGTGTAGGTTGTTATAAAATTCAGCGAACCTAATGTCCCATGAGGAATTCAAGTTAAATGTGCTACCACCGCAAGACTCAAAAGACGCACTTGGTTAAATTCTGGAGCGCAATAATGTCGAAAGTATGCTAGTAAGACAAAAACATTTTTTTTTTCGATTAGATGATTTTAATTATTCTCGATGTTACCAAATAGAAAACTTTCTGCTTAAATTCTTCTATAATAAAACCACTCTGCAAGAATCAATAAAGCATTATAGAAGCCAAAGCTTTAAACATTCTGACCGGTCATTTCGAAGCAATGGTTTAACCACCTAGCAATCCATACAAGCACATTCGTGGCTGCCTTGGCCTAGATTGAATCCAATAAAACCATCAATAGTTGTATATTAACTAGCTTAATTTTTGTTTTAAAGACATGTATGGTATCGTTTTGTGAAGGCCAAAAAACGTGGGCAGTTTGATTAAGGATAGCTTGCTACGCAGGAGTCATTTGCCGCAATGATCATTCCACATCAATGATAACGAGAAAAAAACAATACTTGTAAAGTTTACATTAAGAAGCCTTCATTGCATGAGAGGAAGCCTTCATTGCATGAGAGTTAAGAACTTAACCTCTGTAAAGTCCATCAAAAGAAAATCTGGAAATCTCTTACGGACTAGAGAAAATTCCGATAATTACTTTTTTTTGAACTTGTTATGTTTGTCGAAACATATTCTGTAGGGTAGTTCATGGCAGCATAAATATACAGTCCGATTTAGAAAGAACACTTAATATGTATCAACCAACTCAACGGCATGAAGTCTCACCAAAGCAATGACAGCCCTCTGTTACTGCTAATCCCAAATTGACCTCTTAAACCGGCTAATTCAAACCTCCGTTTGTTCGTTCACAGAAATATCATCTTCCGTGAGCAAGGAGTTAAGCAGACTTTGTAAGATCGTGTATCTATTGTTTTGTTCTCAGTTTAGCACAATTTTTTAAACATATGTGTCGTATGGCAGTTCGTGGTTTTGACAAATGGACATTAAAGGGTTCATACCCCTTCAACTCAATTCCTAACAAAACTTAAAAGCGAAAATTCTTCAAAATGATTTTATACTTACAAAATAAAACTTGTGTGGATCATATCATATGTTCATAATTAAATGTCGCATAAGCTGCTGGTCGCCGTGGCGTAGTGGGTAGAGTGCGACGCTCACACGCCGGAGGGTCTAGGTTCGACTCCCAGTTCAACACCAATTTTTCTAATATTTCGCGGCACCACCTCTTTCGAGCTGCTGACAACACTCAAAGAGTAATAACTGTCTAAGAAAGCATCTCAAATTTCGCCGTTCGGAGTCGGCAAAAAACTGTAGGTCCCTTCTACTCGTGAGAGAACAGTAGCGCGCACAACAGGAGTAGTTGATCAGCAAGCTAGGCCCTGGTCTCCCTTTAGACTGTAGCGCCAACAATTATTATTATTATTATTATAAGCTGCTGCTGCTGATCGATACTATTTCGTTTTTTCCCACAGAGGCTTAAACAGAAACAAAAGACAGTTTGACTAGTTAAGGATAAACCAAAATCACGACTCCCGTAAAAGTTTTGCAAACCTTATTCGTAATTTTGTTTTCAATATCTTTTATTAATTTGCTTGGCTATTACAGAAAAGTTATTGTAATTACACAAACATATACACAAGACGAATATATCAAGGCCATAAATATTACACAAATATATGGCTTTGACATATTCGTCTGCGGCTATTTAGCATCTGCGATTAAGCAGCAATACGTCCTACCGTGATAGTTCTATGTTATAGTGCATCCATTTTTAAGTTTTTTATTTCACTTTTCTATTCAATTCAACTTAAGATTGCGAGCATCTGTTATTAAAGTGGATCTGCTAGTTGAACAGAAATAACTCTTTATCATTAAGAAATAAGCTTTACTGATTTTTCTCCTCCACTCCACTCCCTTGAATACATATAGTTACCAACATTGTCCGTCATATGTTAGAAGAGTTCTTCAAGGAATTTTCATTCTAATTAAGTCTTCAATTCCATTCTCTCTTCAGTTTTATATATTTAAGGTTGTGTCCCCGCTGGGTCTCATAGGAATAGTTGAAAGTCATATAGTGTTAAGACGAATGTGATGGTAATATTGATTTCCGCTGATCCAAGCTCTGTCTCCAATGATGTGATTGTTTTAATTATTACTTGAAAAGTACGCTTCAAAGTTGATTTTTCCGTTGAGTCAGGTCAGTTGGTCTCTTCAATTGTCTTTTATTCGAATTTCCTGGTGTTCCCAATAGGTCAGAAGGTCCTAGTTTGGACTATATACCTTTGCAGTTTGTTGATATACAAAATACCAGTTTGTAATGATTGCCATACCGTGCATAACATTTTCTTGTAGAAGGAGAGTTCGCAAAATGTATTCTCAGGTCAAAATTAAGTGATACTACTCTGTTTTTTAGGTTAAGGACATACTAAACAAAACAAAAGCTTATATTTAAATTGTTTCCGTAACTTCAACACCAATCAAAATTTAGATCTGAAATTTTGCAATAGTATCGGTCGTGCTAGTGTCATTTTAAAGTTTAAAACAGCATGTATTCCAAAAAATATTATTTCATGAGTAATGTGATTCTTTCTGTGCATTTCCTCGTTTCTGTAAAGCAAATGTCTTACAAAATAGTTTCAGGAAAAATACACCACTAACGAGACGGTGAACCTTATTTTTCTCATGGAATGTCAACTCCAACAATTACATTTAAGCGTCGTGTCTGTTTTGATCAATGCGAACATAAAGTGTATCCTCTAGCCATCTATCAGTTGTCTCTCTGTTAAGACCGAGAATGATGACAAATAAAAGAGCAATGTCCCCCAAACGTAGACATATTGACTTCTGTGACCTCAATCGGGAGGAAATCTGTGCTGAAATGTTCAACATGAAGCTGTTTTGTCTAGTGGACTGAAAAAAGTTCCGATAACTACTTTTCTTGAACTTGTTGTGCTTGTCGAAACATTTTCTGCGGCGTAGTTCATGGCAGCGTGTATACACAGTCCGATTTAAAAAGATTTAAGAGCAGTTGTCCACACTTCCATAAATGGTCATTGGACTGTGAGAATGTCAGTGAATTTGCGGTGGTTTTTTTAGTGTATCAGAGATAGGGACAACCTTCATTTTGATTGGCCTTGTAATATACCCCAAATCTCTAAAGAATCTAACTCATTGAAACAACTTAACTATTCGGTTGCCAAAATAATAGTGAGTTTTTCACGAGGCGCCTGCAATATATTCTCGGTATCGGAATGAAGCTGTGATTATATATATAAATTTACTTATTTATCAAGTAATACAATTATTTTAATGCATTCATGTAAAATTTCATATAAATGTGAATATTAATTGGCGTTCTATCTCTAGTTTAACAGAATCATAATGGCAACTGAGACGATGATGGTGAAAATTGAGCATCTCGCTCTAAATAAATTTTTCATTAAGCAAGGAAAAAGTCAAAAAACTATTCTTGAAGAGATGGTGGCTGTTAACCAGGGCTCCGCACCTTCATTATCAGCTGTGCAAAAGTGGTCAAGGGAGTTCAAGAGAGGCAGAGAGAGCATTGAAGACGACCCCCACTCCGGCGCCCGGGTACTTCTTGTATGGGAGAAAGCATCAAAGAAGTCGAAAAACTTGTCCTTGAGGATGCCCGAATAAAGGTGAAAATGATGGCAAAGATCACCAAGCTTTCAACTGGTAATATTCACACCATTCTTTATGACCATCTTAACCTTTCAAATGTCAGTGAAAGGTGGGTGTCACGAATGCCAACAGAGCCTCAGAAAGAGTGAGAATCGCATGCTCTAGAGAGCTGCTTCGGCAGAACATATACTAAAAATTGGAACGATACAGAGAAGACTAGCATGGCCCCTTCGCAAGGATTACATGCAAAATCGTTAAGCTTTCCACATTTTTTGAATACCCGACGGATTTAATTTAAAATTAACTAACCACTCTCGGACTCAAGTGTAACGAAATAAGAATAAAAAAAAACATTATGAGAAATATGTGGAAATTCTTTATATCGTCTACTTTGAGAACGGGTCAATTCGTCTTTCTGATCTTAGAAAAAACATTAAATCCATATTCCGCACTCAGGTGATATGGAAATTTCAACGCCGCGCTAGGAATATCATCACTCAATACCGCAATTGTCAAATTTGGGGGCACGGAGAAAGGCACTGTAATGTTAAAACTTTCTGTGCTAACTGCTCAGGTAACCACAAAACCAATCTGTGCACTTCTACAGGAATATCCAAATGTGCAAACTGTGGGGGCAACCACAAATCCACGGATGAAAATTGCAAGTGTCGTACCGACTATTTAAATGTCATCCAAAAATCACTAAAAAAAATCTCCTTCCCGCGCACATATTTCATTGCGACCACAAGTAAAACCATCAGTAGAACCTAAAACTTTCAATGTCAACAGTGTAGACGACTTCCCTTCTCTCCACCGCTCATCAAACAAACTGCAGCAACATCAACGTCGCTGGGCGAAGCAACAATCTCCAACCCAACAACATACCACTCATGAGCGAGCTGGATTCAACTTTTCTTCACCTGCAAATAATGACCTATTTTCTTATGAAGAATTATCTTACTTTATGTTTGATATGGTTACTGAGCTAGAAAATTGTAAATGTAAAGCTCATCAGTTCAAAATAATTGCTCAGCTTGCGTGTTAATATCTTTATAATAATGTCAAGTAATTCTCAGTCCCATTCCAAGCTTTTATGTTGGAATGCCATAGGCATTCGCAACAAGAGCTTTCAGTTTTTCAATTTTCTCTCCACTCTGGATGTTGATGTCTGTCTTATTTGTGAAACAGGTCTACAAAGTAACATTCGTTTTCAGTGTAGTAATTACTTTTTTTTTGTGCGAATTTGTTTTAATGACATTCAGGGCTATACTTATATACTAGACAAATTTTCTTAAACTAGCTTAACATATTCTTTTCTTACATCTATCTTACTGACCCTATGCGGATGCTCTAAGTTAATCTAAACATAGTTGATATTACTGCCTTTCGGCATCTTGTTTTTTTTTTATTTTTTAATCTTAATCCAAACTTAAATTAAAGTAGGCTAAGAAAAATATTAAAAACTTAGCTGCTAAACATACCTAGACTAAGACTAAACATAACTTACAAACTAACTACTAACTACTTAAAACTAAAGCTAAGAAGCTAACCACAGACTGCCCAGCTGACCAATATCCGTCCACATATAAAAAAAAAACTCATAAAGATCCCTTAACTGCGGCAGGCAGGCGACGTTCTTTCCCAGAATAGTAATTACTCCTGTTATCGCTGTGATTGGTATGGAAGAGACGGTGGTGTTGGCATCCTTGTTTAAAAAAATATTGTTCATAACGTGTTGCCATTGTTCTACTCTGTGGTATTAGAAATTATTGGAGCCGAAATTCAACTTAGTAATAGTACTTCTCTAAAAATTTTTGCTGTATATTTTCCTGGAGGATCACGTAACGCATATAAAAATCAATGCTTGAAAAATTACCTTAGAAGAGTATTATGCTCTGATAATGTTATCATAGGAGGTGATTTGAATTGTAGGCATCGAAGTTGGGGATGTTTAAGAGCAAATGTGTGGGGAAACACGTTATATAACTTATACTTAAAGAATAATTTTACTATAATGTACCCACCCAGTCGTACATACATCCCTAGCTGCAGTAGGTATTCTTCGTCGACATTAGATTTTTTTCTAACTACTGTTCCCAATTTACTTACAACTCCCATTGTACACAATGCGCTTAGTTCAGCCCACCTTCCTGTCAGATGTGATATTTTACTTAGTCCCAGTTACAATAATGCGCAATATTTAGATTATAGAAACCCTGAGTGGAACTTTTTTAGATTCTATTTATCAAATAGCCTACGCACTTTTCCGAAAGAGCTTTCCGGCGTAAATAGCTTCCAAGATATCGACGATCGAATTGAAGCATTTTATAACAAAATATAGAATATAGAAACACTCTTTGGAACAGTAAACTAAGATTGCTGGACTCAAATTCAAGACCATTTTGGAACGTAGCAAAAATTTTGCGAAAAAAAGTTAACCACTGCCTGAACTTAGAAATGCGTGGATCAACAATATTAAATAACGAGCATAAAGCAGAAATATTAGCGAACTCTTTCTTCGATAATCACACAACAACTTATAACTATTCATCTCCTTTCTACTCTGAAGTTGAAAGCGAGGTATCTGCCCTTAATACCTCAGTTATCTCACTACCCCCTACTGAGTTCACAACAGCACACGACATAGAGTTCAAAGTCTTAGATCTCAAAAATCGTAAATCCCCCGGGCTAAATAAAATAAGTAATCTAGTAATAAAACAACTTCCAGCCAGTGCCTTGATGTACTTAGCATTCTTAATCAATGTATGCTTAAAGCTGCTTTATTTTCCGAAAATATGGAAGGTGGCTAATATGGTACCACTGCTTAAATATGGGAAGAATCCAAATAATCCAAAAAGCTATAGACCTTTTAGTCTTCTAAATGGTTTTAGTAAGATCTTCGAAAAAATCATTAAAACTAAAATTGAAGAGTTTTTGAGGGCCACTAATACGCTACCTCCTGAAAAATTTGGATTTAGGAGAAATCATAGCACGACACATCAGATAATACGAATTTGTAAAACTGTTAAGGGACAATTCAATCTCCAAAAATTGACTGGTCTTGTCCTTTTCGACATTGAAAAGGCATTTGACTCAGTATGGCACGATGGGTTAATATATGAATTTTCCTATATAATAATTGTTGGCACTACAGTCCTTAGGGGGACCAGGGCCTAGCTTGCTCATCAACTACTCGTGTTGTGCGCGCTACTGTTCTCTCACGAGTAGAAGGGACCTACAGTTTTTGTTTTTGCCGACTCCGAACGGCGAAATTTGAGAAGCTTTCTTAGACAGTTATTACTCTTTGAGTGTTGTCAGCAGCTCGAAAGAGGTGGTGCCGTGAGAAATTCGAAAAATTGGTGTTGAGCTGGGAATCGAACCAAGACCCTTCGGCGTGTGAGCGTCGCACTCTACCCACTACGCCACGGCGACCACAATTTTCCTATATATCTTGTTAAAATTCTGCAAAGTTTTCTGTACCGGCGAGCCTTCAAATCTGTTCCGGCTGGGGTTCCAGAAGGTTCTGTTCTGGCTCCAGTTCTTTTCAATATCTTTCTGACAGACTTACCTTATGTGCCCAGTTGTGGAACTGCTCCTTATGCTGATGACTTAGCTTTGTACTCTTCCCATACTTACGGTTCTGTGATCGAAAACAATCTACAAACAGGAATTCAAGCATTTTTCGAATATTATAAAAAACATTGGAAAATTAAAGTTAATGTCGGTAAAAATTGTGCTGTTTTCTTCACAAGACGAAGACTAAGTTCCTTTTTACCTACTGGAAGTCTCAATTTGGATAATAATGTTATACCGTTGCTTGATACTGTAAAGTACCTTGGGGTGTACTTAGAAGAGATATTGACCTTCGGATATCATATACGTGAGACGTTAGCCAAAATTGATATTCTCATTAAAATACTTTACCCTCTTATCAATCGCAAGTCCTAGCTCAACAAAAGGAATAAAATAATAATTTTTAAGGTCATTTTTCAAGCATTGATGACCTATGGCTCTCCAGTTTGGGGAAACTGCGCAAAAAGTCATATTAAGCGACTGCAATTAGCGCAAAACAAAGTACTTAAAATGATGCTTAATCTGCCTCGAGATTTTTCCACCCTTATTCTTCATGAACAAGCCGGTGTTATCCAGATTGGAAGAAGGATTGAAGTTCTCAATAACAATTTCATCTTAAGATGCGATAATACTGACAATCAGAGACTTACAGCTAGTATAATGTGTATACTTGTCATTTGTCAAATACTCTATTTAACACTTGTTTATTATCTATTTATTATTTATTGTTAATTTCTTATTATTTATTATCTGTTGTTTATTGTTTATTATATATTATTTATCATTATTTGTTATATATTATATGTTTCTTTTATTTATTATCTACTAAACTTTACTCTGTGATATACATATACACATTATTTTTTGTTATTCATCTGTGATATTCAATTCAAATGGAGGTTTTTTCCCATAGATAGATAGATAGATACTTTATTGAAATTCATAGTTACAATTTTATAAAATATTTCAGGACAGACGCAGCTTGTACAGAAATTTGATACATAATTTATATCTTACAACTGAAAAAATTGTATATTACGATCTGGAAACAACATTTTTTAACTATTTTGAAGAAAAAACTATGATAAAAAACCTTCATTTAATATGTTTTATAATCAAAATTGTGTAAAATTTCGTAATGAATACAATTTTAAACATAAATAAACCAATAAATATATAAATAATTAATAGAATAAATATATGTATAAATATATATATATATATATATATAATATGTAAGAATTATAATATATAAAGAAATCTATAAATAAACAACTTGAGTACAAAATTAATAAATAAATTAATAATAAATAAATAAATAAATAAACAAATAAACAAATAAATAAATAAATAAATGTAAAGACATAAATAAAAAAACACGGAATATAATAAATAATAGTGAAATAAATAAATAAAAAAAAATAAAAAATATAAAAAAAAGGTTTTTTTCCCATAGTTTTCCTCCAAACGTACTCAATTTTTTAAACAATATAACAAAATGTGACTGAATTTTCAGTAGTAAAGTTTCTAGAAACTGTATCTCTGAGCAAGATAGAGCACAACTATTCTTATTTATACACTGTTATACTATGCAAGAAATAAAATATCTATCTATGTCTTCGTGGAACAAGATTTTCGGATGATGAAGAACTCAAGTTGGCCATAAATGGGTATTTTGAAGAGAAAGAGGAAATTTATTTTTTTAGGGTTTAAAAAAGCTTTTCTTAAGATGCATCAACAAATTGATGTTAGGGAAGATTATAATGAAAAATTGAAAGAATTTAAATTGAATTCGCATTTTTTTCATATAGATATCGAGAATATATTGAACGCTCCTCGTATTTATCTAAAGCTATGACAACTGGAAATTATATATTGCTTTGCAGCCTTGTTTGGTGTAGTAATGTGTTTTTTACTGGCAAGGTCGCCACATCCCTCCTTTATTTTTTTAACGTAAATTTTAAACCTGGATTTCCCGGCTAGATGTTATCTTCTACGACGTCGTTAGATTCTTTCATTGGACATCAGAGATGCATCCATTAGTATTTGTTCCTTCCATCTCTCTTTGGCATAAAACTGGCATCTTCTTTACATGGCTTTAGTTTTTGCTAAAAGTACTTCCGTCATCTCCTTTGACCACTGCTGCATTTCGATTTAATTTAATCACCTTACACTCAGTAGGATCGAACTTGTTTTGGGGTATCAAGGAGCGAAGTAAGACTTTACCGCTATCCCTCTCCTTCGCACCACGAACTCTATCTCCACTCTTTTCTCATTTTTGTTTCTTTATTTTGTCCAAGTCTCTTGCTTCTCAGTCTCAAAGAATTTCATTTGTAGCTTGTATGGAAGGAATTTTATCTCTAACTGATCTATTAAACATGTCACGTTGTACATTAACAGTGTCACGTTGTACATTAAAATACGTTTCGGCGGTTCTCTTTTATCGTCTGCCCCTTTTCCGTGGGCTATTTGTAGTCGCTTTAAAATCGATCTATTCATGTTTTCAACTTAACCATTGGCCTGTGGCCAGTATGGTGGCGAAGTAATCAAATCAATGTTATTACTGTCATAATAACTCTTAAATTCACCACTCACAAACAACCACTCTAAAATGGCAGTAATATCTGAAGACGGTATTTTTTTCACAAATCTAGTCTTTTGGTATCTTAAATAATAATCAAAGATAACAAAAACGAAATCGTGATTTGGTAAAGGGCCACTGCAAGGTACTCCCAGGGGCCTTGCAGTGAAGTCGGTCTTAAAACTAACAGACAATCTCGACACAGTTTCGCGAAAGATTATACTTCTCTGTCTATTAGTGGCCACCATACTTTCAACTTTCTTATTCACTTTTCTCTTAATATTTTCTACCGCTTCCATAATCTCTTGATCGTTGTCGTTTTCTTTGACCACCTCACTTATCGTAAGTGCACGGGGAAATACATTCTCAAGAAGTGCACATACACTGTATTCACAATGTCTATCGAAAGAGCCTGTATTTTGAATCTTGCATAGCCTGGACAAGGAATCTGCTATATAAGATTTTCCCCGTTGATAAATAACTTTGAATTAAAATGACTGAAGCCAAAGAACTCATCTTTTTCTAGCAAGTGGTTTGGAAGTAGGCTTAAAGATTACTTCCAAAGGTTTGTCACTAGTTCGAATACTATTCCTGCAAGATAGTAATAGAAACGTTTTACTCCCCAAACTAAAGATAAACTCTCCTTTTCAGTCTTAGAGTATCTCCCTAATTCTGCAGACAGGCTGTTTCTAGCGAAAGTAATTACTGCAGGACATCTTTCATGAATTTGTAAAAGGATCACTCCTAATGCGACAGAACTTGTAACAGAAACTAATCGCGAGCGCTTCGTAGTTGTTGTCTTAAGGTTCAAGTAAGCCAGACTCGGAATTTTCGCCAGGAAGTTATTTAAACGTTTAAATGCATCTTCCTGTTTTTCATCCCAAGTGAATGGAATATTTCTTTTAACAAGCTTCCATTGCGGTTTTGTTGTGTCTACCAAATCTGGAATAAGGTTTAATACATAAGTGACAAGACTCAAAAAACTTGTTGGTTTCCAGCTCTTTGTTTGGAGACTAAAATTCCCAGATCGTTCTAACTTAGTCGGCATCTACACTTATTCCAGTTGTGCTTAATTCATGACCTTAGAACTTTATCTCATGTGCTTTTCAGCTGCATCTGTCCCTGGTAAAGGTGACGTTCATATTTGAGGATGTCCAACACTGTCCTAAATTCCCCGTCATGTTCCTCTTCAGTGACTCCAAAAACAATTACATCGTCCAAGTAATTCAATGCATTTTGTGAAGGGGCTAAGATATGCGGGAACGGGACAAATACTGAGCATCCTTCAACTTAGTCATAAGTGTATCAAACGTAGGAAGTGGATAATTTTCTCTTAATATAACCTCGTTTAATAGGCCCATGTCTACGCATTAACGAATATTTCCATCTTCCTTAAATACTGACAATATATGTGAGATCCAATGACTTGGACCGTAAACTGGTTCGATGATATCCTCTTCTACTGCCTCATTGAGTTTACGTGCTACTTTTTCTTCCAAAGCTGTTGGAAGGGTTTGCTTGACCGGCTTCGCTTACTTATCTATAGTCAACTGTACCTGTATTCCCTTTATCTTCGGAAAAGGACGTTTGTCTTCCACCCGTTCAACGTCCACTCCTAATTTAAGGACTTTTAATTTGATTGCAGTTTCGCAACCCGAAAGGGACTGAGTATCGTTCTTGATAACATAGAATGAAGCCATCCATTCTTTATGGTTGTCAACGCATATGGGAGATTTGCGAAATGCTCTTATTTTAAGCATCTCTTTAGATGCGTACACTCTGATCCGCCTTTCCGATTCTGTTCTACCATCACTCAGTGCTGAGGTCTTACGTAAATTTTCCCAGCCTTCGTCCCCTTGAAATTGAAACGTAAACCTGAGTTGATTACTATTAACAATTTGTAGTTTCCGATGAAACAGATTATTTTTCCACTTGAAGGTGCTACATGGTCTTCTGTGGTGCTTCTACATGTACTTCATGAGTTGTCTGTGTTTACGAACCTCACCTTTGATGGTCCAAACTTATTTTTCTTGTGAATGGACTGACTATCAAATGGGATCTTTCGCTTGTCAGAATTGGTTTTACGTTTCTTAGCAAAATGCCCTAAAAACCCACATTTATTACATTTGCTATTTTTAGCTGGACACGAAATATTATTTGCCAAGTCTCTTCCACATCTCTGATATTCGTCATCATCGTTTGGAACCCTGCGTTTATGAGTAGTTCGGATGTTATTAATACCACTTGACGATAGAGCTGGAATCATAGACTCCGTCTGACTCGCGATCTGTTCCTGAACTTGACACATCTCTAATACATCTTCTAGGGAGTGTACTTTTTCCAATAAACGTTTCTTTCAATCCTCCTGAAGTCCATGTGTCTATAACCTTATCTTTTATTCTAATTTCAATAACTTCTTGCCTTATGTTACCAAAAGAGCATTTGGCTGCCTAATGTCGAAGTCGGAAAAGGAATTTATTGAAGTTTTCCTCTTCATCTGGCTTGAGTCGTCTGAACGAGTGCCTTTCAAATACCGAACTTCTCTTTGGTGAAAAATAGTAACTTAGTTTTCTTACCACCTCCATGAATACATCTTCATCCTCAATTGTTGTGGAATCCACTAATATTTAAAAATAATCCCTTGTGATTGTGGTGCTCCCGGATGCAAGAGCAAAGTCGCCACAGCCATCAAAATACAGCTTATTTATATAGAACTACTAGCTTATTATATATCAACTAGCTCAACGGCATGACGTCTCACCAAAGAAACTAAAACTATATTAAGGAAATCCTTGAAAAATAATCTCCTGCAGAACACATATTGAACTGGAACAAAAATGCAATTATTTCCCGACTTCTAAGAGATTCAGACAAAACGCATAAGCTGCTGCTGCTGATAGATTCTCTTTCGTATTTTTCCCACAGAGGCTTAAACAGAAACAGAAGACAGTTTGACTACTTAAGGATAAACCAAAATCACGACTCCCGTAAAATTGTACAAACTTTATTTGTTTTTAATATCTTTTGTTAATTTGATTGGCTGTTATAAAAAAGTAATTGTAATTACACAAATTTATACACAAATATATATTACACAATATAAATACACATATTAGTTTGCGGCTATTTAGTATCTGCGATTAAGCAGCAATACGTCCTACCGTGATAGTTGTATGTTATAGTGCATCCATTTTAAAGTTTTTTACTTCATTCTTCTCTTCAATTCAACTTAAGATTGCGAGAATCTGTTATTAAAGTGGATCTCCTAGTTGTACAGAAACAATTCTTTATAATTAAGGAATAAGCTTTACTGATTTTTCTTACTTCATTTCATCCCCTCCACTCCCTTGAATACATATAGTTACCAACATTGTCCGTCATATGTTAGAAGAGTTCTTCAAGGAATTTTCATTCTAATTAAGTCTTCAATTCCATTCTCTCTTCAGTTTTATATATTTAAGGTTGTGTCCCCGCTGGGTCTCATAGGAATAGTTGAAAGTCATATAGTGTTAAGACGAATGTGATGGTAATATTGATTTCCGCTGATCCAAGCTCTGTCTCCAATGATGTGATTGTTTTAATTATTACTTGAAAAGTACGCTTCAAAGTTGATTTTTCCGTTGAGTCAGGTCAGTTGGTCTCTTCAATTGTCTTTTAATCGAATTTCCTGGTGTTCCCAATAGTTCTGGAAGGTCCTAGTTTGGAGTATATATCTTTGCAGTTTGCTGATATACAAAATACCAGTTTGTAATGATTGCCATACCGTGCATAAATTTTTTTTTTGTAGAAGGAGAGTTTTCCAAAGGCCTTCTGTACTAATTTCAGTGTTTCGGAGGCGCAAAATGTATTCTCAGGTCAAAATTAAATGGTACTATTCTGTTTTTTAGGTTTAAGACATCCTAAACAAAATAAAACCGAATATTAAAATGTTTCGTAACTAAAACACCAATCAATATTCAGATCTGAAATTTGGCATGAATATCGATCATATTAGTGTCACTTTAAAGTTTAAAACAACCTGTATCACTAATAAGAATTATTTTGCGAATAATGTGATTCTTACTATACATTTCCTTGTTTCTGTAATGCCATTGTCTTACAAAGCAAT
Organism: Eristalinus aeneus; assembly: GCA_955652365.1. Taxonomy (NCBI): domain Eukaryota; kingdom Metazoa; phylum Arthropoda; class Insecta; order Diptera; family Syrphidae; genus Eristalinus; species Eristalinus aeneus. Next base: position 86,531,656 of record OY019131.1, on the reverse strand, counting down.
TTTAGGAAAAATACCCCATTAACGAGACGGTGAGTCTTATTTCTGTCATGAAACATCATCTCCAATAATTACATCTAAGCGTCGTGTTTAATTTGATCGATGAGAACATAAAGTGTTTCCTCTAGGCATCTATCAATTGTCTCGGAATATTATAGTTAAAACCGAGAATGATGACAAATAAAAGAGCAAGGAAATGTCCCGCAAACGTAGACTTCTTAACACGTGCCTCAATTGAGGGGCATAAACCAACAGCACAAGTTTAACCAACAAGCTAGCGTTACTGACCACATTAACAATTGCACCTAAGCAAGGAATTTTGGCAAACAATTAACGTGAAGTTCACGTCTCCAGACAGCAAATGTAATTGAAAGGAACCAACCACTGGCAGGAATATTTTCAAAATTAATGATGTCGCTAGTGTTATTTCACCGGAATTGTGGAAGTTGATTGCTTCGAGCAGACATCTGAACCGAGACTACTCATGTTTAATGTATTCTGACTATAATCCCTGCCTTCTTGTAATTGTGTTTAAACAGTGGAAACTTTTATTGTTTTTCCAAGCACTATGCACCTCATTCTTAAGGCACAGGAAATCGAAAAATGAGGCTAGAGCAAACCTTACTCAAAACGCCCCGGAAAACACACGCTTCGATTGTCCACACCTCTAAACTGAGACTTAGCACTGCGTGAATACGTTTCTCTCTTGGACGTTTTTTATAAAAAATTTCTAAAAGTAAGTACGGCTATGTCAACAAACCAAGCGCGTGTATGTACATCACGAGCGAAAGTTTAAGCGACCGAAAGAAATCCTTGAAAATCCCCATCTGGGGTAAAACTTCTTCGAATTTCTGTGCTTCCAAGGCACGGTAGGGGCCAATAATAAACAGCCAACTCAAAAATCAAGTTTAATATTTCACTCAAACGCAATAAACCGCTTTTAGCAGCCCGGAACTCGGTTTCACCATGAAAAAGCAAGAATTGCTTGTTTTATTGCTCTCGGACCGTGCACTCAATGTCATCTGTTTGGTTAAGTTGTCCTGCCAAGACTCGCATCCAGAAGCGTTAATTGTGTATTTTATAAATTTCTTATCCACGACAAGGCTGGCATTTTCAAGCAAGCTACTGGAGGCTGCGTCTTAATTCGATGAGCACTCGATTTGAGCACACTGCGGACACTGCGGGAGTTGTTTAAGCGAGGGAAGCATCCTGCGAAGCAAGTTTAGCGTGTCTCTTCACGAAAAAAATTTGGTACAGATATTTTTTCAACACAAAGCGTCGCGCGAACGATAAATATGTGACGTAAGTTACAGATTCGGCTGTTGGGAAAAATAAATTGATCATTATGAAGTGTTAAGTCGATGTCTGTCAGAAACTTCAGGGTGTGATCTCGATCTGTCTCTCAAGTTCGAATGACCGTCAGCACTCGCATATGGAGTAAGTCCCGTCTGCTTTATATCGCATTCCATTCGGCGGCAAATAAGCAAAGAAAATATAAGAGCTGACAAGAAATTAGTAGCGTGCTAGTTTATCACCGTACGTATCATGTAATTAGTATAAAATACATGCGATCAGTAAGGTGAAGAAAATATATGTGAAATAAAGGAATTTCCATTTGAGATATTTTAAAAACTTGGCTTGAAGGATAATGAAATAATTTATAAACAACACTACCCAATTCAGCTCATATGCAGTCGTCGATTCGTTGGACTGAGTTCTCAAGGACTTGGTTGGTTTTTGTCTGGCCGATTTCTTCTGGATGAGGATGTTTAGAAATCTGCTACCCGCATGCGTTTTTAGAAGTTTGAGCAGGAGCTGCACCCGATGCAGGAACTCGGCTTTCTTAAATTTTCCAGTATGAAATCGAGCGAAAGTTATTTGTTTTTCCATATCTTAGCTTTAAGGTGGTTCAAAGTTTGAGACAGGTTTCCAGGTAGCAAGTTTTCTTTCTGTTTTTTCAGGTTATGGCCACTCCACAAAGGACGCTAGGGCGGTTGCTAATCGTTGTGTACTCAATCATCGGCATCCCAATGTTCCTGATCTTGCTTGCAGATTTCGGCGAACTCTTTACCAGGGCCATCAAGTTCGTGTTGACAAATTTCCGCCGCACCTTATACACAGACTTCAAACATCGAACATCGAACACTATATCATTATACACACACGTTTAGGTTTCCTCTCCAATATGTCCGCTATTTCCTGCATTTGTCAAACATTCGTAAATTACCCACGGATTTCTTTTACTTAGAAACCATTTTAAAACATGTATCGTACTGCGTTCGTAAGCACCAGTAGAAAATCTTTTATTAAAATTAATGTAATCAACACTTTGTACAGGATGTAATATATAAAAGTATGAGAGCCATTTTTCTTATCAATTATTTCTCTGTCTTTGTTGATAGAGGTGTTCACATATTGAGGAGTTACTCTTTTCAGTCATGCTACTTTTATCTATTCTAAATACTTTAAAATTAAAATATCAATTCAAAATCAGCAGCAAAAATGTGTTTGATGTATTAGATGCAAAGTTAGAATGAGTATTGTGCCAACACAAAAAAAATCATATTAAAAACTTAACTGAACTAAACTCATTAATACAAATTTTGATTATCTTCGCAAAAATAAACTATTTGAAACAAAAAACTATAGATGACAAAAACAGAAAATGGTACAATTTGGTTCAATGTAAATTCAAATGTCAAAATCAATTGCAAATATTTTGTAAAAAGTGATTTTGAATAAATCAAACACGCAATTTAAAGTTTTGCCTAATTATACTCGTGGCAGAAGCCACATTAACTTTGCCAAGCATTTAAGCTTTCCGTTCGCATTGTAATGCAGTTGATTAAATTGAACACCGACTGCCTCGTGTACAAATGATTGTCAGGAACTTTCCAAAATCGCGCAGCCCCTTCACAGAAAAACAATGCTTTGTGGTCGAATAGCAATCGTTTACGTCTCCATTTTCTTAAAACGCAAACTAACCAACTGGTGAGCCAAGACATTCTTTATTTTTGTTTCGAAAACCGGCGAACACAGCCATTTCCATATCGTTTTCCTCTTGCATTATCAGGCATGCAATGCTTTTCCAAAAAGCTCACTGAATTATGTAAATTTACCATAAATCATCTGAGAATGCCGCAAGGTTTCCATTGCTACAACGCTCGCCAGCAATACACGAGAACGCGTTATACCGTGTGATATGTGCATGCATCTACAATCGTTCCATTAATTCTACGAATTCAAATAAAAATGCAAATGCATTGAAAAGAATCGGGACGCAAGAAGAAACGACCGCGTGGTTTCCATTAAGTTTTTGTTTATATCGCGATGTACCACAAATATATTCACCACCCCTCTGGCCAGGGTAGCTGAAGCCACAATGAAGGCGAACGTGGCGATGGAGAAAGAGGAAAGTTTTCTATCAACTGGAGAAAAACTATCTACATACTTAAGTCCTTGGATTAAATTTATAACTTCGTGTACTTCTTGCATTGATTCAAGGGGTTGGTTGGAGCAAAGTGCATTTCTACCATTTTCCTTGATAAATGGGAGGAAATTGGGAAAGTTCTCGACCGGTATGCGACGAACCTTGGAGGCTACACGGTGATATTCGACTGTGTAGACGAAGGTTTCAATTAAATAAGGAACCTGGGGTGGGTTGTTAATTCTTACTGCAGTGGAAGGGATAAATGATAGTTATTCATAAACAACTTTGTCATTGTTTTACGATTCATCTTTTTTTTTTCTCGTTGCAGGTATTTTCGCGAGTGAATTTCGTTGAAGAGAGAGAAGCTTGTAAGTAAACGTTGACTGTTGCAAATTATGAAAGACTTTAATCTCGTTGACGACGTAATTTCATTTTAACTACAATGTAAATTGGTTTTGCGTTCATTTAAAGTTCTTCGTAGCCGGCGCGGATTGAATTTATTTAGTTGTGTCCCGTTTGGAAGCCTTGGAGATTCTGAAAGTTTGATTGTGCAAGTGGAAGGGAAAATAGGTCTCTCCTAAGCACATGCTGGCTTGTGCAACGTCTAAAAAGTAAGTACAGCAACAACTATTGTAATTTCTGACGATGTTGAAACCGTAAGGAAGAATTGAAGTGATGAGGGTATCGACGGTTCCCAGAGGAAGTTTTCTTTCTCTTAATTAGAGATCGACAAACCTTATTGACGTGGTTCTGCGGAGAAGTTTCCCTGTTACATACTGTTTGTCGACAGCAGTGCCACTTTTATTTGTTTTTGTCATTACCGCCCGAACTTTTTTCTTTTGATAGCTTGTTCTGTTCGTAAATTGCATTTTTGCAAATTCCATCAAAATGATGATACTAAATTTATTTATTAAGATTCCATGTTAATAGAAAAAGTCACTTGCTGCCACCATGGGCAAACCGATTGTTCACAGTTAAGTGCCCATCTTAAAACTTTATCGACTTTTTGCTTCGAAAATGGTAAGAATGCGCTACAAACTGCGAAAGAACAACTTGATGTTAACAAAAACAAAGAAAAATGAAAATAAAGTGGTTTGAGAGTTTTTGGTGTCATAAACTCGATATTGACAATAGATTCACCAGAAATTCCAAAATACTGTATGATAGGTTTTGGACCCATTTTATCTACATTAACGTCGATATATTAAAAGTTTGGAAAATTCAGTGTGAAGATTGTGTTCTTCATTAAGTGTCGTGGAACGCATGCCTTACCTGAAATGCTAGCTTATTTCGCACAACAAATTGTTTTACTTTTCACCACGTATGTAAGTCCTCTGGCCGCCGTGGCGTAGTGGGTAGTGTGCGACGCTCACACGCCGAAGGGTCTAGGTTCGATTCCCAGCTGAACACCTCGAATTTTTCACGACCCACGTCTTTCCAGCTGCTCACAACACCCAGAGAGTAATAACTGTCTAAGAAAGCTTCTCAAATGTCGCCGTTCGGAGTCGGCAAAAAACTGAAGGTCCCTTCTACTTTACTCTACACTCTTCAAAAAGTCATTTGTTTCGTCTACCTTCGGACCTGATCTGTATGCGATCAGATTATCGGCAAACGCTTTTACGTTAGGCATAGAACCTATAAGATCGCTAGTAAATACAGTTAACAAGATTGGCGAACTCACCGCCCCTTGTTTTTATATGGAACACAGTGGTGGAAATTTCGTTGCCATTTGTTACAACGATCTTCCTACCTGTTACCATGTCGTAGATCATATATAGCAATGTTTTATGAATGTCAAGTACGACCAACTTAAAGAAGATACCTTCTAACCACGCGGTGTCGAATGCCTTTTCCATGTCAATCAAGCAGGCTCCTGTGCCCTTTTTTTTTTCTTTGTTTCATCGGAATGATGGCATGAATGGTGTCGTGCCCCGATCTGAAGCCAAATTGATTTTCTGATATTAAATGTTTGTTATACAACAGCTGTTTTCAAATGAACCGGGTAATTTGCATTACTCAACGCAGAACAGAGTTGTGTAGACGCCCACCGCCTCAGAGGGTAGATGGCGCAGAACAATATTTGGTATCCCGTTTATTCTTCTTTAGTGAGTTGAGGATACCTTAGAGTTCGTCTTTGGAAATAAGGGTGAAATTGTTTCCACCATCGGCGACGACATTATTTGTCGGAAGATCGTCACTAAACCTGATGAAACCAATGTTCTCGGATCGTCATTTACTTATTTCATCCTGCAGACAGACATAGTTTAGCAAGACTCTGTTTTACAGATCGTGATTTGGATTACGAGTCTCGTTGACCGTATACACTCTCTGGAAAACAGCACCAATAGCTCTCACCTTCTCCTGGGGATCCTCAACTACGAAGTAGTCATTGTCAAGCACTCTCCTATCTGGATCGATTCCAACTATTCTCAGTGGGTTTGTGTTGTCTGTTGTTCTGTGAAGCCGAACATTAGTGTTAAATGTTAAAAATGATTAAACCACACTGCCAGGGTATATACTCTCTCTTAACTTTGACAAACATTTAGTAATTTCAAAATAATTATATTGGTGCCACAAAAATTGAATGGGAAAAACTCATTCATTCCAACAGCTCAGAAATCATTCATTTTTTCCACTTAGTTTTCATTTTCATTCACTCCTCACTCCTCACCATCACAATTTACTTTTCAGCACTGTTCTTGCCCTACATTCATACCGTGTCTAGTATTGATTGCCTTTTGATAATAATTTACTTTTATAGATAACCTCCATCGCTTGGCTCCTGTCAACATTGGTAGCTCACACAAACTTAAGCACATTCCAGCATGCACTTCATTGTAACCATATTCAACTTACTTGGGGGAAATTCCATTAACCTTCAAAATTTGAATAATCCTTTGCCACCTTTGGTAGACGTTGGCAGCCATGTTTCCGTCAAACTTATTTGGACATATGCTTGTGAGTGGTTCTAATTAACGTTTCAAATGACACACCCTGGTGGGTTTTTTGTGGTCAAAAGACTGTAGTGGTGTTATACACTTATATTCGTATGGAACTTAAGGAGATTGTAATGAAAGTGTGGCTTGTGACCGCTTTAATGAGGTTAAATGGGGACAGGAGACTGTCAGATTAAGGTAACTTAGTTTAATGCAAACAAAGGTAATGTGTTTTAATTGCATAAGGAGAGAATGCACTAGTCAGCCTATCAATTTAGTTAAAAGAATTTGACAAAGGCGAGGTTGACATTGATATATTAAATATTTCAAGTCGATTTAAATTCAATTTGTTAAAAATGCTGACCTGAAAAGTACGTGAATCTGATTCTTATCTCATCATCATTCATAAAAAACAATACATCATTTAAGGCAGAGATAAGGGAATCAATCATCAATCAATTGCTTATCTCTGATTTAAGGTATTATCTGTCGGAACAATAGTGGAAATTTTCGAATACCATCTCTTAAAATATAAGTTTTCTCTGCCATCGAAATTAAGATTTAGTCATTCTTTGAATTCTTTAAACCTTCCGAACCGGAGACCCTCAAATAAATTGCACAGTGTTTTTTTCGCTTTTCGTAGTTTATCCACCTTTCATCTTCAGTCACGATCTGAAATCCTTTCCACTTCCGAGCGGAAAAGTCTCCTTTGGTCCCAATTTTCTTACTTTTGAATAAATCTTAATTTCTTTAAAAGAACGAGTTTTGTTTGCTGAGTTGCTTCCAACGATTCTTCGAGTTCATTTTGCGTTTGGCATGGGTCTTGTTCCAGTAAAGCCTCCAATTCCTCTACTTCAAACTTTCCGGGCTGCCTAAGACGCGCTATGTCTTTAACACTAAAATCACTGCTTCCAACATTCAAGCATTCGATGGGTTCTATCTAAATAATAAATAATACTTGTTGGCGCAACAGTCCACAGTGGGAGCAGGGCCTAGCTTGCTCATCAACTATGTACTCGAGTTGTGCGCGCTACTGTTGTCTCACGAGTAGAAGGGACATACAGTTTTTTGCCGACTCTGAACGGCGAAATTTAAGATGCTTTCTTGGACAGTTATTACTCTTTGCGTGTTGTCAACTGCTTGAAAGTGGTGGTGCCGTGGAAAATTCGAATTGGTGTTGAGCTGGGAATCGAACCTAGACCCTTCGGCGTGTAAGCGTTTTACTCTACCCACTACGCCACGGCGGCCACAAGATGGGTTCTATCTGCACTGTAAAAAAGAAATTCAAAAATGCATTCAAATGCTGATCGTTTCTGTTCATATGAGACGAATCCGAACATTTCCAAAGAGCCAGAAGACAATGTTGTTGTCTGAAACAAACGCTGATGTGCACTTATTATTGCTGATAAATGTCACACTTCGCAATAAACCAGGTTATCATTTTCAAGATCAGCCTATGTTTAAATTATATTCTTTCTGCTCGGTAGTGTTACAAAATAGTGAAAAAAAAGTAGATCGTTTATACTGGTAAGAGAACAGTGCACACGAAGATGGGCCCTGGTACCATTGTTGTCTTTCGCACCATCCAAAATATAATATATACAATGTATATGATATATCTGCCAAAGGTGTATATAATACCCAGCACAATTTTTGTTGGGTTGAGATTCTTATAATATGCTGTTGTAGAACTGCTTTTGGTTTTCGAAGCATGCATTACTCTGGCCAGTTCAACTTATGGATCTACAGTATCAAAACTTATGGATTTCTTTCTGAGGAAACTAAAAAATTGTTTATCAATTGAAACTCGAAAATGTTTGTTCTCATCTTCAGTGCTGCCAATACAAAGTTGATGAAAATCGATACTTGATCGCATCTAAATTGTCCTTGAATATTTAAAACTTAAAAATAAATAAAAAAAACATGCAGATAAACTGGATATTCTAACTGACGGCTGGAGTTTAGTCCAGTTGTCCACTTTACTCAAGCTTGGGGTATGCAACTAGAAAACACTATTGTGCTGATTCAGCATCGCATATGGAGCTGTAAAGGCGCTCATTCAGACACTTCAATAATTTGAAACTAATGAATGAGTGCGTAGGCGAACAATTTTTTCATTGTTCTGTTACTTTTGATAATTTTCGCTTATATATGTATGAGTTCGCTCTTATGCCTTCAATAAAGATAAGAATGCAATGAGGTGTTTGTAGATTGCTACGTGATACAAGTAAATGGAAAAAACACATTGTCGACAAAAAACCTAAACTTGTGTGTGATTTAATCCTCCAGTTATTGATTTTCTGTGTTGTTTATATCTAAATGTATTTGATGAAGTCATACAACATAAAGCAATCAATTCTGAACCCAGGTGTACACATCCTAATAGGTCGTAGAATCAAATGTGGCCAATCAGAAGCACCGAAGAAGTTTCAATAAAAACCTTACCATAGATTATTTTTGTATTTCCTAGACAACAACATAGAGCACGGTATCCTTTCACAGATTTCAATTCCAAATGGTACTTTTCAAGCGCTAAATAAATTTTGGAATCAAACCATGTCATCGTTTCTTCGACATTGCCTTAAAAATCCCCAAAGTGCTGGCTTCATGTGGGAGTCCCTTTCTCGATCTTCCTCGCAGTGAAGAGTCGACATGAATCACCGAACTAATTCTCCTCGGCTCTGACACGTTAAGAGATACCCGAGGTCGCGTGAATAATAGATTTCTGCTTCTCAAACTTTTCGCTACGGCTGTACGTCGGCGGTTCGGGATAGAAGTCTAGTTATGCCAATAAAGTAATTGGAATTTAGAAAGTCGTAAGTTGGGCGACCACCTCATAGGAGTTCAGGTTTCGTGGAATGGCTGTGTGTGTAATGAAAAATGCGCCGCAGTATAAACGGAAGGGGGTGTATTAGGTAAATTAATTACATTGAATTCCACGAACATTGAGGTTCGAGATGCTCTCTCTGTAGAAGCAGGAAGGCCACAGAGAATTAACGACAATTTAATTCACATGACGGTTTGCCCGTATGGTATATTTTTTTGGAGGAATTTTCTTCATTTCAAAAGAATTATCCCCAAAGAATTAGCTCAATTACGTACAGCGACAGCTCAAGGGTATGACGTCCTTTCACAGGAAACGTATTAAGGTATTTCAACAAAAGTTCGTGCAACCCATTTGTCGTGAAAACAATATTTCAACATAGAAGATTTAAAGACTTGAGGAATGTGTGAAAATTTAATTCTGTTAATAGCTCTTTATTCATACTAGAAAGGAATTTCTTTTTCAAAAGACCGAGCTGGCACAACATTCCCATGGAAGCAGGATTTGTCTCTGAAAACCTAAAATTTTCATTGCCTTACAATGGACAAACACGTTTTTAAATCTAAAACATACCAATGAATCTAATTCTACTGATGTACATTGTTCCCCAAGGGTTTGATAAAAATCTTCCCTTTCATTTTCTATGCATTATAATCCAATCGTTTAATGCAAGTTGTTTAGGTTTGGTTCAGGACTGATATCCACGTGTTCTTCAGTTTTCAGTCCTTTCGCACATAAAAGTTCACTCCCCTAGCTCTTTATATTAGTTTATATAGATCGTGTCTCTTTTCTTCATCCGCGGTTCAAATCGTAATTATTTTGTGGCCATCGTGGTGTAGAGGGTGGAGTGCGACACTCACACCTCAAAAGGCCAAGTTCGATTCCCAGCTGAACATCTCGAATTTTTCACGGCACCACATCTTTTGAGTGGCTGACAATACTTAAAGAGTAATTACTGTCTAAGAAACAGTTTCTTAAACTTTGCCTTTCGAAGTCGACAAAAAACTGCCACTTGTGTCGTTGAAGCCGATGTTGTTTTATCGGTATTTATATCAACTCAACAACAGCAAATATTTTCAAGAAATACTTTCTTCTTATTTGATATTAAAGCCTAAAATCTTGAATAACAAAATCGTTACAACTTAAAACTAATTTTAAAATTTTAAAATTAAAAATTGTGAATTAGTTGTAAAAAAAAGTATAGAGTAATTGATCTAATTCTGGAATTTGGCGAATATCAACCATATTTATTTTTAATTAAAATCGAAATAAATGTAAAAACAGAAAAAGAACAAACACAAACGGAATAAATACCATTCTGTAAATCGTAACCGACTCAAGCGCACGCGTTTCATTTTAAGCCGTTTTCTTTTTGCGCAGCCCGAGAATTTTACAACTAAGAATCGAAAAGTAAATACGCGATCTACATAAAAAATATTGTGTAGAATTTTCAGGGGGGCTTTGTCGTTCGCACGATAAGATAAAGAGACTCATTTCCAACTCAATGGACGTTTGGCTCATATGTTTAGAAAACCAATATGCAGCGGCTCATTTTCCTGCTCTCTTTTTCTATACTTTTAGATTCGATTCATGCTAAGGAAACTCGAAAACACGAAAACCTTTTAAAACCAGCAACCACTATAATTTAAGTCAAAGCGCTATAATGTGACTATTTAGACATCAGTATTCCAAAGAACTTCAAATGACTTTCTATTTACACGGAACAAAACTTCGTAAATAAGTTTAGCTAAGTTTAGTTAACAACTTCAGTTAATAAGTTTAGTCAACTTTTTAAAAGTTATATATGTCGTGACACGCAACTGAAAAAATTCGACTAGTGGCGGCCACTGCTACAAGGCAGACATTACTGCCATCAAGGAAGTGCGATGAGATGGGCCTGGCATAAAAATGATGAAGAACTGCGATATCTACTACGGCGATTGCTATGGAGACAGAAGGCATCGCTTATTCGGATGCGGATTTGTTGTTCGAGGCAGTCTTAGGCAAAAAGACTTGAGCTACGCCCACGTCTGTGAACGCCTAACGAAAATCTGCATAAAGGCTAGATTCGGGAACATCAGCCTGATTTGCACTCACGCCCCAACAAAGGAGAAGAATAACAACATCAAGGATGACTTCAATGATCACTGAGAAAGAACATACGATCGATGCCCCAGCTACGACACCAGGATCGTTCTGGGTGTTTTCAACTCTCAGCTGGGAAAGGAGGACATCTTTGCTGGAGTCATCGGTAAACACAGCCTGCACGACAACACATCCGGAAACGGACTCAGGCTGTTGGACTTCGCCCCGGAACGGAACCTCTTTGTGGCTAGCACGCGGTTCCCACACATGAATATTCACAACGGGTCCTGGCGATCTCCTGATCAATCAACCATCAACCAGATTGAAAACGTTGCGATCGAGTTCAGACACTCCTCCAGTATTCTCGATGTCTGAACCTTCCGAGGTGCAAACATTGACTCGGATCATCACCTTGTTGTAGCCAAGGTAAGAACCCGGATATCGAAAGATCAACGGAGTCGAGACAGGCCAAAACGGTTTGACGTCGAAAAGCTACAATCGCAGTCGATCGCTGAGAACTTTGCCGACCGAGTCTCTCTGCAACTCGCTAAGAGTTCAACGCTGCCTGCACTTAATATAGAAGAAGACTGGAAACGTTGTCAGAAAGGCATCAACGAAGCTGCCACTGATGTGCTGGGTTTCACGTCACCACCCAGAAGGAACCCATGGTTTGACGATGAGTGCAGGCAAGCGCATGCAGCCAAACGAAACGCCTTTAAGGCGACGTTGCATCGAACGACGAGAGCTGTGTGTGAGCTCTACAAACAGAGAAGAAGGGAAGAGAACCGGCTTCTCAGAAGAAAAAAGGAAAAGCACGAGAAGCGCGCGGTCGAGGAAATGGAGAGGTGCTATGGCAGGAATGACGTCCGAAATTTTTACCGTAAGATAAAACAGTAATCCGGCGTTAATAACCCTCGGACGGAAGCCTGCCGGGGCCAAAATGGACAACTAGTGGTAGAGTCGCAGTGGGTGCTGAGAATCTGGAAGAATCATTTCTGCAGACTCCTAAACGGCGATGACGACGAAAATTCCGCTCTTAGGCAGAATGTCCCATCCAATTGGGACGACGATGGATAAGAATTCCGTCCCCCCGACTTCGACGAGGTCAAGGTAGCAATATCGAGACTGAAGTCGAACAAAGCTGCTGGCGCGGACGGACTATCCGCTGTTCAAAGCGGCTGGGGATGAGCTGGTTGGGTGCATGCACCAGCTCATCTGTAAGATATGGTCGGAGGAAAACATGCCCGACGAGGGGAATCTCAGCGTCGTTTGTCCGGTCCACAAGAAAGGAGACCACTTCGACTGCGCCAACTACCGAGGGATCAGTCTCCTTAACACCGCATATTAGATTTTCTTTGCCGTATTGTGTGAGCGCCTCAAACCGTTCGTCAACAACCTGATAGGTTCTTATCAGTGTGGTTTCAGGCCAGGGAAGTCCACAATCGACCAGATCTTCACACTGCGGCAGATCCTGGAGAAGTCGCAAGAACTACAAGTCTACACCCGCCATCTACTCGTCGATTTCAAGGCCACATATGATAGCGTGCATAGAGACAAGCTATACAGTGCCATGTCAAGTTTTGGCATCCCTACCAAACTTTTCAGATTGTGAAGAATGACGATGGAGAACTCTCGCTGCTCCGTCCAGGTCGGCAGCGGACTCACCGAGACCTTCGATGTCAAAAAACTATTTATACAAGGCGACGCGCTGTCATGCGACTTTAACATCATCCTTGAGGGGATCGTGCGAAACTCACACGTCAGCATCAGAGGCACGATCTTCCAGAAGTCGGTTAAATTGCTACCTTACGTTGATGACATTGACGTGATTGAACGAACACAGTGAGCCGTCAATGAGGCGTTTGCTCGCATTGAAGCGGAAACGGCTAAAATGGGTCTGGCGGTAAGTGAGGGTAAAACTAAGTATATTCTGTCATCAAAGAACGACACGCAACATCGACGACTCGGACAGAGGTTCACACTAGGCAGCAGAAACTTCGAGATAGTCAAGGACTTCGTCTACCTCTGCTACGCGGTGAATAGGGACAACAACATCAGTACCGAAATCAAACGCAGAATCACTCTTGCCAATCGCTGTTTGTTTGGGCTCAAGAGACAATTGAGTAATAAAGCCCTCTCTCGAAGTACTAAGCTCGCTTTATATAACAGCTTGATCATCCCCGTCCTACTTAATGGTGCGGAAACCTGGACATTAGCAAAAGCGGCTGTGTTTCGAGAGAAAAGGTTTGCGTGCGATTTTTGGTTCTAATGGCGTTGATGGCATCTAAAGGAGAAGATTTAATGACAAACTCTATGGGCTGTACAGCGACATGCGCCTGGTCAAGCGTCTACGGATACAACGTTTAAGATGGCTAGGCCATGTAGAGCGTGTGAACACCACTGCTCCGGCCCGAAAAAGTCTTTGAATCCGTGCCATTGGGACAACGCAACAGATGGAGAACGACCTCAACCAACTTGGAGTGCGTAACTGGAGACATCTGACGAAAGACCGTGCTGTCTGGAGAAGCATGTTGTTTGAGGCCCAGGTTCACCCCCGATTGCAACGCCGCAATTAGAAGGCTGACGAACTCGTCCGATCTTAAATGGGTCTGTTTTTAAACCACCTGTTAAAATATTAATAATAAAAAGGAAGACTAAAAGTAGGATCGTCGTATGTGCCTCGTTTGCACAATTGTTTGATAATTCCATGAATTGCATTTTCACATTCTTCTTTATAACGCAATTGGATCGGAAACGCTGCAGACGTTTCGTTTGCAATTCATGGAGTCATCCAATAGCTTGACCATTACACATTTGGCGTATGTCAAATTACCATATTATGTTTTTCTTTATTTTTGCAATAGGAACCGTAACTTTTAATCCCTTCTCCTTCAGTAAGAAATAACATCCCACTCCAGGTTCAATATTTAATTTAAACCTTCTAGTAAACAGTCTAATAACCGTGTATCCTTAAAGGATTGTCGCAAACCGGTCGAGAACTTTTCCAATTTCCTCACATTGATCAAGGAATTCCTCCCTTTTCAAAATTCACCCGCAATACCCGCCGCGCTATGAATGCTCACCCGTTAGCCCTTAAGCCCACCTTCGGACGTACAGTTAAATTTAGACACTCGTTCTACAGTCGCACCATACGAATATGGAATGCACTTCCCAGCCCAATTATTCTCCCCCATTACAATCCACATGCATTTAAAACCAATGTGCAACGGTACCTCCTTTCCTCTCGTCTTCTTTACCTTCGGCCCGTGCTGTGACTTAATTCCAGTCATTTAATGTTATAAGGAATCCCTATAGTGCGCGCCAATTATAAAAAACAAAAAAGGAAAATGGTAGACATGTACAATCTCCCAGTCAACCCATTAGAGTAAAGTTTAAGAAGTTGTAAGTTTAATTCAGGGACTTGAACATGTAGATATGGTAGTTTGTCTTCTGTTGATGGGAAACTTTTCCCTCTCTCCAACGCTGCAGTCGCCTTCATTGTGTCTTCAGCTACACAGGCTAGATGGGCAGTGATTATATTTGTGGTAAGTAGCAATGTACACAAAAACTTTGCGGAAGGCATGCGGTCCTGTGTTCTCTCGTCGCAAGTCCTTGCCATGCATTTGTCACCGGGATTATTTTTATTTAAATTCGTAGAATTTATAAAGCGATTGCAGATGCATGCACATTCCATACACGGTTTAACACGTTCCCGTGTATTGCTGACGTACGATGCAGCGATGGAAGCCTTGCGGCTATGTCGGGAGATTTGTGGGAATTTTGCATAATTCAGTGAGCTTTTCGAAAAAGCATTCCATGCCTGAGAACGCAAGAGGAAAACGATATGGAAATGGATTTGTTCGCCGGTTTTCGAAACAAATTACGCCCGAGGGGTTTTGGTCACCAGTGATTAGCTTGTATTTTAAGAGAATGGAGATGTAGACTATGGCAATTGGATCACAAAGCATTGTTTTTCTGGGAAAAATTGTATAATCACAGTTGAATTTAAGAGAATTTTCATGCTAATTAGGTAAATAAAAGATACATTTGCGAAATGGACACCGCTGTCCCTTTGTATCTGCAATCACAATTGGAAAGAGCATAGAGACATTATCAACACATGTCAACTAAACTGTAGAAATCAGTGAGGGTGGACCGAATTGTCGGAGGCATGTGAGTGTTCGCACGAGGTGACGTTGTTGATTGCGCTCAACATGGCGAACTGCCAACACTTTCCTCGTTAGTGCACAGACCAAGTTGACATACAGCCTCCTCGCGGCGCCCGCTAGATAGACATCACAACACCCGTTGTGTGATGAACCAATGTATGCAGCGAACCCCTCTTCCGAGGGTTGAATAATGGGCCTGGCCTACCCGTCTGTGGGTTGTACGTGAAGTTATCTCCCTCACCACGTAAAATCAAATAGTTCAAAAACCTCTACATGCCTCGGTTACAAGCACAACAATTTTTGGGTTTGCACGTATGAGATTAATTAACAAGCCACATGCAGCCAAATAGCTTGTAAACCAACAATAAACCAATGCTTGCAGCAGAAAGAATATATGCGGATCTGTACCTATACTAACAAACGTCTTTCGGCACAGCCTCCGACAAACGATCATTTGGTTTAAGGTAGATTGCTTCAAAACGTCATAATCTTCCCCTTTCAAAGTACGTGATTCTTATAGTAACAAATATGTCGGTTTGAAACTACGTAAGTCTTTATGCCGCCAGAGGCAAAAAGCCGCAATATTTAAAGGTTAAACCAAACAACTTCTTTACCCTCGAAACAAGGACTTTTGAGAAACTTGCATTTTTTCATTTGCCTTCGTATGTTATTACAATATAAACGAGAGATTCTTGGGAGAAATAAATTCACCAACTTGACGATTGGCCTTTCTTTCACAAAAAGAACTTTCCAAACCAAAAATTCCTTCTTCGTTACCACAACAAGGATCTACCAATTTGAATTCTACACCGCAGACAAACTTTGCATATGAATCCTCTGCCGATCCATTCTACTCATTTGTTCGTCAAAATTCACATTTCTTCGCTCCTCACTTTTCCCTAGCACTCCCTTTAGTTCGTAGAGTTGGTTGGAAAAGAAATACTAGTGATGTAAATACCGTGCCAAAACTAATTTGTGAAACAGTTCCTTTGTATACGAATGGCTGCCAGTCATTTCACAGATGGTGTGCACATTTTTGCAGTCAATCAATCAATCAAGCTCTGTTCAGCTGTTACCCTGCACATCGATGTGTAAGCATTTGATGGCATCATGTTCTCTGTTTACATATTTCTCTGAACAGCGCTACGAAATTTGCTAAGTTTTCCTTTGATTTGTGCATTTTTTACTTACTTTGTGGTTTTGATTGAAGGCTTTTTTTATTTTATAGGGTTAGTCTTAAATTTTCATTAGTTTTTTAACGAAATTAATTTTAAGCAGAAATGTAATTTAAATAGAGTGTTTCAACAAGATACTAAATTTAAGAGTCGTGTAAAGGTTTTTTGATTCTTGATACTTGAACGTGTACAAATTGAAATTTTTTCGACTTCTATGAAGAATATCTCATGAACCGCTGAGGGTACATTTCTAGGTATGTTTGCCTGTTATTGCTGCAAGAAGCACAGCAAATGTTGATTCAAAACGATAAATCAAACCTAATCCAATTTGCTCATAGAATAGGATTTCAGTAAATTCTTGTAAGATGCGGGTTTTTCAATTTTACCCTTTACAACCTCATATATGTACTGCCAGCATTACTGTGAAATACTTTCGAGCTGAAAAAAAGGACATAAAACATACTGTGAAGATATGTGTTACTTTCGGTGTTTATAAGCTAGTATAAAAAGCTTATGTAAAAAATGATTTAATAGTGTACAAACAAATTAACAACTGTAATCATACGAAAAGCAAAGAAATCATAGGTAAAGAACTTTTGTCCGAAAGAAAAAATAAAAATGATAATAAAAATAATAATTGTATGGCGCGACAGTCGGCAGAGAAACCATTCCTTACCTTGCTCATCATCTACTCACGTTGGGCGCGGTACTGTTCTCTCACGAGTAGAAGGGAATAGTTTTTTGCCACAGCTACTCTTTGAGTGTTGCCAGCAGCTCGGAAGATGTGGTGCCGTGAAAATTTCGAGGGATTGCTGGGAATCAAGCCCAGGACTTCGGCGTGTGTTGGCGTCGCAATCTACCCACTACACCGCGGCGGCCACAAATAAAAAACAAAAAAATAAAAATAAATCCTAAAACGTGTTTCTATATTGTGAAGCTAACGAAAGTAGTTCGTTTGTTTCAGTACTTTGTGTACCAACTTATAAATTCTATCTCATACTATGGAAGAAAAAGTATTTTGGAGAGAGAGAGAGGCAAAATTTCAATAAACATACAGCAATGCATCTCAACAAATTGTGTAAGCTATGCCATCTTTGAAATCTGAAATGTCATATGCATTTATTTGAATTATTCCGAACGTTATTTTTGGTAATGGCGAAGATGGCGGAACGAACATGACATTGAAAAAAGAAATTCATGCTCGTGGTTGTGCCTTTTTCAAAGTCAAAACATTTTGCTAAGTCAAAACGTGAGTGAAGCATTATTTGGAAACGATTGCTCCGACGTCCTCTAAAAATTAATGCACAACACATTTCCGTATCAGAAGATTTATTTGAAAACCGTTTTGAAAAATTGGAATTAAACACATTTTATACTGATCTACGGTACAATAAAAGGTGCAATGTGCATAAGCTCACTGAAGTTTCTCTTGGTTCACTGGGTTCATGCACTCTAGTAACTAAAAACATTAAGCACAACCAAACAAATGGAAATAGTGGCCGCCGTGGCAATGTGGGTATAGTGCAACACTCAGACATCAAAGTTCCGTTTTCGATTCCCGGCTGAACAACTCGCACGTTTTCACGGTAATGTCTTTTTCGATATGCTGGAAACAACTAAAGAGTAGGTAAGACTTCTTATATTTCGACGTTCGTAAAAGACTGTAGGTTCCTTCTACTCATGAGAGAATAGTAGCGCACTTGTGCCATTTCTTGTTTCAAGAACACACTTTTTTCAGATGAGCAATGAAAGACGTCTATTCTTACACACTGTAAGCTTTGAAAATTCTCACCGCTGCGCAAAGAAGTTTATGAAATATTAATAATTTTTCTGCTTCCATTTTTCCTTTTTGAAAATAGATAGCAAAATTGAAAGACAGATAATTGAGTTTGATTGATTTTGTACTTAATTTCCGTGAAACCGGCTTATAAAAATCACTTTCTTTATTTTCTCCACAGAATTCAATTTAAGAATTCAATTTAAGTTAGGCTACGATATAAAATTTCTGGCTTTCGAAGCATTCAGAGAGTTATAGTCTTCCTGGCTTCAGAATCGGCAATTGCATACTCGCAATGAGTGTTATAAATCCCGCGATCACCAGCTCTGCCGTCAGAGCTGATCTAAATTTAAATTGTTTCGTTCAACTGATTAAACAAAATGTATGTAACACCCAGCGCAGCCGATACAATTTGATTAATCTGCAATCTTCCACTCACTAGAATCAAGAGAATCCAATTTAACATTGTAATGCTCAAATTCAGTCCCCGTTTCCGAGGCCACCGCCCCCCATAATCCATTAAGACCTTCTCGGTGCGCACCACAATGCAATCGATTTGAATAATTGAAGTCATCAGGCGACCATGTGTCATCCGCAACAACAACGAATTACATTTAATTATGCTAATTGTGTTTGAAAAACAAAATATCAGAGCTCCTCATCCCACTAACGCTGGTCAGCGGGTATGGCCACGAATGTCATCGGCCCAGAAGCAGCAACGACACAGCGCATATACTATATCAAAATGCGATTTGAGTTTCGAATCCGCCCGTAAGCGAACTGACAACTGGTGCATACTTTACGAGCTTATCGGTAGGGCTATGTTCTCATCCACTCCGCACTTTGCACGCTACTCGACACTTTCTATTTCAATTTATTAAGTTGACACATAAAAATGGGTGTCGTCCTCTCAGACCGTCTCCATACACATAATTCTCTACCCAGAGAAGATAATTATCTTTATATCCCATTGAGTTTGTCACCGACATGCACGGAGCACAGAAGAACATCCTCGCAGAGCATCATAAGCAAGAGAAAATTGATTAAGAAGATATGAATTGCAAACACAATCGGTATAGGCAGAACACAGAAAACGCATTCACACTACCAACCCAACTCGTTACCACCGTTGAGGCCAGTTACGAACTCGTTCTCCATCTTAGGTTGGTGAATTAGTAATTGATTATTTTGCCTCCAATACCTGAATTTCATTTTCCGTTTCGTGAATTTCATTACTTCTTTGATCGTTTTATCCGCTACGCCGATGTTGCGTTGATAGGTACGTTGCGAGGAAAGTCGCATGCGCAACATTGTGCCTTAAGGTCATACAAAGGTTCATCAAAGCTGCTTAAATTTGATAATTTATTTGATAATTGTTTGTGGAGTTGTGTCAATAGCCACACAAGCTGACTTCAGCTGAAACATCTGAATGGCTATAATTACTTTAAAAAAAATAATGCAGTATGGCAACAATAGCAAACTATCAATCATACTTCAAAGAAATGTAATGCAATTGAAAATGGGGCCACGGAACAAGAATGGATTTGCTTGGAAATAAAAGTGAAAAAAATGTGAGACGTCCCCAGGGCAAAGAAAATCATAGCTTTGGAATTGTTTATCCTGAAATTGTGTCTATCCTATATTTGACCAGAGATAAAATGACGAGTACACGGATATTTCGGGTATGACAATGCTACCATAGACAGAAGTTAACATGCCCCTACGTTGGGTCTTTCAGCAAAAAATGACCCAAATCATACTGCCAGGCTGGTATATACCAGTTTCTTGACAATAATGTCCAGCTACTAGGTTGACTAAATAAATCCCTATATCTAAAAATTTGTCAATATTTAGAAATATGAACAATTGTTTAAAAGTCTTTAACTCTTATTCGCTTAATACAAACAAATATGATCTAAATGGAGGTTTATAATTTTATTGCTGATCAGGTGTGTATATGGCGAACTGTCTGATTTTACTGAGTAAAATAACCAATTAAATGTGCTGCCTCTGATTTACTACTTTATGACACCACCCAAATACCACTCCTTCAGGTATGCAGAAATTCTACAAGCAATCGCTGCATCGTAAATCATGAATGGAAGAGTCCTTGAAGGTAGCACCAAAAGCTAATAGATGTAGGACTAATACAGACAGCTTATTATGGTGCCACTGCTTAAAAAAAATTGAATTTTTAAATTCAACGTGGATGGACAAGAATTCCATACTGGGGTGTACAAGAAAGAAAAATCTCAAGCCAAAAACTGTTGGAATAGGAGTTAAGGGCAACTTTGTATGAGATG
Source organism: Eristalinus aeneus (assembly GCA_955652365.1). Classification (NCBI taxonomy): domain Eukaryota; kingdom Metazoa; phylum Arthropoda; class Insecta; order Diptera; family Syrphidae; genus Eristalinus; species Eristalinus aeneus. The sequence goes on along the minus strand of OY019131.1, from coordinate 86,510,960 downwards.
AGGAAAGTATAATATTATTTTTCGAAACCCCTAATAAAGATTTCGCCCAAAAGATCCTTTTTAGTATTTCATAAGAAGTTTTATAACGGTCTGATAGGTCCTTGCCTTGTAGGTCAAAGATGTTAAGGTCTTCACTTTATAAAAAAAAGTAATACCTTTGAAGACGATGGTAACAAAAAACGTAGCAACATAACACACTTATTTTTCTTAATTCACTTCGCTTTTGTAAGAATAGACCAGAAAAAGTAATAAGGTTGTTTGGGTAGTCGGTACGACAAATAATGATGATTTCAAGTGGTTTCCGTAGTTCTCCGATAGAACGCTATTCATAAATGACAACTTGCTTACTTCTCTGTGTTTGAAATCCGATGCATAACACGAACATTACAAAGTGCTTAACGCGGAAAAAAGAAAAATAATAATGAAAGCAAAGGAACAAAAATAAGAACAAATAACAAATTAACAACTTAATTGCAAAGCGATTGAATACAGGAAATTGAAACCAAGCAAATAACAGACGACACTGTTAGAGGGAAAGATGTTAATACTTGAATTTAAAGCGTATTTGTGCGAAATCTATTCCTTTCAAGAATCTCATGTGCTATTTTCAAATATTAAAGAAGAATATATATTGTAAATGGAAAAAATTACTTGTAATAAATGGAGTGATACAATTTAAGGTTTTTTATAATAGGGTTGGTGTAATACAGATCCGTTTATGGCGGCCACCTATACTGCCCGATTAAACATGATTAAACATGATATTCTTTGATAGTTTTTCTAGGTTTTCTTACCTTCAATTTTGAAGAACTCCGATTATTTTCTCAATTTATTGCTTTAATACTACCATAGCTCTGTTTTGGTCTTTGATTGAAAATTTGTTTTTCCAAGACATCTAGTCTGTGTATATTTCATATACTGTGAGCGTCAAAAGTGAGTAAACAAATATCTGATTACTGTATAAAGATGAAAATTGCATCACAAAGAAGACCAAAAAAATTAACACAAAGAGAAAGAGCATTTGGATAGAAGAATTCGACAGAGTACTATTAACAACAAGGAAGACCTGAAAAAAGCTATAACAGAACTATAGTCAAAAATTTTTCCCGATGTTACCAATAAACTGGTAATGTCTATGCCACATAGACTCAAGGAATTAATAACGTCTAAAGGGGGACCAACAAAGTACTAAATTTAATTTTTTAAGCAATAAATAAGTACATTTGTTGATAGATATGTGTACTGTTTACTCAGTAGTTATAGTTTTCATTACAAAAATGTTTTTGATTTTACCGTACTTTATTTTTTGAATAAATGATCACATTGAATAAAGCTGTTTTTGTGTATCAATGGACCCAATTTTCATCTTTATACAGTAATCAGATATTTGTTTACTTACTTTTGACGCTCACAGTACATAATGTAATAAAATTTACGAAACGATACATTCTACAAGACTTGTAGCACTCTTCCTGAAAATGAAGTTAACAATATCATTGTTTGGCTATGCAAACGCATAAAGTCTACTTGCAAACTATGTTGTAAAATAGCGTCAATTTACGAGTGAGTAATTGAAGCGCAAGCTCAGGTACAAGGTCTAAAACCAAACAGCATACATTTAAAGGCGTGGTCGAAATAAACCATTCCCATAGCCATTTTAATAATTCATTATAAAGAAAACCGTTAGCATTTTAAAACGACAAAGTAACGTACAAATTCAATAACACAGGAAAAATGGCAAGGAACTTTATCAGTGTAGCAAGGCACTTAGGCATGCCCTAAAATCATTTCGAATAGGGTCATTAATTTTTTTTATTTTCAAAACGCCTATTTGTTTTCACATTTTTTATTCATGCATTTTTTGCAGTTGTTGTGGCTAAGTTGAATAGCGCGACACTTATAACTCAAAATCCACGTTCGAAATCATGTCTCTTCATGACCCAACTATTCGGTTGCTGTCAACACTCAAGAGTACTGTTTGTATGTGTGGTTACTGTCTCCTCAATGTTTGCACGCTTTTCTGAGATCTGGTAATGGCTAACTTAATTCCAGTTCATGAATGCACGCGAGACAATAGACAAAAGGATGAGAGAAAGAATTAGATCACGTACGCATGTATACCTTTAAGTCGGGAAGCATGTCCATTCGTAACATTGAGAATGTTTTGCCAATACACTACAGTAAAAAAAATCTTTTCAAATTCTTCAGCTCTTCTTCTTCTTCTTCATCTGCCATTCCAGTCCCGGGTGGACCTGGACGTTAACAAACATGCCTCTCCAGCACGATCTTTCGCTACCTGCCTCCAATTACGCATTCCAAGTTCGATCAGGTCCTTCTCCACTTGTGTGCGCCACCTTAGCCTAGGACGTCCTCTGTTACCTTGCCCCAATGGCTCAGATTCGAAGAATTTGAGAGTCGGAGCAGTTGTGTTCATACGCTCTACATGGCCTAGCCATCTTATGCGTTGGGGCCATGGGTCTGTCCACGTGAGGTAACGTTGTTGATTGCCAATACTGTCCTCATTAGTGAACAGGTCAAATTGGCTTACAGGCTCCTCTTGGCGTCAACTGGATATACATCTAAATACCCTTTGTATGGTGAACCAATGTATGTAGCGAACCCCTCTGCCCGAGGGTTTAGATACGTGACCTGGCCTATTTCCTCACTACGTAAAACAACACCAGTTCTGAGACAACAACATGCATCTTAAAAGGACAGAATAGGTTGAGTTGTTCTGAAAAAATGTTGCTATTGAAGCAGTACCTCAACTCCTGGTTACGTAACACTACTCTCTGTGTTTTCACATCTTCAGAATACTTGCTCCTTCCAAGCTACAGTGTGGCATTAGCTGCTGGGGTGGTTTCCTCTGTTCAAAAACTGCAAATTTCGAGGTTATTCAAAAATGTGTAATTAGAAAAACATGCAATAAAAAGTATGTATTACTATTCCATGCCATTATTTGTTAACTTGAAAATGCTTCTTCCAAGACACTTATATTACTATATAGTGCTGAAAATGCCTTTTTCGTGTAGATTATTTAATAAGTTATGTTACCTTATGAATTGAAGTCATTACGAAAATTAATGAAATAGTTTATATTAAAATGAAGAAATGGCTTTCTGAATTTGATCACAATTAAATAGAAAAACCTAATAAATTTTTCATTCTTTATAAATAATGTGTTGGACCTTAGTGTCTAATGTGCAACCCACACTTTCTATATATATATAAATATATAGTGTACTTTTTTTTACTGAAGTTTTTTTCTTTTTGTACTACTTCCTTTTTCCCCTTTGTATTAAACGCATTGAAGTAAATTTGATTCTTTTCAGAATCCTTTTCTTTTATTAAAATCTTACTTGTAAATACCTTTTTAATTGAATAAAGTTCAATAGGTTATGGGCCCAGGTGCGCTTGTGTTAACATTTTAATAAAAAGTTAATCTTGTGTTCCTATATGAGTAATACAAATAAAATTGAGGTTAAAGAATGACGTGTACACCACCGGGTTGATCTTCGCGTTTGGAGTTGCTTTCTAAGGATAATTACGATACTTGGTGTATTCAAGTGGAGGCACTTCTAACCAAGAACGGCTTGTGGGAGTATGTGAGTGGAGGTGTCCCTATAATGCTCGTGTCGGAATGTCTGAAAAACGACAGGAAGGCTAAAGCCGATTTGGTATTGTCCATTCAACCATCGGAATTAAAGCGAATTTGTGGATGCCAACATTCGAGAGATGTGTGGCTCAAATTGGAGACAATTTATGCATCAAAGGGACCAGCAAGGAAGACTTCTCTCTTCAAACAGTTAATGCTACACAAGTTGGACGACGGTGGTGATGTTAAGGGTCACATGGTGCAATTTTTCGACGCCGTTGACAAATTGGAGAGTATGAAAATAAATATAAATGGGGATTTACTAACCATAATGCTTCTCTACAGCCTTCCTTCTTCATATGAAAATTTTCGAATTGCAATTGAGTACAGAGACGATTTACCTACAGCTGAAGTACTCAAAGTTAAAATCATTGAAGAAAGTGAAGCAAGACAACAAGCATCTGGAAGTGTAGTCGTAGCTATGTCCGTTAGAAACGAGGGGCACTCACATCAAACTCGTTTCAAGCGCGAGAGGGGTTAATGAAAGCCGGAGGGACCAAGTGCTTTAGATGTGGGATATTTGGACACAAGGCGAATGACTGCTCGATGAAGAAATCAGATGAAGGTCGCAAAAAAAAGAAGCCAATCGCAAATGCAGTTGACGAATCATATGCTGTAAGTCACACTGTGACAACAGATGTCAACAAAGCTTTTTGTGCTAGAGCTGGTGCAATAAGCAAGGCTTGGATACTCGACAGTGGTTGCACAGCACATTTGTGTGGTGATGAGTGCAAAACTGAACCTTGCGAGTACAGCATCAGCTGAAGTTAAAGGAAGGAGTACTGCGCATGTGTCGGTAGCAAGTGATAGTGGTTCTCGAATGTTAGAGTTTAAAGACACACTCTTTGTCCTAGATTTAAGAACTAATTTAGTTTCTGTTTCAAAAATTACAAATAAGGGACATGAAGTGACTTTTCGAAAAAACGATGCATACATTCGAGATGAGTGTGGTATTATTTCAGTGATTGCGGAACGTAGAGGTGAACTTTATTTTGTCCGAGAGAATTCAATGTGCCCGAAGGCGGTCGTTGAACCTGAGCGCTCCGAACTGTCGAAGTGGTGCAAAGGGTTAAATCGATCTGAGTGCTCCGAACTGTGGAAGTGGCACGAAAGATTGGGACATTTGAATTCAAAGGACTTGTTAAAAATGATCCGCATTGGTGTTGTGCCATCTGCTAATGTAAAATGTGCTCAAGCTTTATCTCGATGTTTAGTGTGCCTCAAAGGAAAAATGACTGCTTTACCCTTTTCTAAGGATCGTATACCTTGTACTGAGATACTCAAGATAGTGCATTCCGATGTGGTTGGCCCTTTTAGAATGGAATCTTTGTACAGTGCAAAATATTTTGCGACTTTCATAGACGACAGCACAAGATGGTGTGAAGTGAGGCAAAAGAGCGGAGTCTTTGAGGCATTTAAGTTATATCAACAATTCGTAGAGAGACAAACCGACAAGAAAATAAAGTGGCTTCAATCAGACAATGGTCGTGAATACTGTAATATCGAATTTGACAGTTATTTGTTAGGCCAGGGTATCATGTGAAGGTTAACAGTCCCTCGCGCTCCAGAGTAAAACGTCGTGGCTAAGAGGATGAATATTACTCTCATGGACATGGCTATGTGCCTTTTGTTACAATCTGGTTTAAGTGCATCCTTTTGGGCTGAAGCTGTTGCTACTGCTTGCCATATCCGCAATAGATGTCCCACAAGCAGTTTGGAGGGACAGATTCCTTATGAAAGGTGGACAGGAAAGAATTAAAAGTTAAACTATATGGAAAACTTCGGTTCAAAGGTGCTTATCTTAGATAAAGATCCGAATAAAAGCAAAATTGCGCAAAGATGTGAAGAAGGTGTTTTCGGTTTGTATCCTAGAGACAGAAAGGGGTATCGCATTTGGATTCCTAAGAAGCATAAGATAGTACATGCTCGCGATATCAAATTTTTAGATGCATACCTAAATGTTCCAGGTGATACGCATAGATTAGACAATTTGATGGAAACGGTAAAAGACCCAAAAGATCCTGAAAGCAGACCAAAAGAGGTTGAATTCTCACCATGTCCATCGAGGTCTGATCCAGTTCCTGAAAAGTCACAACCTGAGAAGGATGTTGGGAAGGGAGATTGCAAATTAACACCTGCAAATTAACAGCCTCGTTGTTACGCACTGAAAAGAAAGGACGACCAAGAAATTTATTCAGGGTAACACGAAGCTCATCAAAGCAAATGAAGATGAAGCCAAACGACAAGCAATCGAGAGTGTTGAACGGCCTGGAAAAACATTGATTGGTATCTGATGAGATTTTTGCTGGTGTTGCTGAGGTCAGTCTCACTGATGCATTTAAAGGTGATGCTAGAGAAGAGTGGGAGGAGGCAATGTCGTCGAAAGTGGAGAGCCTGTTAAAGAACAATACATGGGAGATTGTATTTAAGAAGAATCATGCAAACTTAGTAGGAAGTCGGTGGGTCCTTGCTAATAAGTATGATGTAAACGGCAAGGTGGAAAGACGAAAGGTACGGCTCGTAGCTAAGGGATTTAGCCAAAAATACGGAGTCAATTATCATCAAACATTTGCACGGTTAGAAACTTTGCGTTTGGTGCTTGCTCTTGCTGTTCAGTTCGAACTTCACATATTGCAATTCGATGTGGTGAGGGCTTATTTAAATGGGTCCTTGGATGAAGAGGTTTTTATGATATGTTTATCATATGTTTATTGTATGTTGTAATGCCTGAGATGCTGAGCGAGATGCTGGAGCGCATTGTGTTCAGGCCCGAAGGAAATGCAGAGCTCAAAATTCAAGCTAAAAAGATGTTAAAAGTCGTACGAGAAGGAGGAAATGCATGCCGTTTGCGAAAGGCCTTATATGGATTGCGCCAAGCTGGCCGCCAATGATATCTGACGTTAAGTCAATATTTGTTGCAATTAGGACTGAAGCCAACAAAAAACGAACCATGTCTCTTCTGTAAGAACACTGGAGAAGAAATATTGTTGGTTTTGGTGTATATAGATGACTTACTGGTGGCTGCTAGTGATAAAAGGTACATTATTGAAAAAAGAACCATTTATTAAAACATTTTGTAGTAAAGGATCTTGGTTCCGCAAAATATTTTCTTTGCTTGGAAATAAATCGGGATGGAGATAAGATCAAACTTTCCCAGAAGGGATACATTCTTCGATTGCTCAAGACACATGGGATGGAGGACTGTAACCCAGTTGCGACGCCCTTAGAAATAAAAAATATTTTTGACGAAACAAGTTCTGATAGTTCGTGTGAAACCTATCCATATCGTGAACTGGTGGGTGCATTAATGTATTTGTCTGTGCCAACAAGGCCGGATATCGCGAATACGGTCTCGAGGTTGACGCAATACACAAACAAATTAAAAAAGTGCCACTGGATTGGTTCGAAGAGAGTCCTCAGGTATCTTGCAGGAAGTGCAGATATTGTATTGGTTTACACGAAAACTGAGGAGCCGTTAATTGGGTATACCGACGCTGACTGGGGTGGTTGTGTCATCGACCGTCGCTTTTATACAGGCTATGTTTATTTACTAAGTGGAGAAGCGATAACATGGAAATCGCAGAAACAAAAAACAGTCGCATTATCGTCGACGGAGGCCGAATACGTGAGTTTGTCGGAAGCGGCAAAGGAAGCTATGTACCTACGGAGTCTTCTATCTGAATTGTTTCCAAAGGACATAACCAAGATGACAATCTTCGTGGACAACCGAGGAGTTCAATTTCTCGCTACTGATCCTGTGTGTCATGCTCGCACGAAACATATTGATGTAAGGAATCATTTCGTTCGTGATGCTGTTGCTACTGGATATTTCGTACTACAGCATGAACCAATGGATAGGATGATAGCTGATGTCCTCACGAAGCCATAGGCTCGAATAAGTCACTGGAGATCCTCGGAAGGACTGGGTTTTAATGCGTGTGGCTTGAGAGGGCGTGTTGGACCTTAGTGTCCAATGTGCAACCCACACTTTCTATTTATAGTGTACTTTTTTTTTTACTGAAGTTTTTTTTCTTTTTGTACTACTTCCCTTTTCCCCTTTGTATTAAACGCATTGAAGTAAATTTGATTCTTTCCAAAATCCTTGTAAATACCTTTTTAATTGAATAAAGTTCAATATAATGTTTAGTTCTTTTGTTCATAATAACAATAATTATTGTTTAGCGTTACAGTCCATAGGGTGACCAGGACCGACCTCCCTCATCAACTACTCATGTTGTGCGCGCTACTGTTCTCTCACGAGAAGAATGGACATACAATTTTTTGCCATCTCCGAACGGCGAAGTTCGAAAAGCTTTTTTGTAAAATATGGGAAGCTTTTCCCGACTTAATTAAAAATGTGTGACATTTGGCGGCAATAATTAGAGTGCATTTGGCCGCTATGGCGTAGTGGGTAGAGAGCGACCTCCACACGCCGAAAGTCCACAATCGATTCCCGGCTGAGCACCTCGAACATTTTACGGCACCAACTCTTTCGAGCTGCTAACAACACTTTGAGAGTGTTAATTGTCTAAGAAAAAGCATCTCAAACATCGCCTTTTGGAGTTGGTAAAACTACCCGTGAGAGAACAGTAGCGTGCACAACCACGGTTACCATTTGGAAAAAAAAAATTGTCCAAAATTGGAAATAAAAATTACCAAATGTAAATAAAAAGGACCTAAATATTACTAAAGAAAGAAAAAGACATTCATCACGTATATATTTAACATTTAATTTATCACATATGCATGTCTCAAATTTAATTCATAACATAGTATGTATTTTCTTCATAGCTTTTGTTCCTAAGGTTTCCGGAAGCTGAGCTGCTTTCGTGCGTCGCCATTTTATTAATTTTGCCACATCAGAATCAGGACAGAAATCTTTTGAAAAAATTTGGCAAAAAATGCATTAAATTAAATGGAAGAGTGTGGACAACTAAAAATTGCACAAGCAATAGTTCCGCAGAAATAGACGCTTTTTGAAAACTTATCTTTTCATGTTTGAAGCAGAAATCAATATGCAATTGTTTTTTCTTTGCTTTCATGTTTTTAATATATGAGTCCTTTACTTCATGTACTCTTAGGTTACCCGAATGGTTAGTGAGAATTCTATCGCATACACTACAAAAGATTTTGTTTTCTTTATTTTGCAGCCAAGTAAATGTCTTGAGACATTCATGGCGAAATTTCTTCTCCACATTTTTTTCGCTGTGTCTTCATTTGGATCACTAACAATTTATATACATATATGTACGTACCATATTTAGCCAAATGTTGTGAGACTTCAATTCTAATAAGAAAACTACTTCTTCTGCTTCTGCGGGACTTTCTGCTTTGATCTCAGGCTCTTATCTTCACATTCACGAATCTTAAATGTTGTTTTATTTTTAATATGACAAAAATTTCTCTTTTACAACTTACCTATTCATAGTGTTTATTTTGACTTTGCCGAAAACAATACCAACCCGCAAAATACGTTAGCGATTCGAACACACAATTGTGAGTTTTGAAGTCATCTGTCAATAAATTTGCCCTTACATTAGCCCCTTTTCCCATGTAACTGTCATTCGTTCATTTTCAGTGAGTCACGGAATCATTCTTTGATTTGTTTCAGAAATTATTCAGTTTTTCTAAGCGAATATACCGATTAAACGAAGAGCAAAGTATTGTTATTGAGAGGACCGATACAACTAATAGTTCAGTGGAAAAGTATTGATCTGGCAACCGATTTATTCGAAGATGTGTGATACTTTTTGGTGACCGATTCAATCGCGATTGACACAGCTCTGTGAGTGAAGTGAATGGAATATTTTCATGATGATTTCTTTCGGCAACATAAAAATTAAAATTTCGTTGCTGTTTTCACTTTGTGGAAAATGACCAATTGGAAAAAAATTACCACGTGACCAAGGGTATATTTAATGAACAAAAATTACAAATATTGGTCACAAATGACCCAATCGGCAACCGTGTGGCAAAACATGAGTAGTTAAATAGCAATTACTAATGTTGCGCCTTCTTTGTTAGAGCTTCTCATCCAGCGCCCGCGACAGCATCAAATACAAATTTGCGTTCACCAGAATTCGTATTAAAATAAAAGGAGGAGTGATTTTATTAAACTTAATTGCACCCAGCTGCTCTGTTTTTCGCTGCTATCAATTTACCGAGTTCTTACAGAATGCGGACGAGGTTTGAGTAAGGCGCACCAGAAGCTATTAATATCAATAGCAAATAGACCCAAGTGGCGCTTCGTTTAATTCAGATCAAACATCATTTTTCAGTTAACGATAAACAAATGGTTTTTATCGAGGGACGATCTCTTAATTCGGGTTTGTAAAGTAGTTGCAGTTTATTTATTCTCATTCTTTGAGACAAACAAGCAGATATACGGATTGTACGACTTTCATGTTTATGATGTAAAATGCACTAAGCCATCGCGGATTTCACTGAATCAGGATTGATCAGCATACATCGTTTTTAAGTTTTCGATAAACAAGTGGTTTTTATCGGGGGACGATCTCTTTATTTGGGCGCGTAAGGTAAACAATTTCTGCGGTTATGGCTCAACAGCAGCGTTAGTTGTAATTCAAAAGTTCCACGCGCCTTCCCTTCAATTGGTTGCAGTTTATTTTCATTCTTTGAGACAAACAAGCGGATATACGGATTGTATGACTTTCATGTTTAAAAATCCTTTATGATGCAAAATGTTGGAGCTTTAACGAAAATGTTGTGTATGGGAAGTGTATGCTTGTTGGTGAGAACTTATAGAATTAAAATAAAATTGTTTCCCGAATGCTTTTGAGAGTTACATGATTCTTTGAAGCACAGAAAACTGTTTTGAAACTTTGTTAAAGTTCAGTAACAATAAAAACGGACTTGATAAATAAGACTATGTTTTCGGAGTATCTCTGAATAATTTTATTGTGCAGTTCCTGTCAAAAACAATATTTTGTGATTTTGGAATTTTTATTAAAGCAAATACATTTTTGTAAATACCTACAAAAGTTCCATTTTGCTTGATGACCTTTCACCATCTTTTTGGCAACTTCAGGTTCATAAAATTTCAATCTTGTTTTCCCTCTTCTATTTACAGAGTTATTGTCTTTAAATTTTTGGGGTTTAGAAGTTTCAACAAGCAAATTGTGGTTTGAAGGCGCCTCGTTAGGGCTATGATGAATTCATCAAAAGCTCTCTCAGTTTTTGGTGAATGACCAACGATGTATGCAGACTAGTAGATGGAATGTGGCACCATTGCTCGCCAAGCTTTGACGATGAGATTTTCGATTGACGTTTTAGTAAACAATCCGTTTCCATAACCTGATGATTCTCTTAAAAATAATCACAATAATTGGGAGGTGCTACAGTCCACAGGAGGACCAGGGCTAGTATGCTAATCAACTATTCGTATTGTGCGTCTTACTATTCTCTTACTAGTAGAAGGGACCTACAGTTTTTTACCGAATGCGAACGGCGAAGTTTGAGAAGCTTTTTTTCTTAGACAGTTATTACTCTTTGAGGTTTGTCAGCATCTCGAAAGAGGTGGTGCCGTGAAAAATTGGAGATATTCAGCCGGGAATCGAACCTGAACCTTCGGCGTGTGAGTGTCGCACTCTACCCACTACGCCACATTGTCCACATTCTCTTAAAAACGGATGGCTGGTGGATAGAATATAGACCTATGAAATCACTCGATTACCCTTCACAGTTCAGTACTTAGTCATTCCACAAATAATGTATGTTCGAGGATATGTCGCTGTCCTTAATTTGAACCAGTATTGCTCAAATTTAGAGGGTAGTTCGCTGTAGACCGCCAACAATAAATAACAATATTTTCAACAAAATACATTGAGGATAACTTAGCAATATATTTTTGCTACGGTTGCTGACCACAATGTTTCATAAAAGTTGAGACGAATGGTCTCAATTTACTCTTACAATTCTTTCTGATTAGCGCCACTTATCGGTAAATGAAAGTTAATAGAATTGCATAAAGAAAACTGACTACATAAGAAAAATATTGTCTTTAAACATTATCTCATTTCAAGTGTTTGCTTCTGTTTCATTTCCAAATTTTTTCGTATACGAAACAACTGCAAAGATCCTTTTTCTCATATTTCTGCGAAGTGGGATAAGAGGGATTTCGTTCCCTCAAATAGGAGTGGACTTGTGAGCCAGGCGACATCCGCAATTTTTGAAACCCTTCAAAATGTTCGTCATAAGCCTTAAATACACACAAAATATTATATTCTCATATCAGAACATTATCTCTGCAATTAATTTCGAGAAAATGCGAAAATAATTCCGAGAAAGTATCAGTTGCCCTAGTACCAAATTACATCACACTTCTCCGCCCTCCTTGACAGAAAACAGCGCTTCACAGCACATGTACATACATGTAATTTGACAAAATTATGCAAAGTTCTCAGTTGCCAAAATAAATGCCATTCAAACACGATGTAGAATCCTTGAATGTTTCTTAAATTAACTTGTGCTCTGTACACCTTGATTGCGTTGTAATCTCTGTCATATTCTTCACTTACAATTTAAATTAAAATTTCTGGGTGGCAAATTAGGGGTAGATGAAGATTAAAGAACGTCAGGGGAAATAATGAGTTTGCATGTGTAACATCCTGTGAATTTTAAGCTCAAATATATTTCATTGAGATGATGTTTTCATAAAAATTTAATTTAATAATCTATAACTGGTGACATTCGTACTATTTGACATTGCTTTGGTATGGAAACTAAGATTCCGTTGCAACCTTGTTGGCTTGGGCAAAGGATAAGGATAAGGAAACTGGTTCAGTTGGAAGTAAATGAAGCAAAGTTATGGAAATAACTTAATGATATTGAACAAGTTGTGGAAGTTATATATTGCTGCGTCAAAGGGTTATACGATTGATTACAATCAGCCACTATCGTTGTCAAAAGAAGATTAAATATCCTGTTACAGATGGTGGAACAAACATCATTTCGACAAAAGCTTAAATAACAGAAATAAAAATGAGTTTCCCGAAAGTTCGCAATTGATTTGACAGTATTATTTCAACACGGGTGTGTGCTGAAAAATCTGGCAACTTCTTAATCTGCACCGATGGTGATAGTTTTACCCGCTACCACCGCTGATGGTAAAACTCCGCTCTTATTTTTGGACCGTGGCAACAAAATTGGCGGACTGTTTTAGTTTGAAAATTGATTTGTTTTCCAACATTTTTGGCTTTGGCACAAGAAATTTGTAAAAAATTATAAAAAAACATATAGCTTTGGAGTTCTAGTTACAACCGTAAAATACATCAAATGTAGTTGGTGCCAATTTTGAAAAAAAAAACAACGAAACACTAAAACCTTTTAATGAACAGCCATTAATTGATGACGTTTTCAAAAAGACCATGTTGAAGAGTAGAAAATATACCATTAACTTAAGTTTACCAAACAATTTAGATTCACAAAAAAAAAAAAAAAAAATACAACGGCTGAATACGCGCCTCTGTTTGTATGTAAGTTGTAAGACCTGTAAGTCTCTTGATCATACACCACCAACCAACCTGATACAAGCAAACAACGGGGACGTCAGAAATTCCTTCAGCAGTCTCATTGTATAAACTCAGCCCTCAGCAAAATCTTCTCTATGATGGGCGAAATTCCATTCGCCTGAATTACATAAAACTGAGAAAGTACACAAAGTTAATAATACGAACTTTATGCCAGCTGAATTTGGTCTTTTTTGGCAAACGTCTTTACAAATCTTTAAGCCATGGTCGAAGAAAAGCATGTCTGTTACGTTTAAACCACAGCTGAATCAGTCTAAACGCCTGTAAACATATAAACGTTCGTTATTAATTTGAGACATTCATATCAGTGTGGCTTTAGACCAGACCAATCAAGACAATCTACTGCTTTTCAATTTTAAGACCACCTGTGAGAGAAAAGAAAAGGTTCTTTGTCTTTCAAATTGAAGGCCCTATGCGCGTTCCTTGACATCTGGAGGAAGAGATTCAATGAAGAGCTCTCTGATCTGTACTGGAAAATGCGCCTATTTATTTGTCTACGAACTCTTCAGAACATAGGTACCCCTTAACAAGGAACCACGTGGCATGGTATTTTGTGCACCAGGTGATAGAACCTTCAGATGCCTTTGCATGTGAAGTAATATAATACAACTGGCAAAAGAACGTGCCAGCTGAAAAGGCATGTTAATTAAGGTCCACGTTCACCTCGATATGTAATATCCGACATTCGAAATAATTTCCGACATGTACTGAAATTCTTTTAAAAGAATTTACAATTAATATAAATGACGCAGGTTATTTCAACACCACACTATCATCAGTAAAATGCATTGAATCATCAGTAAAAACATTTGAATCTAACACCCTGCGTACCTCAAAAACGGATCAACCTCCAACATGTCTGCAGAAAATTATCAGAAATCATAAAAAAATACTACACTTACCTCAAAACATTCGACTTTGAAAAACGTTTGCATCAGTTTATACCTTCATCTCCATCTCTCGTCAAGTTTCGCTATTATGTGAACTCATCATCAGTTCATTCACAAAAAATCAAAAAATTTCAACTGTTATTTGAAGCAAATTGCGTTAATACAGTCACCCTTTCACATTTTAACGGTAATTGAACAACTGAGTGAGTGAAGAGGTGAAGCAATGAAGAAGTAAGTTGCCGGGGTGTGTTTAAGGAAAACCCGGCGGTGGTCTCTTGTGGACTTAAGCCTTTGAATTAATTGAAGAAATTCTTTAAAGCATAATCTACAAATTGGGTGCAGATAAGACACATAAATCATTGTTGGAAATATATTCCAAATTCCAGCACAGACAAGCCAGTGAAAGACTCCTATATGTAAAGCTGTTGTCAAAAACTAGACAAGCACGCGATCCGTTTGGTTATTAAATAAAAGATTGCGACCTAAACTCACAACCCTTAGAATTCTTAATCTAGCTTTGAGTCTGAAGATTTATCTACAGAGTTTTTAAGGGCAATAACAGGAACAGCGTTAAGTTGAAAAAAGCAATGGAAGCACACGCAAGTGCGGCAACTGCTAGTTAAAAAATCTCGATGATTGAGACCCATATCCATCTCGTACTAGCGGACAATCAGAGAATAAAGAAGAAGTCTGATAATAAAATACACTAATAGACTAGTTCTATATATCGTGCAACTGCTCACCATCCGTCCGGTGCTCGCACGTTTCAGATGATGATCTATCTACTTTCTTCTCTCAGGGACTTCATGTGGAACACTTCGCTGTAACTATATTAAAATGCATCATCGTCTTTCACCAAACATAAAAGTGGTAACCATATTGTCTTGAATACAATCTACCTTCTTATAAACCTAACTATTTATAAAGTTTAACATTTTATAAAAATATTACCACATGTGCAGATCAACAAACTTTTAAGTTTAAGTCACAAGACGGTAAGGAAAGGATGCTTTCTTACCAGAGAATGCACTCTCAATAATACCTCAGCTTTTTTTATATATGGTACAGTTGGTGCGCTTTAATCGGATTTTTGGGTACCCTAAAGTGACCGGTCTCTTAACTTAATTGTACGTCCGAAGGCCGACTAAAGGGTGAACGGGAAGGTGTTCTTACCGAGGCGGGTATTGTGGGTAAATTCTTGAAGGGAAAGAATGCAACTGCTACTACTATAGAGCATTTTTCGTTGAAATAGTAATAAAAGTTGAAGTTGAATTTTGTTGACTTCGCAGCATTATTGCGAGGGTTGCCTTTTATATTTCTGGATTAGAAAACAAAACCAACAAAACCATTGAAAATAGCTACCAGGCTACCATTTGCTTGGAAGTACCTCGTGCGCGAGCAACTTTTGTTGGATTTGGCTCAATTTTAAACACCCATACAGTCGATTGCTGTTTACTTTCGGGCTCATACGCGTGAATCCACGATTCATCAGCTGTCACGGTGTCACAGACGTGTTTCGAAGCATCGCTATTGTATCTTTGGAGCATTCCTTTCGACCAATCGACACGAGGATCCAACGCGAACAAATTTTTTTGACGGTCAAATGTTCATACAATATTGAATGTGTGCTGGTCCCACTAATGCCTAAGGTTGTCTTAATCTCACGATAGGTCACATGACGATCTTGCAATATCAGTTGGCGCACAGAGTCAATATTTTCCGGAAAAACAACTGATTTTGGACGACCTTCACGAAATTCGTCTTGGAGTGAACTACGACCTCGGTTGAATTCACCATACAATCAATAAAGACTGGTCCTTGATGGACCTTCATCACCAAAAATTGAATTAAGTTCAACGATGCACTTTGGTTGAGTTAATCAACTTCGAAAGTTGTAAAAAATAATCGCACGTAAATTTTCACTTTTTAATTCAATTTTTTGGACGAGATGAGTTTTTTAAGTTACTGTAAACAACACAAATAGCGCTCGTATGTCAAAACGTTCTGAGTACGTATAGCCTGAAAAATGTCAAACTTTACAAATCCCGAAATACAAAAGGCAACCTTCGTATTACCAATAGGTTTTATAGCTTGCTGTTGCATTGTATCCATATGGTGCAGGCAAGTCTTTGGTAGTCAGGACCAGATAGGAGTGCTTTATTCTGCCTTTGCGGGAATACACGCCAGCTCAAAACGTGTGAAATATTTCTTGAATTGCTTTAAGAAATCTAGAAATTTTACTGCATTTTTGGAGATCTCATTTCAACTAAGTGTTGAGTTGCGCATTTAAAAAAGGAGTGTTTCGGAGGCAAAACCAGCATTAAAATGGTGAACATCCGACTTGAGTCCATCAAATACAAATTTAATTAAATGGTTGGAAAGGTTCATCCTTATCCACAAAATGTACGCATTTTCGACATGGTAACATTTCTTGGAGTGATATGTCATGAAATCACCAGTCAACCTGTTGCTGCAGAATATTTCATAAACTGAAAGTAGGGACGTAAGTGCTATGGGTCGGTAGGAGTACATGACGATACGACCTTCTACCCTCGTTAACTCAATCAAGTTTTTGAAATCGTTTGTTGTCGGCGACGGTTCCTTCACCTAAATTGCTCATTTCCACTTGACAGCTTCTTCCACTGGATTTAGTGTACTACTTCATTGACAAAATTATAAGTTTATGTCATGTTAATGGCAGCACTTCATTGCTAGGGTTCAGAAAGGTAACTGCCCATAATCCCGAGCCACATAACTATCAGTTTACTTTTGCACTCAGAACTTACGGCTTCGTTATTAATTATCGCTTCGTAGCAGTATTCACAGATTGCATTCCTTATGCATTTCCCTCAGGAATTCCATATGATTAGTAAACCGAAAACAAGCATGATTTCGATGGCATTAAGTAAAATTATGGATATCCGCAAGCACTACTCTCCATCTCTAAGCTGTGTGTCTCCCTCATTTTTAAGCTCCACTAACTCTGAAAACTGTGCATGACGGCGTTTTTTTTTCAACTCCACGTGCTCGCCAGGAAGGGTTAAAGAACTTATATCGCACTTCGTCACGCCAAAGAAAAGAATGCGTATATAAATAAACGACACACTTGCTTCACGGAAGAGACACGAAGGTGTTCTTTACCCACTAAACGGAAGATGCACAATGTCCACCCTGTCGTTTTGCTGGATCGCTTGTTCGCTGCAAGGGCTCACATTCGTTTAGTCACTTAAATAAATTATCCGTCCCTTGATTTAGTTATTATCAAAGAGAATATTTACCGCTATTCATGCAGAGTCATCTCCCAGAAGGGGTACGCATAAAATGACACACTCTTAGCCTCCCCCACTATGGCACCCACCCTCCTTTTGCCACTGTTTTCTGGAATTTGCGTTTGTGGCGCGCCCGTGCGAGTTGACCATCCAAACAGAGCCCGATGGGATCGAAAGATTGCTTGCTGCTCCCAGGACACGTCCTTGTTTGCTTTGAAAACCATATGTGGCCAATTTTTCGCCGACAGAATCACAAGGATCCCCGCACCATCGACAATTTTTTTTCATTTTTCTTTCCACTGGTCTTTACGGGATTTGAAAAAGAGGTGAATGCGATGGGAATGCAAATTATCTTGTTATCAGTGATGTTGTTGGAATTTTTAATTATACGGCAGGTCCATCTAGGTCCGTCTCCACTGCTTGACTTTTAAAACAACGAATCAATTTTTGTTTTAAATCAATTTTTCACATTTCTCCCTTAGCCACTACATCGTTTCACAGTATAAATATTGAGCAGTCATTCACAGACCGCCGCGGAGTACACATGTGCGTCGACTACATTATTGTGAAAACTGTGTGAATTAAGGACATAAATTAAGACAGTGAAAATAAACGAGTTCGGTAGCTCAATTGGCAGAGCAGCAGTGCTAGTCAACTGACAATCCCGGGTTCGAATCCCGAGGAAAAAAAAATAATCTTTCTTTTTTTAATTAAAGAAAAGTGGACACTAGGTGTGAACTAAAAAATGGAAAGTGACGAGCGACTTGAGCTCAGCAAATCAGGCGACTTTAAAACACCGGTGGCTGGGACGTCAGGCCACCACACAAGTGACACGGTAGTATCCGCATGGCTAGCCCCGCGAGCCGGAATACCGATACAAAAAAACGGAGGAAGAGGACGCGGCCGCAGCCCAGCCACATTGGCGTCAGACGAAGAAATGGTAGCACCGAACAAAGGCGGATCGGTGTCGACCAAAAAAACACCGCCAACAACAACAACTGGTAAACCAAAACCTAAATCGGCTTCGCCAGCAGACGCCATCGACATCGAAAGCCTCCAATGTGAATCGGAGGGCAATGAATGCCGGTACTCTTATAAAGGCAGCGACAACTCCTTTCAGGTTCTCGCCACATCGGATGCAGACGATGAGGCGGAACAAATAAGGGAGGAGGAAAGGAAACTTCGCCTGCTGGATGAGGAGAGAGCAAAGCTCGATGCTCACATAAGGTCCCTCCACTTGCAGTCCACGGCGAGGAAAGCTGCTGAGAAAGCAGCTAGACAAAGGGAACAAAAAGAGGAGCTCCTCAAGTTGCAAGAGAAAAGAACGCAGCTGAAACAAAAACAGAGAGAAACCCAGGAATCACTGCCTTCAACATCAAAGGCAGCGCAACGGTTGCAAGAAGTTCAAAAAAAGTTAGAACTTCAACAGCAACAACGAGTATTAAAACAGCAGCAGAGACCAAAACAAGAACATTCTGCCACATCGAAGGCAGCCCAACAACAAACATCGCAGCAACAACAGAAGAAGCAGCAGAACCACTAGCAACACCACCAGCACACATGCAGCAACAGAAACAACAACAGCCACAGCATCAGAGACAACAACAGCAGCAGAAGCCCAAGGAACACTGCCCTCCAATTAACGTCTTCGGCATGGGCACGGAAGAACTGGAGACCCTATGTGAGTTGGCCTTAGTAAATAAGACATACTTCATTAAATATAAAACTCCTCAAATTCATACCGTCCATTGCCTAACAATGGACGGGTTTAGATTTCTAAAAGAGAAGTAAGCGGCATCGAACGCTGACTTCTACACGTACACCCCCAGAGGAGAAAGGCCACAGACCTTGCTCCTCAAAGGTATAAATCCTTCCACCGACCCGAAGGTTCTCCTTGGCAAGCTGCGCCAAGTTGAGAGGGACGAGGTCCATTTCGTAGGTGTTAAGCCTTTCACCACTGCGGCAGCGAAAGCAAAGAAGAAGGCACTTTCCTTCTTCTTAGTTCAGGTATCCCACGGTACCAAAATTGACAGCCTACGAAAAATCCGTTTCGTAGGCGGTCTATGTGTAAAGTGGGAGAAATTAAACAAGTCTGATCACGTACTACAATGTGCGAAGTGCAGACGGCTGGGGCACGTCGCAGAGAACTGCAACATGGAGTTCCGCTGCGCACGATGCACATTCAGCCATAACAAAGGGGACTGTCCTTTAGGGACGGAAGAAGTTGAGGATAAGACACTCCTCAAATGCGTACTCTGCGGAGGAAATGGACACCCTGCAACCTATCTGGTCTGTCCACGAATTAAAGAACTCCGACAGAGAGTAAAAAAAGCAAGGAACGATAAAAAGGTAGCAGCCAGAGCAGCGGCTCATGGTATGGCTACAACCGTTACGCCTGGAGTCTCCTACGCCCAAATGGTGTCAGGCAGACAACCGGCACAACGTACAGTACCGAAGGATGTCCCGGCTCAACTGGTCAGGCAACCCGAGGTAGAACCCTCAATAAGGGATGTGATGTCGTCCTTTCAGTCGATGCAAGCGCAGATGATTGCCTTGCAAAAACAAATGGTCGAACTACAGACCAGTTTCCTAACGCAGACGGCTAGAGTAGATTTCCTCTTCTCTCAGCTGCCTGCAAACAAGCGCGATCAGATATAATGGGCTCATGCGAGGTAAGAACCCTTAAGATCCTTGCTGTGAATGTGAACTCTCTGATAAAGATCGAAAGAAAACTATCGCTCTCTACTTTGTTGCAAGCCCACAAGGAAGGGACCGACCCCAATGTACTCGAGGAGGCGGAGTCGCCCTCTTAATTAAAAAGAATATTAGTCATAAGGTCATATATAGCAATGAAGTTAGAATATCTAATGTGCTAAAAGCGGCCATCGCACGCATCTCTCTCCAAGGTGGAAACAAGCTGTTTGTGATCGCTGCTTACGCATCAGAACCTCAAAACCCTAACTTTCTTTCGGAGCTCGAGGCTCTCTTCACCTCTGCTTGAGCTCTGAAGAAAACTTTTATATATTAGCCGGGGGCTTAAACGCCAAACACGGTGAATGGGGTAACGCTGTTTCAAATGAGCGAGGTAACGTTCTCTTAGAGTGGATGGAACAAAATGATATTGAGTTCAGGTTGGATTTGCTAGCAACCGATAGACCATCATTTCCTAGAAGCGGGTCCTATCTGGATGTGATGCTAATCGACAGACGCCTAACAATACTTAACGTGGAGCACCATACGAGGAACTGTTTGACTACGGTTGAGTATGACAGTGATCACTGTGGTCTCGCCGCGGTAATACAGCTCCCGAATAAGCTGGAGGAACTGGAGGAATATGTCCAAACGCATCCTTATAATTACAATAAGGCGCGCTGGCTACGTTTCTCTAGAACCTTAACCAGAGAAATAAGTTCGAGTGTGATTAATCCTCCTACGAACAGAAACCTAACGAACGATGAGGTTGATGGGTACCTCACACAAATGGACGAAGTCATGAAACGAACAATGGACAAAACTATTCCGAAGGTAGCACTAACCGATGATGGCGACATTTACCGGAATGATACCATCGATACACTTCACGTGCAAAAAAGTAGACTCCTGTCAAGACTTAAACTCTTGTAAGGGGAGATTTACAGATCCACAGAATGCGGAGATTCACTGTCTGAAGTCACAAATCAAAGTACTCCAACAGTTAATCAAACATAATTATAGACTTGCTGTAAGCTTGCATTGGGGCAATAAGAATCGGGCTGTAAGATCCAACAACCCGAGCATGTTCCCGCAAGTAAATAATATTTTTCGGAGGAAAGACCATAACGACATTCAGAGCGTTCGGCTTGACAGGACAACAGACAACGCGGACCTACTTACTTCAGTTGGCATCGATCCAGATAGGGCAGTGCTTGACCACAACTATTTCGTAGTTGAGGATCCCCAAGAGAAGGTGAAAGAAATTGGTGCTGTCTTCCAGAGAGTGTACACGGTCAATGAGACTCGTCGTCCGAATCACGACCTGGAAAACGGAGCCTCACTAAACCATGTCGCTCTTCGCAATGAAATAAGTCAATGGCGATCCGAGAATCCTGGTTTCACCAGGTTCAGTGACGATCTTTCGGCAAATAATGTCGTCGCCAATGATGGAAACAACTCCATCCTTATTTCAAAAGATGAACTCCAATGTATCCTTAACTCACTGAAAAAGAAGAAGTCAGTGGGAATAGATGGGATACCAAATATTGTTCTGCGCCATCTGCCCTCTGAGGCGGTGGTTGTATACACAACTCTCTTCAACAATGCGCTGAGTAATGCATATTACCCGACGCATTGGAAAACAGCTGTAGTACAGCCTATCCCGAAACGCGGCAAAGATACCTCCATCCCGACAAATCTCCGGTCTATAAGTCTTCTTCCTTGCCTAAGCAAGGTATTTGAGAAGATAGTCATTAAAGCTCTGAAAGAATGGGATGAGGAAAAACAAACAATAACGGAAAACCAATTTGGCTTCAGGGCGGGGCATGACACCATCCATGCCGCGTCAAAATTGGTTTCCAACATCCAGTGGAATAGAAACAGAACACAGTGCACAGGGGCCTGCTTGATTGACATGGAAGTGTGAAACTATTCTTTTCAGAACCCCGCTGTCCAGAGCCTCAAGGGACACGAAAATGAACTGGCGAAAGTTCGGCATAGCTGACCCACTGGGACAGCCATTGACCGTGAAAAATGTAGTCAGATATCTTGGCATCTGGTTGGACCAGTTCCTGTATGGTGGTATCCATGTAGACACTGCTCTGACCAAGGCTAAGAATGCCTTCGCTATGGCAAGAGGGCTGTTTTACAGCAGTCAACTTGACACCAGAGTGAAGTTAATCTGCTACATGGCCCTTATCCGGCCAATCATGGTATATGGTTGTCCTGTGTGGTTCAACGTGAGTCCCTCCCAAATGGAAAAGATGAGGGTGTTCGAGAGGCGGTGCCTTCGGGCCTGTCTTCGTTTATATCGAAGACCAGAGTCTCAGTACAAGAAATTCTATCCTAACGAGGTTTTGTACAACGAGGCAAATCTTATAAGGATAGACAATAGACAACATTGCCCGAGCAATGACTTCAACCAACAGTCTGATCTTTGGGGCTTACTACCCTAACATAATGTACCATGAGAGGCTACGCCTTAACGGCTTTATTCCGCCCGAAGCTTTCCTCTATTTGGACGCAAAAGGCCTGATACAAGATGATAATGGCTGCCCCATCATCTTCCATGTCGCACGCCGAACAGTAGAAAGGCAACTTCAATACGAGCCGGACGTCGCTCGCAGCCACGAGGATATCCTACGGTTTAGTCGAGCGATTTCTGCCCGAGATGGAGCATTAACAGACAAAGAGCAGCTTTCGATGCCAC
The DNA here is from genome assembly GCA_955652365.1 of Eristalinus aeneus. NCBI lineage: Eukaryota > Metazoa > Arthropoda > Insecta > Diptera > Syrphidae > Eristalinus > Eristalinus aeneus. The sequence goes on along the minus strand of OY019131.1, from coordinate 86,488,197 downwards.
TAGATTCTTAAAATCATTAACGGGGTAGTTGTGTCTTCGGCCAACTCACATACGCTAAGGTAGTTTTAATTTAATAACAACGAAAATCACTAAAAAAAAATTTAACAAAAAAAAAAATAAAAATAAAAACAGATGCACCACGGCGTATTAAATATATATGTTAAGCATATTTATAAAATATACGTCCTGGTGGATGCGTTCGTATTTTTACGGACATAGATAAGTAGATATAAGCTTAGTTGTTAGACAGTTACGTTTAAGGTTTTTATTTTAAAATTTACTTTTAGTTTTTAGCTAGTATGTAGTCTTAGTCTTAAGTTAAAGTAAGTTGAAAAATTGTTATCCCAAGTTTTTCTCTTTTCTTGGGTAAGTATTAGAATAAACAATGAATTAAATCAAATAAACTTCAATAAAGAAGCCGAAAAGTTAAAAAAATTAATTACTCCTAGGTTAGCTTAGAGCACTTGTTAAGAGTCAGTAAGCTAGAATTAAGATCATTAGATTAGATTAATAAGCTAGTTTAAGTATTTTTGTCTAGAATATAAGAAAAAGAAGTAAGAAAAAACAATAAAAATGAATCGAATACAAAAATATTGAGCAAACAGAAACGCGTGCAGTATGTGAGGAGATAGCGTCAGCATTAAGGAAATTTATGGCGTATACAAACTGGTACGTCTTTCGAATAAAAATTCATTATGACTTTAAAAAGTTGAGTTCGTGATTCAAGGACTTGACTCAAAGACGGTTGTATTAGCTCGGATAATGAACACTTTCATTTGGATCCTTGACAACATCGCCTTCTCTCCTCATTCGTTTTGAGATTTGTTTAGCTGACGAATCCACACTTGTCGGCTCTGCTGATTCCAGAAAAAAGATTCCTCTTCATTAAGCGGCCGAAGTTGGACACGACTATGGGAAAAATTAATTTGGGTAAAGAATTCACAAGCAATATGTGACAAGGATTTCGAAGAAATTCATTGATAGGAAGTCTTGCTTATCGTTGGGAAATGAAAGACTTGAAGAATTCAATGAAAAAGGATAGATACAAAACATGACCGCATTGAAATGCAAGATATATAGATATGAAGCTTATCCTACATTCAAAAATAATTCGTATTTGAAGACAAATGTCAAGATGAGTTAACGGAAACTAATCTGTCATATGACCACCAACAAACATGTTACTTTATCGATGTTATAAAAGTATACCATCGGAAGGGCTATATAATGTGGTATTTAGGCACCAACCTAAAGGATGGTTTGAGTTAACAAATCGAAATTAATGTGAGTGAAACAAAACGGCTTGTACTGCAAATATATACAGTGGCATACGGAATCTCGAAGCCGCACTGTCTATATTCGATAAACACGCACAGAGTACAATCAACAGTAGGGAATAAGGAAACGATAAATAAACTAAGAGTCGAAATTACTTATTGAACGCCGAAACAAAGATTTTATCTACACTTACGTCTTGTGGAAGCATTGCGAAGGCTATACTTTAACCTGTAATCGTGGAGAGAAATCGTTTGATTAACTCCGAAAATCCTTTCTGGTACCTGTTACACTCAAGGTGTTGGTCAGCGTTAATTCTATTTATGGCCGTATGGATTTCGTTGTATTGAGCGATAATACCATGTGATCACGTCAATTCTCAAATACACATTCTGCTGTTAAGAGGTGCAGAAATTATTAAGAATTGCTACAAACTACTGAAATGAAACCAATTTGAAGCAAATTGCTATGAAGTTATATGCTTTTGATAAAGCATATAACTTCATTAAAATTTCCTTAACATGAACACATAATAGTCATTAATTGGGCGTTTTAAGTGCTAGGTTATATCCATATATAACCAGACATTATATAATACAATTGTGCGTTTTTCCAATCCTAAAAGCGATTCTGATATCCAGTCCTCGAAGCAATTCTGGTATACCCATGAGCTCTCTCAGCGTTTCGGTTTGGAACTCCTTAATGTTTCTTCTTAATTTTGGGAAGACAATTTGGTGAATACGGTGACTGAGGCATGATTGCGGTTTTGCTTTTGGCACAAAAGTTAGAAAGAAGCACTGACGAGTGAGCAGTTGTATTATCGCAATGCAAAACCCTTGAATTGTTTTACCCGAAGTTACGGAAGTTTTCTGTGTGTTGCTTTATTGCGAATTATTTCAGAATAATATTTCTTACTGATTTACTTACTTATTGATCTTCTGATGCACCGCATGTAACCTCTTTGTGGCTAGCACGCACTTCCCACATTTAAACATCAACAAAGGAACCTGGCAGTCCCCTAATCAATCTGCTGTCAATCAGATTGATCACGTTGCGATCGACGCCAGGCACTCCTCCAGTATTCTCCATGCCCGAATCTTCTAAGGTGCAAACATCACCTTGTTATAGTCAAGGTAAGAACCCGAATATCGAGAGAGCAATGGAGTCGAGACAGGCCAATACGGTTTGACCTCGGAAAGCTACAATCGCAACTAATCGCTGGGAACTTTGCCGACCGCTGTCACTGATGTACTGGGCTGTCACTGATGTACTGGTTTTCACGTCACCAGAAGGAACCCATGGTTTAACGACGAGGGCAAGCAAGCGCACGCAGCTAAACAAGCCTATAAGGCGACGCTGCATCGAACAACGAGGGCTGTTCGTTGGCTCTACGAACAGAGAAGAAGGGAAGAGCACCGGCTTCTCAGAAGAAAAAAGAGGGAGCATGAAAAGCGCGCGGTCGATGAAATGGAAAGGTGAATGAACTCCGAAAACTTTACCGTAGGGTAAAACAGCTGTCCGGCGGATGCAAAGTTCGGACTGAAGCCTGCCGGGACAAAATTGACAACTTGTGGTAGAGTCGCAGTCTGTGCTGAGAATGTGAAAGGATCATTTCTGCAGACTCCTTAGGCGATGACGGTCCAAATTGCAGTGTTAGGCAAAATGTTCTACTCAATTCCTGTTCTTCGATTTAAAGGCCGCATATGACATAACATCGACGTCTCTGACAGAACGTCACACTAGCCGTTTTTTTGGGCTCAAGAGGAAATTGGGTAATGAAGCCCTCTCTCGAAGACTAAGCTCGCTTTATGTAAGATCTTGATCTTGCCCGTCCTTCTTTATGGCTCGAAAACCTGGACGTTTCTAAGAGCGAATGAGGAAGCCCTTAGTTGTTTCGAGAGATAAGTGTTGCGTGCATTTTTTGGTCCTGCTTGCGTTGATGGCATCTTGAGGAGAAGATTTAACGACAAACTCTATAGGCTGCACAGCGACATGCGTCTTGGGATACAACCCTTAAGATGGCTAGGCCAGGAAGAGCATTTGGACACCACTCTGGCCCGAAAAGTATTCGAATTTGAGCCAGTGGGACAACGCAACAGAGGATGGCCTAGGTTAATGTGTCGCACATGAGAAGAGCATTAGCTCAACCAACTTGGAGCTGAAAAGACATGTTGGTTGAGGCCCAGGTCCACCCCGGATTGTAGTATCGCCCTCTATTGCAAGTCTTCACTTAAATACACTATCAGTTGCAAATCAATTGGCTCTGATTGTAAGTTTTTGCTTGTGCACCAGATAACAGCTGTACTACTCCAACTTTTTTGCTAGTTTTGCTGAAGTTTTAGCCCAGTATAAATAAATAATTGTTTGCGCGTTTTCGCTTGGACTTCACATCCGCAACATCACCAATCCTAAGCGGTTTTACCAAAAAAAATTAATAAGTACCTAGCCTTCTTGAATTAACTTTAATGTCAGATTTATCCTCTGTTCTTCCATTTGACAAAATTTATTTGAACTATATTTATGTTCGTGACCTTATGTACTGCTCTTATAATATACATTTTGACCCCTTTCGATATACGCCTGTTTTGTTCTTATGTGGATTATAGGTCTCTCTATTGACGCACGTAAATCAGCAGCACTGGGATGAAATTTCGATTGACGATTCCAAAATAATAGTGATTCTAAGATATCCTTTCTGATATATTCGATCAATATATTACACTCAAAATTCAAAATATGTGCTGTCCTTGGTGCACAACTGTAGTTATTAATTAAATAAATTACGCAACCGACTGTACAGTAGATGGAAAAAAAGTCCCTTGGATTTTAATTGGCAGCCTTACAAAGTCATGTGTAACCGAACGGTTGTCATAATACATCATGTTAAGAGAAATTACTACGCCTCTAATTTGAACAATCTACTTTCTCCAAGGAAACTCTGGAATAATCTTCGTCACATTGTACTCACTGGCAACCAACTCAATAACAATTGTGTAGTTGAGGCAATAATCTTAACAACAATTAACATTTTTTTCTTAAATTTGTTAAGAATTCAAGGACTGAATTGGAAACGATTTGCGAAATTGAGTCGATTAATGCAATTATAGATATAAAATCAAACGCCTAAGGCCAAGGCGTCTTTGAAATTTGTAAGGTTAATTCTGCCTTTCATAATATCGCACTAAACCCATATAATTAACCATTTTCGACACTTTAGTTAATCTCTCACTGTAGACCCAAATTTTTGCACTTAATTGATTTTTATTTAAAATTTGTAGGCCTGCCTTTAATTCATACACCTACTGTATTTGTAAAGTAAATGAACAACCATTAATTCGGTTCTTGAACCGTCTTAAACCGTCTCGAAATTCTTTAGATTATTCCAGTATATTTCAGATCGTGTAACGCACATTGCGGGGTTTTATAAAGAAAAATAGAAACACACAGAGTGAAGCCTTCGTTTTCTCTTTGTCAACCTTCAACATATTGAAGTAAACGCTCGTAAAGTCACTTTACGATTTTTGGTAGAAAATTTGTATACCAGGTGTACCGGTATATACCGGTTTTTTTGAAAATAAAGCACTTATTATTAATGGGAAAGTAAAAACATTATATTCAAAGTATTGGCCATTGCTTTCTACACATTTTGACCACCTTTTTGGGAATATGTGAATACCACGCCAATAAAATTGTTCGTCATTTAAAGCAAACCAATCAGACACCCAATTTTCGACCTCCTCGTAGGAATCAAAGTGCTGCTCAGCCAATGCGTGTCCCATCGATGAAAACAAATGGTAGTCGGAAGGAGCCAAGTCTGGTGAATACGGCGGGTGGGGTAGCTGCTCCCAGCCAAGTGTTTTGATTGTATCCTGAACCGGTTTTGATTTGTGTGCAGGTGCATTGTCATGGAGCAAAATTACCCTGCCGTGTCTTCTGGCCCATTCTGGTCGTTTCTCGATCAATGCATGGTTCAAATTGATCATTTGTTGTCGGTAGCGATCAGTATTAACGGTTTCACCAGGTTTTAGGAGCTCGTGGTACAACACACCTTTCTGGTTCCACCAAACACACAGCATTGTCTTCTTGCCGAATCGATCTGGTTTGCAGTCGATGTTGACGGTTGGCCCAGATTAACCCATGAATTTTTTCGTTTAGGATTCTTAAAATAAATCCATTTTTCATCGCCAGTAACAATCCGATGCAAAACCGATTTTCTTTCGTGTCTTTGAAGCAAAATTTCACAAGTGCTTATTCGGTTTTCCATCTGTCTTTCATTCAATTCATGTGGCACTCATTTTCCACACGTTTGGATCTTTCCCTAAGCTTTTAAACGGTCAGAAATTGTTTGTTGTGCAACATTTAACATTGCTGCTTTTGACCAAAAGTGTCATCTTTATCAATATCGTTTGCAATTCGGCGTCTTCAAACATTTTTGGTGGTCTTCCACGTTCTTCATTTCTCATATCAAAATCACTATTGCTGAACCGTTGAAACCATCTTTTGCATGTTGCTTCTGGAAAAAAAAATAAGGGCTCGTTCACAACAAATGTTCTTTATCGAGACATTTGTACCTTGAATACCTTGCTGATGTTCGGAAGGAGACTAATTGATCGGATGTTGCACGGATTCGAAGAATCTTTACCTCGCTTGGATATGGGTTGCACAATCGCAGTTTCCTAGTGCTCCGGATAATGTGCATTATTCAGAGCATTGTTAAACAGGATAGTGTACATATTAACCACATCTAGGGGCAGATGTCTTAATACAATGTTTGAGATCCCGTCGATTCCCAACGACTTTTTCTTCTTTAGTAATTCGAAGACCGCTTGGAGCTCTGACTTCGATATGAACGGGCGTTGAATCGCTCACTTCATACCGTTATACCTGGTAATGAGCAGACTGCTAGTTTATGTAGCTTAACATGATCAGTGAAATTTAATAAGTTAAAAGTAACAGCTGGAGTGTGACAAAATAAATTAAAAGTTGTCAAGTCCCTATTGGATAAGACTTAATTGAGATAAAGCGAAAATTTAAAAAGATCCCAATGAACTCTAGCTTTATTATTTATACCTAACCTTATCAATATTTTTCTTCTTCTGACTTTTATCACTTTTTTTATTTTTTATGAAGAATTATCAATATGCTAATTTGGAGACCTTTTGGAACAAGTCTTGCGACATTCACTATCCTGTACGCCATTCTACGCATCATATGCTAGAACAATGGGCATTTTTCCGCATACCAGATTAAGCAAATTCAAGCAAGGTACATGAACGCTTCCTGGGTAATTAACCTTCAGTGTACTCTCTTGCAGCACTGAAAGTATACATTTATGGGGTAGGATGTTCTTAATACAAGTTTGTAATTAGCTTACTACCTATAATTGGCCATATACAATTTTCCTGGGTAATTAACCTTCAGTGTACTCTCTTGCAGCACTGAAAGTATACATTTATGGGGTAGGATCTTCTTAATACAAGTTTGTAATTAGCTTACTACCTATAATTGGCCATATACAATTTGGTTTTTTATACAACGCCGATAGAAATTTTTGATTTCAGACATCATGTTTTGAGGCAAGTACGGAAACATTGCTATACGAACATTCAAACACCATAACTGGCTGGATTAGGGAAGTTGCATAACACTTTTACGAAGGAGCAGAGACGACTTACTTTCCACATACAAAGTATAAATTCCTTTTATTAATTGTGAGTTGTTTTGAATTTTTAATTTAGAACGCTTCCCATTTACTTTCCAGTAGTTTTAAGGCATACACTTAACACAGAAAAAAGTGTTGCAAGGTTGGGCCATTTGATTGAGAACCAGTCACACATGCACTTATGCAGTTACGAATACCTCCGAGTTCAATTTCACGAAACGGAAGTATTTTTAAGTAAGAATACCTCTTCTGCGTCATTTGTTGACAAGCAAATAGAGGGAGCGAAAGGGAATCAGAAGGGTCTTCATTAAAGGCATTTCATGGAGTACATTTACATATTCCTTGCATTTTTTTTTTGATTTCTTTTTTATTCAATAATTTATATCAAACTTACATTTTAGACAAAAATATTTAAAAGTAGTTGGACGAACATTGTTATTACTACTAACTTACTGGCCCTAGGCCGACACTCTAAGCTAAACTTAATCTTAAACTATGTCTTTCGACTTAACCTAACAATTCATATGTTTTCAAAGTAAATTTAAGTTAAAATTTACTGTACAAATAACGATTAAGAACATTGCAAAAAACTTAATATCAGAACATTTTTACTAAAACTTATATACTAACTTACACACTACCTTAAAAAATCTTAATCTACCTAAAAATAAACATACGTACCTATAAGCATGTTTAATATGCACATGTGTATATACATGCATTAAAATATGTACTTTAGCATACACACACATGACTACACAAACCTAAGATATGTAGGTCGGCCTTAGGTTGCAGCTGATTTATACTTATATAATCCGCTGCAAAACAGAGACCGAATGCATCCCATAAGGGGATCTTCACTACCCTTTCTACCCCGGGTCTAAAGGGTTCGACGATGGAGTTCTCTCGCTACCCAGCCACCAGAATTTTCGATGGTGCATCGCAACATCCCGAATAGCCCGCCTTGATTCCGCCGTACTGAAGCGGAGGAGACCTTCCTCAACTCGTTGCGCGACGGACGGTCGTGGTTGAGTCGCCCATCCACAGTTGATCGGGACCGCATTTACGTCTTGTAAAGACCGTGCTTATCGAAATGGAGAAAAGCTTCAGAGCGGACGAAGCCACGGTCGCGTACACTTTTGTGGTATTGTGGATTGGGGTAGTAAGCCCCAGAGATCAAGTTATTGACTGAGTTCATCGCTCTGGTAATATGGCCTCGAATCAATTTCAACAGGAAATTATTCACTCGTATCAGGTTAGCCCTGTTGTATAGGACCTCATTGGAATATAATTTTTTGTACTGGGACTCTGGTGTTCTGCAAAGGCGAAGGCAAGCCCTAAGACAATCCCTCTCAAACAACCGAATCTTTTCCATCAAGCTTGCACCCACGTTGAACCACACGAGACAACCATAGGTGAGCATTGGCCGGATGAGGGCCATGTAGCAGATTACCTTCATCCTCGCATCGAGTTGGCTGTTGTAACACAGTCTCTTTGTAAGAGCGAAAGCGCCTCGAGCTCCGGCCAGAGCAGCAGCTATATGTTTGTTAAAATAATGGTAGGTATTGGTCTAGCCAGATCCCAATGTATCTAACTACATTCCTTTGCGCTAGTGGTTGCCCGTGTCGCTAACCACACGGTGTCGAAGGCCTTCTCCAGGTCAATCAGGTAGGTACCCGTACATTGTTTCTGGCTTTTGTTCCATTGGATATCCGACACCAGTTTCGACTCGGCATGAATAGTGTCATGCCCCGCTTTTAAACCGAATTGGTCATCCGGAATTATATGTTTGTCCTCTGTCCAGTTGATCAGAGCTCTATTTAGCACCTTCTCGAATACCTTGCTGATGTTCGGAAGGAGACTTATTGACCGGAGGTTGCACGGATTCGAAGAATCTTTACCTCGCTTGGATATGGGTTGCACAATCCCAATTTTCCAATGCTCCGGATAATGTGCATTATTTAGAGTATTGTTAAACAGGATAGATATGTTAACCATATCTAGGGGGGATGTCTTAGCACAATGTCCGAGTGATTCAAAGACCGCATGGAGCTCTGTCTTCGATATGAACGGGGGATGAACCCCTTCAACGGCGATGACATTATCTGCCATGTTAACGTCATTGAACACGACAAAGCCGATGTTCTCAGATCGCCATTGTTGTATATCTTCTCGAAGTTGTGAGTTGCTAGATTGTACACGATTCTCCAGGTCGTGGTTCGTTCGAATACTCACATTCACCTTATATAATTTCTGAAGGACCGTTCCTAGTACCTCCATTTTTTCTTGCGGATCTTTGACCACAAAGAAGTTATCTTCGAGTACTGCGTTATCTGCATCAATACCTGCTGTAGTCAGTTTTTGTTCGTTGTCTGTCGTTCTGTGGAGCTTAAGCAAGGAAGATCGCTATGCTTACTACGAAAGAATTTATTTATCTGCGGGAACATGCTCGGGTTGTTTGATCTAATGTTTGAATGTTAGTGTCCAAATATCCTCATCTTGTCTTGACAGAAGTTTACCATACTTTTTCGTTGGTATAGTGCGTCAGTTGTCGCATTGCGGTACAGGTTTTCGTTGTTTGTTGGTGTAAACCGTGGTATCGTACTGTCCATCATCGCCAGCGCCAGAATTTGGCTTACCTGCTCCTCTAACCGATCCATACGCCTTTCAATGGAGCGTTTCCAATCGGGCGTTGGGCACTTGAGGGGTGATGGTTATGGCTACCCGGAGTGGATTTTTCACTGGGGGCTGCTTTAGCTGAACTGTTTTTGCTTTTAGCTCCTGGAATTTAAGGCAGCCCCAATAGGTAGCGATGTGCCCCGCGATCCCGCATAGTACGCACTTGAGCTGACTTTTGTTAGCTGTTCCCTCTTTCCCCAGCGGGCAGTCCTCCACCTTGTGGTTGTCACTGCACTTCACGCATCGAGGCTGCATTTGGCAGTTCGACGCGGCGTGGCCAAATCTTTGTCAGCGAACGCATTGGATAATGCCGTCGCGCCTTCTAATACTTTCCCAAATGCATTTCAGATAATCTAAGAATTCGATTTTCTTTAGATTATCTGTATAAATATAAACAATATAAATTGGTAGTTTCCGCCTTTCTCTCCTTCCCTTAGTTGTGGTGAAGGGCTTGACCCCGACAATCTCGACACCGTCACAGACTTGCTCATTGAGTATTTGGAAGACCCTCTCCGCTTCAAGTGGCACGAGGAGCTTTGTGAGGTTTGACTGACTTTTTTTACTTTTTGGAGTGTAGGAAAAGAACTCCAACGACGAAATCTTTAAATATCCTATAATTTTATTATATTGATCTTGCAGTGGATTGAGAATTTTTCGTAACCTTTATTTTTTTATAATAAAATTACCCCTACCTATGGCCTCCTTACATACCTTAGCAGTTTGTTCTACTTCTGTAGAGATTTATGGGTGGCACCTTTTTTGTGGCTGCTGCTGTTGCTGATGAACTGCGTGATGCTGATGTTGCTGGTCTGCTGACCTATGCTGCTGCTGTTGCTTCGGTTGTGTTGCTGGCTGTTAATGCTGTTGCGCTTCTGGTTGCTGCTGTGCAGCTGGCTGCTGCTGTGCTGCTGTGCTGGCGGCTGCTGCTGTGCTGCTGGCTGCTGCTGTGCTGGCGGCTGCTGCTGTTTCGCTGGCTGCTGCTGTGCTGCTGGCTGCTGCTGTGCTGCTGGCTGCTGCTGTGTTGCTGGCTGCTGCTGTGCTGCTGCCTGTTGTTGTTGCTGGGCTGCTTTCCGTTGTTATTTACAATCTGCCGTCTGCTTCTTTTGCGGAGATGGCTCTTGTTGGCGCTTTTGTTGTTGTTCCAGTGCTCGCCTAGCGATAGTTCTGGCTCTCAGTATTCTTATTTCAGTGCGGAGACGATTTTTTTTCTCCTCTATGTAGAGGAGAAAAAGACTTGTACTTCGCTTTCTTTGGAACGAAGTACTCGCACCACTTCATATTCTGCTGTTAAGCTGTTGCTGCTGATTGCAAACAGGCCTTCCCCTTCGTCGGACACATAGTGGACATTGTCATCTTACTCTGTGCCGGCTGCTGTTGCTTCGGACGTCGCAGCCTCTGTAATCATCTCTACTGCCTGCAATTCCTGGGGAGACGCCTTGGTTACTTTGCGGTAGAACTGCATGGAGAAGTTATTTTCTTTCTCCTTCTTTTAGTAGTGCCTTCCTTGGGCATCGTTGACTGGTGGCCTGATTCTGCCACCTGTTGTTGTTGTTGTTTCGTTTTGTCCGCTTTAAAGAGCGCGAACCGCTCGTGGGATTCCATTTCCCTGCACTCACTCAATTATATGAGTATTTCCTTTTGGGAATAAAAAAAAGGGTGGTACTTTTCCTTACGTCCCCAGCGGGGATCGAACCTATGCCCGTGGAGCCAAGAGAACTGACTCTTAGTTGAGTTTAAAAATGTATTTTTTGCTTATCAATTAATTTTCTTAAATCCAGACAAAACACTTAACTAGTTTAGCATTTATTTAAAACATAAAAATTTATCTTACTGGCCCTAGGTGGGCCCTCTAAGTTAATCCGATCTTAATTTATAGTGCTTTTCAGCGTTTGTTTAATAAACTTGAGACAATTGTCCTACTTAATCAATCCGATTAACGTTCCGTTTTTATATCGTAGAAGTCGAAACACCCACGCTCTATCTTTACACTACTTGAAGGTCTGTGAACGACGACATCATTCTTGCATTTATGAGGAGCGTTCCACCCTGGCTACTGCTTGTACGGGAGAAGGCATCAAAGGAGTCGAAAAACTTGTTCTTGAGGATGCCCGGATAAAGTGCATGATGATAGAGATCACCAAGCTTTCTACTGGCATCATTCACACCATTTCTCATGACCATCTTAATCTTTCAAAGGTCAGTGCAAGGTGGATGCCACGAAGGCTCACAGCGCCTCAGAAAGAAGTGAGAATCGCATGCTGTAGAGAGCTTTTGGAGATGTGCAGTGAGAACGCGGACGGTGTTATGGATCGAATTGTTACTGGAGACGAAACATGGACGGCACAGACCCCCCGAAGAAGTTCAAAGTCACTCCGTCTGCCGTCTCATGGCCACAGTTTTTTGGGACTCAAAGCGAATCTTGCTCATTGAGTGCAAAAAAGGTAAAACCATCAAAGCCACATCCTACGCTTCTTGCATAATTTGCGGGAGGAAATTAAAAAGAAAAGATGGGGTAAACTCGCAGCGGGTGTGTTACTTCTTCATGACAACGCACCTGTTCACATGGCGCGAGTTTCCAAGGCTGCTGCGCGAGATTGTGGTTGTGAAAAAATCCAACACCAAAAAAATCCAACACCACACCTTGCCTCTAGTGATTATTTCCTGTTTTCGGACTTGAAAAAATGCCTCCGGGGAAAAAGATTTTCGGATGATGAAGAACTCAAGTCGGCAATAAGTGGGTATTTTGCAGAGAAAGAGGAAATTTATTATTTTGAGGAATCGAAGAAGCTTACCTCAGGATGTAACAAATGCATTGATGTAAGGGGATATTATATTGAAAAATAAAAACAGTTTAAATCCAATTCGAATTTTCCTTCATATCGATACAGAGAATATATTAAAGGCCCTTCGTAAGTGTTTAACATATAAATTATATGTGAATGATCACTGGTGCAGTTTCAAAATAAAGTTACAAAAATGCGCTTTCAAGGCGAACTGCCAACACTATCCTCGTTAGTTGTTTGTTGTTTGTAACGCATTTTTATTAACACTTTACAATTCGTTAACTTAGTTGCTAGACAAAAATGCTTAAAACTGGCTTAAATATTTAATCTGTAATATTAATCTTATATCTAACTTACTGACTCTAAACAATTCTAAGCTAATCTATGTTAGTTTTTTCTGCCTTTCGACATCTTTTATATTGTTATTATATCTTAAGTGTAGTGGTTTTGTTTTTGTTGCCCAAGAAAATTAAAAAAACTTGGACGTCCTTTAGTATATTTTTAACTTACTTGCTAACTTAACTTACTTATCCTAAATCAAACTTAAACATACTTACAGATATCTTACAACTATATCGGTAAGCAATACGGACGCGTGCACCAGGGAGTAAATGCTCTTTATATGCTCGGCATATATATCGAATACTCCGTGGTGCACTTCTTTTTTTTTTTTTTTTTTTTTTTTTTTTTTTTTTTTTTTTTTATTTTTTTTTTTATTTATTTTTTTTTTTGTCTTAATCTACCTTATAGCTACCTTAAACTATGTAAGTTGGCCCTAATGAGTCAACTTTCCTGGTCCTGTGTGAGAAGTTGGCGGCATCGAAGGCTGATTCTGATGCAGCCACCAGAAGAAAAGCCGTTCTTTGTCAGAGACTGCTCTATCGCGGGCAGAGATCGCTCTACTGAACCGTAAGAGGCCTTCGTGGCTGTGAGCGACGTTCTGTCCAGTCGAACGCTTTGAATGTCGTTATGATCTTTCCTCCGGAAAATTTTATTTACTTGCGGGAACATGCTCGGGTTATTGGATCTTATACGGACGCGTGCACCAGGGAGTAAATGCTCTTTATATGCTCGGAATATATATCGAATACTCCGTGGTGCACCTCTTTTTTTTTTTTTTTTTTTATTTTTTTTTATTTTTTTATTTTTTTTTTTTTATTTATTTATTTATTTATTTTTTTTTTTTTGTCTTAATCTACCTTATAGCTACCTTAAACTATGTAAGTTGGCCCTAATGAGTCAACTATCCTGGTCCTGTGTGAGAAGTTGGCGGCATCGAAGGCTGATTCTGATGCAGCCACCAGAAGAAAAGCCGTTCTTTGTCAGAGACTGCTCTATCGCGGGCAGAGATCGCTCTACTGAACCGTAAGAGGCCTTCGTGGCTGTGAGCGACGTCCGGCTCGTATTGAAGTCGCCTTTCCACTGTTCGGCGTGCGACATGGAAGATGATAGGGCAGCCTTCCCTATCTTGTATCAGGCCTTTCGTGTCCAAATAGAGGAACGCCTCAGGTGGGATAAAGCCGTTAAGAAGAACCTTCTCATGGTACATTTCATTAGGGTAGTAAGCCCCAAAGATCAGACTGTTGGTTGAGGTCATGGCTCGAGCTATGTGACCCCGAATTAATTTAATAATAAAATTATCTATTCTGATCAGGTTTGCCTCATTGTACAAAACCTCGTTGGGATAGAATTTTTTGTACTGGGATTCGGGTGTACGATATAAACGGAGACAGGCCCGAAGACACTGTCTCTCGAACACCCTCATCTTTTCCATCTGGGAAGGACTCACGTTGAACCACACAGGACAACCATACACCATAATTGGCCGTATTAGGGCCATGTAGCAGATCACCTTCACTCTGGTATCAAGTTGGCTGCTGTAAAACAGCCCCCTTGCCATAGCGAAGGCTTTCTTAGCGCTGGTCAAAACTGTTGCTGCATGGATACCACCATACAGGAACTGGTCCAACCAAATGCCAAGATATCTAACCACACTTTTAACAGTTAATGGCTGCCCCTGTGGGTCCAATATGCTGAACTTGCGCCAATTTCTTTTCGTGTCCCTTGATGCTCTGGACAACGGGGTTCTAAAAAGAATAGTTTCGCACTTCCGGTAGTTGATTTTCAACTTCCAGTCATCGCAATATTGTTGAATCAAGTCGAAATCACGTTGCAGCAGGCCATTTATGACCTCAATCTTTGCACCTGATCTGTACGCGATTAGATCATCGGCAAACGCAATTAAGTTTGGCATGGAACCTATAAGGTCACTAGTGAATATCGTGAATAGAATCGGCGAACCAACCGCCCCTTGTTGCAACCCATTTTTTATGTGAAAAACAGTGGAGGAAGTTACGTTGCCATTTTTCACAACGAACTTCCTGCCTGTTATCATGTCATAGATCATATATAGCAACGTTTTGTTCATGCCAAGCCTGACCAACTTGAGGAAGAGTCCTTCTAACCATACGGTGTCGAACGCCTTTTCCATGTCAATCAGGCAGGCACCTGTGCACTGTGTCTTGTTTCTGTTCCATTGTATATCGGAAACCAATTTGGACGCGGCATGAATTGTGTCGTGCCCCGCCCTAAAGCCGAATTGGTTTTCCGGAATAATTTGTTTTTGCTCGACCCACTCTTTTAGAGCCTTGATGACTATTTTCTCAAAGACTTTGCTTACGCACGGAAGAAGACTTATCGACCGAAGATTTGCCGGAATGGAGGTGTCTTTGTCCCGTTTCGGGATGGGTTGTACCACTGCTGTTTTCCAATGCGCTGGGTAATATGCATTACTCAACGCATTATTAAACAAGGTTGTGTACACATCCACCGCCTCAAGGGGGAGATGGCGCAGAACAATATTCGGTATTCCATCAATTCCCACTGACTTCTTCTTCTTTAGTGAGTTGAAGATACCCTGGAGTTCATCTCTCGAAATTAAGATGGAATTACTTCCGTCATCGGCGATGACATTGTTTGCCAGTAAATCGTCATTGAATCTGGTGAAGCCAGGATTCTCGGATCGCCATTGACTTATATTATTCCGTAGATTAACGTGGTTAAGCGAGGCTAAGTGTTCCAGGTCGTGGTTCGGACGACGCGACTCGTTGACCGTGTACACTTTCTGGAACACAGCGCCAACTGCTTTGACCTTTTCCTGGGGATCCTCAACTACGAAGAAGTTGTTGTCAAGCACAGCCGGATCGATGCCAACTGACGTCAGTAGGCTTGCGTTGTCTGTTGTTCTGTCCAGTCGAACGCTTTGAATGTCGTTATGATCTTTCCTCCGGAAAATTTTATTTACTTGCGGGAACATGCTCGGGTTATTGGATCTTATAGCCCGAATCTTATTGCCCCAGTGCAAGCTAACAGCTATACTGTAATTTTGGCGGATCGACTGCTTGAGTACTTTGTTCTGCGACTTCAGCGAACGGACCTCCGGATTTTGAGGATCGGTAAACCGCCTGTATAGGAATTTTTACCTTGACAGGAGTCTACTCTTTTGCACGTGAAGTGCATCGATTGTAGCATTCCGATAGATGTCGCCATCGTCGGTTTGTACCACTTTTGGGATGGTCCTGTCCATTGTACGTTTAATGGCGTCGTCCATTCGTCTGAGGTACCCGTCAACCTCTTCGTTCGTAAGGTTTCTGTTCGTAGGGGGATTGATCGCACTCGAATTTATTTCTCTGGCAAGGGCTCTGGTGAAACGTGGCCAACGCGCCTTATTATAGTTATAAGGATACGATTGGCCATATTCCTCCAGTTCCTCCAGCTCATTCGGAAGCTGTATAACCGCGGCGAGACCACAGTGGTCACTATCGTACTCGACCGTAGTTAAACAGTTTCTTATGTGTCTTTCCACGTTAAGTACCGTTAGTCGTCTGTCAAAAAGCATCACATCGAGATAAGACCCGCTTCTGGGAAAAGATGGTCTATCGGTTGCAAGTAAATCTAGCCTGAACTCGATATTGTTTTGATCCATCCAACCTAAGATAGCGTTTCCTCTTTCATTTGGGGCACTGTTACCCCATTCACCGTGCTTAACGTTCAAATCTCCGGCTAGAATATAATAGTTTTCTTCCGAGCTTAAACGAAGGCTTATGAAAAGAGCTTCGAGCTCAGAAAGGAAATTAGAGTTTTGAGCATCTGCTGCATAGGCAGCAATCACAAACAACCTCTTTCCACCTTGGAGAGGGATGCGCGCGATGGCTGCCTCCAGCACACCACATCTTCGTACTTCATTGCTATACACAACCTTATGACTTATGTTTTTTTTAATCAGTAGCGCCACCCCGCCACCTCGAGTGGATTGGGGTCAGTCTCTTCTAATAACGTGGTAGTTTTTATACCTGAGATTGCGCGTCTGGTTTAGCTTGGTTTCGCTAGCCATCAGCACATCAGGATTGTGGGTTTGCAGCAAATTGGAAAGCGTTAGTTTTCGTTCGATCCTAATCAGCGAATTTACATTCACTGCTAGGATCTTAAGTGTTCTAGCCTCGCGTGAGCCCATTATATCTGCTCGCGTTGGTTCGCAGGCAGCTGCGAGTAGAGGAAATCTACTCGAGCCGACTGCGCAAGGAAGCTGGTGTGTAAGTCGACCATTTGTTTCTGCAAAGCGAGCATTTGTGCTTGCATCAACTGGATGGTGGATATAACATCCCTTATTGAGGGTTCTGCCTCTGGTAGCCTGGTCACTGGGACTGGGGCCATCTTCGGCGCTGTCTGTTGTGCTGATCCACTGCCTGACGCCACTTGGGCGTAGGAGATGTTCCGCGTAACAGTGGTAGCCAAAGCACGGGCCTCTGGCCTGGCTTCTACCTTCTTTGTGTTCCTTGCCACCTTCATTCTCTGCTGGAGTTCTTTGGCTCTTGGACATCCCCGATAAGTTGCGGGGTGCCCATTTCCTTCGCATAGCACGCATTTGAGGAGAGACTTATCTTCGACTTCATCCGCGCCTAAAGGGCATTCTCCTTTGTTGTGACTGAATGTACAACGTGCACAGCGGAACTCCATATGGCAGTTCGCCGCCACGTGCCCCAGCCTTCTACAATTCGCACATTGAAGTACGTAATTGGATCTGTTTAATTTCTCCCATGCAACACTTAGACCACCTACGTAACGAATTTTCCGTAGGCTATCGATTTTAGTGTTATGGGTGACTTGAACTAAAAAGAAGGGAAGTGCCTTCTTTTTCCATTTTCCACCCGCAGTGGTGAATGGCTTGACCCCTACGAAGTGGACCTCGTCGCTCTCGACTTGGCGCAGCTCTTCGAGGATCTCTTTCGGGTCAGTTAAGGGATCTATACCCTTGAGGAGGAGTGTCTGTGGCCTCTCTCCTCTGGGGGGGTATGTCCAGAATTCGGCATTTGATGCCACCAACTTCTCTAACAAAATGTCATACGAGTCCTTTGATAAGCATTGGACCGTTTGACTAAGGGGAGTCTTATATTTAATGTAATAAGTGTTAATCGCTAGGGCCAACTCACATAGTTTTTTAAGATTTGATGTCTCCATGCCGAACACATTAATGGGGGGGCTTCGCTTATTAGCTTTGGGGTTCTGCTGTTGCTGCTGTTGTTGGTGCAGAGGTCAAGTTGACATACAGCGTTCACGCGGCGCCCCCTGGATAGCCTTCACACCGTTGTATGGTAAACCAATGTATGCAGCGACCGAGGGTTTAAATAATGGCCTGGCCTACCAATCTGTGGGTTGTGCGTGAGGGTAATTTCCTCACCACGTAAAAAACCATTAGTTCATACACAACAACACCCCTCGGATAATGAAGGATCAACTGTTGACGACCCTTGCAAACATTTAAAGGACAAACATTTTCAGTTTTGTTCTTGGAATGTGAGGCCAATTAACAGGCCACGTTCAGCCGATTGCTACAGGTAGAGAAGGCAGTGCTTATTCGGAGTTGTTGTTCGAGGCAGACTTAAGCTAAAAGTCTTGAGTTACGACCCCGTCAGCGAACGCCTAATGACTCAAGGCTAAATTCGGGAATATCAGCCTAATATGCGCTCACGCCCCGACAGAGGAGAAGGATGACAACATCAAGGATGACTTCTATGATCTTCTAGAAAGAACATACGATCGATGCCCCAGCTATGACACCAAGATCGTTCTAGGAGATTTCAACGCTCAGCTGGGAAAGGAGGACATCTTTGCTGGAGTCATCGGTCAACACAGCCTGCATGATAACACATCCGGAAACGGACTCAGACTGTTGGA
The DNA here is from genome assembly GCA_955652365.1 of Eristalinus aeneus. Classification (NCBI taxonomy): domain Eukaryota; kingdom Metazoa; phylum Arthropoda; class Insecta; order Diptera; family Syrphidae; genus Eristalinus; species Eristalinus aeneus. The sequence continues at coordinate 86,469,564 of OY019131.1, read as the reverse complement.
CTTCACCTCGGTCCGGAACCTCTCTGTGGTTAGCATGCGGTTCCCACACCTGGACAAAGGGAACTGGCTATCTTCCGATCAATCAACCGTCAACAAGATTGATTGCGTTGCGATCGACGTCACAGATTTCTCCACCATTCTCTATGTCCGAACCTTCCGAGATGCAAACGTCCACTCAGATCGTCACCCTGTTGTAGCCAAGGAGCCACGGTAAGAGGTAAGATATCGAAAGAGAGATAAGAATTCCGTCCCCTCAACTTAGACGAGGTGAAGAAAGCAATATCCAAGGTGAAGTCGAACAAAGTTGCCTGAGCGGGTGTTCTGCACGGCCGGATATGACAATGTGCATATAGACGAGCTATACAGTGTCATGTCTAGTTTTGGCATTCCTACCAAACTTGTAAGATTGTGTAAAATGACGATGGACAACTCTCGCCGCTCCGTCAAGGTCCGCTTTCAGTTTAAAAATGCAAATTACATTATATAATTAATAACATTTTTGTATTATATTATATTATATTATATCAATTTTGTGTGAAGCTAAAACACTACATTATCTTTGGCTGTAGATAGATGAAATATGTACTAAAAAGTTAACGAAAGTTTTGTATATATATATATTCCGTCAGTTGACAAAGCAACTCTCTTGTTCTTTTAGATTTGGCTAAGAATAAATCGTATTTTATGACGTAGAACTTCTAATCGTTTTATATCAAATACTCTGCACAAATCGAACATTGGTCCTTCGAGTATTTTAAAGATTTATAATTTTTAATTCATGTGTGTGTGTGAATTAAAAGATATATTTACATTAATTTAGTTTAACAAATCTTCAAAATTTCAAATTTATTGTAATACACATATGTACATACATGTATTTTCATATAATAGTACATGCTTTAAGACATTAAGTGAGTTTTTTGAAAGCGCGAATTAGGACTCCCGCGTCGCGCAATAAATCTTTCTTTCAACATTATTTTGGCAAGCACCAAATTGACGGGAAAAACTTAATTGCACCGTTGGATTGCACCGTTGTACTGTACCGGTGAATCGTATTGTTGAACTTCAGAGTTAAATAATAGTGTTGTAGCACTAGCAGAAGTTAAAAAAAACCTAACCTAAACGAAGAACAAAGAATTTTAAATCATTCAGTTTCGATCATATGTTGAACGAACATATGTTGAAATACATATCTTACCTCTTTTTTATCTTACGCACCCGTTCCTTTTCGAGTTGAGCTGGAATTAAGTTTGCGCCTCCAACGTAAGTTGAAATAGCCACACATTATTTTCTACACTACTTTGAGCCAAACAATTATCATCCTTTCAACACTTATTGGTAAACGTAGGGTGAGATTCAAAACTCACATATTTTATTCGGTATAACAAGTACAATTTTACCATTATGAGTGCTTCGTTGAAGCTGCAAAAAAATATCATAAGGCAATTTCAAGAAGATGTAGAGAATTTTAAAAAGCGATCACCGAAGGAAACGACAAAGAATTACATTACTAATCGTATCACTGGAGAAAAATTTCGAGGAAAGCACCAAGAACAACAAGAAGGGAATTGCAGCCTTCAAATCAGGACAGGAGAAAGATCTGGAAGAGAGCGTTGAAAAGATCAAAGAGGCATACCTAGACTTCAAAACAATGTTGCTGTTGGACAAGATAGCTCCTGCAGTGGAACAAAGGGTGAGTCCTAGAGTAAGCAATAATGTTGAAAAGGACGTTGAAAAGCCAGTTCGCTTAACAAATTTACAATTACCTAGTTTTTCGGAGGACCATAATAATTGGCGAGCATTTCGTGATTTATTTATCTCATTCATTCGAATAAAGATATAACTGAAATAGAAAAGCTACATTATCTTAAATTTAGTTTGCGAGATGAAGCCGAACGTCTTCTGCAGCATTTATTTATAAATAACAGGAATTATAAACCGGCATGGGACATCCTAACATCCCGTTATGTCCATCAACGGTTCTTGCTTAATGCTCAACTCAGAACGTTTTCGATCAGCCAACAACTCAAAGAGAAACTTCAGCGGCCTTAAAAAAGTTGTTAGATACGTCGGTCGAGTGCAGTCACGCGTTAAGAAATCTGAAATTACCGCTTGAACATTGGGATACCAGGTTTATTTTTACTATGGCGCGAAAACTTCCGACAATCACCCAACACTTGTGGGAGGAAAAGCTGGGAGCAGATAGAGAACTGCCTACATTTAAAGCAATTTAGTTGAAAGTTATGCAACAAAGGGGCTCACGATCCATGTACACGCAACGAGTTTCTTAAAATGGATAGTTCTTCACGCTTAAAATTAGTAAAAAACATCGGGGTGTGCGAAAACTGTTTGGCATATAGTCACAACACTATGCATTGTCCAAGTAGCCGAAGATGTTGGTTTTGTCAACAACCACATCACCACCACATATCTGTTGAATAGTTATCATTCTGCTTGCTTTTCACAAAACACACACATAAAAAATACACATATAAAACACACAACAAAACACATTTAGCGCCTAATCCTTTTACCACACGAAACACAACACAATCAACGCCTAATGCGTTAAATACATCCCATACACCACACTACACAACACATTCACACCCAACCGCATCGACTTCAAAGCCACAATCATTCCATACCACGCAATCGCACTTTTCGACTGCTGCTGAGCCTTTTCATCAAGTGGCTACGACAACGGCCTTAGTTAAAGTTAGGGCGTCATCCGGAAATAAGGTCGTGCTAAGGAGTTTAATAGACCTAGGATTGGAAGCGTCATTCATTACAGAACGGGCGGCCAATAGTGTATCAGTTAAAGGAAAAAGGGCTTGCGTAGAAGTTTCGGCTCTAGGAAAGGTACGCAGTGGCGCGGTTGAGTCGTGCGTTAACCTAACTTTAGGATCTTTACCTTCAGATTACGAAACAAATACACAGTTTTTAGTTTTCAAGTCTCTGACGGGCATATTGCCAAACTCTGAAATTTTACCAAAATCTTGGAATCATATCCACGGATTGACGTTGTCTGATCCAACCTTTTATAAGCCATCGGCGATTGACATTCTCTTAGGAGCAGATGTGTTTGCGGACATTATAATTCCTTAGGTGGCACACGGCGAAGAAGACACACCAATTGCGCAAGCACACTATTGGGCTGGATAATTATGGGAAAAGTTATCCAGCCGATGCATAGGGTAAAGAGTTTTCATAAAGCGATTGATGTTGGGCGACTACTTCAGAAGTTCTGGGAAGTCGAGGAGGCTCCTTATAAACCCAACCACGGATTGAAGAAACAGAGTGCGAAATGCTGTTTCAATGAAAAACGAAGCGGACGTTTTGAGGTAGAACTACCCTTTAAGGCAGGAGCGAGACCTGCACAAGGTCCTTCAGCCCCAGGAGCTTTAGGAAGATTCACTTCTCTGGAGTGAAGATTTCGTATTAATCCAAATTTAAAACTTCAATACCAAAAGTATATGCAAGATTATATACAGTTTGAGCATATGATCGAAGTCGATATAGAAGGAGATACACCAATCCAGCTTCACGGATTCGGAGATGCATTCGAAAAGGCATATGGAGCAGTAGATTACCTGCGCGTGCTGGATGCATCTGGTGAAATTCATTTGAATGTATTAATAGAAAAAACGCGAGTAGCGCGTTTAAAGGTAACAGACGCTTTCACGCCTGGAACTCTGCGGAGCAGTCCCCCTGGCAACATTATTAAATTATACAGAAAAAATTCTAGGTCAAGCAATTTGCATGGATCGACTCTACAGTTACATTGACATGGATAGCAGCATCTCCAACGAAATGGGCAACGTTCGTCAATAATAGGGTTGCTGAAATACAACGGCTCGTTAAACAAGATAGTTTGAAGCACGTTCCGAACGAGCTGAAACCTGCTGACATAGCCTTGAGAGGGATGAGGGCCGAACTTTCTCAGAAGATCGTGGAATTTCGAACAACCACCACTGCCAACAGCACAAGAAACAAAGGAAGAGAAAAAAACTGCGACAACGCCACCAATTTTGTAGGTGCTACCCTCAAACTGTTGAATGGCCGGAGTGAAGCCCACTAAACAACATCTTAAACGTGTCACCAGAGAAGAGACCTACACACTTGAGGAGCTCACGACATTGCTGCACCAGATCGAAGCGCGCCTTAATTCACGATTATTATGTCCGATGAATCCACACGATTTTACGGCGATCACCCCATGTCACTTTCTAATTGGGAGATCTATCGATGCACTTCTACAGGACCTCTACAGAGATAGGAAAAAATTCAACAAGCGCAACAAGCATTCTGGAAAAAGTGGCAGTCAGAATACCTAACACGTCTCCAGCATAGACCCAAGTGGCTTAAAGAGGAAAGACGGCCGAAAGTTGGAGATTTGGTCTAAACAAAAGAGAATCACCTCTCACCCACCAAATGGAATCTGGCGTTACCCTAAAGACAGCGAGAGGAGAAATTAAAAGGCCAATTACAAAAATATGCATTTTGCCATCCAATAACACCCCGGATGAAAGCAACATTACTGACGGCAACCCACACTCCAAGTAACCAAAACCAACCACGACTCAAATAAGAATTCAAACTTTTATTCAAATTATTTATCAACACAAACACTACTCGATTAACTTAAAACTAATAAGATAAATAATTTATCAACACAATTAACTTAAAACTTATATCGTTTTCTGATTTTGCAAATTTGTTTACTCCCCCGGGGGACAAAATGAATTCGAAACACCGAAACAAACTAAACGCATCAAATTCGTTGTCGAAAATTTTGTACGTCCCGTGAAATTGTTTGTCCGTCCAGTAGCGAGGTAAATGAGAGTGGGCAAAATTGCAGTGTGTAGACTGAGCCATCGCATGGTGGCGAATATGTGTGTGGAATATCGTAGCGGAATTGGTGAGTGGTGTTGGTGCGTGTTGCAAATGAAACGAGAGTCGTGCGGCGGTGCGGTGGGATTTTTCCTACCACCAGGCGGGCAGTTCAAATTTGCCTTTATCTGCAGGAGGGGGAGTTTATAGTTGAAAAAAAAAGGGAGAAAAGAAATCAAAGCGCAAGTGAAAACAGAGTGGGAACAAAAAGAATAACAGGACAGGAACGAAAGGTTCCGGGGGAGGCGGTAACTAACGGAACGTAAGAGCAACTAGGGAATCGAAAACGGGTAAGCACCACTTACGTGGGAAGAAATTATATATTATCTTTTGGTGAATTGTTAGTGTTTGGGGGGTCCCTAGAGAAAGAAAATCATTTTTTTGTGCGTGGCGCCTAGTGTTCTAAGACAAAAGGTATTGTATAAGGTCCCGGTTCCGGCCGTTATTTGTGTAACAGACTTCGCAGCACAAAGGCTGCAACGCGAGCGCGTTTGTTTGTTATCTCGTAATTTTCCGATTCCGGTAGTGGTATCACGCGGATTGTTTGCGAGGGATCGACGGTCATCTTAGACCCGTTATCGTTTCTTGTATGTGTAGGCCGAGCCTAGCGGCGGAAGCTAGGTGAATTAGCTCGGCTGTGCCGACGTGTGGGCAGTGGTTTTCGAACCAAAGCCGGGAAACCCGAACGGACCGCGCACGGTAAACAAACAACCATCACACCGATCAACGTCTTCCGTCAACTAATCAATGAAGATGATAAGACGTATGCCAAATAGGATGAATTCGGCAAATTGCAGCAAACGGCGAAGGAGGCTCGACATGATGTTCGCTCTGTTCACTTTGAAGTACATCGCGCACAGCCGAGGAGGATGTTCAGTTTAAAAATGCAAATTACATTATATAATTAATTACATTATTATAATATATTATATTATATTATATCAATTTTGTGTGAAGCTAAAACACTACATTATCATTGGATGTAGATAGATGAAATATGTACTAAACTGTTAACAAAAGTTTTGTATATACACTTGTTCGCATAAGTCTGCGTACAACGAAAAAAAAGCAGAAACATCAACTGCAAACGTAAATTTTTCAGCTATTAAAGTATGCATCGAGTTCATTTTCGTTTTATTTTATACACTAACAATTTTTCTTACTATTGATTCTTACTATAAATTCCATTCAATTTCCAAGAAATAGTAATTTAAATAATGTATTTCTTTAGAACGCATAAAAACACACACGCAAAAGCCTGCGTACAAGACGTTTGGAGCAGAGAAAACTATTTTTTTATGATACTCTAGTAGCTTGTTGGATAACACTTTCTTTGTAATACTTCTGTTAGACGTTTAGGCATGGAATTAACTAATTTTTTGGTATCCTCGGCTGTAATTTTTCTCCATTCCTCCATTTTTGTATTTTTAAGCATATTTTTGGAGGTAATGGTGTATTTACGAATTGTACGCTCGAGTAAGTCCCACAAATGCTCTATGGATTTCGGTCCGGCGACTGTGGAGGTGTTCGCAGCTGATTTTTGATGTTATACAACATCCAAAGCTTCACATTGTGCGCGGCAGAACTTGCTTGTGCGTAGCAGAACTTGCTCTCATCGGAAAAGATGGCAAGTATATATATGGTACATTCCTTCAGTTGACAAAGCAACACTCCTTTTCTTTTGGATTTGGCTAAGAATAAATCGCATTTTATAAAATAGAACTTTTAATCGTTTTATATCAAATTTGTGTTGAATACAAATCGAACAGTCGGTAACGAACTCACCGAGACCTTCAATGTCAAAAAAGGTTTTAGACAAGGCGACGCACTGTCATGTGACTTCTTTAACATCATCCTCGAGAAGATCGTGCGTAACTCACAAGTCAACACCAGAGGCACGATCTTCCAGAAGTTCAATTGCTAGCTAACGCCGATGACACTGACGTAATTGGACGAACACAGTAAGCTGTAAATGAGCGGCTAAAATGGGTCTGGCGGTAAATGAGGGCAAAACGAAGTACATGCTGTCATCAAGGAAGGACACACAACATCGACGTTCTCCGGCCCGAAAAGTCTTTGAATCCGTGCAATTGGGACAACGCAACAGAGGACGACCTAGACTTAAGTGGCGAACACAAGTGGAGAAGGACCTCAACCAACTTGGAGTGCGCAACAGCTGGCTGGAGAGGCATGTTGGTTGAGGTACAGGTCCACCCCGGACTTAAGCGCCACAAGGAGAAGAAGAATGGGCTTTCCCACTCACAAATGCCCACTGTCGTGAGCTCACTTTTAAAGTCCATTGAAATCCATTCACAAATAAGATATTTCACAGAACCACAGGGATAAGCTTCCATAAGGGAACCACTTGTTCGCCTGTCCCTAGACCTACCAAGTTAATTGAAATAGTTCTGCTACACAAAACATCGCTCCCGTTCAGCTGGCAAGTCATCTTGATATGAGCTCCTCCACAAAAAATTTAAGTCTCTAGTAAACTTCTGAGAAAATGTTAATCGGTGTCTAATTCAGCTGCTTCGCTCTCAAAAACGGAAGTACTGTACATAGAAGCAGATATCCCTGTCGAGGACATCTCCTTCTTGTGCTAAATTAGCTTTTTATTTGGTGATTACTCTAAAGCATTGGAGAAACCCATCCCCCTAGGGTTGAATATCCTCAAAATTGAAAAGTTTTCTTCTGAGATCCCACGGGCGGTAAGAAGGCATTCAACCAATAATAGAAAGGCGGCTAAGTCCACCACGCAAGAGTTGTTGATGCCCTCGTTGGCTGTTTATATTCTGGCGTGGGTGTGATGACAGGCGTACACACAAGTACAGGAAGCGCCCGCTATCGCCGATAGAACGCATTTTTATGAAAATCACATCGGAGTCCCTGTCACTGCCACCATGGAGCGCCCATGTTCTTCCGTTAACGTGTGACTGTTTGCAGGATACCAAGCAGCATCCTGGAACGAATGCCTATTCCACATCATGCACCCCTACACCGACAAGTACTGAAGACAGAAAAAAAATATACACTCTTCGATTGCCTGCAAACAAAGAGGAGTCTCGGAGGACACGAGTGGATTGATGAATGAGCCGCTGGGGATTGCAACTGAACAAGTGGTGGAGTCTGCTCACAGGCGCGATACGAAGCTAGACTTGTATTCACTCCTCTCCAGTCTCACGTGTGCTTGTGTCGGAAGCCGTCAGGTGAAGCGCGTCGGGAGCAAAATTGTCGATCCCCGTGTCTATTGAAATTTGTTGGGGGACAGATACCACTTGAAAATGGTTTGTGTGTGCCATAAGCAATTGAAAGTGTTAGGGGAGATAATTTATTGCTGTGAGGTGTATCTGCTGTTGGCGTTGCGCTCCAGATAGTGGGATACAACAATTTATTTTCTGTCCCAGAACACATTTTTGGGGCGACATGTCATCGCTAGGGGGATACAAAAGTGAATCTGTCATGGAATAGAAATTTTGGTGACAGGTTTTTTTTCCCGAGTGAAATAATTTTTCGACAGTTGACAGCTGCCATTAAATGACGGTTGAAAGCGTTTCGACCACAGACGCCTGAAATATAGAACGCATTGGTTATTATCCTTAACACACTCCAGTGCAAATTTAAATGAAACATTGGAGAGCCTTTACCACTTCCAAAATTGTCTCAATTTTTTTTATAAATTTTAAACCTACACTCTCCCAAAGAAATCAACAAATTATTCCCAAGGCATTCGTCATTCATTCCTAATGCATTTCCCGGCTATGAGTCAGTGACAAATAAATTAATTTTCACAGGCCACCATCAAAGCGTTAAACATTTCTATAGAAGTTAGTGTGCTGAGTTTTTTACGCCTCGGTAAAAAATGACGCTCGATGCAGTTGGCAAGTTAATAATTTACCTTGACAAAGTCGTGGTTCTTCGCCACTGTATCTTGGCAACTTCTAATAAAACCAAACTGTCCAGTGTTGTCGCAATTAAGAGCAAGCTGAGAAATGTGCATACTCATGTACGCCACACGCTTCCGTTTAGCCGAAATTACGGGATGAATTTGCAGCGTGCCCAAGGCCGCACTAACAAAAATGTGTTTTGAGGAAAATTTGTCTGTATCGCCCCACACCTAATGACCCATAAACAGGAATTATAGTTTTGCGCGATTTCACGCAGCAGATATTGTAAATTTCACACCTGTTGCATTCAGGAACGACTGAAGGAATGAGTTTGGAGTATGTAACGATGTAACCCGAGATTTTCTCGTGAATGTTCCTTGTTGGCCCATTTGTCAGAAGATGCCAATGGCAACGACGACGATGTCGTAGAGATTTCGGGAATTCTCATTTTTAATTTTTTGATTTTTTATTGTTCAGATTATTAATTAACAATTATAATGTGTTTCTGCGAAGCCCTACAAGCCTTAATAATATAAAGTAAGTAAACTTAGTTCAATATTAACACAATTCATTATATACAATACAATTCATAATAAAGTTATACAATTCAACAACAAATTAAATTGTTATATGAATTTAAAACAATTTCAACAATTGACTTTATAGTTTTAAAATATTTGTGTTATTCAGAAGGAAACTTTGTATTTCAGATTTTTTTGTTCTTATATTTGAAAAACTTCTTAGATCTTGTGGAAGCGTGTTGAGGATTTTTTGTACACTGTACTTCAACTCTCTCTTGCCGTAGTTGTTGTGGAAACGGGGTTCATGCAGCATACCTTGACCTCGTCTGCTGGTATTAAGTCCATGCTGAATGGGCACGATAAACCGGCTGTCTTCAGGATTAAGGTCATCTTAAGATGTCGTCTACCGAAAGAATTTTTAAATTTGATTGCTCCGGAATGTTGCGCTGTTGATATGGAGCTATCTCTTTGAATTTTGCATCTTGGAGTTTGTTAAGTTTGTTGAGATGTGTGGCAGATGCCCTGCCCAAGCCAGAATACCATATTTCAGTTAAGATTCCACCAAAGCATAATAAACTTGTCGTAACACTGACGTTGTGGCATGGAATTTTATCCCACAGAAAATTGCTGTCAATTGTGACGCCAAGATATTAATAGTCCTCAACAACCTCAATTGGACAACTAATTGATCTGTTACAGGAGTTATTTCTGTAGAGTATTGGTTCTTGGGTGCCCTTGAATTGCAGACTTCGTATGTGCATTATCTTCGTTTTGACGCATTGATTACAAATCCGTGATAGTGACACTATTTGACTGCCCTGTCAACCTCTTCCTGCATTATTGCGGTTGCAGTATACAGAGACCTATGAGGCACCATTATCGCTGTATCGTCTGCAAAAGCAAATGGTATTGCCTGCTTAAATACTCGTAAAAGGTCGTTTGTGTATAAAATAAACAGATTTGGTTCCAAATTAGACCCTTGTCGGACTCCATATTGTACACGTTTGTTCATACTGAAAGTTTGGTTTATCTTTACATAGAATTGTCTATTGTGTAGATATTCTTTAAACCAATTCGTAACCAATCCTCTTATCCCAGCATGCTCTAGTGCTCCGATTAGCTTGTCATGAATCAGGGTATCAAAAGCTTTACTGAAGTTTACTAATAACACTAAGACATGATGGCTTTCGTTTAAACTTTCGTTGATACAGTTTGCGAAACCACCTTATAGCTTGCCAGCACTTTTATTCTTCTGGAATCCATACTGACTTCAGTGTATGAGAGAATTCTTTGCGATAAAGTCTTGTAGTCTTTTTGCTATAACTTCTTCGAGACATTTTTCGATTACAGCTAAAATCGATATCGGCCTGTTATTGTTAATTTCGCTTTTCACTCCTCCTTTATGGACAGGTCGTGCTATTGCGGTTTTTAGGGTAATAGGGATTTTCGATTCGCCTATACTCATATTTATCAACTTACAAACAATTGGAGTAAATATGTCGATGTGCCTTTTTATGTCTCCTGCCCTTATTCCGTCGAATCCTGGTGACTTCATATCGTTCAGCGACATAATTATGCTTTGGATTTCAGAGTAGTTGGCTTCTTGTATAAACATTGAACGGACATTAGGTGATCTTATGTGTGTGGATGTGACAACGTCACATTGGTGAATGATGTCTCGTATCTGGCTGCTAAAGTTTGTCGCAAACACACTGGCTAGTCTACCAAGACACATTTTTCCGGAGAAATTCTTGCAAACAATTTCATCAACCCCAATCTTTTTACGTCCAAGTATCAATTTATAAGACTCCATGTTTTACGCGGATCAGATCTCATTTGATTGAATTTTGTCTTGTAGAAGGACGATTTTTGGGCGATTATCTCTTTGTTTAGTCTATTTTTGAATGTCTTATACTCAGTTTCATACGTTTTGTTAAGTCTGTTATTTTTCCATTTTCTGTAGATTTCGTCTCTTTTTTTACATTTGGAAATTAGATCAGGAGTCATCCAAGGATTAAGCTTTCTTTTGTTTTTTATTTTCTTCGCAGTTGTCGATTTTTCGTATATAGACGTAATTTTCTCAGAAAGGGCTTCATATAATAAGACTGTGTCATTATTACTTAGAATATCATCCCAATTGGTTTCTCTGATTAGTTCATCAACCTTGACACTGGATATACAGGATAGTCTTAATGAACTCTCGTCGGTAACAGATCTTTTCATTGGCCGGAAGTATATGACAGCATAATGATCGGTGATACTGATTTCAATAACGGCTGAATTGATTTGATGGTACAAGGTGTTTGTCAAAATGTGATCGATTGATGATCTTGATCCAGTTTTCGGATCTACCCTGGTAAAATCCGTAATTATATTTATCAATCCCAATGACGCCAGCATTTCAAGGTATTCCTTGACACCATACAAATTCAAATCTTTCACGTTAATGTTTATGTCACCCATGATCACAATTTCGTCTTTACTTCTTAATTGACCAAAACTGTTCCCAAATTCTTCAATAAACATTTTTTTTACTGAAACCCGGTGGTCTATATATGCCCATTATATACGTATACTTATTTTCCTCTTTGACTTTAATCATGATGCTTTCATATGAACTACTTTCAGATGTTAATCGTTCATATTGTAATTCATTACGAATTAACATCAATATTCCACCTCCTCTATGTTTGTTTCGATTCAGAAACTGCGCTTGAAAACCATCTATACTGTAATGTCCTATTTCTTCTTCTTCAATATTTGTTTCAACTAATACTATAATATTGATCATATTGATGATGTGGCTAACGTTTAGGCAGAAGTCATTCCAATCTTTTCTCAGGGATCTAATATTATAGCATAAACAGCAATTTCGGCATTCATTAAATTCATTGAAGTTAATGCTGTTAAAACCATTCACTACCCTACAATTTAAGTCGACTATTACTTCATTTGGGTCCATTTTGAGAAAAAAATATTCGTGTGTCGTTTTATTTACACAATTCTTTTACTAGGAGCGTACAATTGTACTCACGTCATTAACCGTGCTTATGTAAATTGGCTGCGAGGTCTCATTTTGTCTGGCGAGTAATCGTCCTGCACTCTCCCACACGAATCTCCAGTTCTCCTGTCTCGCTTTCTCCTTTGCCATCCACATTAGGTGCTTATTGTGTCTTGTCAGCTGATTATTGACATAAATCGTAGCGTCTGATAAGGCTGTGCTCATCCTTGCATTGATATTACTATTTTGCATGACAGTTCTCATTTTGATGGGACGAGTGGAGGGTGTTTGTTTAATAAATTGTATTTTTTTTATATTGGACGCGAATGTTGCAATAATTGTCGACTTTTCGGGGTTTTTGTTTTTTGATCGGTACACATCGGTTATATCACTATCGTGGATATCGTAGTTAATCGTTTTACCGATTCCTTTCACAACCTCAACGAGGTTTTCTTGTGGAGTAGGAGGGATGGTTTTTAATTTCTATATTGTTTTGATTATTTGTTGTTCCATGGTGTTTACTTGTGTCTGAAGATTTTGAATTGTTATATCTTTTTGTTTGTTGTTTTCCTTCATATCATTAATTTCTTTTGTTAAAATGTTTAAAATATCATTGTTCTTTTTCATGTGTGCATTGAGGTCGTCGTACTTTGCAGCTAAGAAACTACAGCTCGCCGCAATTTCCTTCATTTCCCCTCGCAGCAGACGGAGTTCCACTAGGACAGATGGATTTTCCATTGAAGAGGTGTTAGTTGAGGCACCGGGACTGCTGAGTTCCCGCATTCTTTTAGATGGCTGTTCTCGTGATGTTTGCGGAACGGGTACTGCAGGACTGTTGGCTCCAGCGGCAAACTGGACATCAGTACTGTTTCTACAAGACTGGCACTTCCAAGCATCCCTTCTTGTGCCCATCGTTCTCCACGATTACTCGGTTACCGTGGTGCATTCAAAATGAAGCTTTCGCTTGCAAGCCGAACACAGAGCAAAATCACCTTCAATAGGAAGGTTTTCACCGCAATGCGCGCACATATGCATGATATAAGGGAAAACAGATTACAGACAACGAAATTAGAATAAATCAATTTTATATAAAGTGTACTTATGAGAGCCTTATGAGAGCACTAAAAACAATAGAATAAAGTTACTGTCTTTGGGTTGTTTGATTATTATTTTAATGAAAAAGTAAACTTCGCAACTTGGCAAGTATATTAGAGAGCGATTGAAAAAACACGTCCGATCTCACTAAGTTCACTTGGTGAATATGAACAATAGCCAAAATAGTCGATAAAAGTCCGCCTAGAATACAGAAAATAGTGCAAAAATATAAAATCAACGGTAGTGTGGAAAATTAAGTTCGATCAGGTCGGCCCCACAAATTCACGGAACAAGAAAACCGCCTAATCGTTAAAAAATAAAAAAAAACAAGGACGAGTGCTCTTAAAATAACGGAAAAGGTACTTAATGAAACAGGAAAAACATGCCACCCTAATACCATCCGCAGAAAACTGTATGATGCTCGATATCATGGAAGGAATATAAGAAAAAACCATTTGCATTGCATTGCAGCAAAGTCAACCGCCAAAAACGACGAAACTTGGCTAAAGCTTATGAAAATCATGAAAATAGCTTTTGGAATAAAGTGTGTTTCTTATTTAATCGATAATGGAAAAGTACGCTTCAAAGTTACCTTTTCCGTTGAGTCAGGTCAATTGGTCTCTCCAATTATCTTTTAATCGAACTTATTCATGTTCCAATTAAGTCAGAAAGGTCCTAGTTTGGAGCATATAGCTTTTCATTTTGTTGATATACAGCTTATCAGTTTATTATGACTGCCATACCGTTGATAACATATTATTGTAGATGGAAATTCTACCAGAGGCCTTTTGTAATAATTTCAGTCCTTCCGAACTTCGGAAATTGCATTCTCCGCAAAAAATTAAATGCTACTGTAGTTAGTTGGTTAAAGACATTACATCTATTTTAAAATTGTTCTCGTAACTAAAATACCGATCAATATTTAGATCTGGAATTTTGCACTAATATCGGTCGTGTTAGTGCTAATTTAAAGCATGTATCCAAAAAATATTATTTCCTGAATAATGTGATGCTTACTATACATTTCCTTGTTTCCGTAATGTCATTGTCTTACGAAACAATTTTAGGAAAAATACACCATTAACGAGACGGTGAACCGTTTTTCTCTCATAAAACGTCATTTCCAATAATTACATCTAAGCGTCATGTCTGCTTTAATCGATGAGAAAATAAAGTGTATCCTCTAGCCGTCTATTAATTGTCTCGGAGTCTTACGCTTAAGACCGGGAGTGATGACAAATAAAAGAGCAATGAAATGTCCCCCAAACGACCCTCCCTCCACTTCTAACTGTGGTAAATACTTCTTGACACGTGCCTCAATTGAGGGGCATAAACCAAAAGCACAAGTTAAACCGACAAGCCAGCGATTCTGACCACATAAACAATTGCACCGGAATTACGAATTCTGGCGAACAATTAACGTGAAGATCACGTCTGGTGAAGGAACCAAACACTGGCAGCAATTTATTCAAAGTTAATGATGTCGCTAGCGTTGTTGTACCGGAATTGTGTTAAATTGTGGAAGTTGATCGCCTCGAGTAGGCATTTGAACTGAAAAAACTCATGTTTTCTGTCGTTTGACTATTGTCCCTGTCCTCTTGTAACTGTGGTTTAACAGTGGAAATTTTTATTGTTTTTTCAGAAGGAACAAGTTTAACGTGGGGGGTTTTGAGTTCATCATCAGGATCATCAGGAAAAAGTGGGAAATGCGAGTAATGCGATATGACAATTCAGCCGATCGTTATAGAGGGCGATCAATTTCAATGGTATATCAAGAGCAGGGAAGGGGTTGCAAATTTAAAGAACAAACAATAAAAACAAAATATTATATAATTTATTGATACTAATCTCGGTGAGTGTCTGAATCCAAATAAAGAGTATTTCTCTCAGCAGCACCCACCTATCCTCACTTTCCATACGAAAAATAACCGTCAACGCTATCTCTCTGGACTGTAGAAAACATCAATATGTATTTCAAGGTAAACGACGAAAATCCAACGGATGTGCGGGTGGCGGTTGGAGGTTGGAGGAAGAGAACCGCTGTGGGAGCTACGCAGTGGAGCGTCAATAGAAAATTGCTGAATGTAATGAAATAAAACTATAATAATACAAATGAACAAAAACTACATTATTTAATTGACAAATAAATGAATAATTAAGGAAGATAATAATGAAGTAAAGAGCACTGAATAAGAGACAAAGTATTCATAAAATTTGATTTTAGTCAAACCGTAACAGTTTCCATTTGCACCTCATTGTTAAACATGACTCAAAGCACCCCGGAGAACACACGCTCCGATTGTCCACACCTCCAAACTTGAATACGTATCTCTCTTGGACATATTTTTTTAGAAGAAATGTCGAAAAGTTAGTGTCAACAAACCAAGCACGTGTATGTACATCACGAGAAAAAGTTTAAGCGACCGAAAGAAATCCCTGAAAATTCCCATCTTGTGTGTAACTTCTTCGAAATTCTCTGTTGCCACGGCAGGGGCGCAAACTTTTTCAAAGAACCGCTTTAAGCAGCCTGGAACTCAGTTCCATCATGAAAAAGCAAGAAGTGTTTGTTTTATTGCTTTCATAGCGTACGCTCACGCCCATCCGTGGGGTCGAGTTGTCCTTTCTCGTACCTGCCAAGATACGCATCCAAAAGGGTTAATTGCGTATTTTATGAATTATTTATCTACGACAAGGCTGGATTTCGAAGCTGCTGGGGGCTGCGTCATATATATTCCAATTGTATCTGGATTACGAGCTACTTACAACCCGAATCAACATAAAAACCCAATTAACCCGGCTTGGCTATGCAGTGCACACGGAAGAGCTTGTCTCCAGGAGTGCTTGTCGCCCCTCCTTCAAAGAGTACTCGTTTCGAGCACAGTTGCCAGAACACTGCGGGAGGTGTCGAAGCAGGGGAGGCATCCTTAGAAGCAAGTTATGCGTATCTATTGGCGTACAAAAGTTAATGGAAATATTTTGTCAGCACAAAGTCGTATCGTGAAAGATAAATATGTGACGTAAGTTACAGATTCGTATGTTGGGGAAAATAAATTGATCATTATAAGGTGTTAAGCCGATGCCTGTCAGAAAATTCAGGACGTTCGGGCGGTTGCTTACCGTTGTCTACACCATCATCGGCATCCCAATATTTCTGATCTTGCTTGCGAATTTCGGCGAATTCTTTACCAGGGCCACCAAGTACGTGTGAGCATACGTCCAGTGAACCTTGTACGCAGGAACCTGCCGGAAAGTGAGCAAATAGCAGCAAGTGTTGGACGTCTTCAATGGATTCAACACAACGTATGACTACGCACCAGCTAATATATTTACGGCGCTGCTGACGAGGAAGCATCTCAGTAAGGAAAAATGAACCCAACGCCGCAAAGTCCAATTTCTATTCCTTCCCACGGAGAGACGCCTAGCTCGTCCTATCCTGAAACTTACGAATACCATGACGAATTTAATTTGCCTATCTCCATCTGGTCATTGTGATCCTCATCTCGTACATCATCATCTTGGGGACCTACGCCTAAACCCTGTAGAAGAACTGCATCTATTTCGAGGCCTTTAACCTCATCTTCATCTCCATGTCGACAATCGGCTTTGCGACTTCGTCCACAATCATCCGGTTTAAATGATGTGCAGCATCTATCTATCTATCTTGTTGTGCAGATCAAGCTGAGTGGCACTTTTAAGGATGACAGTGCGAAGATCAGTGCAGCAATCGGTCTTACCGTGGGTGAGGACAGCGAATCCCACGTTTACACACCTTAAGACATTGCTTCTACCCACATGCCAAAGCAGGACACCATTGGTGAGGATGTCGACAAGAAGATATTTCCGAATGAGGTCGTTAGGCATCCGAAACTGCTGAACATTGAAGCCGCGCCAACGCCGCCTTTGCCAGGCCTTAAAGCCAAATTCGTTAGAGTTTCCAAACCCTGGCTTTGATTTGTGTTTTTTCTTTTGTCCGCTTTGTCTTTCATAAATAAGCTAAAGTTTGACCATTGTGTAAGATGTAAGTTTATGTAAGGGTCTAGGAATATTTTGCATTTAAGCCATTTTGACGTATTAAGCACTAAAACGACAAGCACTATTTATTACACCGTTATGAATTGAATCAAAATATATGTGGAATTAGAAGAAGCACTCCGTTAAATTCACTTTCCTTTATTCCCATATAAAATAATTTATAATAGTTTGACCACTAAAAATGTTCCTTACAATGCGACAACTGAAACTGGAACAAAAGTATCTACCGGCTTATGCGTAGTATGTTATGTCGTTTGCTCTTGTGCGTGTGCATATGCATTTGCGTATGGATGTTTTTTTGGAGGTTCGTTTGATGTTGTGTGTTCTGTTGCGTTGTTCAGATGTTCTGTTAGTACCGTCGTCTTCGTGCCTGGCCGTTTACTGTCGCCCGTTTGCATGTTTCTTTGTTGGGTTATTGTTCGATGCGCAGATTCGCAGGTGATCGATCAGCTGTTTTTCCCTTCTGATATTTAGGAATTTTGAATGTTATTTACGAACCATCGAACACTATCTCATTTTACACACACGTTTAGGTTTCTCCTCCAATATATCCGCTATTTCCTGCATTTGTGGCCCCAATACTGTCAAGCATTCGTAAATTAACCACGGATTTCCTTTACTTAGAAGCCATTTTAAAACATGTACCAGACTGCGTTCGTAAGCAATAGTAGAAAATCTTTTATTAAAATTAATGTAATCAATCTTATATAATATGTAATATAAGGTTGTCAAATATCTCCCTTCCGCTTTTTTGCGCTTCATTCAATGCTGCATGCAAAGGTGTTACAGTAACCGGATTTAGTTCGAATATGCGCCGTTTTGTTCGATAATCTGTTTCCATCTAGACGGAAACTTCATAATATCACTCTCGTAGAAGCCCTCCACCTTATATGCGAAGAACTCGGACAGCCACTTTTCACAAGCCTCTTTTGAGTTCAAATTCACACCAACAAGGGAGTTCGCCATGGACAGAAACAGATACTAATCACTTGGCGCTATATCCGGGCTATATGGTGGATATGATAAAACCTCCCATCCGATCTCCCGTAGCTTCTGACGAGTCATCAACGAAGTGTGTGGTCTGGCGTTGTCCTGGTGGAACACTACACCCTTCCTGTTCGTCAATTCTGGATGCTTCTGGTCGATCGCCTTCTTCAAGCGGTCCAGTTGCTCGCTGTAGATGGTAGAATTAAGCGTTTGGCCATATGGGAGCAGCTCATAGTGGATGATTCCCTTCTAACCCCACCAAAAACATTGCAAAACTTTCCTGGCCGTCAATCCAGGCTAGGCCACTGTTTAGGACGATTCACCGGCCTTCAACCGCGACCATTTTCGCTTGATATTGTCGTACGTGATCCATTTTTCGTCACCAGTCATCATCTGCTTCAAAAATGGGTCGAATTCGTTCCGTTTCATCAGCATATCGCAGGCGTTGATTCGGTTCAGAAGGTTTTTTTTGCGTCAAATCATGCGGCACCCAAACATCAAGCTTCTTTTTTTTTGTATCCAGCCTTCTGCAGACTGTTTAAAATGGTTTGGTGACTAACTTCCATCTCCTGGGCGATGTCACGAGTCGTCACTGGTCTTCCGCCGGCTGGCTTATCCATCGTGTCGCTGTCACCGGCTCTGTGTCGTCGAAACCATTCCTCCGCGGTTCGAAGTTATAGAATACCATCCCCCAAAACACCATTAATTTCGCGGAATGTTTCTCTAGCGGATTTGCCTTTAACAAAGGAAAACTTTAAAATAGAACGAATTTCGGCGTTAGTGAACTCCATGTTTACACGTCTATGACTGCATAGCGTCGTTTCGTAGGTTATGTCAAGACCTTTTAAATGACGTATAGCATTACCAGATATGAATCAACAAATATAATATTTTAAACTTCTTTAAATACGCAATGTTTTACACACACTTATTTCAGATTTTCAATAATGAAATTCTTGAAAAAAATTTTCTTCAAGCCAAGATACAAATGTCTTGATAGGGAACATTTGTTGTCAACGAGCCCTTATGTTTTTTCGTTTGTTTGCTATGATATCTGTGAAAAATATTTAGTATTCATCAAGTCATTGAACAGACAACATCATATTTTTTCATCGTGTTAAAAATGTCGTATTTTGTACCACAAAGTGATGATTTGCTGAAAGCATTAAGTTTTGAAGAAAAGTGCTGCAGAGTCGCATCGAATGCTTGTCAAGGCATATGGTGATCATGCTCTATCATAAGCAACATGCAAAAGATGGTTTCAACGGTTCAGAAATAATAATTTTGATGTGGGAAATGAAAAACGTGAAAGACCACCAAAAAAGATTGAAGACGCCGAACTGCAAACGATATTGGATGGAGATGACACTTTGAGTCAAAAGCAAATGGCAGCAATATTAAATGTTGCACAACAAACAATTTCTGACCGTTTAAAAGCTATGGGAAAGATCCAAAAGTGTGGAAAATGAGTGCCACATTAATTAAATGAAAGACAGATGGAAAACCGGAAAAAAACTTGTGAAATTTTGCTTCAAAGACACGAAAGAAAATCGGGTTTGCATCGGATTGTTCCTGGCGATGAAAAATGGATTTAGTTTAAGAATCCTTAACGGAAAAAATCATGGGTTAATCTGGGACAACCATCAACAGACGATGCTGTGTGTTTGGTGGGACCAGAAAGGTGTGCTGTACCATGAGCTCCTAAAACCTGGTTAAACCATTAATACCGATCGCTACCGACGACAAATGATCAATATTAACCATGCATTGATCGATAAACGGCCAGAAGACACGGCAAGGTAATTTTGCTCCATGACAATGCACCTGCACACAAAGCAAAACCGGTTCGGGACACAATCTAAACACTTGGCTGGGAGCAGCTACCCCACCCACCATATTCACCAGACGTGGCTCCTTCCAGACATTTGTTTTCATCGATGGGACACGCATTGACTGAGCAACACTTTGATTCCTACGAGGAGGTCGAAAATTGGGTGTCTGGTTGGTTTGCTTTAAGAGACGAACAATTTTATTGGCGTGGTATTCACAAATTGGCAGAAAGGTGGTCAAAATGTGTAGAAAACAATGGCCAATACTTTGAATTAAATGTTTTTACTTTCCCATTAATAATTACTGTTTTATTTTCAACAAGAAAAAAAGCGCTTCATACTGGTATACCTAGTATTCAGATTTCACAAACGTGTTTGTTCGATTTGTGTTGAGTATTTGATATAAAAAAGATTACACGTTCAACGTTGTAAAATGCGTTTTATTCCTAGCTAAATCCAATAGAAGAAAGAGAGATCTCAATGAGTGACTGACGGAATATATATACATAAACTTTCGTTAAGTTTTTAGTACCTCTTTCAATTATGAACATCCAATGATAATGTAGTGTTTTAACTACAAATAAAATTAATATAACATAGCATATTATAATACAATAATGCAATTAATTATATCATGTAATTTTTAAACTGAACATCCTCCCCGGCTGTGCGCGATGTACTTCAAAATGAATAGAGCGAACATCATATGGACTCTGCGTCGCCCTATGTTGCAATTCGCCGAATTCGCCGAATTCGCCCTATTTTGCATACGTCTTATCATCAAAAATCATCTTGTCTTATCATCTTCCCTGGTTAGTTGACAGAAGACGTTGATCGGGTTGATGTTTGTTTGTTTACCGTGTGCGGTCCGGTTGATGTGTAGTTCATGCGTTCGTACATTTAGGTATGCTGCAGGGATGTGTTGTGTAATTTAAACTAAGGAAAATAAAAAAGTTGGAGTGAAGTTCAGGTAAATAGTCTAATTAGCTAGAATTATAATTAAACTAAGTGTCGGGTCTCGTGGATTTTACTCGGGTTCGATTTATTTCTACTTGCGTGGCGCTATCCGTTATCCCAAGCCGTAATGGACCGCTCATCCATTCAAGACGCTTGTATAGTAATTTAGTTATTAATTTGTACGTAATTTAACGTACATGCTTAAATGATACATATGTAATTTAAGTAAGTGAAGTGTAGTGTTGTGACTCCCTTTAGGGCGTGTTCCTGGGAAAAATAACTTAAAATAAAAATTAGTGAAATGTGTTGTTTTTTTTTGTAAATAAGTGAGAAACATAAAGTGCATGATATGTGACGATCGCAACGGTTGTTTGTGTGTGAATACGGTTGTGTACTACGAAATCTATGCTTATGGTTTCTTTGGGTGTTTCGATTTCGTTTTGTCCTAAGTGGGAGTAAATAAAGTTGCAAAATCAGAGGACGATGAACCGGATCGATGAAATAAAACAAGTGAAGTGTCGGGTAAGTTTGACAGTAGGTACTAACTTATTTCGTTGAATAATGTATGTAAAAATGTGTGTTTAAGTGTTCTTTTCGGCTGTTTGTGTCTTGTTACAAATGTTAGTAAATATTAGTTTTAAGTTAGTTGTATAGTGA
Organism: Eristalinus aeneus; assembly: GCA_955652365.1. Lineage (NCBI taxonomy): Eukaryota > Metazoa > Arthropoda > Insecta > Diptera > Syrphidae > Eristalinus > Eristalinus aeneus. Next base: position 86,447,708 of record OY019131.1, on the reverse strand, counting down.
TTGTGTTGATAAATTATTTGTTGCTTTTGGTAACATGGATTTCATTTCATTTTTATTTCATCCGGGGTCATATTGGATGGCAAAATGCATATTTTTGTAATTGGCCTTTTCATTTCTCCTGTCGCCGTCTTTAGGGTTACAACTCGAACCAAATTGTCCTCACCTGTGTGTGTTGCAACGATGCGCGCCTGATTCCATTTGGTAGGTGGCAAGTGATCCTCTTTTATTAAGACCAAATCTCCCACTTTCGGCTGTCTTTCCTCTTGTAGCCACTTGGGTCTTTGCTGGAGACGTGTCAGGTATTCTGACTGCCACTTTTTCCAAAATGCTTGTTGCGCTTGTTGAATTTTCTGCCATCTCTGTAGAAATCCGATTTTTATATCTGTCATATCCTCCTGTGGAAGTGCATCGATAGATCTCCCAATTAGAAAATGCCCTGGGGTGATCACCGTAAAATCGTGTGGATTGTTGGTCATCGGACATAATGGCCGCGAATTAAGGCACTCTTCGATCTAGTGCAGCAATGACGTGAGTTCCTCAAATGTGTAGATCTCTTCTCTGGTGACGCGTTTAAGATGTTGCTTAATGGACTTCACTCCGGCTTCCCACAATCCCCCGAAATGGGGCGATGCTGGCGGAATGAAATGCAACTGAATTCTTTCATTGGCTTGCATCTCTGCTACTGTGGTCCAGTCCATTTTCGCCTTCTTGAGAAGTCTTCCCAGTTCGCGGGTAGCACCTACAAAATTGGTGGCTTTGTCACTGAATATATTTGTGCACCGTCCTCTTCGTGACATAAATCGTCGCAAAGCTGCTAAAAAGGCTTGAGTGGTAAGGTCACTAACTAATTCAATATGTATAGCTTTGGTGGCTAAAAATTTTAGTTTTTATCAAAGAAAGACACGAGAATCTTTTCTTGGTTATCTTCTTTATTTTCGGAGAGGAGTTAAATGTCCTTCACCGTTGAGTTCTATCTTAAGACTGACTTATGTACCTATTCCTATCTTATTCTACTATATCTTAAAATACACCTGCTACGTGTAGTTGTCCATCTGTGTGCAGGACAACTGTGCGTTGGTCCTATTCTGGGAATTAGGGTATTCTGTTGTTCATCGTGGTGTCCCGATGCCGGTGTTCGTCCTCAAGTATGTTGGGATGTTATCTCTTCGCTGTGTGGGGTGTCAAATGACGATGCGGCTTGGGTTATTATCTCTAACACCCCCACCGTTAAATTGAGGCTCAGTCGTGAAATTTCATAAGTTTAGTTCCTAGAATGCTTATGTTCAGGGAACTACAATTCTGGCTAATACTAAAATTTTTTATATTTTTGGTAATAATTAGGCCGTCTTTGATTTCTACTATACCATTTTTTTTCATAGTGTTCCATTTTACAAGTGGCTTCTTTCATTGTTAAAATATTTTTAATACAATCATCCTTAATAGGAACTAAGTTTTTATTTAAACAATTTAGCACTATTGAACTGAAAATATTATTGAACTGGTCAATTAAGAACTCTTTTTCTTTTAAAACAATTGCTTTTTGGTTATGATTTGGTAATGGTTCTATGAGTATCCTTGAGTACATTACATTTGATTTTTGCGGGATAAGAATTATTATAACTATTTGTTTATTATGAAATGAAACAGCCGTTCTTATTTGCTGCAATACTTCGATATCGCGAACGTGATTGATCTCGTCTAGTGTTAGTATGTTTTTCGACAGGACTCCTGATCTACTTCTTATAATGATTTCTTCTATATTGTCTATCTGGTTTTTCAAAATGTTTATGTTGTAGTTAATGGTGTGAACATATTGTAAAGATATAATTTCCTTGTCAAGATTATTAAGTTGTTTGTACATTATGTTTGTTATATTGTTTATGTGCGTTTCTATAAGCATTTCTTGTTTAGTGAGGTGACTAACTACGTCCTTTATTTGTTTGGAGAATTTGGTATTAATGTTTATCTGTTCGTTGCTCTAAGCTATGAGATTATGGTTATTCTTCTGTAACAACTCTAGCCTAGTCTGAATTTCTACAGCATCGTCCTCATCTAAAGTTCCCGCTAGAAATTTTAACCCTTTTCCTACTATATTAAACAATCCTCTTTTTGTCCTATCTTGTGGTTTGAGTAACCTTATTTTTAGGTCCAAGCTTTGTAAATTGTGTTTACAAATTTCGAGCATTGGTTTTATTAAAGTGGCCCTGTTTCTAATATTTCTATGCTATGTTGGATGTGGTCCCTAGCGTCTTCGTAATCAGAGATGTTGATTACGTGGAGTACTTTATAGTAGCCGCTGAATATTGGTATATTTCCGAGTTTTAATGTTATGAAGCCATTATTGTTGGTTAGGTCCTGAATCTCCAGATTTTGCCCCGTTATTTGGAATATCCTGAACAGGAATATTGTTCCCATAATAAACAGCATTTCTGTAATAAAAATTCTTTTATTGCCCTACTAAATATAATTATATATATATGGTATATGTTATGTACAATTGTAGTTCCTAACGTTCCCCTTACCGATTCGGACTGTTGGGTTCTCAACGTTTTGATATTTCTTCCTATTTTTAACATGTGCCCTAAAATATTTTAAGCCGTTTTTAGTGTCTACGACGTGATCTTCATCGATCTTCCGCGTATGTATCTTTCTGAACCTAGAGTGGTTTTTACCTCCTCTTATCTCTTTTATAAAATTCAGTCCATTATGCAAAGGGACGTTTCTTCTATTTTCGTTTAATTTAAGTGTTATCGCCTGCTTTTTCTTTATAATTTGGTCGCGAATTTGTTCGTATTCGCTTTGGTGAATCTGTCCGGTGACAAAGTGAAATGGTTTCTTATTGGTAGTTGAGTGGATGGTGTTGTTATAAAAAGTTATTATCCGTAGAATTTTATCTTCTACGGTGCCAGAGTTATTTATTTCGTCGTGCTTTAATAGACGTATATGTTCGTTAATTGTATTGTGTAACCTTTCTACATCAGAGTTAGATGTGTGGTTACTGTTTGAGGTGTAATGTATATCAACTCCCAGGCTTGTGAGGAATTGACGCAAAGGGATGGCTTTAAATCCTAATTCGTTGTCCACTATAATTTTGTTCACTACTCCAAATTGACTAAAGTAGTGTGAAAGAGCTCTTTTAAACTCTATCCAATTCCTTCCATTTATTTTTATAGCGAACGCGTGTTTCGAAAATTTATCAATGATCGTAAGGAACAAAGATTTATTCAGACTATAAAATACGTCTGCATGAATTATTTCGCGTGGTTTTGAAGGCGTTTCGGTTAACTTATACAGTGGTTTTGGAGGATTTCGAACATATTTTTCTGTATTGCATACTTCACAATTATTGATGAATTGAGAAATACGTTCTTTCAACTTTGGATTGTAGTAGTTTACAATTAGTTCGCTGAACACTTCGTTGATTCCGCGGTGGTTATTTCGTAAATGTTCGGTTTCTATTATTTTACCTAGATCTTCTTCGTCGAGAATGTCCTCTACTAATTTAAAGCATCGGATTATCTTGAACTTTGTATTATGCTGGAACTGGTTTTCGAAGACTGTTTGTATTGTACGTGTATTGTACGGAAGAACTCTTCATCTTCCACTAACAATGCATTTAAAGCGTTCAGATTAAAATGTGTTCTCAACAAAGTGGTAGCAGTAGATTCATCTAGTGTTTTAGAATATATGTATACACGCTGTTTGCCGAAACGTGTGAGCTTCTTGATTCTCATTGATCCCGATTGAGATTTTTTTATGATGAATTGTGATTTGAAAATATTTATGCACGATTTGCTAGAAAGAATACTTCCTTCGTTTTCAAGCATATTGGCTTCGGCTGCCTCGATTCGTGATAAAGTATCTGCGTTCATATTTTTTGTGCCTTTTTTGTACTTTATCTCATAATCATACTCAGACAATTTGAGTCGCCATCTCACAAGTTTCGAATTTGGTTCTTTTACATTGAAGAGCCACGTGAGAGGTTTGTGATCAGTTTTTATCACAAACTTTCGTCCGAAAAGATAAGGACGGAAATAAGACGTAGACCATAAAATAGCTAGAAGTTCTTTTTCTATGGTGCTATAGTTTATCTCGTGTGTATTCAGTGTACGGCTAGCGTAACAAAGAGGATGGTCGTTTTTGGATAGAACTGCTCCTAAAGCATATTTACTTGCATCGGTAGTCAATACAAATGTTTTGCTGAAGTCAGGATAGGCTAATATTGGTTCATTTATCAAAAGAGTTTTGAGCATGTTAAATGCTTTAACGTTAATTTTCTTATCTTTCTTAAGAAACTGTGTCATAGGTTTCGCGATTTTTGAGTAATCTCTGATAAACTTTCTATAGTATCCTGTGAGACCTAAGAATTGCTTTATTTGTTTGTTTGTCTGGGGTATCTTGTATTTCATGACGCATTCAATTTTCTTTGGATTTGGCTTTATTCCATTTGGAGTGACAATGTGGCCAAGGAATTCAGTTTCTTTCTTAAGAAATTCTGATTTGTCCAATTGTACTTTCAAATTGACTTCTCTCAATCTTTTGAAAGTTTTTGCCAATGCCATCAAATGCTCCTGTAGGGAAGTGGAAAATACGATAATGTCGTCCATATACACTAGACAATAGACATTAATAAACTCTCTGAGAACTTCATTCATAAGACGTTGGAAAGTTGCCGGTGCTGTCTTCAGACCGAATGGCATGCGAAGGAACTCAAAGTGTCCACTTTCAATACTGAATGCTGTCTTATGAATGTCATCTGGATGAATTTCAATCTGGTGAAATCCCTTGGCTAGATCCAGAGTTGTGAAATATTGACATCTTCCTAATTTGTCGAGAATTTCATCGATACATGGGATGGGATATTTGTCATCGATAGTGACTTCGTTTAATTTACGGTAGTCGACAACAAGTCTCCATTTAGTTTTCCTGCTAGCATCGACCTTCTTTGGTACGATCCATATCGGGGCCGAATATGGTGAGTTGCTTGGTCTGATTATTCCATCCCCAAGCATCTCACGAATTTGTTTCTCGACTTCCGCCTTGTGAACATAGGGATACCTATAGTTCTTGCTCTGTATAGGAATATCGTTGGTTGTTCGAATCCTATGCTTAATGGCGTTAGTGAACGAAAGATTCGAATTTTCTTCGTACAATACATCTTTGTATTGGTTTATTACCTTTTTTAATTCGAACTTTTCTTCGCCGTTCAAGTGGCCAAGTGTAAGTTGGTCCGATAATGGTTTTTTGTCTCGACTCTCTATAATGTTAAAATTTTACTCATTTACTAGTTCGCTAGTAATGGGATGAAATATTGGTTTTTCTTCTCCCATGTGTTGGCTATTTGTTTCTATTTGAACCAAAGTTTCACCATTTTCGGCTTCGTATATCCCTTCTACAATGGTTGCAGTTCCATCTGTAGATGTTTGTTTTGGTAAATATACTAATCCGTTGGATTGTGATACCGGTACTTTTATTTCGTTGACTTTCCTTGTCTGAGGAATTTCTGTTTCCTTTCCTTTGAAATATATGTTTACCGTTTTATCACCTGTCGATAACGTATTTTCTCCCAAATCTATTTTTGAATTAAGGGGTATAAGTACATTATTTCCTAGTAGGCCATCGAAGTGGTCGTGAAAGGGAAAAATGTACAGATCTATTTTATTTTTTGGGTCGCCCAGTTCTTTGAAGAGTGGTATGACGGCTTTTTGCGTTATTTCAACATTACCTCTTAAAGTTTTTACGCTTATTGGATTGTTCAGAGGTTGTATTTTGTCGGGAGAACATAATCCAGGGTTTAAAATTGAGTGGGTTGCCCCCGTATCAATAATAAATTTGAGGGGTCTTATTTTACCTTGGACTGTTATAAATGGAAGTCGAGCTGTGAGGCATCTAAGAGAAAATTTTCTTCTGCATAAGCATTGAAATTTTGTTTCCTCCGATCCTGTGAATTGAAATTTCTTGTTGGTAAATTGCTAGATGATTGGGGCCCGCGATTAGATCCAAAAGAAACGTTCCGAGTGCGATCTCTATTTGAGTGGGAAGATGAAGGTGAGATAAAGTTTCTTTGCTCTTCACGTCTTTGAAACATGCCGATCTCCATAGGTTCTGGGGTAGGTTGGGCAGGATAGTATGATATTGCAGGCTGGTTATTGAAAGTCTGCAATTGGTTATTTTGTGATGCCTGCGTATATGTTGGCATATATATTGGTTGTTGTAACCGTGTGGGGGTGCTCTATTGCTCATATTCCGTTGTGGATTTCCCCGTGCATTTATGCTTGCGGGGTTAAAAAATGCATATCCACTCTCATGAAGTATGTTCATAGCATATTCAAGAGTATTTGGATTCCTGCAATATATGAGCGAACGCATTGGTTCGGGCAATTTATTTTTAAAAATTGTTAACACCGATTTTTTATTATTTCCTATGTTATTGGAAATAAGGATTTCTGACTCTCCTGACAACTTTGTTTTGACATAGAGTCTTCTTAAAATGATTTTAATGTCATTGTAGTAATCTACACTATTTGTCTTGAATTTAGCCGCTCTAAGTTCATCGAATAACTCTTCTAAGCTAAGCCTATCACCAAAATTATTTATAAGAATATCCTTTCTGTCCTTCCATGTTGTTACATGGGAATTTATTTCGATGGCTTCCCTAGCCTTACCCTTCAGTTTTGCCTTTATAGCATCAGAAAATATGCTTTGGCTAAATGGGTCATATTTTAACAATATTGGGTGAATTTTATCGGTGTGATCGATAAAATTCTGGAGGTCCCTATAGTCTCCTGCGAATTCTGGGAGCTTGGAAATGTATTTGAGCGGATCAGTTTCGAGAGAAAGCATCTTTTGCCGTTCCTCACACTGTTCGCTTGAAAAGAAATTGCAAATAATGTCCGAAAGATGACACGATTTCTCGTGAGCTAATTGAAGTTGTTCTTCAAGTGCACTCGTAAAACCGTATACAAACTACAACTTAATTTACAACTAAATTACTTTCTTAAAAATAAACCTGGACACAATTTAATAACTATTACTAAGATAAGAAAACGTACTTATTTTATCTGCTTTAGCGCCCCTGCTTCTGGTTATGCTTTACTGGTCTTCGGCTGTTGTCCACTGCTTCCTTGTTTATTAACGAAATGTTTTTTCTTTTTGGTTTTTCATAATTAAATCGTTTAATGTTCACTTTGTTCACTTTGTTCACTCAGCAATTCAATTTTCCAATTTATTTTAGCTTTAATAAATATGACACCGGTATTGTTTAACACAAGAGCATATCTATATATTTAAGTACACTTGTACTAATTTGTGTTATATTTTTTTCTTTTCACAACTTTTATTTTTTGTTTGTTTTAAAATTACTTTCTTATTTTTTGGGACTTCTGCGTCCTGCTTTAATTGTATGGTACCCGGTAAAGTTTTTAAAAAAACAATGAATTAAAGTTTGGATACATCCGGGTATCCTACCGACTGCGCCAATTTTAGTTTTTATCAAAGAAAGACACGAGAATCTTTTCTTGGTTATCTTCTTTATTTTCGGAGAGGAGTTTAATGTCCTTCACCGTTGAGTTCTATCTTAAGACTGACTTATGTACCTATTCCTATCTTATTCTACTATATCTAAAAATACACCTGCTACGCGTAGTAGTCCATCTGTGTGCAGGACAACTGTGCGTTGGTCCTATTCTGGGAATTAGGGTATTCTGTTGTTCCCACATGCATCGTGGTGTCCCGATGCCGGTGTTCGCCCTCAAGTATGCTGGGATGTTATCTCTTCGCTGTGTGGGGTGTCAAATGACGATGCGGCTTGGGTTATTATCTCTAACAGCTAAACAGATAAAAATTGCAAAATATGCTTTATACCTTTTCGCGTTCCGTCCTCTCCAAGTTTTTACTTCTACAGGGCCTGCATAATCTACCCCTGTGTTGGTAAATGGGGATGATACGCATACTCTGGGGGTTGGCAAGTTGCCCATCAGCTTATGCGATGCTTTTGCCCTATACCTGTAATATGTGACGTATCTGTTGATGAAACCTTTTACTGTGTTTTTGCATTTCAAAATCCAGTATTTGTTGCGTAAATATAGTAATATTTTCGAGAGGCCTCCATGTAAGGACCTCGTGTGTGCATCTTCAATCAACAGTTTCGTGAAATGATGATTTCCTCGAAGTATGATAGGATGCTGTTGGTCATATGTGAGTTCCGAGTTTTGTAATCTACCTCCAACTCTCAAGATTCCTTCCGTGTCGGTGTACGTGCAGAGTGATTTGGGTGCCTCTACCTTATTATTTCCCTGAAACATCTCTTATTGAGCCCTTTTGATGATGTTTATTAGTGCAGTGTCAAGTTCCTTTACGGTAAGTACGCCGAACAGTCTATTGTCCGGTTTCTTCTTTAAATTGTTCACAAATCGCATGCAGTAAGCCACGATTCGTGTTAATTGACTAAGGTTCGATTTGGATTCAATCAACTTGTCCAAACGATTTGTTACCTGTGTGACTGTATGTGCTTTAACAGTTCTTTTCTCCTCCTCTGTTTCTTGTGTTGTTGGCTGTGATGGTTGTTCAAAATTCCACGATCTTCTGAGAGAAAGTCCGGCCCGTTCCAACAGAGGGTGTTGGTTATCAACACTGCTGCCCTCATCCCTCTCGAGGATATATCAGCAGGGTTCAGCTCGCTCGGAACGTGCTTCCAACAATCTTGTTTCACGAGCCGTTGTACTTTAGCAACCCTATTATTAACGAACGTTGCCCATTTCGTTGGATGTCCCGCTATCCATGATAATGCAACTGTAGAGTCGATTCATGCAAATTGACCGGTTGCATTCCCAAAATTTTTGCTGTGTAATTCAATAATGTAGCCAGGAGGACTGCCCCGCAGAGTTCCAGACGTGACAGCGTCTGTGTTTTAACCGGCGCTACTCGCGTTTTTGCTATTAACACCTTCATATGGATCTCACCCGAGGCATACAGCACGCGCAGGTAAACTATTGCTCCATATGCCTTTTCCGATGCATCCCCGAATCGGTGAAGCTGGATATCCTGGTTCGTTCCATGCTGATGGATTCATCGCGGCACCTGTATCTGATCCAGTTGGGAAAGGTCAACACAAAAAGCAGCCCATTCGTTTCACGCGACTTTTGGAACAGGTGCATCCCAGTCGCACTGCTCTTTCCAAAGCCTTTGCATAAGTATTTTTCCTTTGACGACAATGAGTGCGATCCATCCCATCGGATCAAATAATTTGGCGATAATTGAAAGATTGCTTCTTTTGGTAGGATTCGCTGCTTTAGCTGAGATACTATGGAATGACAGTGTATCCTTTTCCAGAAACCATTTGATTCCTAAGGCTGCAATTTGTTGTGGTGTGCTTGCAGAAAATAATACCTTCATTTCCCTATGGTCAATGGGTATCCCCTTCAAAATATCCTCGGAATTGCTGGCCCATTTCCTCAACGTGAACCCGCCTGTTAATAAAAGATTATTAACCTCGTTGCGTTTTGTTACAGCTTCTTTCAGCGTATCTGCTCCTGTGAAAACGTCGTACATATATTGCCTCTTTTTTTTAACTTCTGCTCCTTTTGCATAGTTTTTAACTTCTTCATCGGCTAACTGATTGAGACAGCGGATACGGAGCACACGTTGTTCCAAAGGTGACAGTTTGTAATCTATATAATTTGAGTGGCTCGGTTTCATCATTTCGCCAATATACGAGTCGTCTTTCCGTATGCGGATTTGCCGGTACATCTTCTCAATATCAGCTGTGAATGGGAATTTGTACCAATTTGTACCATTCACGATGACGTCTGTGATATCTATTTGGGTTTTCGGTCCAGTCATCAAATGTTTATTCAGTGAAGAACCATCTGTTGATTTGGCTGCAGCATCAAATACCACGCGTAACTTCGTGGTGGAGCCATTTTCTTTGAATACTGCATGATGTGGTAAAACATAATGGTGTGGTGTACCTAAAATTTTATCTGCTATGTCGACTTCGATCATATGCCCCCACTGTATATAATCTTGCATACACTTTTGGTATTCAAGTTTTAAATTTGGATTAATACGAAATCTTCGCTCTAAGAAAGTGAATCTTCGTAAAGCTCCTGGTGCCGAAGTTCCTAGTGCAGGTCTTGCTCCTGCCTTAAAGGGTAGTTTTACCTCAAAGCGTCCACATGGCAATCGCTTCGTTGTTGATTGAAACAGCATTTTGCACTCTGTTTCTTCAACTTATGGTTGAGGTTTGTAAGGAGCTTCCTCGACCTCCCAGAACTTCTGAAGTTGTCGCCCTAAATCAATCGCATTATGAAAACTATTTACCCTATGCGTCGGCTGGCTCACTTTTCCCATAATTATCCAGCCCAATAGTGTGTTTTGGACAATCGGTGTGTCTTCTTCGCCGCGTACCACTTCCGGGAATACAATATCCACAAACACGTCTGCTCCTAAGAGAATGTCAATCGCCGCTGGCTTATAAAAGGTTGGATCAGCCAACGTCAATCCGTGTATGTGATTCCGTTTTCCGAGTTTGGCAATATGCCCGTCAGAGACTTGAAAATTAGAAACTGTGTATTTGTTTCGTAATCTGAATGTAAAGATCCTAAAGTTAGGTTAACGCATGACTGAGCCGCGCCACTGTATACCTTTCCTAGACCCGAAACTTCTACGCAAGCCCTTTTTCCTTTAACTGATAAACTATTAGCAGCCCGTTCTGTAATGAATGACGCTCCCGATCCTGGGTCTATTAAACTCCTTAGCACGGCCTTATTTCCCGATGACGTCCTAACTTTAACTAAAGCCGATGCGATTGCGTGGTATGGAATGACTGTGACTTTAAAGTCGATGCGGTTGGGTGTGAATGTGTTGTGTAGTGTGGTGTATGTGATGTATTTAACGCATTAGGCGTTGACTGTGTTGTGTTTTGTGTGGTAAAAGGATTAGGCGCTGAATGTGTTGTGTTGAGTGTTTTGTGTGTGTGTGTTTAGTGGAAAGCTAGCAGACTTTGCAACAGAGAATGATGTGGTTGTTGACAAAAATAACATCTTTGGCTACTTGGACAATGCATAGTGTTGTGACTATATGCCAAAAGTTTTCACACACCCCGATATTTTTTACAAACTTTAAGCGTGAAGCACTATCCATTTTAACAAACTTGTTGCATGTACGTAGAACGTGAGCCCCTTTGTTGCATAATTTGCAACTAAATTGCTTATGTTTGGTCGATTTTACAAAAAAGCTACGCGTTTTGGCTGACACATCTTTAACTATTTTAAGATTTTTTTACATCTTGTTGCTGCCCGACAGCTTCCAAGGTTCTAAACCTTGATTCCAGAAAATCGCAAAATACTTTAAATGTAGGCAGTTCTTTATTATTAGTTGAGCGATATCCAAGAACCGTTGATGATCCCAGATCACGACGGTCCGCGTAGTGGAGTGTTAGACACTTTGATATGCACTCCCAATTCAATGGAGTATTGTATGACTCCAAAATTGCATCCGCATTACCTATAATCTTATTTCGTATTATGTTGAGAATAGCAAAATATTTTGGTGTTCCGTTAAATTGGTCGTAGATGTTCAAGATCCTGTCGACACTTTTTCTCCAGGAACTGAACTCACCAGGACTTCCCGAGAACTCTCTTAAACACCTTACGACATCTGGTATTTTATCCAGATGAGTAAGATTCGTACGGAGATGTTCATGAATCGTTTCATCGGTTTGTCTTTGAAACTGGTTATTAGGATAAACAATTGATTGAACCAGACTCTTGCATTCTTGAATGCAGACGCGGCTGGCAATGCCCGCGATTAACGGTTATATTCGGATTTGAGACTGGAGGGGACGGATTCTCAGTGTTCGATACCGACGGTCGTATAGTTGGATCTGTCATGGTGGCAGCACGTTACGACATTAGGACACAAAATAATTAGGTTAAGGACTAATAAGGGTAAACGGGGAAAAATTGGTTTTAATTTTATTGTTTTCGCCTTTGTTATCGGACCTCAATAAATATTTGAGAACAATTTTAGTTCACTTCGCAATTAAGTGTTATTTATTTTAATTTAAATATTCTCGCTTTCCAAAAACAAAAAAAAATACAGTTGTTAATTTAAAACTAACTATTATTAATATAATAAATTGATTATTTCTGCCACTTTCTACATATATTGTTGTTAGTTTTCTATTATTCTTATAACTATCTTACATTAAAAGGATCCAACGCTGGTGAAGGGGCTGCATTCCTTTTTGCCTGTTGATCACTGGTTACTGGGGGGCCTTACTTCACACTTCCTCGTTGGCAGCAGGATCTATAGATGCTGCTTTTTCTGGGGACCCAGGTTAATCACCGCACTTTTTAATCTTTGAATTTCTCTGCACTCGCGGCGAGCTTCCGTGAAGGTCGACTTATGCGTGTTTTTTTTGCGAGAGTACAAGATCGTCACGGAAGAGTCTACGCGCACTAAAACTGCACTCGCGGCGAGCCTTCGTAAAGGTCGACTTATGACTTGCGTTGTTTTTTCTTTTAATAAGATTTAACGCGATTTACTACTTCGATACCGTCGCGGCGACTTTTTTTCCTGGGCCCCACGTTGGGCGCCAATTAAACTATTTTAAATTTATTTATTTAAAAAAAAGGTGATACAAATTTTATATAAGACTTAACCTCGGTAGTGTCCCGAGGTGTTCTTTGCATAAAATGTTGCAGCTGGGTTGAAAACTTCCTGGAATCTCGAGTCTGAAATTGCTCTCACATGCAGGTATCGGTGACTGCGCTCCATAGGCTGTTCTAAAATGTCCTGTATTTCCGGGTTCGGATGGTCATTGATGGAGCCAAGAAAGTTCTTGGCTAATTGTGGGGTATATTGGTCCAACGGGGTGATACTTGCCTCCTAGTAAAGTTGTTAATTGGGGATATACTTAAAGCTCGATGGAATTCGGTACTGTCCAGTACACATCCGGAGAATCTTCCTCTCAAACAAGCAGATTTTCTTCATGGCTGTTGGGTTTATATTAAATCCAACTAACCCGTAAGTGATTACTGGTCTTATGAGCTGTTTATAAATAAGCAGCTTTGTCCTTTGGCTAAGACCAGTTCTCCTCCCTAGTAGTGGATTCACTGAATGAAGCGCAAATGCTGCTCGTCTCAGCGTGATGTCCGCATGGTTTATGAATTTGAATCTGTTCATAAAGTTGATTCCCAAGTACTTGTCATCATTTCTGGCAGTCACTGTTGTATTGTCCGGGAGTGAAATCGCGATGTTGTTGCAGATCGTTGCAAAGTTTCGTCTTGATGATGCTGGCGTCCTAAAACAGATGAGTTCTGTCTTGCTGCTGTTCACCTTCAGTCCCCTCTTGAGAAAGTAGTCCCAAAGGTCATGGATCCGTTGTTGTATCCTTCTAGCCGCTATTTCAGGTGATAGTGAAGTAGCGTATGACAGGAAATCATCCGCATATAGAAGAGTCTTGCATCCACTTCCATTTATTGGCTGATCAGCTGTAAAAAGGTTGAACAGCACTGGTCCCATCCTCGAGCCTTGTGGAACTCCAGCGTTGATGGCCTTCATCGTGGATTTCGCTTTGTCGATCTGCACAGAGAAAGTGCTGTCCTTCAGAAAACTGTGGATTATCTTCACCAGATGGGTCGGAAAACCAAAACCAAGGAGCCTGTAAACAAGCCCTTTGACTCATACGGCATCGAAGGCCTTTTCAATGTCAAACAGACATGCTACCGTTGTTTCCTTTTTGTTAAGTGTGTAGCCTAAGCAGAGGATGTAGGGTGCTGTGTCTGGGACGGAAGCCGAACTGGAACGGTGGGAGAATCCGGAGTTCTTCGCTTAGCACGTTGATTTTCCTAAGGATAATCGATTCCAACACATTACTTACGCAAGAAAGTAGGGCGACAGGACTATATCTATCCACACATGTGTGGTTGCCTTTTTTTGGGACTGCAACCACCTTGGCTACTTTCCAGGAAGTTGGAAAGTAGCTATTATTCAGGCAATTGTTGAAGACAATCGTCAGCAGCAACAGCTCCAAATTCGGCAATTTCTTTAGTAAGAAATTGGAGATTTGGTCGTTACCAGACGACTTCTTCGCATTACCAGAACTGATGATGTCCCTGACTTCCTCAATTGTTGTGAATGTGTCGTCATTCATGGGCATCGCGGATGTGTTGGTCTCATTGAAAGATGTAATGCTCTCGTTGAGATCATTAAGGAAGCCAGGTAAATGTATGGGTGGCCGGTCTTTAAAGGCAGCTTGGAAGTGTGCTGCAAATGCTTCCGCCTTGTCGTCGTTCGTAGTGACACTCCGATTTCTGTGGGTAATGGTGTCTGGTAGACTTTTCCTTTTACCCGTAATTCGTCCAATGTGGCGAAAAACATCGGGACCCGGTTTTATGTCTTCTAGTCTTCTTTGGAACTCCTCCTCGTGGTAATTTTTAACGACTCGCTGGAACATTGTGTTTGTACAATTGAGTTGGGACTGAGTAGCTCTGTTCTCGTCATTCTCCGTGTTCCACGTCCTTTGCAAAATCCTTTGAAGGCGCTTCCGAAGTCGCTGTCGGTGATTATATATGGCTTGGATGTGTGACGGGTGTTCTTGGATAGGATTTCCGGGGCTGCGAGATAACTACAAGGGTGTGTAGAAGATAGTTATCATCCAACCACGCTTGTATACTCGCTCCTTGACTATTGGTGATATCATCTTGCCATAGCGTGTTCCGTGCATTGAAGTCTCCTCCGATTATGCAGTAGGTGTATCGACTGCAGACGTTATTTAAAACTGTCAGGGCATGTTGAATGTTGGCGGCAGCAGCTTGATTATGGTTGTAGATGGAAACAACTATCAGAGTTTCACACCTATTGATGTTCAATACAATGGCAGTTGCGTCCATCCATTGCAGCCCTCTGATGTTCACTCGCCCATACTCCAGAGCTGCCTTTAATATGACTGCTGTTCCTCGTTTCCAGGATGACTAACCTTCCCTGATAACCGTATATCCCTCCGGGTTGTACAGGTTTCGTGCACTGATGTTAGTTTCCTATAAGAGAAGAATGTCAGGTTTTTTATTTTTTATATAAAGGCTTAGTGCGCTCCTCTTGCCAACCGGGTAAATCGAGTTGAGATTATAAGTGAACACACTAAGTGTATTTATTGCAGACATAGTGTAAAAATTAAGTTACACAGTGCTGCTTTTTTCTCGTTATCCGATAGAGAGAGATAGTTCGGTGGAACTAGCTTCGGGATTCTTCGAAAAAGATGGAGTTTGTCGAGGATTTTTCCGGGGAAGTCTTCTTCGGCAATGCAGTTTGATGTACTGCCTTGTGCCTTGTAGTTGTAGTTGTTGCCTTTTGCTCGGGCTTTTTAGAGCTGTTATTAAGAGCCGCTATTTGGGCGAAGCTTAGTCCAGCGGTGATTTGCTTTTTCGTTGATGCGGCCGCAAACTGATGTTGAGTCTTCTTCTTTTCAGCGGCCTTTTTCTTTTCTTCCAGCTTCTTCTTATAATATGGGCATCCACGGTAGTTTGCTCGGTGTCCTTCTTTTTTGCAGTTGACGCAGTATACCTTCGAATTCTGCTTGTTTCCATTCGTTCTTGGGCAGCTAAGTGGTCCGTGGTCCTCCTTGCATTTTACGCATCGGTACTTTTTGCCACAGTTAGCTGCAACGTGGCCGTAATTTTGGCAATTCCTACATTGCCCTATTCCCTCGGTCTGGAATTTCTCCCAGTGCACTTTTTGGTTCAGTATGAGTGTTTTCTTATAGATGGAGTGTAAATCAGCCTCCTTGTTAACTTCAACAACATAATTGTTGAAGCGTTTGTCGTTCTTGTTTGACTTGAAAGAAGACACTTTTAAGACCTGGATTCCTTCAGCCTTGAGAGCCTCTTCCACTTCTCCGGCGTTATATGAGTTATGAACACCCTTTAACGTGAAAAGAGTTTTCCTGTTCTCTTTCGGCGTATACGTATGGAATTCCGTCTTTTGGTTCTTCAAGTACATCCTCAACTTTTCGTAATCCTCCTTACTGTTGGTTAGGATCACGGATTTGGTGGTGCTCAAATTTTTTACGATGTACTCAATTTTGGCCGTACTTGCGTACTTTCCCATATCTGCCACTTTAAGCGGGAAACAAACTATTGGGGGCATGATTGATTGCCTCTTATTATTGCCTGCATTTTTATTGGCTCCCATTAATCCCTTTGTTGTAGATGCGGTTGGAGGAGGTAGTCCTTTTGGTGTCGGGGTTTCCGGGTTCGTTTTTTTTTTTTTGATAAACCTGCCGAAGTTGATGGCGCGTCTGCTGAAGTTGTTGGTGCTGGTGAAATCTTCAAAGCTGCTGCTGAAGTACTTGGTGCCGCTACCGAAGTTGTTGCAGAGGTTCCAAATGCTTCTTGTGCGTTTGGTGAGAAAGGTGGGGGAGATCCAGACGTCTTCCTTCACTTAGAACTCAGAGCAGGATACTCTCCCTTAGAGAGAAGGTTATCGTCCCTGCTGTTCTCCTCACTCTTGTCTACCTCCTCGTCGTAAAACTCAATGTCAGAAATAGTTTCTGACATATCGTTTTCATGAATCTTATCCTCCTCAGCTGCTGGCGGTAGTGGATCGTAAAGTTGTCCACAATTACCCAGCCTTTGGTGGCAGATGGACGCGAAATCAGGTCCAAATTCACGGACCAGGCGCCTGCAACGAGTCTCGAACTCATCCCAGAGCTGCTGAGCCAGGGCTTTGGACCGCTCCTTCTTGCCTATTTCGGTCTACAGCTTCGCAACATACATCGATACATGCAAATTTGTTCAGGGATGAAGCAACTATGGCCCTGATGATCATTTCTGTGCAGGCTTTTGAACTGAAAATACGAATATTCTCTTCTTTGTGCGAAAATATGGAAAACATGCGAAAGCAGACTACTTTGTCAATGAGAATGCTCATAATTAAGATATTTTGCGAGGGGAAGTCGATGCGAAGAATAGGAGATTATGGAGCCATCGCATGTAACGGTACAAAAAATAGTAAACAATTATAGATATAAAGGGACACTAAAAAACAGACCTGGAAGGTGAAGAACAAAATTGCTTTCAGAACAAAACGAGCGGTATATTGTTCGGACAATCAAGTCCAATCCAAAATTTAGCTTTCCAAAGTTGACGGCTGAGGTGTCATCCGTAATTAATAAGCCTCTTTCAGTGGAAACCGTTCGCAGAGTCTTGAGAAAGAATAATTTAAATAGTAGGATCGCCCGAAGAAAGCCTTGTTAATAAGAATAAAAAATTTGAGTTTGCAAGACAATATGTAAACAACCCGGAAAGCTTTTGGGAAGGTGTTTTATGTTCAGATGAAACAAAAATAAATTTATTTGGGTTTGATGGCAAACAAATCGTTTGGAGGGAACCAAATACAGCTCTGTGTTGCTGTATGGTTGTATGGCTTCAAATGGCTGTGGAAAGTTCGAATTTATAGAAAATACTATGGAGAGAATTGGGTATTTGAATATCTTAAAACGAAATTTACGAAGTTCCGCAGTAAAATTATGTCTACCTTCGGTCTTCTACTTCCGAAGCACACCTCCTATTTAGTACGCGAATGGTTGCTTTATAACGCTCCAAAGCAGCTAAAAACACCCCCACGATCGCTGGATCTTAACTCTACTGAACATCTATGGCACGAAATATAAGTCCGGGTTAAAGAAAGTACCTACTCCAATAAGCAGGAGCTAAAAGCTAAAATTCAGGCAGCTTGGGAAGCGATTCAGCCAGCTTTTACTGAAAAACTAGTAAAGTCCATGCCACCGCGGTTACAAGCTGTCATAGATGCTGAAGGAGGTGCCACGCGTTACTAAAATTTTATTTGTAACTGTTTTTGTTTTGTGTTTTAGTCGTAACTCGAATTTATTTTAAGTGTATGCTCAATTTTGTGTGTTAAAATGGAGTACCTTTTTTTATTTTGCTTAGAAATAGTAAGTTTTTTTTAATTTTCATATTATGGCTTATGGTTTTTAGCAGTTGAAATATGTCAATTCGAACTGTATTTAAGTTTTATTAATTAACTACTTTTTGTAAGGCGAAATAGATAAAAATATGTTTAAGCTGTGAGTGTATGCTGAATTTTGTGAGTTACTGTACTTTACACCAGAAACCAATAGGGAGACAGTCAACTCCCTCGTCTCCTACCCTTGTATTCATTTGACAGCGTTTTTTTATAACATTTCCCCTCCTTAACAGCTGATTCACAGGTAAGGTTTTTTTTTTATTTTGACAGACAATACGTTTGTGCTGCATGAACAGCTGATAACATTCCCGCGCAAAGTATTGAGGTGAGTATAAATAACATCAAATTCTGTAAATTTTGATTCGGATAATTTTTGACGCCTAAGGAAAAATTTATTTACATATATCATAGTTACAAATATCAAGCGGATTGGAACGACCATGTGTTGAAAGTAGTTGGTGTAACCAACAACCAGGTATATTACTTTAATAATAAGTTAAATTATAATTCACAAATGTGATTTTAGATTGTTCATGTTAAACATGCTCCGAACCTTATCTTATTAGAATATGGTTGGAACGAGAATTGTCCGTACAGAAGTCAACATCGAAGACGAATAAGTAGTACAATTTGAGATCACAAAAAATGGCACAGCAAATGATGACACCATCAGAACTCACGGTATCAAATCTCAACAATTTTATAATCAAGTATAATAAGTGAAATGTGAATCCGTCTAACAAATCTCTACCTGCTAATTATGTTTCTTTTATTTAAATTTAAACCGAAATTTCTTGTGGCACTTACAATAATATAGTTCTTTACTTATCAAATACTTTGTCGGTCCACCTTTATTTTTAATTCTGTGAGTTCATCGTTTTAGAATAGTCATTTGGCTTTTAAGTTACAGCTAACGAAATGATGTCCCATTCAGTCATCAAATCGGTCTTTAAATCAACTTTATCCCGGATTCCTTGTATTTTCCTCCACAATTGGACTTTATTTGACTCTATTCCAAGTCGACAAGCTCACTTTATTAGTAATAAAGGTGGCCCAACAAAGTATTTAATTAAGGACTAAGTTATTGTGAGTGTGAGCGAATACGTTCTACTTCTTCGTCTTCCAGCCAGCACAATCTTTCACCAGCTGTCTCCAGTTGCGCACTCCAAGTTGGTTGAGGTCCTTCTCCACTTGTGTGCGCCACTTTAGTCTAGATCGTCCTCTTTTGCGTTGTGCCAATGGCACGGATTCAGAGACGGATACTTTTGGGTGGTTTAAATTGTGTTATTGCTTAATTTTTATGCATTTTATTATAACAAAGGGACACTTAAATTCTAGACAAAAATGCTTAAAACTAGTTTACCTAACATTGTATAATCATAATCTTACTGGTCCTTCGCAGGCTTTCTAAGATTAACTGAATTTTATTCGTTTTTCAACAGCTTTATGTATTTATTATAAAAAAAATTAATTTATACTTAACCATTTTACTAAGAAAAAGAAAAAAACTAAACTAAAGCTACGACTACAGTAAATTGTACCCTTGTGAATAACATTATAGTTTATTTTGTTAAAAATTCTTATGTTGTTTTCTTTTATTCAATTGTACTCAATAGTAAACACGGAATAAAATATGTATACATGATTTCTGTACTAATCCTAGTTTTATTTCTATGAATATCTTCCCACATATTGGAGTTGCTATATGTGATGAAGTTCTGTTCCCTAAGTTGCTGCATTTGTTACAAGTAGTAGTATTTTGTAGATTGAAGATGTAGTAGGAGTATTTTATAGATTTTGAACAAAAATTATGAGCAATTCCACACCACCCTTGTATGCTCGTTGGTGTGTTAACCGTTTAAAATGTTATTAAAATGTTCGCAAAATAAATCATCGAGACATCGTATATATTCCACGAAGCTTGGTGGTGGAGCAACAAGATTGCAGTTTTCAAATTGTTTGAACGATGAAAATGTTAAATCAGCAGATGGTGCTGCTGTGTTCATCATTCATTCATTGTTGAACTACATTTGTGACTTTCGTAACATTTTCGGAATATATAACCACAAACATAAACGAAACTCTTTTCTCTAAGGAAATCGTTTGCATTTATATCTGCAGGTAAACTTTCCGTACTCGCAGCCAAAAGTTTATGGTCTACTTTGGCCGGTATCCAGAACGACTGCGTTACAAGAGCCTTATTACTGATCAAATGTAATCGCTCAGTATCGACGCTTTCATAATTCCCGGTTCGTACAATCTTTAAGTATTGCAGTCCGCTAGGCTTCTGCGCTTTTAAATTGTAAAGCAGTTAGGTTACCGTTACACTTTCCCGCACTCCTTTCTTCTCCGAAAAATTGTTCTAAGCAATCCTGATTAAATAGGCCTTGTCAAAATATATTTGAACTGGCGTGGCGATGGAGACTGCCACAAAGACGTAAGTGAAAAAATATTCAAAAGACCCCTTCAAAAAATAGAATTTGTTTGTCACATCTTTGCCTTGAGGATTGAGCACTTTCATGGTATTGATGCGCTTTACGGCTTCTTGTAAAAATTACCTTTGTATATCATTTTTACCAAAACCTACCCTTAATGAATTTACAGAAAATGTGTTTGAAGAATTAAAAATATCAAACAAATTAATAAAATATTCTAAAAATTTACCAGTACCTAACATTGTATCACTCTCGTCGACTCCACTGAAATAAGTAAAGCATGCTGACGAAACCGTATGGCTAAATACTTGAGTGGCATATTTCACTTTCATTCCTTGAAGAGTTTTAGGGCGTATATGTGGCTCCGTCAGTTTAGGGGCGTTACGGATTCCTAGTTTACAGTCCTCGTTATAAAAGTTGACGTAATCTTTCCAACAGGCACGTGCAGTGCCATCAATCACTATTTGATTACTCATCATACCAGCAACTCTCCTGTTGTAATAGCACTAAATCAAACAAAAAAAAAAAATTATGTGGGTTCCATCGCATATAGGCATCAGGAAGGTTGAATTCGCGGACAAAGCGGCTAATTCCGTGGCTAAAATCCCTACATACTCATTCAATACATAAAGTCAGGACAATCTTTTAAAAATTATAAGCAAAAAGATTGAATCCGTTCAGGTTAACAACTGGTTGTCATATAAACATCACTATGCAACAATTAACAATAACAAAACCAAACCTGTGTATATAACACAAGTGGGTAAACAAACTATTACGAATTGTGTACGACTTCGCTTAGGACATACTTCCCTAACAAAAGAAAATCGCCCAACATGTTCGAGTTTAACCTTCCGAACAATGAAACAATTCAAGAAATTCTCCAAAACATCAACCCTTTAAACCTGGAAACCTTACAAATAATTATTTCAGATAACAACTTTATTTTATAAATTTTCTATAAATATCTTTTAAGTGTCGAGCCGAAAGCCTTTGTAGCTTGTGCTTTAAAAAAAAAACGAGAACTAAAATTGTAATTTCACATTTCCATGTTAGTCTGTATAAATAAATAAATAAATACATGTGGAAATCAAAAAACCAACGAACCAAAAACCGAACAGAAACAAGACCTCTTAGAACAACACAAATGGAGGAGCTGCGATTCGAAGCCGGATACTCATAATTTAGTTTATTATCCACAAGAAGAGCTATCAACATAGGATGCAAGCATTTGCAGATGAACTAGATCCACTTCACGAATTAATGCTCTGCATCCAACCGGTCATTGGTTGTGGTTGCCGTGGCGTTGTGGGTAGAATGCGATGCTCACATGCCGAAGGGTCTGGGTTCGATTCCCAGTTCAACACCAATTTTTCTAATATTTCACGGCACCACCTCTTTCGAGCTGCCAGCAAACGCCTCATTGACAGCTCGCTGTGTTTGTCCAATCACGTTAATGTCGTCAGCGTAAGCTAGCAATTTAACTGACTTCGTGAAGATCGTGCCTCTGGTGTTGATTTGTGAGTTACGCACGATCTTCTCGAGGACGATGTTAAAGAAGTCAGATGACAGTGTGTCGCCTTATTTAAAACCTTTTTTGGCATTGAAGGTCTCGGTGAGTTCGCTACCTACCTTGCGGGAGCAGCGAGAATTCTCCATCGTCATTCCACACAATCTGACGTGTTTGTAGGAATGCCAAAACTAGACATGGCACTGTATAGTTCGTCTCTATGCACACTGTCATATGCGGCCTTGAAATCGACAAACAGGTGGTGAGTGTCAATTTGAATTTCTTGGGTCTTTTCCAGGATCTGCCGTAATGTGAAGATCTGGTCTATTGTGGACTTCCCTAGCCTGAAACCACACTGATAGGGACCTATCAGGTCATGGACAAATGGTTTCCGACGCTCACACAATACGACAGAGAGGATCTTGTATGCGATGTTCAGGAGACTAGTCCCTCTGTAGTTGGCGCGGTCAAAGGGGTCTCCTTTCTTGTGAATCGGGTGAACGATGCTGAGATTCCACTAATCGGGCGTGCTTTCCTCTGACCATATCTTACAGAAAAGCTGGTGCATGCGCTCAACCAGGTTATCTCCAGATGCTTCAAACAGTTCTGCGGACAGTCCGTAGGCTCCAGCAGCTTTGTTCGACTTCAGCTTGGATATTGCTATCTTCACCTCATCTAAGGTGGGGGGGGGGGGGGTGTCTATCATCGTCCAAATTGAGTGGAACATTCTGCCTAACAGCGGGATTTGGGCAGTCATCGCCGTGAAGGAGTCTGCAGAAATGATCCTTACAAATTTTTAGCACAGACTGCGACTCTACCACGAGTTGTCCATTTTGGTCCCGGCAGTCCTTGGTCCGAACCTTGTATCCTCCGGATAGCTGTTTTATCTTTCGGTAAAACTTTCGTCGTTTCCTGCCATAAAACCTCTCCGTTTCCTCGACCGCGCGCGTCTCATGTTCCCTCTTTTTCCTTTTGAGAAGCCGGTGCTCTTCCCTTCTTCTCTGTTCGTAGAGTTCACAAACAGCCCTCGTTGTTCGAAGCAGCGTCGCCTTATAGGCATCTTGTTTAGCTGCGTGCGCTTGCCTGCACTCGTCTTCAAACCATGGGTTCCTTCTTAGTGGTGACGTGAAACTCAGCAGATCAGTGGTAGCTTCTTTAATGTCTTCTTGACAACGTTTTCAGACTTCTTCTATGGTTAGTGCAGGCAGCGTCGAACTCTGAGCGAGTTTCAGGGAGACTCGGTCGGAAAAGTTACAAACAAACGGCTGCAATTGTAGCTTTTCGACGTCAAACCGATTTGGCCTTTCTCGACAGGGTTCTTACCTTGGCTACAACAAGGTGATGATCCGAGTCAATGTTTGCATTTCGGAAGGTTCGGACATCGAGAATACTGAAGGAGTGTCTGACGTCGATCGCAACGTGATCAATCTGGTTGACGGGTGATTGATCAGGAGATCGCCAGGTTCTTTGTGAATGTCCAGGTGTGGGAACAGCGTGCTAGGCACGGAGAGGTTCCGCCCCGAGGTGAAGTCCAACAGCCTGAGTCCGGTTCCGGATGTGTTGTCGTGCAGGCTGTGTTTACCGATGACTCCAGCAAAGATGTCCTCCTTTCCTAGCTGAGCGTTGAAATCTCCTAGAACGATGTTGGTGTCATAGCTGGGGCATCGATCGTATGTTCTTTCTAGGAGATCATAGGAGTCATCGTTGATGTTGTCATCCTTCTCCTCTGTCGGGGCGTGAGCGCATTTTAGGCTGATGTTCCCGAATTTAGCCTTGATGCGGATTATCATGAGGCGTTAGCTGACGGGGTCGTAGCTCAAGACTTTTTGCCTAAGTCTGTCTCGAACAACAAATCCGCATTCGAATAAGCGCTTCCTTCTCTCTCTATTGCAATTGCTGTAGTAGACATCGCAGTTCTTCATAGTTTTTATTCTAGGCCCATCCCATCGCACTTCCTGGATGGCGGTTATGTCTGCCTTGTAGCAGTCAAGGTCCTCCGCAAGCTGTTCGGCTGCACGTGGTCTGTTAAGGGACCTCACATTCCACGCGCAAAACCGTAAATTATTGTCCTTATAACGTTTGCTGGGGTCGTCAACAGTTGATCCGTCCTTATCCGAGGCATATCGGGTTCTCTGAACTATATGATTTTTACGTGGTAAAAAGTTACCCTCACGCACAACCCACAAACTGGTAGGCCAGGCCCATTATTTAAACCCTCGGGCAGAGGGGCTCGCTGTATACGTTGGTTCGGGTGTTGTGATGGCTATCCAGGGGGCGTCGCGTGAAGGCTGTATGTCAACTTGACCTGTGAACTAACGAGGATAGCCTTGGCAGCTCGCCATGTTGAGCGCAATCAACGACGTTACCTCGCGTGCACAGGCCCATGCCCATGGTTGACGTCGGTTTATAATATTTTCAGCCTCTATTAAGGCGTCTCAAATCTTGGTGCAATCTTGCAGAAAGTATGTGAAAGAACTCTTTTCACCGACTGTACCAACCTCTCCCAACAACCGCGTGCATGTGAGATTGATGGGCAATTAAACAACCACTCCGTGCCCTTTAACGAAAGTTTAGCTTTGATGGCTTCAGTGTCAAAAATATCTGCACACAACACCTCCTTCTTTGCCCTGATGAAATTCGTGCCGTTGTTGCATCTAATGTGGTTCGGAATATCACAACCATTGACGAAGTTGCGATCAGCAGAAAGATCTGCAGCAATTGCAAGATGCACAGCTCTCACCGTCATGCAAGTAAAGAATGATACCCATATCTTCTCTTTCCGTCGTCCAACAGTAAAGGTTACTGCCCTGAAATAGTCGAGCACTGTGTATTTAAAAGGCCTTACGTACGGTGTGAGACGTTTCATTGCCAGTTGTCCCGTTTACGGTGGTTGTGGCTTGGCGGACCGAATTTGACAAAACAAGCAATTGTTTCTTGCCCTTTTGACAGCTGTTCGAATAATTGGTACCCAAAAGCGTTGAATCAGGTTAGCGATTGTGTTATTGTTTTGGTGGCGTAGGCGCCAATGAAAATGATTCACTATAAACCTGGTGAGGTGATGGTCCGTTGGGAGGATAAAAGGACTCTCTCTCTCTGCCTCTGTTGAACTCACTTGACCATACGCTCTACATTGCCTGCCCGCATTTGAATTTGGTACTGGTGTTGTTGTCCCTATTTAGTACAGAGCCGAGAAGGACGACTACCTCAAAGTTTCTGCAACATAAATGTGGCTCGCTGTCCGAGACGTCGATGCTGTGTGCTCTTCCTTGGTGACACAGCTTTACTAGTATGCCTAATACTCTGCACTTAAGGACGAAATTTTTTATGTCCTGATGAAATATAAAACAACTTGAAGCCTCTTGCTAGTTCATGAACTTTTCTATATGTCCTCTATCATGTTCTCAAAATGCACATTAATGCAAACTTAAACTTTCCACCCCTTCTTCTGCTTCTTGTGCGTTTGGTGAGAAAGGTGGGGGAGATCCAGACGTCTTCCTTCACTTAGAACTCAGAGCAGGATACTCTCCCTTAGAGAGAAGGTTATCGTCCCTGCTGTTCTCCTCACTCTTGTCTACCTCCTCGTCGTAAAACTCAATGTCAGAAATAGTTTCTGACATATCGTTTTCATGAATCTTATCCTCCTCAGCTGCTGGCGGTAGTGGATCGTAAAGTTGTCCACAATTACCCAGCCTTTGGTGGCAGATGGACGCGAAATCAGGTCCAAATTCACGGACCAGGCGCCTGCAACGAGTCTCGAACTCATCCCAGAGCTGCTGAGCCAGGGCTTTGGACCGCTCCTTCTTGCCTATTTCGGTCTACAGCTTCGCAACATACATCGATACATGCAAATTTGTTCAGGGATGAAGCAACTATGGCCCTGATGATCATTTCTGTGCAGGCTTTTGAACTGAAAATACGAATATTCTCTTCTTTGTGCGAAAATATGGAAAACATGCGAAAGCAGACTACTTTGTCAATGAGAATGCTCATAATTAAGATATTTTGCGAGGGGAAGTCGATGCGAAGAATAGGAGATTATGGAGCCATCGCATGTAACGGTACAAAAAATAGTAAACAATTATAGATATAAAGGGACACTAAAAAACAGACCTGGAAGGTGAAGAACAAAATTGCTTTCAGAACAAAACGAGCGGTATATTGTTCGGACAATCAAGTCCAATCCAAAATTTAGCTTTCCAAAGTTGACGGCTGAGGTGTCATCCGTAATTAATAAGCCTCTTTCAGTGGAAACCGTTCGCAGAGTCTTGAGAAAGAATAATTTAAATAGTAGGATCGCCCGAAGAAAGCCTTGTTAATAAGAATAAAAAATTTGAGTTTGCAAGACAATATGTAAACAACCCGGAAAGCTTTTGGGAAGGTGTTTTATGTTCAGATGAAACAAAAATAAATTTATTTGGGTTTGATGGCAAACAAATCGTTTGGAGGGAACCAAATACAGCTCTGTGTTGCTGTATGGTTGTATGGCTTCAAATGGCTGTGGAAAGTTCGAATTTATAGAAAATACTATGGAGAGAATTGGGTATTTGAATATCTTAAAACGAAATTTACGAAGTTCCGCAGTAAAATTATGTCTACCTTCGGTCTTCTACTTCCGAAGCACACCTCCTATTTAGTACGCGAATGGTTGCTTTATAACGCTCCAAAGCAGCTAAAAACACCCCCACGATCGCTGGATCTTAACTCTACTGAACATCTATGGCACGAAATATAAGTCCGGGTTAAAGAAAGTACCTACTCCAATAAGCAGGAGCTAAAAGCTAAAATTCAGGCAGCTTGGGAAGCGATTCAGCCAGCTTTTACTGAAAAATAAGTAAAGTCCATGCCACCGCGGTTACAAGCTGTCATAGATGCTGAAGGAGGTGCCACGCGTTACTAAAATTTTATTTGTAACTGTTTTTGTTTTGTGTTTTAGTCGTAACTCGAATTTATTTTAAGTGTATGCTCAATTTTGTGTGTTAAAATGGAGTACCTTTTTTTATTTTGCTTAGAAATAGTAAGTTTTTTTTAATTTTCATATTATGGCTTATGGTTTTTAGCAGTTGAAATATGTCAATTCGAACTGTATTTAAGTTTTATTAATTAACTACTTTTTGTAAGGCGAAATAGATAAAAATATGTTTAAGCTGTGAGTGTATGCTGAATTTTGTGAGTTACTGTACTTTACACCAGAAACCAATAGGGAGACAGTCAACTCCCTCGTCTCCTACCCTTGTATTCATTTGACAGCGTTTTTTTATAACATTTCCCCTCCTTAACAGCTGATTCACAGGTAAGGTTTTTTTTTTATTTTGACAGACAATACGTTTGTGCTGCATGAACAGCTGATAACATTCCCGCGCAAAGTATTGAGGTGAGTATAAATAACATCAAATTCTGTAAATTTTGATTCGGATAATTTTTGACGCCTAAGGAAAAATTTATTTACATATATCATAGTTACAAATATCAAGCGGATTGGAACGACCATGTGTTGAAAGTAGTTGGTGTAACCAACAACCAGGTATATTACTTTAATAATAAGTTAAATTATAATTCACAAATGTGATTTTAGATTGTTCATGTTAAACATGCTCCGAACCTTATCTTATTAGAATATGGTTGGAACGAGAATTGTCCGTACAGAAGTCAACATCGAAGACGAATAAGTAGTACAATTTGAGATCACAAAAAATGGCACAGCAAATGATGACACCATCAGAACTCACGGTATCAAATCTCAACAATTTTATAATCAAGTATAATAAGTGAAATGTGAATCCGTCTAACAAATCTCTACCTGCTAATTATGTTTCTTTTATTTAAATTTAAACCGAAATTTCTTGTGGCACTTACAATAATATAGTTCTTTACTTATCAAATACTTTGTCGGTCCACCTTTATTTTTAATTCTGTGAGTTCATCGTTTTAGAATAGTCATTTGGCTTTTAAGTTACAGCTAACGAAATGATGTCCCATTCAGTCATCAAATCGGTCTTTAAATCAACTTTATCCCGGATTCCTTGTATTTTCCTCCACAATTGGACTTTATTTGACTCTATTCCAAGTCGACAAGCTCACTTTATTAGTAATAAAGGTGGCCCAACAAAGTATTTAATTAAGGACTAAGTTATTGTGAGTGTGAGCGAATACGTTCTACTTCTTCGTCTTCCAGCCAGCACAATCTTTCACCAGCTGTCTCCAGTTGCGCACTCCAAGTTGGTTGAGGTCCTTCTCCACTTGTGTGCGCCACTTTAGTCTAGATCGTCCTCTTTTGCGTTGTGCCAATGGCACGGATTCAGAGACGGATACTTTTGGGTGGTTTAAATTGTGTTATTGCTTAATTTTTATGCATTTTATTATAACAAAGGGACACTTAAATTCTAGACAAAAATGCTTAAAACTAGTTTACCTAACATTGTATAATCATAATCTTACTGGTCCTTCGCAGGCTTTCTAAGATTAACTGAATTTTATTCGTTTTTCAACAGCTTTATGTATTTATTATAAAAAAAATTAATTCATACTTAACCATTTTACTAAGAAAAAGAAAAAAACTAAACTAAAGCTACGACTACAGTAAATTGTACCCTTGTGAATAACATTATAGTTTATTTTGTTAAAAATTCTTATGTTGTTTTCTTTTATTCAATTGTACTCAATAGTAAACACGGAATAAAATATGTATACATGATTTCTGTACTAATCCTAGTTTTATTTCTATGAATATCTTCCCACATATTGGAGTTGCTATATGTGATGAAGTTCTGTTCCCTAAGTTGCTGCATTTGTTACAAGTAGTAGTATTTTGTAGATTGAAGATGTAGTAGGAGTATTTTATAGATTTTGAACAAAAATTATGAGCAATTCCACACCACCCTTGTATGCTCGTTGGTGTGTTAACCGTTTAAAATGTTATTAAAATGTTCGCAAAATAAATCATCGAGACATCGTATATATTCCACGAAGCTTGGTGGTGGAGCAACAAGATTGCAGTTTTCAAATTGTTTGAACGATGAAAATGTTAAATCAGCAGATGGTGCTGCTGTGTTCATCATTCATTCATTGTTGAACTACATTTGTGACTTTCGTAACATTTTCGGAATATATAACCACAAACATAAACGAAACTCTTTTCTCTAAGGAAATCGTTTGCATTTATATCTGCAGGTAAACTTTCCGTACTCGCAGCCAAAAGTTTATGGTCTACTTTGGCCGGTATCCAGAACGACTGCGTTACAAGAGCCTTATTACTGATCAAATGTAATCGCTCAGTATCGACGCTTTCATAATTCCCGGTTCGTACAATCTTTAAGTATTGCAGTCCGCTAGGCTTCTGCGCTTTTAAATTGTAAAGCAGTTAGGTTACCGTTACACTTTCCCGCACTCCTTTCTTCTCCGAAAAATTGTTCTAAGCAATCCTGATTAAATAGGCCTTGTCAAAATATATTTGAACTGGCGTGGCGATGGAGACTGCCACAAAGACGTAAGTGAAAAAATATTCAAAAGACCCCTTTAAAAAATAGAATTTGTTTGTCACATCTTTGCCTTGAGGATTGAGCACTTTCATGGTATTGATGCGCTTTACGGCTTCTTGTAAAAATTACCTTTGTATATCATTTTTACCAAAACCTACCCTTAATGAATTTACAGAAAATGTGTTTGAAGAATTAAAAATATCAAACAAATTAATAAAATATTCTAAAAATTTACCAGTACCTAACATTGTATCACTCTCGTCGACTCCACTGAAATAAGTAAAGCATGCTGACGAAATCGTATGGCTAAATACTTGAGTGGCATATTTCACTTTCATTCCTTGAAGAGTTTTAGGGCGTATATGTGGCTCCGTCAGTTTAGGGGCGTTACGGATTCCTAGTTTACAGTCCTCGT
Source organism: Eristalinus aeneus (assembly GCA_955652365.1). Classification (NCBI taxonomy): domain Eukaryota; kingdom Metazoa; phylum Arthropoda; class Insecta; order Diptera; family Syrphidae; genus Eristalinus; species Eristalinus aeneus. Next base: position 86,417,885 of record OY019131.1, on the reverse strand, counting down.
TATAAAAGTTGACGTAATCTTTCCAACAGGCACGTGCAGTGCCATCAATCACTATTTGATTACTCATCATACCAGCAACTCTCCTGTTGTAATAGCACTAAATCAAACAAAAAAAAAAATTATGTGGGTTCCATCGCATATAGGCATCAGGAAGGTTGAATTCGCGGACAAAGCGGCTAATTCCGTGGCTAAAATCCCTACATACTCATTCAATACATAAAGTCAGGACAATCTTTTAAAAATTATAAGCAAAAAGATTGAATCCGTTCAGGTTAACAACTGGTTGTCATATAAACATCACTATGCAACAATTAACAATAACAAAACCAAACCTGTGTATATAACACAAGTGGGTAAACAAACTATTACGAATTGTGTACGACTTCGCTTAGGACATACTTCCCTAACAAAAGAAAATCGCCCAACATGTTCGAGTTTAACCTTCCGAACAATGAAACAATTCAAGAAATTCTCCAAAACATCAACCCTTTAAACCTGGAAACCTTACAAATAATTATTTCAGATAACAACTTTATTTTATAAATTTTCTATAAATATCTTTTAAGTGTCGAGCCGAAAGCCTTTGTAGCTTGTGCTTTAAAAAAAAAACGAGAACTAAAATTGTAATTTCACATTTCCATGTTAGTCTGTATAAATAAATAAATAAATACATGTGGAAATCAAAAAACCAACGAACCAAAAACCGAACAGAAACAAGACCTCTTAGAACAACACAAATGGAGGAGCTGCGATTCGAAGCCGGATACTCATAATTTAGTTTATTATCCACAAGAAGAGCTATCAACATAGGATGCAAGCATTTGCAGATGAACTAGATCCACTTCACGAATTAATGCTCTGCATCCAACCGGTCATTGGTTGTGGTTGCCGTGGCGTTGTGGGTAGAATGCGATGCTCACATGCCGAAGGGTCTGGGTTCGATTCCCAGTTCAACACCAATTTTTCTAATATTTCACGGCACCACCTCTTTCGAGCTGCCAGCAAACGCCTCATTGACAGCTCGCTGTGTTTGTCCAATCACGTTAATGTCGTCAGCGTAAGCTAGCAATTTAACTGACTTCGTGAAGATCGTGCCTCTGGTGTTGATTTGTGAGTTACGCACGATCTTCTCGAGGACGATGTTAAAGAAGTCAGATGACAGTGTGTCGCCTTATTTAAAACCTTTTTTGGCATTGAAGGTCTCGGTGAGTTCGCTACCTACCTTGCGGGAGCAGCGAGAATTCTCCATCGTCATTCCACACAATCTGACGTGTTTGTAGGAATGCCAAAACTAGACATGGCACTGTATAGTTCGTCTCTATGCACACTGTCATATGCGGCCTTGAAATCGACAAACAGGTGGTGAGTGTCAATTTGAATTTCTTGGGTCTTTTCCAGGATCTGCCGTAATGTGAAGATCTGGTCTATTGTGGACTTCCCTAGCCTGAAACCACACTGATAGGGACCTATCAGGTCATGGACAAATGGTTTCCGACGCTCACACAATACGACAGAGAGGATCTTGTATGCGATGTTCAGGAGACTAGTCCCTCTGTAGTTGGCGCGGTCAAAGGGGTCTCCTTTCTTGTGAATCGGGTGAACGATGCTGAGATTCCACTAATCGGGCGTGCTTTCCTCTGACCATATCTTACAGAAAAGCTGGTGCATGCGCTCAACCAGGTTATCTCCAGATGCTTCAAACAGTTCTGCGGACAGTCCGTAGGCTCCAGCAGCTTTGTTCGACTTCAGCTTGGATATTGCTATCTTCACCTCATCTAAGGTGGGGGGGGGGGGTGTCTATCATCGTCCAAATTGAGTGGAACATTCTGCCTAACAGCGGGATTTGGGCAGTCATCGCCGTGAAGGAGTCTGCAGAAATGATCCTTACAAATTTTTAGCACAGACTGCGACTCTACCACGAGTTGTCCATTTTGGTCCCGGCAGTCCTTGGTCCGAACCTTGTATCCTCCGGATAGCTGTTTTATCTTTCGGTAAAACTTTCGTCGTTTCCTGCCATAAAACCTCTCCGTTTCCTCGACCGCGCGCGTCTCATGTTCCCTCTTTTTCCTTTTGAGAAGCCGGTGCCCTTCCCTTCTTCTCTGTTCGTAGAGTTCACAAACAGCCCTCGTTGTTCGAAGCAGCGTCGCCTTATAGGCATCTTGTTTAGCTGCGTGCGCTTGCCTGCACTCGTCTTCAAACCATGGGTTCCTTCTTAGTGGTGACGTGAAACTCAGCAGATCAGTGGTAGCTTCTTTAATGTCTTCTTGACAACGTTTTCAGACTTCTTCTATGGTTAGTGCAGGCAGCGTCGAACTCTGAGCGAGTTTCAGGGAGACTCGGTCGGAAAAGTTACAAACAAACGGCTGCAATTGTAGCTTTTCGACGTCAAACCGATTTGGCCTTTCTCGACAGGGTTCTTACCTTGGCTACAACAAGGTGATGATCCGAGTCAATGTTTGCATTTCGGAAGGTTCGGACATCGAGAATACTGAAGGAGTGTCTGACGTCGATCGCAACGTGATCAATCTGGTTGACGGGTGATTGATCAGGAGATCGCCAGGTTCTTTGTGAATGTCCAGGTGTGGGAACAGCGTGCTAGGCACGGAGAGGTTCCGCCCCGAGGTGAAGTCCAACAGCCTGAGTCCGGTTCCGGATGTGTTGTCGTGCAGGCTGTGTTTACCGATGACTCCAGCAAAGATGTCCTCCTTTCCTAGCTGAGCGTTGAAATCTCCTAGAACGATGTTGGTGTCATAGCTGGGGCATCGATCGTATGTTCTTTCTAAGAGATCATAGGAGTCATCGTTGATGTTGTCATCCTTCTCCTCTGTCGGGGCGTGAGCGCATTTTAGGCTGATGTTCCCGAATTTAGCCTTGATGCGGATTATCATGAGGCGTTAGCTGACGGGGTCGTAGCTCAAGACTTTTTGCCTAAGTCTGTCTCGAACAACAAATCCGCATTCGAATAAGCGCTTCCTTCTCTCTCTATTGCAATTGCTGTAGTAGACATCGCAGTTCTTCATAGTTTTTATTCTAGGCCCATCCCATCGCACTTCCTGGATGGCGGTTATGTCTGCCTTGTAGCAGTCAAGGTCCTCCGCAAGCTGTTCGGCTGCACGTGGTCTGTTAAGGGACCTCACATTCCACGCGCAAAACCGTAAATTATTGTCCTTATAACGTTTGCTGGGGTCGTCAACAGTTGATCCGTCCTTATCCGAGGCATATCGGGTTCTCTGAACTATATAATTTTTACGTGGTAAAAAGTTACCCTCACGCACAACCCACAAACTGGTAGGCCAGGCCCATTATTTAAACCCTCGGGCAGAGGGGCTCGCTGTATACGTTGGTTCGGGTGTTGTGATGGCTATCCAGGGGGCGTCGCGTGAAGGCTGTATGTCAACTTGACCTGTGAACTAACGAGGATAGCCTTGGCAGCTCGCCATGTTGAGCGCAATCAACGACGTTACCTCGCGTGCACAGGCCCATGCCCATGGTTGACGTCGGTTTATAATATTTTCAGCCTCTATTAAGGCGTCTCAAATCTTGGTGCAATCTTGCAGAAAGTATGTGAAAGAACTCTTTTCACCGACTGTACCAACCTCTCCCAACAACCGCGTGCATGTGAGATTGATGGGCAATTAAACAACCACTCCGTGCCCTTTAACGAAAGTTTAGCTTTGATGGCTTCAGTGTCAAAAATATCTGCACACAACACCTCCTTCTTTGCCCTGATGAAATTCGTGCCGTTGTTGCATCTAATGTGGTTCGGAATATCACAACCATTGACGAAGTTGCGATCAGCAGAAAGATCTGCAGCAATTGCAAGATGCACAGCTCTCACCGTCATGCAAGTAAAGAATGATACCCATATCTTCTCTTTCCGTCGTCCAACAGTAAAGGTTACTGCCCTGAAATAGTCGAGCACTGTGTATTTAAAAGGCCTTACGTACGGTGTGAGACGTTTCATTGCCAGTTGTCCCGTTTACGGTGGTTGTGGCTTGGCGGACCGAATTTGACAAAACAAGCAATTGTTTCTTGCCCTTTTGACAGCTGTTCGAATAATTGGTACCCAAAAGCGTTGAATCAGGTTAGCGATTGTGTTATTGTTTTGGTGGCGTAGGCGCCAATGAAAATGATTCACTATAAACCTGGTGAGGTGATGGTCCGTTGGGAGGATAAAAGGACTCTCTCTCTCTGCCTCTGTTGAACTCACTTGACCATACGCTCTACATTGCCTGCCCGCATTTGAATTTGGTACTGGTGTTGTTGTCCCTATTTAGTACAGAGCCGAGAAGGACGACTACCTCAAAGTTTCTGCAACATAAATGTGGCTCGCTGTCCGAGACGTCGATGCTGTGTGCTCTTCCTTGGTGACACAGCTTTACTAGTATGCCTAATACTCTGCACTTAAGGACGAAATTTTTTATGTCCTGATGAAATATAAAACAACTTGAAGCCTCTTGCTAGTTCATGAACTTTTCTATATGTCCTCTATCATGTTCTCAAAATGCACATTAATGCAAACTTAAACTTTCCACCCCAATACCTTGCCTTCATAGTCCCATTCGGTAGGTATTTTAATCAGTACAACTCTACTCATTTCCTCAAACCTTTAAGATTCTCCTCGGGATTCCTTTGTTTTCTGCTGCGGACAGGCAAATGTATCAATTACTACAGTGACCTTCGTAAACTTCTTCATCGTGTGTTAAGCATCCCCCAAAGGGCACTTCGATACGTCATTGTAGTGCATTTCATAACCGTCGTTTACGGAATGCAGCCATTAACCTAAGTGAGCCATCTCCTTGCGTGAAAGTCACTTTTGTGTAGTTTGGTCAATATTCTTGACGCTTTTTTGGGGTGTAAAACGGCTACCGGCTAAGCGATGTTAAACAGGTGAGTTTCATACATCCAAGTGTAGACCGGGGAAAGGCGTGGCGTAGGGAGAAAGTGGGGAAGTTATGAGATATTTGAGACCTGAATACTGGAAACTGAAGCACTCCTACATTCTTTTGGGTTGGGTTTATTTTTTTTAGATAGTCGAGTGTCTTCATCCTCCTTTCGACTGACAGCTTGTTAACTTCTTTTGACAAAATTGTAATTCATTCAAACACAGAGGAATGAGGTAGTTACTCCAGCTCCCTGTCATTAATTCATCTTAACGAAATGAGTATTTATTCCACTTCCCTCTCGGGCTTCATATTAAAACAAAGCTCCACGCTATTTCAGAGGAAAATTGACCGACTGTTACTCCATGCAATTATCCACTTAAGACAATGACTTCATTTCTTAAAAGAATGCCACGTCGTTGAACGGAATGTCAAAGGACCCTAAGGGACATTTAATGAACCACAACAGAATTAAATGGTGATTGTCTTAGTTGAAGAAGGACAGTGCGAAGTTAACAAGGCTTGCGAGTTGATGACAGATGGTCAGTCGAGAGAAAGGGAGAAGGATAATTTTTAAAATGTTTGATGGTTCAGATGATGTTTAGATAGAGGCGAGTTGGGGCAGGATGTGACAACGCACAAAGGAAAGGCAAAGAAGGTTTAGAAGGATGAATAGAAAACATATTTTAGGTACTTAGACGACAAAGGCACATGACAAAGGAAATTCATTTGAATGCGATTGGATTACAAAATAATGACCACATTCCCCACGAACGTTGACGGCGTTTTTCTAAATAACTATATACATAATCCGTTATGGCAAATCTTTTATAAAGAGCACGCCAATTGACAAAAAGAAGGACAGTTTTCAGGGAACATAAATTATGTAAACCGTGATATTTTAAGGGAGCAATCCGCAATGGGTTAGCATTTGATCTTACAATTACGTTGTGCGTCTATATCCAAATTTTACACAATTTATACGTGTTTGTACCCCTTGCGAAGAAACGAATGTTAAAAAAGTGCACTAGAAGGCTGGTATTACATCACAAAAGTTGTCCTCCAACATGTGCATAAAATATTGTTTATAATAGTGCCGTGGTGCATCTGCTTACTAAGGACAACAACCGTAACCTTGGGGGTAATTCAGAGTTGGTTCTGATGATACACAGTTGGTTCTGCCCTGTTCTCCGAACTTCGGTGTCATAAAATTGGTTCCAAGAACAGTATTCAATTCAATAATTTTTTTTTTTTTTTGAAAATATATAAACAAAAACATCACTCAAAGTATTGTCCGTCAGAAACGACTACTATTTACTATCTCTCTAGTAATTTTCGAATACCGTCTCCAAAAACTTAATCCTGTGTGTCATCGATCACTTCATGAACGCAGACATCGATAAGAGGACCAACAGTTGCCGTGAGTGTCAACGTAGCAAGGTGCATCCACCAATAAGAACTATCGCAACGGCTGAGCGTGGACATCGAAAATGCCGGGTCTATTGTCCACTTGCAGGGGATACCACTACGTCCTCAAGTGTTTTGGGCGTGCAACGCGCGGGCTGAAGGCTATCCGAATTCCGAAAATCATTGGGATTTGTTGTAGACGCATTCCTTTTTTATTAGTTGGCAAGGTTCGGATCAAGGCTGATCATCCGATGTTCTGAGATGTGAGGGTATATACACCACAGCATATAATTCGCAGGCCAATGGAGTGGTGGAGCGATGGCATCGCAGTCATCGTGCACTCCTCTGAAAGTTGGATACCTGCATTTCTTCTTCTAGGACTCCGCTCAATGTTCAATGAATACGGCACCACTTTCGCGCAACTGATGTATGGCAAAGAGCTATGTTGAATTGTGTTGAATTATATAATAGTTGGCAACCCTATGTCATAACTTTTGAATAGATATTTGCGTTACATATTAATTTCATATGAATTATACTCATTCGTTAAATTACACACACATTCATGTTTACTAGTATATATACCATCGAACATAAATTTATTCTTTTTCTTTTTGTAAACTATTATTCGTGTGAATTACATATTTTATTTAAGGATTGTTGATCCACAAGCCAACCCGGCGGAGTGGAATAACCAAATTATAAAAACGACGGCGACGGCGCGACGTTGACTCCGGGAACGGGTCAAATAACATGGTTATGGAGGAAGAGGGGATGACTGAACGCCAAAGAGGGGAATGGCGGAACTTGGAAGGAGATTCCGAGAGCTCAGGCTGATATCGGTAAGAAGTTGGCTATAGCCATACAAAAGAATTCGAGTCAATACAGCCTGAGGCGGCGGGATGCGCAATACCTGTGCAAATTGCACGCTACAAAAGAATGTGTGTTTTTCGCTTTAACCCCATCTTCAGAGCGAGGTAAAGGGAAACCCCCAAGCCCCACCGATGATCGTTCCCTGTTGAAAGGAAAGTCTGCATGGACGTTGAGGTGATGATAGGGTTCGCGGAAACCAGGATTACTTATCCGGAGTAAAGCAAATATTGAAAGAAAAAAATAAAAATAAAAACTAATATAAGATCGAGAATGCGATCACGGGACACTCCGAAAATCCCTTCCGAGTTGCCTTACCTCCAAACCCATGACGAACCACAAGGTCAAGGCGGTAGAAATCGTCATATGTGAAGGTGGAAAATTGGAAACAAAATATAAAAGAGGTATAACAGAAAGGCAGCGAGGGAGATTGCTCATGTTCTGGAAGAGAGTCTCTTTGCATGAGCAATCAAGATCAACACCATAGGCTGAAGTGTGAATGTTTGCGGAAATGAGAGCGATTATCAGTGCAATGGATGCGATTCCCTTTGCACTGGTGGTCATGTGTGTACGATAGCATAATGTATGGATGACATCGGCACACGCATGGCAGGGTATGTTTCCAGTGAGAGGGAATGTTACGGATGAGAGAGATGAATGGGAGAATGAGGAAGGCGTGCATGATCGGTGTGGTATTTGAGGAATGTGGAGAAAGCATTCCAATTCATTTTTTGACTGGCAATTGAAGTGAAAATTAAATATGAAAGTGAAAATTAAATATAGAAAGACGAACAAAGAAAAAGAAAACGGGAAACAAAAAGTGTAGTGGAAAACAAAAAAAACAAAATCAAAAAATGTAAAGAAAAACAAAACGGGATCGGCAGAACGAGGAATAGGACGAGGACGAGGAAGTCAGCTGCGGAGAGCGGAAGGACACGACAAGGAGAAGGAAAACGAAACGGATAAGTACCCCTTGGGGGAATTTTTTATTGAATGTATATATATATACATAAGTGTGAATTTTTCATGTCGTGGGGAGACTCCGTGGGAACCTTACGCGACAGTTAGAACAGTTATATGGCGCGTAGTTTTGTGGGATTCTCTTCTGTGGCCCAATACAATTTAAACAAGTGTGTGAGTCGTGGCAGCGTCCGACTTTCGCAGCAAAAGGCTGCTCGTTTTCGTGCAGAGAAGTTCCGTAGTTGTTTCGGTACGAGTACCGTACCACGCGGTCGGTTAGGCTTCGGCGTCACCCTCGACCTCTTAATCCCACTTCAGTGTTGTTGTCTGTTGTTTTTTTTTTTTTTTTTTTTAAATGCATTTTTATTTGTATTAATTCATTTTCTTACATGCTAGACAAAAATACTTAAAGCTAGCTTACCAACATAATCTTCTGATCTTAATTCTAACTTACTGACTCTTCACGAGTACTCTAAGCTAATACAGTGTTTTTTTTTTCTATGCCTTTCGGCTTCTTGTATTTTTTAATTCATTGTTTAAATCTATGTAATTTTTTTCTCAATTTCCTCCAAGAAAATAAGAAAAACTTGGATGTCTGATTGTTGTTCTTAAACTAACTTACATAACTAACTTACATAACTACAGTAACTAAAAGTAAACTTAAACTTAACAAACAATAAACCTAAAACTTAACTCTAGTTAACCCTATGTATCAAGCATATATAACTATGACCGTAAAGCTATACGGACGCGTCCACAAGGGCATATATGCTACTTATATGCTAAACATATACATGCAATACGCCGTGGTGGACCTTTTTTTTGATTTTAATTTTTTTTTTTTTTTTTGTAAAATGTCTTAAAACTACCTTATCCTACGTGAGTTGACCCTTTTGATTCAACTATCCTGTCATTTTCTTTAAGATCTTAGCGGCATCGAAAGCTGATTCTGGTGCAACCACCAGTAAAAATGCCGTTCTTTTGCAGAGGCTGCTCTGTCGCGGGCAGAAATCGCTCTGCTGAACCGTAGGAGGTCCTCGTGACTGCGAGCGACGTCCGGCTCGTAATGGAGTTGCCTTTCTACTGTTCGGCGTGCGACGTGGAAGATGATAGGGCAGCCTTCCCTATCTTGTATCAGGCCTTTCGCATCCAGGTAAAGGAAAGCTTCAGGCGGAATGAAGCCGTTAAGACGTACCCTCTCATGGTACATTTCATTTGGGTAGTATGCCCCAAAGATCAGACTGTTGGTTGAAGCCATGGCTCGAACAGTGTGCCTCCGAATCAACTTAATAGTAAAACTATCTATTCTTATAAGGTTTGCCTCGTTGTACAGAACCTCGTTGGGGTAGAACTTCTTGTACTGAGATTCTGGTGTTCGATATAAACGAAGACAGGCTCGAAGGCATCGCCTCTCGAACACCCTCATCTTTTCCATCTGGGAAGGACTCACGTTGAACCACACAGGACAACCATATACCATGATTGGCCGGATAAGGGCCATGTAGCAGATTAGCTTCACTCTGGTGTCAAGTTGACTGCTGTAAAACAGCCCCCTTGCCATAGCGAAGGCACTCTTAGCCTTGGTCAGAGCTGTGTCTATATGGATACCACCATACAGGAACTGGTCCAACCAGATGCCAAGATATCTGACTACATTTTTCACGGTCAATGGCTGTCCCAGTGGGTCAACTATGCCGAACTTTCGCCAGTTCATTTTCGTATCCCTTGAGGCTCTAGACAGCGGGGTTCTGAAAAGAATAGTTTCACACTTCTGGTAGTTGATTTTCAACTTCCAGTCGTCGCAAAATCGTTGAATTGTATCGAAGTCACTCTGCAACAAACCGTTTATATCTTCTACCTTCGGACCTGATCTGTACGCGATTAGATCATCGGCAAACGCTATTATGCTAGGCATAGAACCTATAAGATCGCTAGTAAATATAGTGAACAAGATCGGCGAACCCACCGCCCCTTGTTGCAACCCATTTTTTATATGGAATACTGTAGTGGAAATTTCGTTGCCATTTTTCACAACGAACTTCCTACCTGTTACCATGTCGTAGATCATATATAGCAATGTTTTATGAATGCCGAGCCTGACTAACTTAAGGAAAAGACCTTCTAACCATACGGTGTCGAATGCTTTTTCCATGTCAATCAGGCAGGCGCCTGTGCACTGTGTTTTGTTTCTATTCCACTGAATGTCGGAAACCAATTTAGACGCGGCATGAATGGTGTCGTGCCCCGCCCTGAAGCCAAATTGGTTTTCCGGTATTAATTGTTTTTCCTCAACCCATTCTTTTAGTGCTTTAATAACTATCTTCTCAAATACCTTGCTTATACACGGAAGAAGACTTATAGAACGGAGATTCGTCGGAATGGAGGTATCTTTGCCCCGTTTCGGAATGGGCTGTACCACAGCTGTTTTCCAATGCGCCGGGTAATATGCATTACTCAGCGCATTGTTGTCTGTTGTGATGTCTTTAGTGTGTTCGGGGAAGATGGCCACCGAGCCTGGTGTTGGCTGAGTGAATAGTAATTCTTTTGAGGATCACGTGCGGGCGGAGGTTCGCCGAACCGAAGCCGATATTTGAAATCCCCATAAACTCCAACGGAAGTCGGTTGTGGTAGCGGTCATTAGGGACCCATCCCAGCTGAGCAAAGGGAAGTCCATTGGGAGCACCATTGTCCGCGGTTGCGCGACAGTGTGCGTGAAAAGTTTTTATAGTGGAAGTTAGAAATAAAAAAACGGGTCATAAATTTGAGGTGTGCCTAATATAATATTATTATTACCGAAACAAACAATCCATTCAAAAGGAAGTCACCGGGGACAAGGGGTAAGTCCTAATATTTAAAAGAGACAAAAGGGTGTGAATGCTCAAGGAGAGGAAGAAGCTTCTGACTCCTCCATAGGGGCGGCAGCCTCTAAGACGAAGGGCGTAGAGTGCGAGTCTAACGATGAGAACTTTATCAGATCCTCAAAATAAAAAAAAGAAGGAGAAGAAGGAGAAACAGAAAAAGAAACTCCAGATGGAATCAGATATCAGGGAAGAAGCTTCTAAAATTATAGAAAATAATGGAAACGGTGCAGAAGTAGGGGCCCCCAAAAAAGGACAGTTAGGCGTAAGTGCCCTACAAACCTCAGCGAGCATGCGAGGCAGGTAGAACGCATAAGAAGGAATTCGCTGGAACTCGTGGAGTTCATCCTTAAGGACAATGTGGGTATGAGTTACGAAGCGAAGTCGTCTGTAATGAAGTGCATCAGCAGGTACGAAGGGTCGTATTAAACGGCTCTCGCCGAAGCCGAGAGGTTTAAGGGTCGGCTAGATGTGCTGAGTGGTGGCATGCCTTGCCTCGCTCTAGGAAAGCCAGCTAAGAATGCGACCGCACAAGCAGTCCAAGCGGAAGCGCCCATCATGGCTTCCAGCGAGGCATAGGCGACTAGAGAGGCACCGGCAATAAGAGAGACACAGGCTTCGAAGCCCCAAGCACAAAAGGCTGCTTTGTCGTATGCAGCAGTGTGTGCTGCAAACACGACGCCCGCTCCTCCAAGGAGAGTTCTGCCGCATCCCAAAACTGTACCACCAACACTCGGGGTACTGATTAAGGGAAAGGTCGGTATGAGATCGAAAAAAGTCAATAAGAAATTCTTAAGTGAAGTGGGTTCGAGCACTGGTGTTCGTATTCACGATATAAAACCAAGTATGGAAGGTGGTGCTCTTATCAGCACCCCCACCGAAATGGAAAGGAAGAAGCTGCTTCTCACAGGCAAATTTGAAGCTGCCGGTCTAGAAGCTAGGCAAGTAAAAAAACCTGGGGCGAGGGTGGTAATACATCGTGTATCCAAAAATATTTCCCCTCGGAACTTCCTCACCGAACTATTTGAAGAGAGCCTTAAAGGTACCACTAAGAACGAACACTTTGACTGCAGATAATTGGTTTCCTCTGAGAACAGACCGACGGGTTAAAAAATGTGGTGCTGGAGGCAAGTCAGGGGAACGTAGACGCACTCCTCAAGGCTTACATTGGCTGTCAGTCTTTTGGAGTAGGAGAGTTTCAACCCGTTATGGGCTGCTTCCGGTGCCTGTGCCTCTCCCACAGGGTCAGCCAATGCACCGAAAAGGAGACGCTATGCTGGCGATGCGCAAGGGAGCCACCAAGGTGCACGTTGTGGATTCCCCCAACACTGTCAATTCTGTGCCTAAGATTGCTTCACTGACCACGAGGTGATGTCCAGTGATAGCCCCGTATATATGGAGGAGAAGTTGAGGAAAGAGGCCAAACATTAATATGTTCAAACTTCTCCAAAACAACTCACAGGGATCGTATGCAGCGATGTGCAGCCTGGGCCAATCCATGCTGCGATCGCCGTCGTCCAGGAGCCATATACTAAAGATGGTAAAATTGTCGCTATGCACATACGCGTTCCTTTACAGATACCAAGGGAAAAGCAGCGATTATCTTCAGTCGCTCCAGTGACTGGGAATTTCTCTTGGTGTGCTCTGATAGACGCGGTGTCTGCATTAACGTGCAAGGCAGGGCGAGGAAATTCTTCCTCGCCTGTGTTTACTGAAAGAACAGTCACGAAATCGACTCATATCTTGAGTTCTTGAGTGATTTCTTCCAACTGGCAGGCAGTGTACCCAAAGTGGTTGGTATTGATGCAAACGCATCGTCCACAGCGTGGCACAGTAAGTGTGCCAGTAGGCTCCCATCCTCGCACCATCGGTACATTTAGTGGTCCTATGGGTGAGAGTGACATTGACTTTACCCTGGTGAATGACGCCGTCCGCCGCTCACTTTAATACGATTGATTTGTCACCAGTTCTGATGCAAGCAACCACAGTATTATTAGGATTGCCATGTCCTGGTAAAGTGAGGCTAATAGAGCCGTACCTTTAGTTTTCTGGCGTATCTTTAGTTTTCTGGCGTACCTTTAGTTTTCTGCTAAAGGTAACGGTCAATGCCGCTGCGGGAATTCTCAAACCTTTCGATCAACGAACAGTGTTTGAGATTGCTTTGTAATATTTCTTTCTCTTTTTTTTACTATAAAGTGTACATATGACTATCTCATTTACTACAGTTCCTAATTGCTTGCAATAATATAATTCTTTTCCCTTTTTCCCATAAATATAATTTGTTTGCTATCTGTTTCTGTTTTTTTCTTGGATTTTTAAATTGATCGCGTTAAGATGGAGCACGTTGTGAATATTTCCATTGTTAAATAAAGTAATTTAATGAAAATAAAATATTATTGAAGTTTCCCATACATGGAATTTGGTGTTTCTTGTGAGGAATCGCCCTTTTGATTGAGGATCTCTCAAATGCGGTCAGATAACATTTTAAACTTTTAAACCATGCTGTGAAGAACGTGTCTCCATTTTCGTGAACTCCTACAAACTTTCCGTTCCCATAATGTCGGAATTAAATCAAAGATTGGCTGCAGTCACAGCTATTAACCGCATTAGTGAACGTGTGCGTGGTGCAACATCGGCTCAGTGTGACGTTCTCCAAATCGAGCAGGAGCTCAGAACGATTGAAAAACATTATACGCGTTTCGTGCAACTTCATGAGTGTTTGGTTGGTGCAGCTGAAAGCGCAGCTGTCCACCCATGATCTCTTATGGGCCCAGGTGGAGGATACATACAACCAGACGTGCGTCGCCCTCAATCGAATGCTGTTGCAGTGCAGAGCCCCCGCGCCCTCCTTTACAGCGCTTGCGTCGGCGAAATCGACAGATGCAAATGCCGCGCCTTCGATTTCAAATTAGATCCAGTATCAATCCCAGAATTTTATGGCTAGTATGCAAACTGGCTTGTATTCAATTACCTGTTTGAAACGCTGGTGCACAATCTGATTTTCCGGAGGCATATAAACTTAGCAAGCTCCGACAAGCCGTTAGCTCCAGTGTAGTGCCGGTAATTGGTGAACTGTACTCCGGTGGATATGAAGAAGTGTGAACAGCACTGAAAAATCGCTTCGACAACAAGAAACTATTGACCGAAATCCATGTCTCGCGCTTCCTCAACATGAAGGCGGCCACAGAGGAGCATGCAAAGGCGTAGCTGGCCGTAGTGAACACTGTGCAGAAGTCTTTACGTCTCTCTCTCACTCAGAGTCATGAAGCTTCCTGTCGGCCAGTGGGATGCCCTAGGGTGATATCCAAGTTACCTGGCATCACACGTCGAGAGTGGAATATGCATTGTGACTCAAATCAGATTCCAGCGTTACACGACCTATTTACCTTTCTGGAGAAAAGAGCTCATAATCTCTGTACAGAGATTATCCGCAACACGCGGAGTGCGGACTTACCCTCGACTAAGCAACGTCCAAGACATCAGAGTGCTGTCAAATCCTGTGTGGTTGCAGCGGAAAACGCAAAGTGTTGCTGCAGCGACGGTCCACATAGGATCTTCCGATGTCAGACTCTCATGTCATTGAAGCCGGAACAACGTTTCGAGGATTTGCAGATTTCCTTCAGCTTCAACTGTCTAAAAAACGGACATACATCAAAGCAGTTTTCCTCAGGTGGATGTCGGTGGTGTGGTCGTCAACACTACGCTATGTTTTGCCGTAATAGCAGTACTCAACCTTTGGCTACATCAGCAGCAGCAGCACAGTCGAAAATATTAACACCTGCGCCAGCAGTTACCTATCATCCTTTGTGACCAATCCATTCAGTGACAACATGCATAATCCGAGGCGATCAGATGATATTGCTTGCAACAGCGAATGCTTATGCCAGTGGTGATACGTTACAACAGCACCTAGCTTGTATCCTCTGTGATCCTGGATCGCAGGTTAGTTTTGTTACAGACTTATTGTTTGGGTCTTCGCAGAAACAGCTGTGACATAGCTGTCGAAGGTATCGGTGCATTCGCTCATACGCGCTCTCGAGGCAGTGTTTCACTTAGGCTGACATCCACTTACGGAGCCTTTTCATTGGACATCAACGCCTTTTTAATTTTATCAATTACGTCAACGACCCCCAGCGATGCATGTCGACATTACCAAGTGGCAACATTTGTCTGGAATGGATTTAGTTGACCCGAATTTTGGTACACCTGGTGGGATAGACCTTCTCATCGGATCAGATGTCTGCGGTTTGGTGATCAAAGGCGACATTATCTATGCCAAACAAGATGAACCACACGCACAATGTACCCAATTCGGATGTGTTGTTTTTGGTCCAGCCTAAATATTACTCGGACCAGCGCCAGCTATCCGCACTTTCCGTGCTTAGGTGTCTGAGAGTGAGCTCAATTTGGAAGAGCTCGCCCGAAAGTTTTGGAAGTTGGAGGAGGTTCCCGAGGATGGTCCTTTCAACGATGAATGTGAGCGGTTCATTATATCGACTCACTCTCGAACCAGAGAAGGACATTACATCCTCAGCATTCCATTCTCCAGTAATGCCCCACAGCTTGGAGACACGGTGAGGTGTGCATTGCCGCAGTTTCAATCCCTTGAGCGTCGATTGACAGCAGACTTGGAATTAAAGGCGAAATATATTGTGTCTACGCATGAATACCTGAAGAGCACGAAGTTAGTTACTACGATATATTCCACACCATGCTGTGACCTTCAAGTTAAGAATTGTATTCAACGCATCCGCTCGTACGAGTACTGGAATCTCGTTGAATGACATGCAATTGGTTGGGCCCACAATACAGGACTCTCTGCTGAACATCGTTTTCCGGTTTCGTCGTTTTCTCTTTTCACTGCAGACATTAAGAAAATGTTTCGCCAGTTATTATACGGAGTTTTCGGTCAGTACTTCTATAAATATATCTTTGACAATGTTCACAAGCCATCTTGACAATATTATGACTGTTCTAAATGCAATGTATGAACTAAAAACAGGTCTGAATATTTGCCATGTAAATCCTGGAAGCCTAAACTCTAAATTTACCATACTTTATCAAATATTTAGTTGCTCCAAGATTGATGTTCTCATGATCTCTGAAACCTGGCTTTCTGGTTGGAAATCTTCGCAGCGTGTTCAATTGCTCGGATTTGTCCTATTCAGAAATGATCGTAGTGATCGAACTGGTGGTGGTGTATGCATATATGTTCGTAATTGTCTCAAAGCAAAATGTGTTTATATGTTTAGTAAATCTGTTATCCAGTTTCTCTGTGTAAAAGTATATTAGAAATTTACTAAGAAATTTAGAGTTGAAAACATAACAGAGCTTGAAGATATATTAATGGATGTCAGTTCAAAGTATGCTAATATTCTATTCGGTGGTGATTTAAATGTCAACTATTTAAAGTGCAATAACACATCTAGTCTATTTCAATTTTTCTGTGATAAAACCGGACTTTCACTAGTAAATAATAAGTACCCCACATTCTTTCAATCTCCCACTAACCTTTCACTAATATATTTGATTTTCACTAACAAAATATCTAGTGTACTGTGTATCGACCAATTGACGCCTACTAGCGAATTTATACATGACTTTATATTCTGTTCAATAAATTTGAATGTAAAGCGCAACATCTGTGGTAATAGTTTTAGCTTTAGGTCGTTTAAGAATTTGAATCATTCTGACATCTTTCGTACATTTTATGGGTTAAACTGGACGAACATATTTCTAACATCTGAAATTAATACAAAAGTAGACATTTTCAAAAACTTTGTAAAGTATTTGTTCGATTTGTACGTACCCATTAAAACTGTACAGATTAAGCCCAAACAATGTTCTTGGTACTCACAAAGTCCTGATGAAGATGGCCAGTGTTGGCTGAGTGAATAGTAATTCTTTTGAGGATCACGTGCGGGCGGAGGTTCGCCGAACCGAAGCCGATATTTGAAATCCCCATAAACTCCAACGGAAGTCGGTTGTGGTAGCGGTCATTAGGGACCCATCCCAGCTGAGCAAAGGGAAGTCCATTGGGAGCACCATTGTCCGCGGTTGCGCGACAGTGTGCGTGAAAAGTTTTTATAGTGGAAGTTAGAAATAAAAAAACGGGTCATAAATTTGAGGTGTGCCTAATATAATATTATTATTACCGAAACAAACAATCCATTCAAAAGGAAGTCACCGGGGACAAGGGGTAAGTCCTAATATTTAAAAGAGACAAAAGGGTGTGAATGCTCAAGGAGAGGAAGAAGCTTCTGACTCCTCCATAGGGGCGGCAGCCTCTAAGACGAAGGGCGTAGAGTGCGAGTCTAACGATGAGAACTTTATCAGATCCTCAAAATAAAAAAAAGAAGGAGAAGAAGGAGAAACAGAAAAAGAAACTCCAGATGGAATCAGATATCAGGGAAGAAGCTTCTAAAATTATAGAAAATAATGGAAACGGTGCAGAAGTAGGGGCCCCCAAAAAAGGACAGTTAGGCGTAAGTGCCCTACAAACCTCAGCGAGCATGCGAGGCAGGTAGAACGCATAAGAAGGAATTCGCTGGAACTCGTGGAGTTCATCCTTAAGGACAATGTGGGTATGAGTTACGAAGCGAAGTCGTCTGTAATGAAGTGCATCAGCAGGTACGAAGGGTCGTATTAAACGGCTCTCGCCGAAGCCGAGAGGTTTAAGGGTCGGCTAGATGTGCTGAGTGGTGGCATGCCTTGCCTCGCTCTAGGAAAGCCAGCTAAGAATGCGACCGCACAAGCAGTCCAAGCGGAAGCGCCCATCATGGCTTCCAGCGAGGCATAGGCGACTAGAGAGGCACCGGCAATAAGAGAGACACAGGCTTCGAAGCCCCAAGCACAAAAGGCTGCTTTGTCGTATGCAGCAGTGTGTGCTGCAAACACGACGCCCGCTCCTCCAAGGAGAGTTCTGCCGCATCCCAAAACTGTACCACCAACACTCGGGGTACTGATTAAGGGAAAGGTCGGTATGAGATCGAAAAAAGTCAATAAGAAATTCTTAAGTGAAGTGGGTTCGAGCACTGGTGTTCGTATTCACGATATAAAACCAAGTATGGAAGGTGGTGCTCTTATCAGCACCCCCACCGAAATGGAAAGGAAGAAGCTGCTTCTCACAGGCAAATTTGAAGCTGCCGGTCTAGAAGCTAGGCAAGTAAAAAAACCTGGGGCGAGGGTGGTAATACATCGTGTATCCAAAAATATTTCCCCTCGGAACTTCCTCACCGAACTATTTGAAGAGAGCCTTAAAGGTACCACTAAGAACGAACACTTTGACTGCAGATAATTGGTTCCCTCTGAGAACAGACCGACGGGTTAAAAAATGTGGTGCTGGAGGCAAGTCAGGGGAACGTAGACGCACTTTTCAAGGCTTACATTGGCTGTCAGTCTTTTGGAGTAGGAGAGTTTCAACCCGTTATGGGCTGCTTCCGGTGCCTGTGCCTCTCCCACAGGGTCAGCCAATGCACCGAAAAGGAGACGCTATGCTGGCGATGCGCAAGGGAGCCACCAAGGTGCACGTTGTGGATTCCCCCAACACTGTCAATTCTGTGCCTAAGATTGCTTCACTGACCACGAGGTGATGTCCAGTGATAGCCCCATATATATGGAGGAGAAGTTGAGGAAAGAGGCCAAACATTAATATGTTCAAACTTCTCCAAAACAACTCACAGGGATCGTATGCAGCGATGTGCAGCCTGGGCCAATCCATGCTGCGATCGCCGTCGTCCAGGAGCCATATACTAAAGATGGTAAAATTGTCGCTATGCACATACGCGTTCCTTTACAGATACCAAGAGAAAAGCAGCGATTATCTTCAGTCGCTCCAGTGACTGGGAATTTCTCTTGGTGTGCTCTGATAGACGCGGTGTCTGCATTAACGTGCAAGGCAGGGCGAGGAAATTCTTCCTCGCCTGTGTTTACTGAAAGAACAGTCACGAAATCGACTCATATCTTGAGTTCTTGAGTGATTTCTTCCAACTGGCAGGCAGTGTACCCAAAGTGGTTGGTATTGATGCAAACGCATCGTCCACAGCGTGGCACAGTAAGTGTGCCAGTAGGCTCCCATCCTCGCACCATCGGTACATTTAGTGGTCCTATGGGTGAGAGTGACATTGACTTTACCCTGGTGAATGACGCCGTCCGCCGCTCACTTTAATACGATTGATTTGTCACCAGTTCTGATGCAAGCAACCACAGTATTATTAGGATTGCCATGTCCTGGTAAAGTGAGGCTAATAGAGCCGTACCTTTAGTTTTCTGGCGTATCTTTAGTTTTCTGGCGTACCTTTAGTTTTCTGCTAAAGGTAACGGTCAATGCCGCTGCGGGAATTCTCAAACCTTTCGATCAACGAACAGTGTTTGAGATTGCTTTGTAATATTTCTTTCTCTTTTTTTTACTATAAAGTGTACATATGACTATCTCATTTACTACAGTTCCTAATTGCTTGCAATAATATAATTCTTTTCCCTTTTTCCCATAAATATAATTTGTTTGCTATCTGTTTCTGTTTTTTTCTTGGATTTTTAAATTGATCGCGTTAAGATGGAGCACGTTGTGAATATTTCCATTGTTAAATAAAGTAATTTAATGAAAATAAAATATTATTGAAGTTTCCCATACATGGAATTTGGTGTTTCTTGTGAGGAATCGCCCTTTTGATTGAGGATCTCTCAAATGCGGTCAGATAACATTTTAAACTTTTAAACCATGCTGTGAAGAACGTGTCTCCATTTTCGTGAACTCCTACAAACTTTCCGTTCCCATAATGTCGGAATTAAATCAAAGATTGGCTGCAGTCACAGCTATTAACCGCATTAGTGAACGTGTGCGTGGTGCAACATCGGCTCAGTGTGACGTTCTCCAAATCGAGCAGGAGCTCAGAACGATTGAAAAACATTATACGCGTTTCGTGCAACTTCATGAGTGTTTGGTTGGTGCAGCTGAAAGCGCAGCTGTCCACCCATGATCTCTTATGGGCCCAGGTGGAGGATACATACAACCAGACGTGCGTCGCCCTCAATCGAATGCTGTTGCAGTGCAGAGCCCCCGCGCCCTCCTTTACAGCGCTTGCGTCGGCGAAATCGACAGATGCAAATGCCGCGCCTTCGATTTCAAATTAGATCCAGTATCAATCCCAGAATTTTATGGCTAGTATGCAAACTGGCTTGTATTCAATTACCTGTTTGAAACGCTGGTGCACAATCTGATTTTCCGGAGGCATATAAACTTAGCAAGCTCCGACAAGCCGTTAGCTCCAGTGTAGTGCCGGTAATTGGTGAACTGTACTCCGGTGGATATGAAGAAGTGTGAACAGCACTGAAAAATCGCTTCGACAACAAGAAACTATTGACCGAAATCCATGTCTCGCGCTTCCTCAACATGAAGGCGGCCACAGAGGAGCATGCAAAGGCGTAGCTGGCCGTAGTGAACACTGTGCAGAAGTCTTTACGTCTCTCTCTCACTCAGAGTCATGAAGCTTCCTGTCGGCCAGTGGGATGCCCTAGGGTGATATCCAAGTTACCTGGCATCACACGTCGAGAGTGGAATATGCATTGTGACTCAAATCAGATTCCAGCGTTACACGACCTATTTACCTTTCTGGAGAAAAGAGCTCATAATCTCTGTACAGAGATTATCCGCAACACGCGGAGTGCGGACTTACCCTCGACTAAGCAACGTCCAAGACATCAGAGTGCTGTCAAATCCTGTGTGGTTGCAGCGGAAAACGCAAAGTGTTGCTGCTGCGACGGTCCACATAGGATCTTCCGATGTCAGACTCTCATGTCATTGAAGCCGGAACAACGTTTCGAGGATTTGCAGATTTCCTTCAGCTTCAACTGTCTAAAAAACGGACATACATCAAAGCAGTTTTCCTCAGGTGGATGTCGTTGGTGTGGTCGTCAACACTACGCTATGTTTTGCCGAAATAGCAGTACTCAACCTTTGGCTACATCAGCAGCAGCAGCACAGTCGAAAATATTAACACCTGCGCCAGCAGTTACCTATCATCCTTTGTGACCAATCCATTCAGTGACAACATGCATAATCCGAGGCGATCAGATGATATTGCTTGCAACAGCGAATGCTTATGCCAGTGGTGATACGTTACAACAGCACCTAGCTTGTATCCTCTGTGATCCTGGATCGCAGGTTAGTTTTGTTACAGACTTATTGTTTGGGTCTTCGCAGAAACAGCTGTGACATAGCTGTCGAAGGTATCGGTGCATTCGCTCATACGCGCTCTCGAGGCAGTGTTTCACTTAGGCTGACATCCACTTACGGAGCCTTTTCATTGGACATCAACGCCTTTTTAATTTTATCAATTACGTCAACGACCCCCAGCGATGCATGTCGACATTACCAAGTGGCAACATTTGTCTGGAATGGATTTAGTTGACCCGAATTTTGGTACACCTGGTGGGATAGACCTTCTCATCGGATCAGATGTCTGCGGTTTGGTGATCAAAGGCGACATTATCTATGCCAAACAAGATGAACCACACGCACAATGTACCCAATTCGGATGTGTTGTTTTTGGTCCAGCCTAAATATTACTCGGACCAGCGCCAGCTATCCGCACTTTCCGTGCTTAGGTGTCTGAGAGTGAGCTCAATTTGGAAGAGCTCGCCCGAAAGTTTTGGAAGTTGGAGGAGGTTCCCGAGGATGGTCCTTTCAACGATGAATGTGAGCGGTTCATTATATCGACTCACTCTCGAACCAGAGAAGGACATTACATCCTCAGCATTCCATTCTCCAGTAATGCCCCACAGCTTGGAGACACGGTGAGGTGTGCATTGCCGCAGTTTCAATCCCTTGAGCGTCGATTGACAGCAGACTTGGAATTAAAGGCGAAATATATTGTGTCTACGCATGAATACCTGAAGAGCACGAAGTTAGTTACTACGATATATTCCACACCATGCTGTGACCTTCAAGTTAAGAATTGTATTCAACGCATCCGCTCGTACGAGTACTGGAATCTCGTTGAATGACATGCAATTGGTTGGGCCCACAATACAGGACTCTCTGCTGAACATCGTTTTCCGGTTTCGTCGTTTTCTCTTTTCACTGCAGACATTAAGAAAATGTTTCGCCAGTTATTATACGGAGTTTTCGGTCAGTACTTCTATAAATATATCTTTGACAATGTTCACAAGCCATCTTGACAATATTATGACTGTTCTAAATGCAATGTATGAACTAAAAACAGGTCTGAATATTTGCCATGTAAATCCTGGAAGCCTAAACTCTAAATTTACCATACTTTATCAAATATTTAGTTGCTCCAAGATTGATGTTCTCATGATCTCTGAAACCTGGCTTTCTGGTTGGAAATCTTCGCAGCGTGTTCAATTGCTCGGATTTGTCCTATTCAGAAATGATCGTAGTGATCGAACTGGTGGTGGTGTATGCATATATGTTCGTAATTGTCTCAAAGCAAAATGTGTTTATATGTTTAGTAAATCTGTTATCCAGTTTCTCTGTGTAAAAGTATATTAGAAATTTACTAAGAAATTTAGAGTTGAAAACATAACAGAGCTTGAAGATATATTAATGGATGTCAGTTCAAAGTATGCTAATATTCTATTCGGTGGTGATTTAAATGTCAACTATTTAAAGTGCAATAACACATCTAGTCTATTTCAATTTTTCTGTGATAAAACCGGACTTTC
The DNA here is from genome assembly GCA_955652365.1 of Eristalinus aeneus. NCBI lineage: Eukaryota > Metazoa > Arthropoda > Insecta > Diptera > Syrphidae > Eristalinus > Eristalinus aeneus. Next base: position 86,395,222 of record OY019131.1, on the reverse strand, counting down.
ACTAGTAAATAATAAGTACCCCACATTCTTTCAATCTCCCACTAACCTTTCACTAATATATTTGATTTTCACTAACAAAATATCTAGTGTACTGTGTATCGACCAATTGACGCCTACTAGCGAATTTATACATGACTTTATATTCTGTTCAATAAATTTGAATGTAAAGCGCAACATCTGTGGTAATAGTTTTAGCTTTAGGTCGTTTAAGAATTTGAATCATTCTGACATCTTTCGTACATTTTATGGGTTAAACTGGACGAACATATTTCTAACATCTGAAATTAATACAAAAGTAGACATTTTCAAAAACTTTGTAAAGTATTTGTTCGATTTGTACGTACCCATTAAAACTGTACAGATTAAGCCCAAACAATGTTCTTGGTACTCACAAAGTCCTGATACAAGAAATTGAACTATTTTACAGACGATATAAGAGACATCCTTCAATGCTCAATAAACCCTTGTACTGTTTAGCTCGTAATAAGGTTAATTTACTTATCAAAAACTCCAAACGCGCGTATTTTTGTAGCAAACTCGACCTCTAAGGAATCTAAAATCAATTTCTGAACCGTCATTCTTGGACTTATCTTATAGTATAATAGCCCCAGATGTGCCTGGTACTTTCACATTTGAGTGCATTAATGAGTATGATGTAGCTAAAGCCATCACTTCTATAAAGTCAAAAGCCACGGGTCCAGATGGATACTACAGATATATATTTCCTTATGCAAAGAATATTTTCAATTTATAGTGGTCAGTTCCCAAGCCAATGGAAAATAGCTAATATTACCCCCTTACCCAAAAAGAACGATGCACTTGTTCCTTCAGATTTTCGACCAATAAGTATGTAGTTCGTCCGAACGAACCTGCTCATATTACCTTATTCACTGTTGGCTCCAAGGTAGCTCCGCTTAAGGGCGCTACAATAACTCGGTTGGAGCTGTACGTGCATCATTTGGCCTCAAAACTTCACAACGTTCGTACTGCACTTGGACTACAGAATGCGGAGGTACATCAAATACGCAGCAAAAACAATTTACCTCGCTCTAGCCGATTATTATTACTTAATCCCTACCTGGATGAATATGGTCTTCTGCGCGTTAGTGGTCGTCTTAACAAAGCATCCGTGCCATATGATTATCGCTTTCCCGTCATCTTACCTAAGGCTGGTACTCTAACGTGGCTAGTCATTAAAGATGTTCATGATCGCAATTTCCATGGGGGTACGCAACTCATGCTCCAGACTTTCCGACGACGATCTTGGATTCTACATGGTCGACAAGCTGTGCGGTGTTTCATAAACGAATGTGTGATTAGTCGTCACCACCGTGGAGCTACTCTTACGCAACAGATGACTCCACTGCCCAGACACAGAGTAGTTCCTACTCGTCCGTTCTTGGCCTCGGGAGTGGACTACTGTGATCGTTTCACGCTCCGCATTGGCACGAAGCGATCCAGAGCTGCAGTGAAAACATACCTGGCTATCTTCATATGTATGGTTACAAAGGTCGTACACATTGAGGTGGATGATCTCTCATCGCAGGCCATTTTGGACGCCTTTAGTAGATTTACCGGTCGACGTGGACCGTGTCAAGACTTCTACAGCGACAACGGGACAGCGTTTGTTGGTGCTAACCGGATGCTTCGAGAGGACTTGGCAGCTTGGACCAGCGAGCAGAATCAACAAGCTCTGGCGAACTACGGTACGAGGTGGCATTTCATCACCCAGAGTGCTCCTCATCAGGGTGGACTTTGGGAAGCTGCAGTTAAGTCCGCGAAGCGACATATGGTCCGGTTGGTTGGCGGACAACAACTGTGGTACAGCCAACTGCATACTTTGGCAGTACGCATCGAGGCATGCCTTAACTCCCGTCCGCTCATACCCTTACACGATGATCCGGAAGATAAATTCGCTCTAACACCAGGGGATTTTCTCATCAGAGCAACACTCGTGGCCATTCCGGAGCCCAGCTTCACCGAAGTACCCCCCAATCGTCTAAAGCAATGGCAGTGGCTGCAGCAAACTCATCAACATTTTTGGAACCGTTGGAGTGACGAGTATTTGTCAACGTTGCAAACGAGAAGCAAATGGCAGCAGCGCTCAGAAAACATCAAGGTGGGTGACATCGTAATAATCTTCTTCTTCGGATGGCGCTACAATCCGGGGTGGACCTGGGCCTCAACAAATGTGCCTATTCATCTAGCACGATCTCTTGCCAGCTGCCTCCAATTGCGCACTCCAAGTTGGTTGAGGTCATTTTTCACATGTGTGCGACATCTCAGTCTAGGACGTCCTCTGTTGCGTTGTCCCTGTTCGAATTCTCTCTCTTCGGGCCGGAGCAGTGTTGTCCATCCGCCCTAAATGGCCTAGCCACCTTAAGCGTTGTATCCGTAGACGGTTGACTAGGCTCATGCCGCCGTACAGCTCATACAGTTCGTGATTGGATCTTCTCTTCCAGATATCATCAACGCAAACAGGACCAAAAATCGCACGTAGAACTTTTCTCTCGAAGAGACCAAGGGCCTCCTCATCCGCTTTTAGTAGCGTCCTGGGATGATCAAGGTGTTGTACAAAGTCACTTTGGTCGTTCGGGAGAGAGCTTCACTACTCAATTGCCTCTTAGGCCCAAAAAAACTGCGATTGGCAAGAGTGATTCTGCGCTTGATTTCGGTACTGGTGTTGTCGTCCCTATTTACCGCGGAGCCGAAGTAGACGAAGTCCTTGACTACCTCGAAGTGTCTGCTGCCCATAGTGACGCTCTGTCCGAGACGTCGATGTTCTACGTCATTCTTGGATGACAGCATATACTTCGTTTTGACCTCGTTTACCACCAGTCCCACTTTAGCCGCTTCAGCTTCAATGCTAGCAAACGCCTCATTGATGGCTCGCTGAGTTTGGCCGACCACGTCAATGTTATCCGCATAAGCTAGCTGTTGAACAGACTTGTGGAAGATCGTGCCTCTGATGTTGAAGTGTGAGTTCCGCACGATCCCCACAAGAATGATGTCAAAGAAGTCGCATGATAGCGCGTCGCCTTGTCTAAATCCTTTTTTTACTTCGAAGGTATCGGTGAGTTCGTTACCGACCTTGACGGAGCAGCGAGAGTTCTCCATCGTCATCCTACACAATCTGACGAGTTTGGTAGGAATGCCAAAACTAGATATGGCACTGTATAGCTCGCCTGTATGCACACTGTCATATGCAGCCTTGAAATCGACGAATAGATGGTGGTTGTCGATTTGTACTTCTTGGGACTTCTCCAAGATCTGCCGCAGTGTGAAGATCTGTTCGATTGTGGACTTGCCTGGTCTGAAATCACACTGATAAGGACCTATCAGATCATGGTCAAACGGCTTCAGACGCTCACACAATACGGCAGAGAGGATCTTGTATGCGATGTTCAGGAGACTTATCCATCGGTAGTTGGCGCAGTTAAAGAGGTGTGCTTTTTTGTGGACCGGACAAACGATGCTGAGATTCCACTCTTCGGGCATGCTCCTCCGACCTTATTTTACAGATGAGCTGGTGCATGTACCCAACCAGCTCATCCCCAGCCGCTTTGAACAGCTCTGCGAATAGTCCGTCCGCGCCAGAAGCTTTGTTCGAATTTAGTCTCGATCTCGATATCTTGGCCTCGTCGAAGTCGGGGGGACGGAATCTGCGGGATTTGCATCATCATCGCCGTTAAGGAGTCTGCAGAAATGAACCTTCCAGATTCTCAGCACCGACTGCGACTCTACCATCAGTTGTCCATTTTGGTCCCGGCAGGTTTCTGTCCGAGGTTTGTAACCGCCGGATAACTGTTTTATCTTACGATAAAAATTTCGGGCGTCATTTCTGCCATATCACCCCTCCATTTCCTCGACCGCGTTCTTCTCGTGCTCTTTCTTTCTTTCTTCTGAGAAGCCGTTTCTCTTCCCTTCTTCTCTGTTTGTAGAGCTCACAAACAGCTCTCGTTGTTCAATGCAGCGTTGCCTGGTATGCTTCTTGTTTTCGTTAAACCTTGCTTGCACTCGTCGTTAAACCATGGGTTCCTCTTAGTTGGTGGAGTGAAACCCAGCACATCAGTGTTGGCCTCATTGATGGCTTCTTGACAACAATTCCACTTATCTTCTATTGTTTGTGCAGGCAGTGTCGAACTTTGGGACAGTTCAGGGAGAATCGATCGGTAAAGGCTTTAGTGATCGGCTGCGATTGTAGCTTTTTGACGTCAAACCGTTCTGGTCTGTCTCGGCTCCGTTGCTCTCTCGATATCAGGGTTCTTACCTTGGGTACAACAAGGAAAGATCCGAGTCGATGTTTGCACCTCGGAAGGTTCGGACATCGAGGATATTGGAGGAGTGTCTGACGTCGATCGCAACGTGATCAATCTGGTTGACGGTTGATTGATCAGGTGATCGCCAGGTACCTTTATGAATGTTGAGGTATGGGAACCGCGTGGTGTCGCAGAGAGATTTCGCCCCGAGGCGAAGTCGACTAGCCTGAGTCCGCTTCCGGAGGTGTTGTCGTGCAAGCTGTGTCTTCCGATGACTTTAGCAAGGTCTTCTTCTCTTTCCAGCTGAGCGTTGAAATCTCCTAGAACGGTCTTGGTGTCGTAGCTGGGGCATCTATCGTATGTTTTCTCTAGGAGGTGATAGCAGTCTTCCTTACTGCTGTCATCTTTTTCCTCTGTCGGGGCGTGGGCGCATATGAGGCTTATATTCCGGAATTAAGCCTTGATGCGGATTGTTATGAGGCGTTCGCTTAGGTATTGGAAGCTTAAGACTTTTTGCCTAAGTCTGCCTCGAACAACAAAACCGCATCCAAATAAGCGTTTCCCTCTCTCCCTGTAGCAGTCGCTGTGGTATGTGCCGCAGTTTTTTACTTTTCTCTTGCAAGGCCCATCCCACCGCATTTCCTGAATTGCGGTAATGTTTGCTTTATAGCAGTCGAGGGCCTCCGCAAGTTCATCGGCTGCACGTGGTCTGTTTAGGGACCTCACATTCCACGTGCAGATCCGTAAATCATAATCCTTTGTACGGTTGCGAGGGTCGTCAACAGTTTATCCATCCGTATCCGAGGCATTCGGTCGTTTCGTAACTGATATTTTTTGAATGTGGGCAGGCAGTTACTCCGATGCACCCTTTTTTAATCCCTCTTTGGCGGAGGTCGCACTTACAGTTTAGCAAGTTGAGTTCGGATGAACAACAACCAGAACCCGGTGGTAACCAACGTGGAGGTAGAATAAGCACAATTGATGTGTGGAAGACATTTACAACAGCTGGGCATCGCCGGGTTGATACCAATCAGTGCCTACCATGTTCCCACATGACCCAGCCACCTTATCGTAATAATCCAGCATAAAAGTCTTCCACCAACACAGTGGCGACTGGACCGGATTACGAACCTCCATCCGGGTAGCGATGGCCTGGTTCGCAATGCAACAGTGAAAACGGCAAATGGAGTTTTTACCCGGGCAGCACAGAAGCTATGCCGACTTGTGGAAGCTTTTGAACTTGACCGGGGAGGATGTTTGAGATTGCTTTGTAATATTACTTTAGTTTTTTTTCTTGACTATAAAATGTATATTCGCCCTAAGATCTAATGACTATCTCATCTACTACTGCTTGCAATAATCTAGTACTTTTCCCTTTTTCCCATAACTATAAATGGTTTGCTGTCTCTTGCTGTTTCTTTCTAGAAATAGAAGAGCGCAACAGCACCACTTTTTCCCTCATTATCGAGGGAAATCTTGAAAGAAGTTGCCCGAGAAGAGGACAACACCTTAACCCAAGAAGTAAATGAAGACCCAAGAAAACAACCATTGGCACAAGCACAGACAACCAGCGTGCATCTCCCGAACCAGGACAGAAGAGGCTCCTAACGACACCACCCAAGAAAAGGAAGAAGCCAAGGATAGTAGCAATCTGTCCAACAATGAATGACGAAACCTTCACCCCTTGAAACCAGTCAGGCCCAAAAAGAGGAAGACACTAGCGGAACACAGCCACAAACACACACTCCTCGTATTCCGATGAGGAGATCAAGGAGGAGCTCATAAAAGAATGTATTAAAGTATCGGCGATAAAATCCACAAAGGGAACCGACAAGAGGTTCAACTGCCACGTTGTGGAAGTTGAAAAAACCAAATCAATCGCGGAGATTATTAAGAAGATACTGATCTTAAATCAGCGCGTCCACTGGGAACAGTTGAAAAACAAGGACATCGAGCAATGTAAAAACTGCCAGTGGTATGGACATTCCGCAACAAACTACGGAATGCCATACGTATGCGTTAATTGCAACGCAAAGCACGGGCCTGGAGAGTGCAAGAAGAAGGAAAGCACATGACCAGAGGTGTACTGTGCAAACTGCAAAACCAACGGACACCCTGCAAATTACAAGGGTTGTCCCGTCTACAAGGCAAAGATAGCCGAAAAAACACTGCCATAGCTGCGAAGAAAGCACAGCAAGCATTTGCCTCAAAATCCGCCTGCACCATAACGAAGCCTTCAATGAGCTTCGCAGACGTGGCGAGGCTCAACGCAATGAGCAAATCCACTGTTGCTCGAAAGGAGCAACCTACACAACCGAAGCCATCCAAAGCGAATTAACCAAGAGGGACGACAGAAAGAAACACTAAGGACATTAACCTTGAAGAGGAAATGTTTAACACCTTCGGTAAAGACCTCTCGTCGCTCATGATCAAAGTTAAAAGCGCTATACCGAAAGGATATAGCAATTTGAGCACGGAAAAAAAGTCCGCGGCACTAGCCGCATTCTTGTTCAAATTATGCGTTTAAAAACACTGCGCATAATAGCGTACAATGTTAATTCATTGTACGCGTTAGTCAGGCGATCTGCTTTTAGTCTTTTCCTAAAAGTAAGCAAACCTAACATAGTGTTACTTAGCGAAACCTGTCTCAAACATCGAAATAACGTATATTTCGAAGGTTATTCTCTTTTCAGATCCGACAGTGTCGAAGGGAAACGGGGTACAGCCGTCCTCATTAAGAAGAACATCGCTGCCAAACAAGTCGTTATCCCGGACCTGAGATGCATCGAAGCTACCGGTATAGAAATCCAGATGAACTCCACAGAGACGTTGTTGGTACTGAGCATTTACAACCATGAAGGAAGAAGTGCTTCTATGGGCCACGATCTTGAAGTCCTAAATGGCCTTGTTTCAAGGTATACCTATGGCCTCATAGGCGGAGACTTCAACGCACTGCATACAATGTGGATGGACACAGAAGCTGACAGGACGGGGAACATCATGGTTAAATGGCTAGAGGACAATGCCGAAAGGCATTCCTTGGTTGTGATCTCGCAACCAACGCCAACCTTCACTAGAACGCACTCGACACTAGACTTCTTCCTGGGGACGTCCAATCTGGTAAACAATCTGCCAGAAATAAAGAACTTCTCCTGCACGACTGTGGGAAGAGATTCCGACCATGAGGCGGTGCTGCTGGTTTTAAACCTTCAACAGCCCATATTTACTATTAACCAATTAGAAGAGGACGTCAACAACTATCATCAGCTGGACGTGGGAAAGCTACACGAGGATATCCTGGGGAATATCCAAATACCAACACCGACGAGGAATCTCACCAATACGGAAATCGACGCTGCTATCGATGGAATGAAGGACACAATCAAGAACGCCTTAGGACAGCAGAAGCGACCAAGAACAAATAAAGACAGGTACAGCCATTTACCAGTTCATATCCATCCTCTGCCACCATAGGCAGAGATTGAGGAAACGTTTGTAAATGGCGAATACCAGACTGTTCTCAGCAAGTTGAACTGCATAAATATCATGTTTCGTAATGCGGTTCAACACCACCATAACACGGTTCTAAAAAATAAACTTAGAGCAATAAGGCCGGGACCAGATACATTCAAAAAATCAATGAGATCTTCGGCAAAGGGAAGAAATTGCCACCAATCATGAAGACAAACGGAGAAGATGCGATTACCCAAGAGGAGAAAGCAGAAGCTTTCGCATCTTACTTCGAGAGCAGTTTCAAGGCAAAGCCCTCAGAAGATCAGAGCTTCGTGGCAGAAGTGAGAGACTACGTTAGCAGCATCCAACACCCATATGCAGCTACAGTCAACTTCAGCGAAGACAACCCAGCTGATGACCCGACGGACGACCAGGAGCTTGCAACAGCAGAAGAAATCGAGGAAATCATACATGGAAATGCGGTAAAGAGATCGGCCGGACCGGACAAAATTTCCAACTTCGTCCTTAAGCGGATGCCACACATCGTGCTGATACTCCTGACTAAAATTAAGGTAGTGGTACCCAACGGGACAGCACTAACGACAACGGACAAGGCGAAGTATCTTGCAATGAACTTCACTGATAGGTTGAAGTTCAATCCTCACTCCAAAATGACCCTTCAAAAGGCTAGTTTCGCTTAGCATCGCATCTACCCATTGATGCGACGTGAGAACGGACTTGCCGAGAAGACGAAGCTATTATAAGCTGTTCATACGACCCATTATAGCGTATGGCTTCCCTGTATGGTATAGTATCTCCAAGACCAGCATGGAGAAACTATCGGTCTTCGAAAGGAAGATACTACGAATCTGCACCGGTTTCATTTTTGACAAGGACCGGATGAAACATCATAGCAACAAGAAGACCTACGAAAAATCGCGCATCATCCCCCTGCAACAGTTCTTATTGCAACTTTTCAACAAGCAATTATGCGAAACTGAAATCCATCCTAACCCAATCGTCAGGAACTTAAGGAGCTCAGTCCCAGGACAACGATTTCTCAATGCACGCAACATGTTAAACGAAGAGATTTTCCCCCCGACATCTTCTGCATGCGACCCGTATCACTTCTTCTCCAGCAGTGATACAACCTATCATCGAGGTTGACCTTGAAAACAACCCCCACCCCCACCACTACAAAGGAACATCATCGACACACGGATCTGAACACCACGATGCTTAGACAGGACATCGTTACATTGTAAATAATTCACTTGTACACACCCAAACAAAGAAGTTTCCCATACGAACAGGTTACTCTGATTACTGATTTTGTCCAGAGAACCTGTGTCAGATGTTCGAGAGAAGCCGCTTCGTCTTGCCACACAGCGTCAGACGGTGGCCCCAGAATTGCAGACTAAGACGAGACTGGTTCGCCCCTTAAGACCAGTGCTTCCGGGAACTTAGGACCTGCCTTGCGGAATAAAAGCGACTCCTGGTCAAGGTCAAAGAAGACCATTAGAGGGCATTTGCGCACACCAATAGGGATGACCCCTGGGGCATCTGTATCGCAGCTACAGACGAAGCAGAAAAGCAGGATCTGTAGCCTTACAAGAAATGGGGAACTGCTCACAACATGGGCTGAATGGAGGTACTCCTAGGGGAGTTCTGGGGTTACTGAAACCCCGGATGCCTCCTCAGAAATAGGCACTCCACCTCCTGAGCTGCACGTCGGAGATCAGTTACGCTGTATCTCGGATTAGAGGAAAGAGGTCTCCCAGCAAGGACGGAGTGACCACCGAAATGGTTTAAGCCATTTGGTCTGCTGTTCTCGACTATGTTGGGACACTTTTCAGCGCCTGTGTCCGACTTCGGCATTTTTAAGAAGCGTGGAAACAGGTCCGTGTATACGTGCTCTTAAAGTCTCCTGATAGAATAAGAAACAATCCGCTACCCTACAGAGGGATAAGTCTGCTATGCTCTCTAGGTAAGGTTATTGAGCGGATAATGGTGGAAAGATTGGCAGCCAAAAGGGGTGAGAACGTCCCTACCCAGTTTGTCTTTAGGCGGGGTACCAGCGTCGAGGATGCTTGGGTCTACACAAAGAGGTGCGTCATGGAGTCACAAGCCAAGTACATACTTGTTATCTTTGTTGACTTCAAGGGCGCATTTGATTATCTTAGTTGGAGGAGCATCATCGATCGCCTAAGAAATGTTGGCTGCGACGAAATTACTCTCTGGGAGAGTTATTTCTCTTGTAGGAGTGCAAGCATCGCAGGACCATCAGGACGTTCGAACGGATGTATTTCGTGGATGCTCACAAGGATCCATCTGTGGACAATTTATATGGAACCTTATGATGGATTCCCTTCTCTCTGAAATAGGCAGGACCTTTAAACATTGTACATTTGCCGATGACCTGCTCATTTTAATCGAAGGCCGTATTCTCGGCACTTCACTGCGAACGGAGAGCTGGGTTTAATACCTCGGCATCACCGTTGGAACTTTCTCTCTCATGTACATAAACTGAGGGATCGGCTAGTGAAGGTTTCAGGGCAGTTATGGCGAGTGCTCAAGGGTGACTGGGGACTGAGCGGAACAGCAGCACGCATTATATACGCTGTTCGTTGCCTGTTAAACGTATTGTGCCTATATATGGTGTGACATTCTGAATACTGCTTGGGGTATGAGACGAATTCAGTCATCTTTGAGGGTTGGCCTTCTGGCGTGTCGTCCAGTTTGCCATACTGTCTCTACGGAGGCTCTTCAGGTGGTCATGGGTGTACTGCCACTTGACCTGAAGATTATCAAAAGAAGTATCGTTTTCCCCTCACAGAGAGGCATCCCAGCACCAAGTGCCGGAGGGACCTACTCTGGCGACTTTTAGGGCCCAGCTCTTAACGAGAGCAAAGACCTCCTAGATCAGCTGCTCAGACGAAAAAGGCAAGATAGATGGGAGACCTGTGAAAATGGCAGGGTGACATACTGGACATGGTTCCTTAAACTCTTTCTTGTTCAAGCGGTCCATAACCGACTCAGAGGTCTGCTTATGCATGTACAGCTCTGAGGATTGGTTGCACGTGTTTTACCAATGTCCTCTTCATGATGACATTCGGGACCTTGGAACTATAAACATATCTTTCATTGACGGGACTTATGATATCAGCCTGGTTCTCCAGACTAGACAGAGTACCGGCACCACCAGGGGTTTTTCTAAGCGGCTTATAGTTAGGTAAGAGTAGGAATATAAAGACATCGGTCCTGGATGTTAAGGAATCCTAGCGAGAGCAACAAAGTTGCGAAGCTCGACCGGAAGCTATATTCTGGTATCACGGGAGGTCAGGAGCTACTGAAATATTCAATATATTCTCGGTATCGGGGTGAAGCTGTGGTTAGATATATAAATTGATAAGTACAAAAAAAAAGATGAAACCCATGCGGGAGGAAATTCAAAAGAAAATTCGGGGTAAACTCGCAGCGGGTTTGTTGCTTCTTCATGACAACGCTCCTGTTCACACGGCGCGAGTTTCCAAGGCTGCTGCGTGAGATTGTGGTTTCAAAGAAAACCAACATCCACCCTATTGTCCAGACCTTCCCCTAGTAAATATTTCCTGTTTCCGGATTTGAAAAACAGTCTTCGTGTAAAAAGATTTTCGGATAATGAAGAATTCAAGTCGGTAATAAATGCAAAGAGGAAAATTATTTTTTTTTTAGGGAAGCTTATCTGAATATGTAACAAATGCATTGATTTTTGGGGAGATTATATTGAAAATTAAAAATAATTTAAAATGAATTCGCATTTACCTTCATATCGATACCGAGAATATACTGAACGCTCTCGCCCCTCCACTACATTGGTCTTGGTCAAATAGGTACAAACGGACATGTTCACATCGCAAACAAAATCCAACGATTCAGACGGCATCCTACGAGTAGGAGGAAAGTTACAGCAGACTGAACTGTCCTACGACCAACACTAACCGATAATTGTGAAAGGTGATCATCACTTCACCAAGTTATTGATAGCAGATGCCCATTGGACGACACTGCATGGAACCCTACACCAAACCACAGCCCTCCTACGGAACAAATATTGGATTTTAAAGTTTAAAAATTCAAAGAATACCGTCTTACATATGTGTACTATCTGTTTCAGATACCGAGTCAAATCGAAAATTCAATTCATGGGTAATTTTCCAGCACCGTATCTCACATCCATTCACACATGAGTCGATTACGCGAAACCAAGTGAGATAAGATCTTGGAAAGGACGAGAAACCAAAACACTCAAGGCATATTTTGCAGTGTTCGTGTGTCTGGCTACCAAAGCCATTCTTATCGAGTTGGTCACCGATTTAACGAAACAAACTTTCATCGCGGCATTACGTCGATTCGTCGCACGAAGAGGAGTGTGTTCGCACATTTACAGCGACAACTGCACAAATTTCGTAGGATCCAACAAGGAGCTAAAAATATTATTCGCTGAAGCAGACTTTGGGTGAACGACCGTGGCCAGCATGACCGCCAACGAAGAAAAAGAGCGGCATTTCATCCCTCCTGCTTCTCCTCATTTTAGCGGACTATGGGAAGCCGGGGTGAAGTTGGTGAAATATTACCTGAAAAGAGTTGTGGGAGAAGAAGAATATACATACGAGGGGCTAAGCACATTCTTTTTACAACAAATTGAACCTTGCCTGAACTCCAGACCTCTATGCCATATGACTGGCATCTTGCATGACTTCACCGCACTAACCCCGGGACACTTCCTTCTCGGTCGAGCTTTTAACACAGTTCCGAAAGCAAACATCACCGACACCGAGTTGGACCTTTACAACGGTGGCAGCACCTGCAAAGAAATGCAATAATTATTTTGGAAATAGTGGACGTCGGAGTATCTCACCCGTTTGCAGCGGCGACCAAAATGGCTACGGGTGGAAAGCAAACCTCGAGTCGGAGACTTAGTTCTAACCAAGGACGATAATTTCCAGCCAAATGGAGCTTGGAGCGCATCATCTACATGCACCCAGGAGGAGACAATTTGGTACGAATAGTTACATTACGAACGGCAAATGTTCAGGTAAAACAGACAATAACAAAAATCTGCGTGCTCCAGTCCAACGCCACATATGATAACTAAGCATTATACAACAACATTCACGAATTTGGCATAGCCTCACAATTAATTTCATTTCATCTTTTAACTAGATACAATTACAATAAAAACAAAGTACATAAAGCATAGTTTTTACACAACAAATTATTAACAAACAAATTTCACATACCGAGGTGACTTACTCCGAACAGCATCCTACAAAAAGCAATTGAGATTCACACGTCGAACGGTTCAGTAATCGAGATATAGTCGTCGGACGGTATATTCATCGGACGGTCTAGTCTTTGGACGGCCTAGTCGTGTTCATCATTTTGTACTTGTAATATATAACCGTACTGTTTTTTTAAATAAGTTTTTTTTTTTATTATGACTATACAATAAATAAATTAATTTGCACTTTCATTTCTCACCACAAATCAAAAAGAAAAAAAAATATTTCACAAATTGACATTCTAAGTTTCTTTTCATCAGGTACTACACAGCGAACTTGAAGCACAGACTGCAGAGAAACACATGAACACAAGTATTTGTATACATATCCCAGCTCTTCAACGGATCTGCGTTCCGATTAGGCTCGGCGTCACAAAAAATTCCTATAGTAAAACACACGATAAGTCAACATCAAATAAACAAATACATCAATATAATAACAAACAATTATTTAAAAAAATACCTATGTGAAATTCATCCCCTAACTAATTATTATTTCTAAAACACAGCACCCGACACAGAACGAGAAAAGGAATAAGGTGCGCTGGTCACGTTTCTCTAGAACCTTAGCCAGAGAAATAAGTTCGAGTGTGATCAATCCTCCTACGAACAGAAACCTTACGAACGAAGAGGTTGATGGGTACCTCACACAAATGGACGAAGTCATTAAAAGAACAATGGACAAAACTATCCCGAAGGTAGCACAAACTGATGATGGCGACATTTATCGGAATGCTACGATCGATGCACTTCACGTGCAAAAAAGTAGACTCCTGTCAAGACTCAAACTCTTGTACAGGAGATTTACAGATCCACTGAGTGCAGAGATTCGCTGTCTGAAGTCACAGATCAAAGTACTCCAACAGTTAATCAAACATAATTACAGACTAGCTGTAAGCTTGCATTGGGGCAATAAGATTCGGGCTGTAAGATCTAACAACCCGAGCATGTTCCCGCAAGTAAATAAATTATTTCGGAGGAAAGATCATAACGACATTCAGAGCGTTCGACTGGACAGAACAAGAGACAACGCAAACTTACTGACCTCAGTTGGCATCGATCCTGATAGGGCAGTGCTTGACAATGACTACTTCGTAGTTGAGGATCCTCAGGAGAAGGTGAAAGCAATTGGTGCTGTTTTCCAGAGAGTGTATACGGTCAACGAGTCTCGTAGCCCGAATCACGACTTGGAAAGCAGAGCCTTGCTAAATCATGTCTGTCTTCGTAATGAAATAAGTCAATGGCGATCCGAGAACCCTGGTTTTATCAGGTTCAGTGACGAGTATCCGGCAAATAATGTCGTCGCCGATGATGGAAACAACTCCATCCGTATTTCGAAAGATAAGCTCCAAGGTATCCTCAACTCACTGAAGAAGAAAAAGTCAGTGGGAATAGATGGGATACCAAATATTGTTCTGCGCCATCTACCCTCTGAGGCGGTGGACGTATACACAACTCTGTTTAACAATGCGCTGAGTAATGCATATTACCCGGTGCATTGGAAAACAGCTGTGGTACAGCCAATTCCGAAACGGGGCAAGGATACCTCCATCCCAACGAATCTCCGTTCTATAAGTCTTCTTCCGTGCATAAGCAAGGTATTCGAGAAGATAGTCATTAGAGCTCTGAAAGAATGGGTTGAGGAAAAACAATTAATACCGGAAAATCAATTTGGTTTCAGGGCGGGGCACGACACCATTCATGCCGCGTCCAAATTGGTTTCCGACATTCAGTGGAATAGAAATATAACACAGTGCACAGGGGCCTGCTTGATCGACATGGAAAAAGCTTTCGACACCGTATGGTTAGAAGGACTCTTCCTAAAGTTGGTCAGGCTTGGCATTCATAAAACATTGCTATATATGATCTACGATATGGTAACAGGTAGGAAGTTCGTTGTGAAAAATGGCAACGAAATTTCCACCACTGTGTTCCACATAAAAAATGGGTTGCAACAAGGAGCGGTAGGTTCGCCGATCTTGTTCACTATATTCACCAGCGATCTTATAAGTTCTATGCCTAACATAATAGCGTTTGCCGATGATCTAATCGCGTACAGATCAGGTCCGAAGGTAGAAGAAATAAACGGTTTGTTACAGAGTGACTTTGATACGATTCAACGATTTTGCGACGACTGGAAGTTGAAAATCAACTACCAGAAGTGTGAAACTATCCTTTTCAGAACCCCGTTGTCCAGAGCCTCAAGGGACACGAAAATGAACTGGCGCAAGTTCGGCATAGTTGATCCACTGGGACGGCCGTTGACTGTGAAAAATGTAGTGAGATATCTAGGCATCTGGTTGGACCAGTATCTATATGGTGATATACATGTAGACACTGCTCTGACCAGGGCTAAGAATGCCTTCGCTATGGCAAGAGGACTGTTTTACAGCAGTCAACTTGACACCAGGGTGAAGGTAATCTGCTACATGGCCCTCATCCGGCCAATCATGGTATATGGTTGTCCTGTGTGGTTCAATGTGAGTCCTTCCCAGATGGAAAAGATGAGGGTGTTCGAGAGGCGGTGCCTTCGAGCCTGTCTTCACTTATATCGAACACCAGAATCTCAGTACAAGAAATTCTACCCCAACGAGGTTCTGTACAACGAGGCAAACCTTATAAGAATAGATAATTTTATTATTAAGTTGATTCGGAGTCACACTGCTCGTGCCATGGCTTCAACCAACAGTCTGATCTTTGGGGCTTACTACCCAAATGAAATGTACCATGAAAGAGTACGTCTTAACGGCTTCATTCCACCTGAAGCTTTCCTTTATTTGGATTCGAAAGGCCTGATACAAGATAGGGAAGGCTGCCCTATCATCTTCCACGTCGCACGCCGAACAGTAGAAAGGCAACTCCAATACGAGCCGGACGTCGCTCGCAGCCATGAGGATCTCCTACGGTTCAGTAGAGCGATTTCTACCCGAGACAGAGCAGTTTCTGATAAGGAACGGCATTTCTACTGGTGGTTACACCATAATCAGCTTTCGATGCCGCTAACTCTTTAAAGCAAAAGACAGGACAGCTGATTCACAAGGGCCAGCTCACATATGTAGGTTAAGGTAGTTTTAAGATATTACAGACAAAAAAAAAAAAAAAAAAAATGTGTATATATATATATATATATATATATATAAACATTAAAAAAAAAAAACAAAACAAACAAAACAAAAAAAAACAAAAAAAGGTGCACCAGGGGGTATCAGATATATATGTAAGGCATATAAATGACACATACCTCCGGGTGCACGCGTCCGTATAACGTTACGGGCACAGTTAAGAATATTGTAAATAGTTAAGTACATATAAGTTTAGACGTAAGTTAGAGTTAGAAAGTTTTATCATAGGTTTTAGTTTTAGGTTTTACGTTTTAGTCTTAGTATTAAGTAAACTTAATGTCCAAGTTTTTAAAGTTTTCTTGGGACAAATTAAAGCTCGAATGTAGACAATTAAAAGAAACACAAATTGAAAACTGAAATAGGCCGAAAGGCAGAAGTAAAAAAAATAATCCTTTGTTAGCTTAGAGTACTTATGAAAAGTCAGTAAGTTAGAATTAAGATCAAAGATTAGAAAAGTAAGCTAGTTTAAGTACTTTTGTCTAGCATTTAAGAAAACTATGATGAAATAATAAAAAAAAATGCATTATAAAAAAAAAAAAAAAAAAGAACGAGAAAAGGAAATCACCGCAATTCACTCTGCAGCCGGCACGATGTGCACACCCGATCAAGACGAAATAGAAGGAAACATCAAAGCGAAATGCAAAACAGCACCGCCATTGTTAATAAGTGCTGAATGAGTGAATACAAAGGAGTGCAAAATGGTTGTGGTTCTCGATTAAGAAGCGATTTGTCCAATAAGTCCGAACTTCACTCTCGGCCCAGAAGGATGAAAGTGCAAATATTTTCAGTTCATTGTCTTTGCTTAATAATTTACTAGTCTGCCTAATATTACCTTCAATAGTTTTTATATTTCTCTGGAAGACTTGGCAAAGGTCTCCGACACTTTTTTAATTACGTTCTTTATTTTTTTTTAATTGATTTTTCTAAAAAAAGGAATTTGATGGCCTTTATCGCGTATTATATTTTCTAAATTATTGCACTTTTTCTCCATTTTTATTACATTTTTTCTCTAGTAAGACTCTCTTTTTTAAGACTCTTCGACGCAGAGTCTTTAGGAACTTCTGTCCTCTCCTCAAGTCTGAAGTTAATCTTTTGACCATCCTCATTAACGAACAGTTAAGATTATTTGTAGAAAAATCCTACACCGCCACTCTCCAATAAATGAAGCCTAACCGCTCCCTTTTTAATAACATAAACAGACTCCCAGGTCGAAATAAATTAACTTCTTGATGGCAATAACTCTCCTACAAATTTCGACCTAGATTCGGCAAATCTCCTGGGCAGCCACTTCGCTCAAACATACAACCAAGACCTCAATCTGTTTTCAAAGTAGTTTCGACAGCTGGTACGCCAATATATAATAGAGAACATAACTATACCCCTAGTAACAGGTATATTACACAATTCAGTATACTGAACAAAGCCTCGCTCCCGAATGACTCTAAGTCATTCATCTCAATGGAAGAGTTACAGCACTTCATCACTTCCAGAAAAAATAAAAGATCCACCGGAACGGATAAGATCCCCAGTAGTTTTTACAAAAATATCACTCCTGTTAATCTTACTCCACTTTTAATTCTTTTAAGTCAACGCATTTACGCTTCTCACTTCCCTTCACGTTGGAAGACAGCTATCCTAATCTCCTTAAAAAAGCAGGACAATCGCACAATCCGTCCAATTATAGACCCATTTTACTGCTTAATACAGCAAGCAAACTATTTGAATGCAAAATTCTCTCAAACCTCAGAGCACTTACCTTTGATCACCACAGCATACCGGAATTCCAATTTGGTTTCCGACCACAACACTCCACGTGTCATGCTCTGTACAAATTTACACATGACGCAACTGCGAATCTTAACACAAAACGACACACGGTCTTCGTCTCTCTAGACATCTCGAAAGCCTTTGACTGCGCCTGGATCGAGGGAACAAATTGCACCACGTCTTTAATATAAATCTGCACACATGCCTGCTAATAAAATCATATATCCCTGACCGAAATTTTGACGTAAAAATAAACGAAACACTGTCCTCTATTTTCCCTATAACCGTTGGCGTCCCTTAAGGCTCAATCCTAGGGTCAATATTCCAAGCTCGGAAGCCAATATCATTAATTGCGCGGACGACGCCCTGGTCTATGCTCGCACTCCGTTCCGTAGTCCTCAGTACAAGGCTGCTCAACCGATACCTTTCATCGCTCATGGACAACTTAGATAGACGGAAGATCCCGCCCAACGAAAGGAAAACCCAAGAACTGGTCATCAAAGGTCCCACCAACCAGGGTTCCAGAAATACTTTGAGGAACCACAACAAAATATGTACTAAAATCAACAATGAAAAAATCGAGCCCGTCACAGCAATGAAATACATCGGAGTAACATTTGTGATAGACGTAAAAAAACCTAAACAAATTTATTTTAAAAATTAAAGAATAAAGGGTGTAATTCGTTGTTAAGTCTCAAACGCTGTCGTCTTCGTCGCTCCGTTGACCGTTAAGAACTCGGCGTCGTTCAAAAATTGACAGCACCCCTTGGGGTGCGTTTCGGCAGTTCCTCACTCTCTAGGGTGCGCTCGGGCTGTGCTGCGGCATGAGTGCATTCAGTTGACACATTCAACAGGGATTTTTCGTTTGTCAAACATATCACAAACCGCATTTCGATTGCCAAAATACAACTCAACCACTGCCGGAAGATCATGTGGAGAACCAATGCACTGTCCAAAAGGATCAAGCAAATCGTGTACAAGCAAATCATTAGACCATCACTAACATATGCATGCCCGATTTGGTTCCATTTACCTCCGGCTCAAGTGGGAAAACTTCGGATTCATCAACAATCTGCACAGACAGCCAAACTCCATGAG
This sequence comes from Eristalinus aeneus, assembly GCA_955652365.1. Taxonomy (NCBI): domain Eukaryota; kingdom Metazoa; phylum Arthropoda; class Insecta; order Diptera; family Syrphidae; genus Eristalinus; species Eristalinus aeneus. The sequence goes on along the minus strand of OY019131.1, from coordinate 86,376,200 downwards.
GTTCATCAAGTCTTCCACCGTATACAGACAAACGGGAACAGATCGGATTGACAGACGAATCTCCATTAATTTCATCAAGAACCTTCCCAACATCCCCAACAACATCATAGCTGAAGTAGCGGCAACAGCAGCTGAAACTTCGGACTACTTCCTGAGTTCTAACCATATCGCAGAACAATATCACCGACCACAACGTCAGGATGAGGAACAACACATTTAAATACAACAACTGAGCTTTTAGCTCATTTAAATTGTTAACTAATAGAATAAGTTAGATTACGGTAGTTAAAGTTAGATTAGGCTAATATAAAATTAATCAGCAGGCTTTAAGAATTTTTTTTCTGCCACTTAACTAAATAAATATCTGTTAAAAGATAAAAACAATAATCCTAGCAAACAAAAAAAAAATTAGAAAAATGTTAAATGTATGTTAAATTAAAGCTAGTCAATTAGATATTTTAAGTATTGTCAATAGCTGTAACATTTTAAAAATATGGTTCATTAAAGAAAAATACATATAAAAAAAGCAAATAATTCCTTTTGTTATGGAGTGTTACTCCGAAGAACACCACCTGTCTGAACTCCTACATAGTTTACCAAACATATAATAAGATCTTGTTGCATGCTCACAGAGAGGTCCGTAGTTTCGTTATGTGAAGCCAACCAAAGCATGCCGGCCACTGCAGTTGTAGTTAAACGATTTTTTGCGAGTGTAGCTACAAACTATGGTAAGACCAAGATGCTGACGCCATAACTCTCTCCTAATTAAACAAATATGCTACAATCTATTTTACTTATCACTAACAAACTGTTGACGAAAACACAAACATTAACTCTTATTATTATTTAGCTTAATTTAAAGAGTTTTTTTAATTTGATTTTGTATGGTAATAAATTAACAAAATTTAATTTAAATTCAATCAGTTAAGCTTTTGGATATCATATACCAAGAGCTCCAGATTTTAGAAATAAACATATAAACATATGAAAAAGAAAACCGAATATGAAGCACAAATTTCAAAAAACAAAACTACACATGTTCACATGACTTCGAATTTAATCGAGTGTTCTAGAGGAGTTTCACTTTGAAACAGGTGTACTTAGGTCGTACCCCATGAAAATATTGAGGGTGAAATTCTGGGGAAAAAAATCAATAAGGATTAATAAAAAAAAATAATAATAATAATAAAATAATAATAATAAATAAAATAAAAATAAAAATAAAAATAAGGGCAGTCGGAGAAAATCCATTTAATTCCGTTATTGCATTGTTGTCACAGTAGAGATAATAGAAATTAACATTTGGAGACATACAATACCTACACATGGCCATCTTTTATACCAAATGTATGCTCAATTGTACTGCAGCCCACTACGCACTTCAGTTTTGCAAGTTCAGTTCTTTTTTTTTAAATCTATTGACTGTTAAATACACAAAAGACACGATTTGCTTTAAGTTTATTTTGAATATTTCAAATAACAGTATTCACCTTCCTTCTACCAAAGAAGGAGGAGTCCATCAGCTGGTGTCTAACCGAGAGGTGTTCGTAAGGTGCACTCCTATTTGTGGTTGTTGGGTGACTGAAAGTGGAATATAAAGTTGATTCAAATGTTACATATTAGAATACATATTAATGTTTAGCCTCCCTCCTCAACTTCTCCGCCATATATGTATATGGGGCAATCATTAAACGCACTCTTTGGCACAGAATTGACAGTCTGGGTCCACAGCGTGAAACATGGTGACCTTCCCTTCCGCATCGCCAGCATAGCTTTTCCTTTTCGGTGCATTGACTCACCCTGTCGGAGAGGGACAGGCACCGGAAGTAGCCCATAACGGGTTGAAACTCTCCTACCCTGAAAGATTGACAACCAATGTAGGCTCGTCCCGCCTTGAGGAGTGCGTCTACGCTCCACTGACTTGCCTCAAGCACCACGTTTTTCGACCCGTCGGTCTGTTCCCAGAGGGAACCAATTATCTGCGCGCTGCAGTCGAAGTATTTCTTCTTAGTGATAGCTTTAAGGTTCTTTTCATATAGTTCGGTGAGGAAGTTCTGGGGGGAAATATTTTTGAACACACGATATATCACTACCCTCGGCCCAGGTTTACTCACTTTCCTAGCCTCTAAACTAGCAGCTTAAAATTTCGCTGTGAGGAGCAGCTTCTTTTTTCCTCTTCAGTGAGGGGGCTGACAAGAGGGCCACCTTCCCTACTTGGTTTTATTTCGTGAATACGAACACAAGTGCTCGGACCCACTTCACTTAATAACTTCTTATTGAATTCTTTCGGTCCCATAGCGACTATTCCCTTACTCAGTACCCCGAAGGTACAGTTTTCTGAGGTGGCAGAACTCTTCGTGGTGAACCGAGAGTAGTGTTTGCAGCTCATACTGCTGCATACGACACTGCTGCTGGGGGCTTCGAACTCGGTGCCTCTTTTGTTGCCGGTGCCTCTATAGTCGCCTGTGCTTCCCTGGAAGCCATGATGGGCGTTTGGACTGCTTGTGCGATCGCAAGCTTAGTTTGCTTTCCTAGAGCGGGGCGAGGCGTGCCATCACTCATCAGCCGATTCTTAAACCTCTCGGCTTCGGCGAGAGCCGTGGTATGGTACCTCTCGTAACTGCCGATGCACTTCATTACGAAGGACTTAGCTTCCTAGAGGATGAATTCTACGAGTTTCAACGAAATTCTTATTATACTCTCCACCTGCCTCGCAAGCTCGCTAACTCTCCTTTTTTGAGGGCCACTACTTCCGCATCGTTTCTATTATTTTGTATAGTTTTAGAAGCATCTTTCTAGATCTCTGATTCTTTCTGTTTTTTTGCTTTTTCTCCTTCTACTCCTTCTTTTTTCTAGAGGATCTGACGATAGAGTACTCATCGTCGGACTCGCACTCTACTCCTCTTAGAGTCTGTCGCCCCTAAGGAGGAGTCAGAAACTTCTCCCCTTCCTTGGGCATTAACACCCTTTTTGCCTCCTTCCCATATTAGGACTTACCACTTGTCCTTGGTCACTTCCTTATGCCTGGATTTTTTTGAAGGCTCTTGCTTCTGCACTAGCACTTTAATACACACACAGCACAATTCAAATTATATTATTATTGTTTCCGCAATTATAATATTATTTTAGGAAGAGTTCTTCAGATTTATCAACTTTTTTGATGGTTCCTTATAAATTCCTATTCGCGCACACTTTATAATGTCAGTCACTCAAAACATACAACACCACCAAAATAAACGCACAAATTCTTTAATTTTCGCTACGCGCACGTCCGATCTCTTCGGCTGTTCAATGTGATTTGTGAACCATGTGATTCATAAGATGCAGTCCCATCACCTGGAGATGTAGGCAGACAGCTGAAACGCCTTTGGGAGATGGAAGATCTCCCCTTCAGAACGACTTAAACTAAGGACTCGACTAATGTTGAAAATTTTACCCAATATTTTTTGTGTAGATCGATTTTCGATTTTTGAATTTTTTTAACTTTTTCGGGATCGGCAAAAAACAACGAATTCAATGAAACACGTGCGGTCAGTTCGATTGTGATTTACAGAGTGAGTCTTTATTTTCCATTGGTATGCTCATACATGTTAAACGTTTTTTGTTCAAATTAAATATGGCCGGTAAGGCGCGAAATTTAAATTTTATAGGCAATATATATATACGAAGCGAAGGACTTCGTTATAAAATGTGTCAGCAGATACGAGAGGTCGTATTATAAAGCCCTCGCTGAAGCTGAAAGGTACAAGGGACGTTTGGTTATCCTTATGAGCGGCGGCATACCTCGCCCTGATCTAGGAATGCAAAATAAGCCTGCGACCCCACAGACAGTACCAGTGGAAGTGCCCGGCATGGCGTCCATAGAGGCACAGGTGACTGGAGAGTCGCCGGCGACTGGTGTGGCACCGGCCTTAAAGCTTCCAGCACAAAGGTCTGTGTCGCAGCAGTGTGTGCTGCAAGCACGACCCACGCTCCTCCACGGAGAGTTCTGCCGCCTCCCAAGACTGTGCCACCAACCTTCGGAGTACTTATCAAGGGAAAAGTCGGTATGGGCGCAAAGGAGGTAATAAAGAAATTCTTAAATGAAGTAGGTCCGAGCACTGGTGTGCGTATATACAATGTAAAGCCAAGCAGGGAAGGTGGTGCTCTTATCAGCACCCCCACTGAAGAGGAAAGGAAGAAGCTCCTCCTCTCAGGGAAGTTTAAGGCTGCCGGTCTAGAGGCTAGGCAAGTGAAGAAACTCGAGCCGAGGGTGGTGATACATCACGTATCTAAAATATATCACGTATCCATGGTTTCCTCATGGAACAGACTGATGAACCTAAAAACGTGGTGCTTGAGGCAAGTCAGGGGAGCATAGACGCACTCCTCAAGGCAGGACGAGCTTACATTGGCTGTCAGTCCTTTAGAGTAGGTGAGTTCCAACCCGTTATGGGTTGCTTCCGGTGCCTGTCCTTCTCCCACAGGGTCAGCCAATGCACCGAAAGAGAAAAAATATGTCCATCATGCTACACGCTGTGGATTCCCCCCAGACTGTCAAGTCTGTGCCAAGGAGGGCTTCACTGACCGTTATCACGAGGTGATGACCAGCGATTGCCCCGTTTACATGGCGGAGAAGTTGAAGAGAGAGGCCAAATATTAAAATGTTCAACCTTCTCCAAAACAATTCAAAGGGATCGTATGCAGCGATGTGCAGCCTGGGCCAATCCATGCTTGCATCGTCATGCGATTTCGCTGTCATCCAGAAGCCGTATACTTAAGATGGTAAGGTTGTCGGTATCCCGGCGCTTATGCTTTCCTTCATGGATACCAGGGGAAACGCAGCGATTATCTTCAATGGCTCCAGTGGCTGGGAACGTCTTTTGGTGTGCTCTGATAGATACGGTGTCTGCATTAACGTGCCAGGCAGGACGGGGAAATTCTTCCTCGCCAGTGTCTACTGCCAGTACAGTCACGAAATCTACTCATATCTCGAGTTCATGAGTGGTTTGTTCCAACTGGCAGGGAGTGTACCCATATTGGTCGGTATTGATGCGAACGCATCGTCCACAGCGTGGCACAGTAAATGTGCCAGTAGGCTCCCATTCTCGCACCAACGGTTGCATAGAGGAGTCTTACTGAGCGATTGGTCGTTAGCCCAGAACGCAACGTTCCTGAACCAACCCAGATTCACCTAAACATTTAGTGGTCCCAGGGGTGATAGTGACATTGATGTTACCCTGGTGAATGATGCCGCCCGCCGCTCACTTCAATACGACTGGTCTGTCACCAGTTCTGATGTGAGCGACCACAGCCTAATTAGAATTGCCATGTCCTGGAAAATTGAGACGAATGAAGCCGTCGAGGAACCGATCCTCAAACGCTGGAAAACAGCACGAGCGGACAGGCGTACCTTTAGTTTTCTGCTAAAGGAAACGGTCACGTCAATGCCGCTGCAGGACTTCTCAAACCTTTCGATCAACGAACAGGTGACTCTGATTACTGGTTCTGTAGAAAGAATCTGTGATCAGATGCTTGAGAGAAGCCGCCTCATCTTGCCATACAGCGTCAGATGGTGGTCCCCAGAATTGGAGACCCAGAAGAGACTGTTTCGCCGCTTAAGAAAGCGAGTCCAGAGATGCCGTAGAGACGGTTCAGCAAATCTGAACCAGTGCTCCAGGGATCTCAGGACATGTCTTGCTGAGTACAAGCGACTCCTACTCAGGGTCAAAGAAGACCATTGGAGGGCATTTGCGCACACTAATAGGGATGACCCCTGGGGGCATATCTACCGCATCTGCAGACGAAGCAGGAAACATGTTGGGATCAGTAGCCTCACAAGGAATGGGGAACTGATCACAACATGGACTGAATGCATGGAGGTGCTCCTAGGGGAGTTTCTCCCTAGTGCAGGGGTAACTGAAACCCCGGATGCCTCCTCAGAAATGGGGACTCCACCATCCGAGCTGCACGCATCGGAAATGAGCTACGCTGTCTCTCAAATCAGAGGATAGAGATCTCCCGGTATGGACGGTTAAAGCCATTTGGTCTGCTGTTCCTGAATATGTAAGGACACTTCTCAGCGGCTGTATCCGACTCGGGCATTTTCCAGAAGCGTGGAAACGGGCCCGTGTAATCGTGCTCTTAAGGTCTCCTGACAGGATAAGAAACAATCCGCGATCTTACAGAGAGATAAGTCTGCTTTCCTCTCTGGGTAAGGTTCTTGAACGAATAATGGTGGAAAGATTGGCAACCAAAACGGGTGAGAACATCTCTACCCAGTTTGGTTTAAGGCACGGTACTAGCGTTGAGGATGCGTGGGTCCATACAAAAAAGTGTGTCATGAAGTCACAAGCCAAGTACGTACTCGGCATTTTTGTCGACCTCAAGTGAGCATCAGGAATTAACGTTCGAACAAAGGTATTTCGTGGATGCCCACAAGCATCCATCTGTGGACCCTTTATAAGGAATCATTGATGGATCCCCTTCTTGTAGAACTAGGTAGGATCTCCAAAATCTGTGCATTTGCCTATGACCTGCTCATTTTTATAGAATGTCAATCCCGTTCTGAATTTGAGCGACTGGGCGTTGATTCAATGGGCCTTGTTCACCGGTAGAACACTAGTGTTGGCGTGGAAGTAGCGTTGAACAAGACCTGCATGAAGATGCTCAAGGGAAGGATGTCCGCAAACCGTAACCCATCCGTACGTGTTCTCGGCACTTCACTGTAACACAATGGTGTGACTTAATTTAACGGTTTTCAGGCGGAAATGCATTGAAAAAACGTTGAAATATTTTTTGTAAAATTGCGTTCACTTATATTACATTTTTTTAAGTTTTTTGTGAACGGAAAAATTGAGTTGAAATAAAATGCGTGCGTTCCCTTCAGTTGCAATTAATAGACTGCCTTTATTTTTCCGTTTAACCTGTTTGTACTTATTACGTGTTTGAATTTAATTAAAATATTCAAATTAAAAAATGTAAAAATAAAAAATTAAAATAAAAATTTTATATCAAATAATTTCTTTTTCTTTTGTAACATAACATAATAACATATTCATAATGCCTCAGAAAAAGGTGAAAATCGCATGCTGTAGAGAGCTTTTGGAGATGTGTAGTGAGAACTCGGACGGTGTTATGCATCGAATTGCTACTGGGGACGAGACATGGGTTCACTACTATGACTTTGAAAGCAAACAAGACCCCCCGAACAAGTTCAAAGTCACTCCTCCTGCCGGGAAGCTCATGGCAACAGTTTTTTGGAACTCAAAGGGATTCGTGCTTATTGAGTACAAAAAAAGGCGAAACCATCAACGCCACATTATACCATTCCACTTTGCATAATTTGCAAGAGGAAATTAAGAAGAAAGGACGGCGAAAACTCTTAGCGGGTGTGTTAATTCTTCATGACAACGCTCCTGTGCACACGGAATGAGTTTCCAAGGCTGCTGCGTGAGATTGTTGTTCCGAAGAAATCCAACACCCACCCTTTAGTCCAGACCTTGCCCCTAGTAATTATTTCCTGTTTCCGGATTTGAGAAAATGTCATCGTGGGAAAAGATTTTCGGATGATGAAGAACTAAAGTCGGCAATAAATAGGCATTTTGCAGAGAAAGTGGAAATTTTTTTTTTACCCTAAAATGAATGCATATGTAACATATGCAACAAGGCCAGCAACTATGTCCTCTTCTTCTTTGACCGTGAAGTCTTAGTCATCGTCGCTTGCAATGTTGTGCACCACAATGCAGACTCTTACTAAGTGGAATATAGTTTTTACACCACATAACTTGCAATAATACAACTGTCGGAATCGTTGCTTAAGAATTCCGAATAAATGCTCTATGGCTACACGTCAACAACTTAGTCTAATATTGAAATTTCTTTGTGAGGTTGTTAAATGTCTATTGCCTTTATATGGAGTTATGAGTCGATTAGAACACGGCTATGCAGAATCACCCAGGAGGTAGTAACCCGAAAATATTGTGTTTTTAGTACTTCTTAAAAAAAATATTAGATTTGCACAACTATCTTCAGGGAGCATATTCAATTTTTCGAGAATATTTGAATTTAAAAAAACTGAACTATAAGGAAAAAATCTATGGAAGCCAACCGTAATATAAACTTCTTTTTCTCATTGCAAACAGCTTGGCCATAGATGATTCCATCGTCTTTCCTATCATTACGTTCATCCTTGCAAGGTGCCGGCCTACAACAAGGCAGCAGCTGGGTGTAAGAGCAACCAAATCTCGCCGTGGTTCAAGTCATCGCAGGAGAGGACGTCAAGATGCGAGTGGAGTACGTAGGGACTCGATGCTCGCGGTTCTACGTGAGCAAAACTGAAGGCAGCAAATCTCCAGCGAGGCCGGTGTCACAATAAAAACAAACTTAAAAACTAGATTCAAAAAATTGTAATGAGTTATTATGAATATGTCACACCAGAAAAAGAAATTATTTGATATAAAATGCTTATTTTAATTTTTTATTTTTATATTTTTTAATTTGAATATTTTAATTAAATTCAAACACGTAACAAGTACAAACAGGTTAAACGGAAAAGTAAAGGCAGTCTATTAATTGCAACTGAAGGGAACGCACGCATTTTATTTCAACTCAATTTTTCCGTTCACAAAAAACTTAAAAAAAATGTAATATAAGTGAACGCAATTTTACAAAAAATATTTCAACGTTTTTTCAATGCATTTCCGCCTGAAAACCGTTAAATTAAGTCACACCATTGTGTTACAGTGAAGTGCCGAGAACACGTACGGATGGGTTACGGTTTGCGGATATCCTTCCCTTGAGCATCTTCATGCAGGTCTTGTTCAACGCTACTTCCACGCCAACACTAGTGTTCTACCGGTGAACAAGGCCCATTGAATCAACGCCCAGTCGCTCAAATTCAGAACGGGATTGACATTCTATAAAAATGAGCAGGTCATAGGCAAATGCACAGATTTTGGAGATCCTACCTAGTTCTACAAGAAGGGGATCCATCAATGATTCCTTATAAAGGGTCCACAGATGGATGCTTGTGGGCATCCACGAAATACCTTTGTTCGAACGTTAATTCCTGATGCTCACTTGAAGTCGACAAAAATGCCGAGTACGTACTTGGCTTGTGACTTCATGACACACTTTTTTGTATGGACCCACGCATCCTCAACGCTAGTACCGTGCCTTAAACCAAACTGGGTAGAAATGGTTTCACCCGTTTTGGCAGCCAATCTTTCCACCATTATTCGTTCAAGAACCTTACCTAGAGAGGATAGCAGACTTATCCCTCTGTATGACCGCGGATTGTTCCTTACCCTGTCAGGAGACTTTAGGAGCACGATTACACGGGCCTGTTTCCACTCTTCTGGAAAATGCCCGAGTTGAATACAGCCGCTGAGAAGTGTCCCAGCATAGTCGGGAACAGCAGACCAAATTGCTTTAAACATTTCGCCTGTTACTCAGTCCATGCCGGAAGACCTCTTTCCTTTAATCCGAGATACAGCGTAACTGATCTCCGATGCGTGCAGCTTAGGAGGCGGAGTCCCCATTTCTGAGGAGGCATCCGGGATTTCAGTAAACCCAGAACTCCCCTAGGAGCATCTCCATTCAGTCCATGTTGTGAGCAGTTCCCCTTCCATCCTTGTGAGGCCACGGATTCCAACATGTTTTCTGCTTCGTCTGTAGCTGCGATAGAAATGCCCCAGGGGTCATTCATATTGGTGTGCGCAAATACCCTCTAATGATCTTCTTTGACTTTGGCCAGGAGTCGCTTGTATTGCGCAAGGCATGTCCTAAGTTCCCGGGAGCACTGGTTCAGATTTCCTGAACCGTCTCTTCGGTCTTACGCGGCGAACCAGTCTCTTCTTGGTCTCCAATTCTGGGGACCATCACCTGACGCTGTGTGGCAAGACGAGGCGGCTTCTCTCAAACATCACAAGTTCTCTCGACAGAACCAGTAAAAAGACTCACCTGTTCGTTGATCGAAAGGTTTGAGAAGTTCCGGAGCGGCACTGACGTTACCGTTTCCTTTAGCAAAATTAAAGGTACGCCTGTCCGGTCGTACCGTTTTCCAACGTTTGAGGATCGGCTCCTCAAACGCTCTATCAGTCTTAGAACTGGAGACAGTCAAGTCGAACTGGAGTGAGCGCCGAACGGCGTCATTAAACACGGTATCGTCAATGTCATTCTCATGCATGGGACCACTAAAAGCCCAATTCGCTCAGTAGAGCTCCTCTATGCAGCCGTTGGTGCGAGGATGGAAGCCTACTGGCACATTTACTGTGCCACGCTGTGGACGATGCGTTCGCATCAATACCAACCACTATGGGTACACTGCCTGCCAGTTGGAACAAATCACTTTTGAACTCAAGATACGAGTCGCTAGAGCCCTCGAAGATAATCGCTCCATTTCCCCTGGTATCCATGAAGGAACGCATATGCGCCGGGATACCGACAACCTTACCATCTTTAGCATATGGCTTCTGGACGACGGCGAAATCGCATGACGGTGCTAGCATGGATTGGCTCAGGCTGCACATCGCTGCATACGATCTCTTTGAGTTGTTTTGGGGAAGGTTGAACATATTAATGTTCGGCCTCTCCCCTCAACTTCTCCGCCATGTACACAGGGCAATCACTGGACATCACCCCATGGTGACGGTCAGTTAAGCCCTCCTTGGCGCAGAATTGACAGTCTGGGGGGAATCCACATCATGTCGCATGATGGCCTTCCCTTTCGCATCGCCAACATAGTTTTTCCTTTTCGGAACATTGGCTGACCCTGTGGGAGAGGGACAGGCACCGGAAGCAACCCATAACGGGTTGGAACTCACCTACTCTAAAGGAATGACAGCCAACCACTGACAACAGGCTCCTTCCATAATCTCTAATTCCTTCTGTATCTTTTTATCCTTTTTTATCTTCTTCTCGTTTTTTTCTGCGAGGATTGGACGACTGAATAATCACCGTCAGATTTACACCCTACATCCTTCCTCTTAGAGGCTGGAGGAGTCCGAAATTTCTCCCTCTCCTTGGGCATTTACACCCTTCTTCCTTTTCCCCATATTAGGACTTACCTTTTGTTTCCGGTAGCTTTTTGAAGGCCCTTGCGGCACTGACACACAGACACAGCACAAGTTCACCAATAAAATCCTTATATTATTATTGCGGATACATTAGGCACAATTAATTAATGATCCTTTTTATGGTTCTTTTATAACTTCCGCTATAAAACACGCACGCACGCCCACAATAGTGACTTAAAGTAATAAAACTTTATAATTAAATGAAACACAACACCACCAAAATATCGCACAATTCTTAGTTTCTGTGACGCGCACGTCCGATCCCTTCGGCTGTTCAACACAGTATCGCTTGCGGACACAGCAAATTAAATTCCGGATTGGAACAGTGGGCGTATTGTGGTTAAATTTGATAAGGAACAGCACTACGCAAGAAAGTAGTGAGACCGCGATGTGGGAAAAACAAAGGCGCTAAGCTATATCCAGGCAGGTTAAAGTCCGACAAGCGAATATTCTCACCTACCTGTGTTTCACTTAGTGCCAAGAAAGCTGTTTTATAGCGGGAGAAGTGAACGTAAGCCCACGAACGTTGCTTACATCAACCCGGAATTACCCTCTCATAACAGTCACAGACATTCAGAAACCAACTCCGACTATGCAATTTGTAAAAGCAGAATTTAGAAGTGTAAGTCCTTGCTTTAGCTTCACAACAAAAATCAATGTAGGTGTTATGCCCTTACATTGAATTGAATTGCTCCACTAACAAAAAGTCATACTTCATAATCCGCTACCACAGATGCTGAGCAAACTCAGTCATCGCCTCAGCCCGTCTGGAAAACAAACGGGAGTTTCGACCGAAAAAACCAGCATTGGCTTGTGTAAGATGGTGAGGGGTGGGGGGACCACGTCTGCACTACCAAATCACTTAACAAACACCTTTTAGACATTGTTTTTTTTTATTTAATTCTTATTTATTTTATTTAAATATTTACTTTTTTATTACACTCGCGACGAGGTGCAAAGAGAGTTTTAATTCCTGCGCGACGGAGGTTTCCTTTTTCATGAAGTGCTATTTTTATGCCCTGATAGTTATTCGTTGTTTTGTTGTGTACAAGTTACGTATGAACGAGTGGAGTCCTTTAAATTTATGAGGTTTGATTTCAGGGAATATTTGTTTAAACTAATTTTGGATTTATGTACATACAAACTTGAGTAAACTGAGCATTATATTCAACCATTTTGTAATAACTAATCACTATTTTACTTCGCAGGAGACGACGGCATAGTGCAAATGGCGGTCTTAAGGAGTCGAGGCGGCGTAATTTTACGCCCAATCTAAAGGTCGCTGTTCTACCTGTACAAAATTGAAGACATGTGTGTATTTGGATTTACGTGATCACCTGCCGTTAAGGCTTAATACCACGGGGTCCATACACCCATAGTCAGGAGAACACTGACTAACGCCTTGGGGATCCCAAGTACCAATCTGAGTTCTTGTCTTAAGGGACAGTCTCTCCTCCTTGGTAAGGAGCGAGGCCTCTCTAACACCTCTGCTGTTCTTTGGGTCACAGCACCCGGTTGGATGCAACTCCACATCGAATCAGAAGTACTTTCCCATAACCATTTGACCCTATCTGACCCAGGTAACTGGGGCAGATCAGATCATATAGCACGGTTAACTACTTCCAACTCTCCCCGCAATTTGGGTACAAACCACAGCCACCACGATACTCCCACAAGGGGGCCAACCGCACGATCAGGCTGAAACTATGTTTCAGGGGCTCCTGACCTCCCGTGGTACCAGAATATAGCTTCCGGTCAAGCTTCGCAACTATGTTGCTCTCGGTAGGATTCCTTAACATCCAGGACCGATGACCTTGTCTTCCTATTCTAATATAACTATTAGCCGCCATGAGGGCAGCCATTCTAGCTCATCGTCTGCTGAAAACTTCCTAGCAAAACCCCTGATGGTGTCTGTACTCTGTCTAGTCTGGAGAACCAGGCTGACATCATAATTCCCATCAGTGCAAGATATGTTCATAGCTCCAAGGTCCCGAATGTCATCATAGAGAGGACATTGGAACAACACGTGCAACCAATCCTCAGAGCTATATCCGCACAAGCATGTCTCTGAGTCGCTTATGGACCGCTTGAACAAGGAAGAGTTCAAGGAACCATGTCCAGTAAGCAAGTAGCTCAGATGCATGCTTAAATTAATACCCCCAATGGACTTAACGAGTGACACATCGCGAATGAAGCTGTATGTCACCCTGCCATTTTCACAGGTGTCCCATCTATCCTGCCATTTTTGCCTGAGCAGCTGATCTAGGAGGTCTAGATCTCTCTCTCTCTAAGCCGCTAGAGTAGATCCTTCCAGCCTATGGTACTGGAATGCCTCTCTTTAAGGCGAAAAGGATACTTCTTCTGATAATCTCCAGGTCAAGTGGCAGTACACCCATGAGCACCTGGAGAGCCTCCGTAGAGACAGTATGGCAAACTGGAAGACACGCCAGAAGTCCAACCCTCTGACATGACTGAATTCGCCTCATACCCCAAGCAGTGTTCACAACGTCACACCATATATAGGCACCATACGTTGCACAGCCAACGAAAAGGCCAGAGTATATAGTGCGCGCCGCTGTTCCGCTCAGTCGCCAGTCACCCTTGAGCACCCGCCAAAGTTGCCCTAAAACCTTCACTAGCCGATCCCTCAGCTTATGCACATGAGAGAAAAAGTTCATTCCCTTTCCAACTCTAATGCCGAGGTATTTAACCTCGCTTACCGTTCGCAGTGAAGTGCCGAGAACACGTACGGACGGGTTACGGTTTTCGGACAGCTTTCCCTTGAGCATCATCATAGACCTGCTACTTCCACACCAACATTAGTGCTCCACCGGTGAACAAGACCCATTGCATCTACGGCCAGCCGCTCTAATTCAGAGCGGGATTGACCATCGATTAAAATGAGCAGGTCATCGGCAAATGCACAATGTTTGAATATCCCACCTATTTCGGAGAGAAGGGAATCCATCATTAGGTTCCATATAAATGGTCCACAGATGGATCCTTGTGGGCATCCACGAAATACATCCGTTCGAACGCTAAGTCCTGATGGTCCTGCGATGCTTCCACTCCTGCGAGAGAAATAACTCTCCCAGAGAGCAATTTCGTCGTAGCCAACATTTTTTAGGCGGTCGATGATGCTCCTCCAACTAAGGTAGTCAAATGCGCCCTTGAAGTCAACAAAGATACCAAGTACGTACTTGGCTTCTGACTCCATGACGCACCTCTTTGTTTGGACCCACGCAACTTCGACGCTAGTACCCTGCCTAAAACCAAACTGGGTAGAAATATTCTCACCCGTTTTGGCTGCCAATCTTTCTACCATTATCCGCTCAAGAACCTTACCTAGAGAGGATAGCAGACTTATCCCTCTGTATGACCGCGGATTTTTCCTTACCCTCTCAGGAGACTTTAGGAGCACGATTACATGGGCCTGTTTCCACGCTTTTGGAAAATGCCCGAGTCGGACACAGCCCAACATAGTCGGGAACAGCAGACCAAATGGCTTTAACCATTTCTCCAGTTACACCGTCCATGCCGGGAGACCTCTTTCCTCTGATTCGAGAGACTGCGTAACTGATCTCCGATGCGTGCAACTCAGATGGTGGGGTCCCCATTTCCGAGGAGGCATCTGGGGTTTCAGTAACCCCTGCACTAGGGAAGAACTCCCCTAGGAGCACCTCCATGCATTCAGTCCATGTTGTGATCAGTTCCCCATTCCTTGTGAGGCTACTGATCCCAACATGTTTCCTGCTTCGTCTGCAGATGCGATAGAAATGCCCCAGGGGTCATCCCTATTAGTGTGCGCAAATGCCCTCCAATGGTCTTCTTTGACCCTGAGTAGGAGTCGCTTGTACTCAGCAAGACATGTCCTGAGATCCCTGGAGCACTGGTTCAGATTTGCTGAACCGTGTTTACGGCATCTCTGGACTCGCTTTCTTCAGCAACGAACCAGTTTCTTCTTGGTCTCCAATTCTGGGGAACACCACCTGACGTTGTGTGGTA
Source organism: Eristalinus aeneus (assembly GCA_955652365.1). NCBI lineage: Eukaryota > Metazoa > Arthropoda > Insecta > Diptera > Syrphidae > Eristalinus > Eristalinus aeneus. The sequence continues at coordinate 86,361,138 of OY019131.1, read as the reverse complement.
AAACGAGGCGGCTTCTCTCAAACATCTGATCACAAATTCTTTCGACAGAATCAGTAATCAGACGAACCTGTTCGTTGATCGAAAGGTTTGAGAAGTCCCACAGCGGCAATGGCATGACCGTTTCATTTAGCAGGAAACTAAAGGTACGCCAGTCCGCTCGTGCTGTTTTCCAGCGCTTGAGGATCGGCTCCTCGACGGCTCTATTCGTCTCACTTTTCCAGGACATGGCAATTCTAATTAGGCGGTGGTCGCTCACATCAGAACTGGTGACAGACCAGTCGTATTGAAGTGAGCGGCGGCCTGCATCATTCACCAGGGTAACATCAATGTCACTATCACCCATGGGACCACTAAATGTGTAGGTGAGGCTGGGTTGGTTCAGGAACGTTGCGTTCTGGGCTAACGACCAATCGCTCAGTAAGACTCCTCTATGCAACCGTTGGTGCGAGAATGGGAGCCTACTGGCACATTTACTGTGCCACGCTGTGGACGATGCGTTCGCATCAATACCGACCAATATGGGTACACTCCCTGTCAGTTGGAACAAACCACTCATGAGCTCGAGATATGAGTCGATTTCGTGACTGTACTGGCAGTAGACACTGGCGAGGAAGAATTTCCCCGTCCTGCCTTGCACGTTAATGCAGACACCGTTTCTATCAGAGCACACCAAAAGACATTCTCAGTCACAGGAGCCACTGAAGATTATCCCCTGATATCGGTGAAGGAACGCATGTGCGCCGGGATACCGATAACCTTACCATCTTGAGTATACGGCTCCTGGATGATAGCGAAATCGCATGACGATGCCAGCGTGGATTGGCCCAGGCTGCACATCGCTGCATACGATCTCTGTGAGTTGTTTTGGAGGAGGTTGAACAGATTAATGTTTGGCCTCTCTCCTCAACTTCTCCGCCATGTAGACGGGGCAATCACTGGTCATCACCTCGTGATGACGGTCAGTGAAGCCCTCATTGGCACAGACTTGACAGTCTGGGGGGAATCCACAGCGTGTTGCATGATGGCCTTCCCTTCCGTATCGCCAACACAGTTTTTCTCTTTCTGGCTGACCCTGTGGGAGAGAGACAGGCACCGGAAGCAACCCATAACGGGTTGGAACTCTCCTACTCTAAAGGACTGGCAGCCAATATAAGCTCGTCCTGCCTTGAGGAGTGCGTTTATGCTCCCCTGACTTGCCTCAAGCACCACGTTTTTACGTCCGTCAATCTGTTCCCAGAGGGAACCAATTATCTGCGCGTTGCAGTCAAAATTTTCCCTCTGGGTGACACCTTTAAGGTTTTTTTCATAAAGCTCTGTGAGAAAGTTCTGGGGAGAGATGGTTTTAGATACGCGATGTATCACCACCCTCGGCCCGGGTTTCTTCACTTGCCTAGCCTCTAGACCGGCAGCCTCAAACTTCCCTGAGAGGAGGAGCTTCTTCCTTTCCTCTTCAGTGGGGGTGCTGATAAGAGCACCACCTTCCCTGCTTGGCTTTACATCGTATATACGCACACCAGTGCTCGGACCTACTTCATTTAAGAATTTCTTTATTACCTCCTGTTCGGTTATGAACGGCAGGAGTGGACAAAGGAAAATATTGCGACAAAGAAAAACGACTGTATTTCCTCAACGTTATAACAACAGAACCTTTTTATTAGATTACATATTTTATTGTTTGACATTTGTTTGTTTGGGGCATTGTTACTTGATGTGGTCGTTTTTAAATTTGTTGAACTTCTTCAGCAACATGTTGCGATCAGAACATTCTCCCCGCCGGTGAACGAAGTTCTCAATCATCTTCTTCAAATGCTGCTTATCATTTCAGCGGCTGCAGGTTGAACTTTCTCTCTAACGACTGTGATGCATATTTCGCCCATCTCATGCAATGGTAAAGAATCATTAGTAAAACGAAACAAACATGCATAAACTGAAACACCAAAACAAAAGAAAACGACACATGAGTGATGACGTCTCATTGTTTACATTTGATTCGCACTGATGAACTGGAACGTGACGTAAGGAGTGAGACACACCTCGCTGAATGACTGGAATTCCGTATGAGGTGTGCGGGGTTGTCCATGCTGAAGCGTTGATAGACTGGAAATCCGTATGAGGTGCGGGGTTGTCTTTGTTCCTTCTTTCTGTTCGTTCCAGTTTCATTGAGTGCAGTGTGTAAAGTGTTGTAAATTTGCAAAGTAGTGCTTGGTGTGATCGCGTATTTTATCGTGTGCTTCAAATTGGAATTGATCAGGTGAGTAATAATTAAAGTGTTGTGTGTTATATTATAATTTTCTTCATTTTAGATTTATTCGTTATTTATTCGATTTGTGTAAATTAGTGTAAAGCCAATGATTTCAATTCATTTGGCTTGGTCGAAATGAATGTGTGTGTGTACGCAATTTTGTTTGGGTGAATGATTGTAAAGAGTGTGTGTGCGTGTGTGTATTTGCTTTTATGAATGGACTGACTTGAGTGCATTGTGTGATAGAGTGAGTGAGTGAGTGCTTAGGAATTGTGGACTGTATGATTTGATATGCTAGGGAAAAGTGTGTGCGAATAAGTATAAGTGTGCGGTATGCAGCGAATGCGGGTTGATGACAACCATATTGTCATCCCATTGTGTGAAGTGTTAAATGTTTCGAGTGCGAGTGTTAAATGTTTCGAGTGCGAGTTTGCTTACATCTGTTGATCTTCTGGTGGGCTTTCGGCAACATTTGTTGGCAGTGGGCATAATTTTGTAATAGGTCTTTTAAATTCTCCTTGCTGGGTTTTGAATGTTACCACTCTTGTTAGCTGGTCTGCTCCGGGATGTGTGGCAACTATACGTCCTAGTTTCCATCGTGCTGGGGGCAAACGTTCATCTTTAATCAGCACAAGGTCACCGATTTTTGGTTGGGGATGTTGCTTCAACCATTTGGGGCGCTGTTGTAGACGCGACAAATACTCCGATTGCCATTGCCTCCAGAAGGTCTGTAGATGGGCTTGTAGTAGCTTCCACCGGTCATGTAGTGTCTGTGATGATGCGATTTCTGGTTCCGGAATGGTGAACATGAACTCTCCTATGAGAAAGTGCGCTGGTGTAGGTAATGTACCTCTGGAGGTCAAATCCGCAGGGTTGAGTTTCGTGGAGATGTGTTTCCATATATGGACCTCCGTTAAGCGCTGTATTTCGCCAACTCGGCTCCTGACAAATGTTTTACATCGCGAAGCTGGTACATGGATCCATGCCAGGGTGATCGCAGAATCTGTCCACGCGTGCAGTTGGTCCCCACTAAGCTCAAGGGTGCGAGCCACGTAATTTAATAATTTGGCTAACATTACTGCGCCGCAAAGCTCCAGACGTGGCAAACTAACTGGCTGAACTGGCGTCACTTTCGATTTGGACATCACGAGGTGCATATGCACTGTCCCATCTTCATCCTCAGTCCGAAGAAAGACTGCTGCTCCATATGCCTTTTCGGAAGCGTCGCTAAAGCCATGCAGTTCCTTGCTATTCCGTCGACTTAATGTGTGAACCCACCTTGGAATGCGGATGGTGCTGATGGCAGGTAAGTCTTGGTATAATTGTATCCACTCTTCTAACAGTTCTCCTTTCAGTGTTTCATCTCAGGCTGCCTTGCGTTTCCATAACGCCTGCAAGATTAATTTGGCCTTGAGGATGCATGGGGATATCCACCCCATTGGGTCAAAAAGCCGGGCAGCTGTTGATAGGATAAACCGTTTTGTTGGCTGCGGGTCGGCGGGTGGAGTAAACTGAAAGCAAAAGTTGTCCTCTGTCGGAAGCCAGTGGATGCCTAAAGTTTTGACTTGGCTTGTTGCTTCGGATGGGACTACCAGTGATGCCTCTCGGTCCTTTGTTGAAATTCCTTCCAGAAGCTCTTCAGCGTTGGCTGTCCACTTCCGTAAGTAGAAACCTGCGCCTTCCAAAACCGCTTGCACATCTTTCCTTTTGTCTTCAGCTTCAGCGATGGTATCTGCTCCGGACAACAAATCGTCTGCGTACATCTCTGCACGAATCATTTTCGATGCCATTGGGTGTTCTATTTCTTCAGCCTTTGCTACTTCCATTAGCGTTCTAATGGCTAAATACGGTGCGGACGCTGTACCAAAAGTCACCGTTTTCAGCCGGTAAACCTTCAAATTGTCGGTTGGATTCTTTCTCCAATAAATGAGTTGGTAGTTGGAGTCCAACTCAGGTACCCAAATTTGTCGGTAAATTTTCTCGATATCAGCTGAAAACACGAACTGGTACAGTCTCCACCGCAATATGGTGTCCATCACATTGTGCTGTAACGAAGGGCCTGTCCTCAGATGGTCATTTAACGATGTTCCATCGGACGTCTTGTAGGACGCATCGAAAACCACCCTCAGTTTTGTTGTGGAGCTACTTTCCTTCACTACTGCGTGATGAGGCAAGTAGTAATGTCCTCTACCGGCAATATCTTCATTTACTTCGCACATATGTCCAAGTTGACGATATTCTTCCATGCAGGCGACGTACTGGTTGTGTAGTTGGGAATCCGCTGCTAGGCGCCTTTCCAAGGCCTTAAAACGTTGAAGAGCTCCTTCACGGGATTTCCCAAGCACTGGGTGGGTGTTCTCCTTGAATGGAAGTGCTACTTGGAAATGTCCGTCTTCACGCCGCTTCACGTTCTTCATGAAATGCTCTTCACAAGCTGCATCTTCCGTGCATACCGTTTGATGAAAAGGTGCCTCTTCGATTTCCCAAAACCTTCTTAGCAGGGTGTCGACATCCGTATGTTGGAGGAAAGTCCTGACTTGTTGAGTTGACCTTCCGAACAATATCCAACCCAATTTGGTGTTCTGTGCTACAGGAACGTCTCTGTTGTTGTGTCGCACCAACTCTGGTAATATGATGTCCGCTAGCACATCACTGCCTAACAGCAGGTCGATTTTGGCTGGCTTATGAAAGGCTGGATCCGCTAACTTTAGACCAGAAAGGTGACTCCAGTCGTTGACGTAGAGAGTTCGAGCTGGGAGATGGCCAGATAGTGACTTGTATACCAAGGCCTGGATGGTGGTTTCGAAGGTTGTGTTGAGGGAGCCGATGCTGATCTCGACCACCCTTTTGCAAGTACTACTGTTAACCATCCCCAATCCCGAAATTTCGACATTAGTGGATCTTCCCTTTAAGCCGAGGAGTTGAACCGTGGATTCGGTTATAAAGGAAGCCTCGGAACCAGAGTCCACTAAAGCACGAAGTGGGAGTAGATCTCCTGTCGAGGTTCTTACCTTGACGACTGCTGTGGCTAGCAGAACTTGGGTGTTGATGTTGTGTGTTGAGTGATGGCTCCTCACGCCAGAGCTGGTTGATGGTTGCTCATCATTGTGTGGATTGAAAGTTGGAGCTTGGGTATTGAATGAGGATATGTGTGTATGGGGTTGATGAGGTTGTTGGGTATGTGTTTTAGTGGGGTGTATATTAGATGGTTTACTATTGTTTGAATGATTAAAAGATGGGTTATTGCTTTGTGAAGTGACGTTTATTTGTGAATGGTTATGTGGGCTATTGTGTAAGAGTGAATGATGGGGTTGCTGACAATAATAACATTTACTTGTGCTTATACAATTTTGAACATTATGGCTATAAGCAAGGCAATTACTGCAAATGCCGAGTTTGTTTATGATTTCGTATTTGTCAGGAATGCCCATTCTAAAAAATTTGTTACATTTTCTTATGGCATGCTGACCCTTATTGCATATTTTACATGTAAATTTATTATTATTATTGGGTTGTACAAGAAACGATGAAGTTTTTGTAACCTTCTTTGAATGATCCACCGTAGTTTTGTTTTGATAAATTACTGCCTCCAAAGTACGAAACCGCATCTCCAAAAATTGGGTGAATTCTGCGAATGTTGGTAGCTCCTTCGAGTTTTCCTTCGCTCCAAGTTTTTCTTCCCATAATTGCTGCGTTTTTGCTGGAAGTTTCTGCACTAGGACGTACACCAGCACTGCATCCCAGTGCTGCACCGGAACCTTCAGACTGCTGAGGCTGTGAACAATTTCACTGGAGGTATCCATCAGCTCCTTGATCGCTTCTGCTCGCTCTTGCGTGATCGTTGGTTGAGTAAAAAGGCACTTTAACTGTGTGTTAACAAGAAACCGCTGATGATCGTATCGATCTTTTAAAATTGTCCATGCTTTCGCGTAATTCCCGTTTATTATGGGTAAGTGAGCTAAAATCCTTTCAGCTTCACCCGAAACACTAGTTTTCAAGTAATGCAGCCTTTGAATTTCAGTTAAAGCCGCATTATGGTGCACCAAGGAAACAAACAAATCATGAAACGACCGCCAGGACTCATACGAACCGGAGAAAAGGGGAACAGGTATGTGCTTTAAGCGAATCTCTGTACTTTGAGTTGCGGTGGCAGATTTGATTTCGGGTTCAGTGTTCTCTGTGGTTAATGCCTTCGCCATGTCCATGGCGTCGAGTAAATCGGCTCGATAGTCGAAATACAATTCTCGGATTTCCTCGTAAACATCTTCCACTTCTGAACACTTCTCATCTGCAACCGCACTTGTACACTCTTCGAAAGCCTTTTCCGCTGACTCTATCGTTTTCTCTAACATTAACAGACGTCCCGATAGATAGTTTGCCGTACGCGTGCTAGCTCCTCTTTTAGAGAAGTTGGAAATATCCTTCTCGAGTCGGGTAAGAACTTTACTTAATTTCTTCGACGTCATGATCACTCTCTATCTCTACTCTACTCTCTAGCTACAACACAAATCAACTCACGTACTCTTGTGAATATGGTGGTGCACACACGCTGTCTTCTAATGATCCGGGTTGCAGTTCTCGTTAGGAAGCAGGAAGCTGTCTTCTGATGATCCGGGTTGCAGTTCTTGTTAGGAAGCAGGAACTGAAGAGTTGATCCAGAAAATCCTGTGGCTGCTGCTTTTCGGGTTGATGTGCGAACGGGTTCCGGGTATTGTATCGTTTTAGTTTTCACTTTTTATGAATATATGTATGCATATATTTTCCTTTGTTATAGGGTGAGATCTATTCGGCTCGAATGGACCAAAATGTTCGGTTATGAACGGCAGGAGTGGACAAAGGAAAATATTGCGACAAAGAAAAACGACTGTATTTCCTCAACGTTATAACAACAGAACCTTTTTATTAGATTACATATTTTATTGTTTGACATTTGTTTGTTTGGGGCATTGTTACTTGATGTGTTCGTTTTTAAATTTGTTGAACTTCTTCAGCAACATGTTGCGATCAGAACACCTCCTTTGCGCCCATACCGGCTTTTCCCTTGATAAGTACTCCGAAGGTGGATGATACAGTCTTGGGGGGTGGCAGAACTCTCCGTGGAGGAGCTGGGGTCGTGCTTGCAGCACACACTGCTGCGTATAACACAGGCCTTTGAGCTCGGAGGTTTGAAGCCGGTGCCACACCAGTCGCCGGTGACTCTTCAGTCACCTGTGCCGCTATGGACGCCATGCGGGGCACTTCCACTGAAACTGCCTGAGGGGTCGCAGACTTATTTGGCCTACCCAAAGCAGGGCGAGGCATGCCGCCGCTCATAAGGATATCCAAACGTCCCTTGTACCTTTCAGCTTCAGCGAGGGCCGTATAATACGACCTCTCGTATCTGCTGACACATTTCATAACGAAGGCCTTCGCTTCGTAGTTCATCCCTGCGTTATCTTGGAGGATGAACTCCACCAGTTCTAGAGAAATATTTTTAATGCTCTCCACCTGCCTCGCATGCTCGCTGAGGTTTGGTGGGGCACTTATCCCTACTTCTTCTTTTTAAAGGTCTTTAAAACCGCAACGTTCTTGCTGCTCTCTATTACCCTCGAGGCTTCTTCCCTAAGCTCTATTTCCTTCTGTGTTTTTCTCTCCTTTTTTGTCTTTTTCTCTTTTTTTTCTCGACGATTTTACGACTGAATAGTCATCGTCGGTTTCAATCTCTAAAGCCTTCCTCTTGGAGGCTGTCGCCCCTACGGAGGAGTCAGAAACTTCTCCCTCCCCTTGGGTATTTACACCCTTCTTTCTTTTACCCATACTAGGACTCACCCCTTGTCCCCGGTCACTTCTTTTGCCTGGATGTTAAAGGCTCTTGCGGCACTGACACAGACACAGCACAAGTTCACCAATAAAAACTTTAAATTATTATTGTATCCGCAATAATAATATTTCGCACTGCTAACTAATGACCCTTTTTATGATTTGAACAACTTCCGCTATAAATCACACACACACGCGCACAATAGCAACTTATAGTTATAAAACTTTATAATGTCTGTCACTAATAAATCACAACTGAAACAATACCAAAATATCGCTCAATTCCTTGTTTCTGCGACGCGCACGTCCGATCTCTTCGGCTGTTCAACACAGAAACGAAAACTTGAAGACAGTAGTCCTTCAACACGATCTTCCAAAATTTAGTTCAATTCCTAGCTCACACTGATGACACTGACGTAATTGAACGAACACAGCGAGCCGTCAATTAGGCATTTGCTGGTATTGAAGCGGAAGCGGCTAAAATGGGTCTGTTGGTTAATGAGGGCAAAATTAAGTACATGCCGTCATCAAGAAACACACAACATCGACGTATCGGACAGACCGTAGCACTAGACAGCAGAAACTTCGAGGTAGTCAAGAACTTCATCTGTTGGGATAATAACATCAGTGCCAAAATCAGATGCAGAATCACTCTTGCTAATTGCTGTTTCTCATGTCTTAAGAGGCAGTTGAGTAATAAAGCACTTTCTTGAGGGCCTAATCTCGCTTTTTATAGCAGCTTGATCATTCCTACTTTATGGCACGAAATCCTGGACGTTACCAAAGGCGGATGAGGAAGCCTTTTCGAGAGAAAAGTTTTTGCGTGCAATTTTTTGGTTCTGTTTGCATTGATGACGTCTGGAGGAGTAGAATTAACGACGAACTCTATGTGCTGTACAGCGACATGCTCGTGGTCAAGCGTCTTCGGAAACAACGCTTAAGATGTAGATCGTGTGGACACGACTGCTCCGGTCCGAAAAGTCTTCGAATCAGAGCCATTGGGACAACCTAACAGAGGAAAGTCTAGGCTAAAATGGCGCATACAAGTGCAGAAGGAATTCAACCAAATTGGAGTGCGCAATTGGAGGCAGCTGGCGAAAGATCGTGCTGGCTGGTTAGGTATGTTGGTCCACCCCAACATACTGTAGCAGGACTGTAGCACCATAGGAAGACGAAGAAGAAGTACCACAATAAAAAAAAACCCTCAAAACAGTACACATTAAAATTGGTGAAACTTAAAAACTAAATTTGAAAGAAGAAATTATTTGGGCTAACATTTTAATTTCATATTTTGTAATTTAAATAAAATATGGCTGGTAATATTTTATTAAAATTTAACCAAGAACAAGAACAGGGAAAACGAAAAAATAATGACACTCTGTTAATCGCCATTGAAGGGAATGCACGCGTTTTATTTTAGCTCGCTTTTCCTCCTGTTTGTCCAGCGTTATTTACGAGTGGATCGAAGTGTTAACTTCATAAGTTGGGGATTTTTTTGAATAACACAATTTTATCAAATTCTCATAATTTTAACGTAAAAAAAGTAATGGCTGATTTAATTCCTTTGACTTTTTAATTATACGGTGTTCAGTGTAGTTTTGTTGGTATGTACAGATTGCACTCATCTTCTGAAAATTCATTCTTAGTTGAATTGTCTGAGTTCTTTGATTCCGCGAAGTGCAAGTACCAAATCCTTTTGGGAGACCTTAATGTTAATGTCATATCTAGTTCTTCTGAAGTTGATAATTTGTTGGCAGTTCTATGGTCTGTAGGCTTTTATTCCTTGGTTTAGACCATACCTTCATAAGATTGCACAACAACAGTACTATGGCTTATGAATCAGGAGTATTTGACATTAAGATCACTGATCATCACTAGAGATGGAGAGAATATATTAGTATTCCTCAAAATAATACTAATATTTGACCATATTATAGTTACTAATACCTCAGATATTATGATATCTTCAATTTTCATCAGATATACGCTTCTGAAGTATCGTATTCACACACGCTTCTCCCGCTCAATATACTGATACTTTGGAAGGAAGCCATTGGTAGTACAAACGTTATTCTCTTCTCGTGCGGATATGTGTACGAATGGCATGGGAACATGAAGGGGGAAAGAAATAATTTCCTCGAAGCCATAGAAGCTTTTCTGCAGAAGATTGTGTTTCATAATTTAGAGAACAAAAATTATAAGCAAGCTGGAATTGGAGTAATTTGTTTTAAAAATATTATAACTAAGAAAATTTGGCATTTACTTCAAGCATTGTGAGTTATGATTCACCTCATCATTCATAGAATCTTGGATATCTGTTAACGTTGCAAGTAATCAAACATTTTGTAGTTCATTGCACTGCTTGAAGGACTTCATCAGATTCAAATAAAATCAAAAATATAATTATGAAGCGCACACGAATGAGTGAGCTGTGCAATTATTTTAAAGTGTATTCAGCAGAAATTAAAACTGCGCAGTGCAACATTTGTTATGCAAAGCTAAGGTTTAGGGGAACTGTCTCAAATTTTAATAAACATTTAAGCATTTAATAACTGTGCAGCACACCCAAACAAGACAAATAAATCGAAACCATACCGAATCTGTTTTATCAGTAACTCCATCTGTTATTCAATCATGCTCATCCAAAAATAGAGATAACAATAACCCCCGTCCATCCTTTAATCCCAAAAGTTCAATCTCTACAGGAGAGCTTTGCAGTCAACAACCGTGCAAGTCTTTTTAAACCAACTTTACTCCGATACTCCAACACCAAAAAAGTAACACAAGTACAACGCAAGGATGTACCAGCTTCCAAGTGGAAAACTTATTTGTAATGCTATACTGAATTCTGAGTAGCAAAAATGCGAACCTGAGGTAAGAGAGCGTTTCAACCAATTTAAAGCGGCTTGTCGTACTATAGACAGCTGGACATCTCATGCACAAGAAGGTTATTTTGCTGAAAGTGCTCACTACCTATACAACAATCTTGATGTTCAATCAATCCTTTTCCAAGGATACTACCTTGATTTCACGGAGTATTTTTCTCAATAATTTTGGATGTACATTAGGAAGATTTCGCTGGACAATGTGGGGATGAGCTACGAAGCGAAGTCTTTCGTAATAAAGTGTATCGGCAGATACGAGAGGTCGTATTATACGGCTCTCGCAGAAGCAGAGAGGTTTTTTTTTGTTGTATTTTATTTGGCATCATTTTAACAATTACTATAGTTTACAAAATTTGTTTGGAGAGATATGGTTATTGTACCTTACTACTACAAAATTCATAAAATTGGTTACAATAATATCACAGATCTTTTTATACATTTTTAAGGAAAAAGCCATTATAAAAACCTTCATTAAAATATAATCAAGGTATTTGTCCATTATAGGGACAAGAGAAGTGGTGTTAGGACTATATAACATTAGTATTGAAGTCGAACAAAGCAGAGAGGTTTAAGGGTCGGCAAGATATGCTCACGAGCGGCGGCATGCCTCGCCCTGATCTAGGAATGCAAAATAAGCCTGCGACCCCATAATCAGTTCCAGTGGGAGCGCCCATCATAGCGTCCAGAGAGACACAGGCGACTGGAGTGGTACCGGCTTCAAAGCTCCCAGCACAAAGGCCTGTGTCATACGCAGCAGTGTGCTTATCAAAGGAAAAGTCGGTATGGAACCAAAAGAAATTTTTAAATGAAGTAGGTTCGAGCACTGGTGTTCGTATATACGACTTAAAGCCAAGCAGGGAGGGTGGTGCTCTTATCAGCACCCCCACTGAAGAGGAAAGGAAGAAGCTCCTCCTCTCAGGGAAGTTTGAGGCTGCCGGTCTGGAGGATAGGCAAGTCAAGAAACCCGGGCCGAGGGTGGTGATACATCGCGTATCCAAAAACATCTCTCCCCAGAACTTTCTCACCGAACTGTACGAGAAGAACCTTAAAGGTGTCACCCAGAGGGAAAGTTTCGACTGCAACGCGCAGATAATTGGTTCTCTCTGGGAACAGATTGACGGACATAAAAACGTGGTTCTTGAAGCAAGTCAGGGGAGCGTAGATGCACTCCTCAAGGCGAGACGAGCTTACATTGGCTGTCAGTCCTTTAGAGAAGAAGAGTTTCAACCCGTTATGAGCTACTTCCGGTGCCTGTCCCTCTCCCACAGGGTCAGCCAATGGAATGAAAAGGAGAAACTATGCTGGCCATTTGGAAGTAAAGGCCATCATGCGACATGCTGTGGACTCCTCCCGTCTGTGCCAAGGAGGGCTTAACTTAAAGTCACCAAGAGGTGATGTCCAGTGATTGCCTCGTGTACATGGCGGAGAAGTTGAGGAGAAAAGCCGAACATTAATATGTTCAACCTCCTCCAAAAAAACTCAAAGGAATCGCATGCAGCGATGTGCAGCCTGGGCCAATCCATGCTAGCATCGTCATGCGATTTCGCTGTCATCCAGGTGCCGTATACTCAAGATGGTAAGGTTGTCGGTATCCCGGCGCACATGCGTTCCTTCACGGATATCAGGGGAAAGGCAGCGATAATCTTCAGTGGCTCCTGTGACTGGGAATGTCTTTTGGTGTGCTCTGATAGAAACGGTGTCTGCATTAACGTGCCAGGCAGGACGGGGAAATTCTTCCTCGCCAGTGTCTACTGCCAGTACAGTCACGAAATCGACTCATATCTCGAGTTCATGAGGGGTTTGTTCCAACTGGCAGGGGGTGTACCCATATTGGTCGGTATTGATGCGAACGCGTCGTCCACAGCGTGGCACAGTAAATGTGCCAGTAGGCTCCCGTTCTCGCACCAACGGTTGCATAGAGGAGTCTTACTGAGCGATTGGTCGTTAGCCCAGAACGCAACGTTCCTGAACCAACCCAGCCTCACCTACACATTTAGTGGTCCCAGGGGTAATAGTGACATTGATGTTACCCTGGTGAATGATGCAGCCCGCCGCTCACTTCAATATGACTGGTCTGTCACCAGTTCTGATGTGAGCGACCACAGCCTAATTAGAATTGCCATGTCCTGGAAAAGTGAGACGAATGGAGCCGTCGAGAAACCGATCCTCAAACGCTGGAAAACAGCACGAGCGGACTGGCGTACCTTTAGTTTCCTGCTAAAGGAAACGGTAATGTCAATGCCGCTGCGGGACTTCTCAAACCTTTCGATCAACGAACAGGTTCGTCTGATTACTGGTTCTGTCGAAAGAATATGTGATCAGATGTTTGAGAGAAGCCGCCTCTTCTTGCCATACAGTGTCAGATGGTGGTCCCCAGAATCGGAGACCAAGAAGAGACTGGTTCGCCGCTTAAGAAAGCGAGTCCAGAGATGCCATAGAGACGGTTCAGCAAATCTGAACCAGTGCTCCAGGGATCTCAGGACATGTCTTGCTGAGTACAAGCGACTCCTGCTCAGAGTCAAAGAAAACCATTGGAGGGCATATGCGCATACTAATAGGGATGACCCCTGGGGGCATCCCTACCGCATCTGCAGGCGAAGCAGAAAACATGTTGGGAATAGTATCCTCACAAGGAATGGGGAACTGATCACAACATGGACTGAATGCATGAAGGTGCGAGGGGAGTTCTTTCCTAGTGCAGGGGTTACTGAAACTCCGGTTGCCTCCTCAGAAATTGGGACTTCACCATCTGAGTTGCAGGCACGGAGATCAGCTACGCTGTCTCTCGAATCAGGGGAAAGAGGTCTCCCGGCATGGACGGAGTAAACGGCGAAATGTTTAAAGCCATTTGGTGTGCGGTTCCCGACTATGTTGGGACAATTCTCAGCAGCTATGTCTGACTCGGGCATTTACCAGAAGCATGGAAACAGGTCCTCTTTGTTCTGAAGAGGTGTTCTTCAACGAACCATCATCACCCACCTCCGACCGACCCATAGCACTTACGTTCTAAGTCCATGAAACTGCAGACAAATCGTCACCTTATGAAATATCTTAAAACCCGGATGTTTCTTAATGTCCGGCAATACGGCTTTCATAGCAACAGGTCCACTGGTGATTTGATGGCATATCCCATCGAAAAATGGAACCAATCTTTGTAAAATATAGGAGAAAGCATGTTCGTGACACTTAAAAGCAATGATCTTCTGTCTGTCACTTCTAATCCAATTCCTTCGCTGATGACAGAGCCCTCAGCTTTTCATATTCGTTCCTCGGCTCTCGACCATTCCCTTCAGCCATAGACTTGGAACGGTAGATAGCCCTTGGTCATCACCCATTTCATCAAAAAGCCTATCAACCAACGCATTAAGCTGCTGTCTTTGCACTTTTGAGAGAGAACTGTCTCCTTTTATTTCGCACACCTCCGAAAAATTCCACACCTTCTTCTTAAGGTCTGGGACAATCCCAGAATCCCGTTCCCAGAAAGGCTGGTATTACAATCATCATCCATCACCTTCACAACGTCCTCAACCTTTACTGGTACTTAGATTACTCCCAGTGCATCTACCCCGTCCCCATTAGCAACCGTAACCTTCCCTACATCAGACCTGGACAATTTATAACCTAATAACTTCAACGATTCCCAACCTTTCCTACCCAGAATCGTCCTAGACGCTTCGGAGTCTAATAGCCCCAGTCCCATAAACCTCCACATAAAGACACGGTCTCCTATCGTTCCCAGTCTCCGCCAAAACAAAATCCAACCCTATGCTACAACTCCCTGTTTTCCTTAATGTTATTAGTGAGGTGTTTTTCCGGCAACTCAAAGGCCCGCCTGCCGTTGAGCTGCAGCCTGGCTTCCCGAAGTGGATGGCATAGAGGCACAGTGTGGGCAACGACTCTTTATGAAGCCAATAGCCTTGCAACCATAGAATTTCACCGGTTCGGAACAACGAGCAGCTACGTGGCCAGGCTTCTTGTAGCGAAAGCAAGAAAATGTACCTGCAGTACCTTGGGAGGAAGGTGTGATTGCCTCCACTTCTGCTCTACCTGTAACATCAGCATAAGCTAAGTCGGGCTCGAGTAGTTTTCCAACGTTTTGACGGTGGTGGGATGTATCCTTCGACTAGAAACCTTGTAGCTTCGAGGCGATGACCTACATTGACCAGTTGTTGCAGCGAAGAAATTTCCACCAAGACCATCTGCGCCTGATAAAATGGCTAAAGGCTGCGACGGATCCACCTTGTTATAAAATCATTGGAACACGCCGCACTCAACCTACAGAATAAGCCCTGCATGACGCTAACATAGATTCCAATGCCACAACCTGTCGTCATACCCGGAGGTAGAAACTCCGCTCATACCTTGGAAACTAAACTCCTTCAATCATCAACGCTCGACTTATTGGCCCTGGACCACACCGCAGCTCTTCCCTCAAACAAGTCGAATGCGGATTGAAAAAGCTTTTCCTTTGAGAAACCCCTAGCTTCCCTCAAGTCCTTGACCTGTTCCAAAAAGCAACTAAGCGATTGCTCACCATCAACACTAAACTTAACGCCCCATTTATATACCGGTACCCGCTTGACTGCAACGGCGATGATCGTGCTAAAGACGGAGAAAAGCTTAAACCACTTTCCGGCTCCACTGGTGCTCTCACCTGGAAGTTTTCCTGGGACCACTCTGTAATACCCGCCTTAAGGTCTAAATTAGATTGAAGGCCTACCACCTGGTGTCTAGCGTCAGCCACAAATGCTTTTTCCTCACCCCCCTCAGCCATAACTCTTCCTAAACGCCACGACTTCGCAACACAAAACAAAAAAAAATTAAAGCAATAAAATCGCGTACTGATTTTTCCTTTTCGGGCACCACGGTGAGCGCCAAAATGTTCTCTTCTTTTCCACGAAGATACTCCAGGACAGAGGGGGGGTTTTGCCGACCAGCTGGGAGAAAGGTCTCGGGATAATTTTGGGCGCCACGCGATTACCCTCTTTCCTTCTTACTGTTTTCCGGACCTAAAATCGCGACTAGATCCGTTAACGGTGACCTTAGCAGACGAAGAATACAATACGCGTTTACAATATTTCATTCATTAGCTAACTTAATCCAATTTAACAACTATCTTAATCTAACAATATTCCCTTAAATCTAATCTTATATCAAGGAGACTCTATATAATTCAAAAATGTCAGTTAACCTACCCTATGCTAAACCGACTCTTGATTTACTCCCCATTTATAGCAAGACAAAAAAAAAAATAATAATAATAAAAAGTAATAATAACGAAAATAATAATAATGAAAATAAAGTAAAAAAAAACGAACATGACTCGAAGATGATCCCCGTGTTACTGTTTCACTTCCTTATTTTTTGTACACTTTTCTCGACAATCATTCACTCCTACTGGTTAACTTCCTTATATCTGTTTCCTATGTCAACAAGAGAAAGATCCCTAACACCTGAACTCAGTGGCTTCATGTCACTCAAACAACCATCTGGCCCCACAACTAAGACATGTTCCAAGGAAACCCACAATTTCACAAAAAAAAAGTATTTTTCCGAATCTCATATGGGGGGTTGAACCCATAACCGCCGATTCGACGTCGTTTAGTTTAAAAATGTATTTTTTATTCATCAGTTAATTTTCTTAAATCTAGACAAAATACGTTACTAGTTTATAATATATTTAAAACTTATAAGTCTATCTTACTGGCGCTAGACGGGCACTCTAAGTTAATCTGTCTTTAATATCTGTTGCTTTTCAGCTTCGTGATATTATTCTTTTGCAAATGTTTATAGTATTTACTTAATTCTAGATAGCTTTATACTAAGAAAACTTGTATAAAAAACTTAGCAAACTAATTTATATTTTTATCTTATCCTAATTAAAACACTTAACCTACTATCTTAATCTAATAACCTACTATCTTAATCTAAAAAAATTAACAATTTTTTTTTCTTGTAATATCATAATTTATACATAATCTTAACTTATTCTACCTTATCCTAAATATAAGCTTCAGCTGACGGCAGCTGGGCCACCAGTAAATGTGCCTATCCTTTTCCCGATCGTTAATGTTGCGAATAGGGATGGATGTGCTGAGACTAAGATCACCCGGATTTGCGGTTCCTACGTTACTCTCGTAGAGAGCCGCTTGTCCACCCTCCGTCTCATGACATGGTAGAGCAGTGGACATCGCTCCGCATCCTGCACCAAGCCAAGTCGGTCCAGGTACAAGAACGCTTTCGGTGGAGTGAATCCACTCCGGCGTGCGCTCTCGTGATATGAATCGTTTGGGTAGTAGGCTCCGAATATCAAATCGTTTTCTGAGGTCATTGATCTTGCAACATGCCTTCGAAACAGTTTAATAATAAAATTATCCACTCTGTTCACGTTTGCTGCGTTGTACAAGATTTTATTGGAATATAAGTTCTTGTACTCAGATTCTGGGGTTCATTGCCTCTCGAAGACCCTCATCCTTTCCATCTGAGAAGGACTCAAGTTGAACCACACCGGACTGCCGTATACCATGATAGGTCGGACTAGAGACGTGTAGCAGATAACCTTCACCCTAGCTTCACCCAACCTACTTGCCATAGCAAATGCTCCTCTGGCTTTTGCCAGACCAGTTGCTGCATGGATATTTTCATACAGAAAATGGTCCAACATAATGCCCAGATATCTCACCACATTCTTCACAGCTAATGGTCGCCTATGTGGGTCCAAAATGGCGAACTTACGCCAGTTTACATTCGTGTCCCTTGAAGCCCTGTACAACGGAGTTCGGAACAGAATGGTTGCACACTTCTAGAAGTTGATTTTCAACTTCCAGTCGTTGCAAAATCGCCCTGCTGCAAAATCGGAGCCGCTGGAGCCCTTTTGTTATGTAAAAGACATTAGTAGAAACCTTGTTGCTACTCTTGACAACAAACTTTCTACCTGCCACCATATTATAAATCATGTAAAGCAGTTCTTTGCTTATACCCAACCTCGTCAACTTAAGGAAGAGGCCTTCTAACCAGACGGTGTCGAATGCCTTGTCCAAGTCAACAAGGCAGGCCTCGGTATATTGCGTCTTGTTCCTGTTCCATTATATGGCAGGAACCAATTTTGACGCGGCAAGTACAGTATGATCGCCGTGGCGTAGTGGGTGGAGTGAGATGCTCACACGCCGAAGGGTCTAGGTTCAACTCCCAGCTCAACACCAATTTTTCGAATTTTTCACGGCACCACCTCTTTCGAGCTGCTGACAACACTCAAAGAGTAATAACTGTCTAAGAAAGCTTCTCAAATCTCGCCGTTCGGAGTCGGTAAAAAACTGTAGGTCCCTTCTACTCGTGAGAGAACAGTAGCGCGCACAACACGAGTAGTGGATGAGCAAGCCAGGCCCTGGTCCCCCTGTGGACAGTAGCACCAACGATTATTAATTATATTATCGCAAAATGTTTTCATTACTTTACACTACAATTGCTAATTTGATACTGAAATTTCAAATTGTTTAATAAATTTAACTTACCAGGTAGATATATATCATGGAGCAAAATAAGCAGTCAAAGAAGAAGTGTGTAATGGGATGTGTAGGCATTCGCCATACATACAAGGCGAAGAACGAAACTATGTGAGTACATATTTTAAAGTAAATTTCATTACAATATATAATGCTTCCTCTGTTCTTTACTCGTAATCTATTTTTCTGTAACTAATGTGTCCACTCTATGCTTTAATATCATCATACTTATATTTATATGCATACGTATTTCATTTCCGAATGAACAATAATTTTGTTCGCACGCATACCCAAAAACTGTCTGCCCTTTGAAAAGTGTAGTGTTTTTGATTGGTATTTGTCGGTTTTCTGCTTTTTCATATTTTCACGATGTGTATTTTTACTTTTCAGCCACATTCTCCTGATTTTTGAGACCTCCTACGCACTCGTTCTACGACTTTTAAGATCCCCTCTTCTTTGTCCTTAAAGTGTCTTAACATACCAGAGCGGAGTGTTGCCGCATTATTTATCAAGTAGATAAGTTATAGCATACGATAGTAAGATAAGATAATAAGATTTGAATAATTGTCCATATCTATGTAAATATAAATAAGCAAAATAATTGTGAACATTAAAATATAATAATAATATATGATTGATAGTAAATAATACGCCTCATAATAACATATAAATTTATATATAACAAACTCTCATTCAAATAAATTTTGTTATAACAAATTCTGTAGGGAAGTATTTCCACTCCTTGATTCAGAAATTTTGAGGCCCTGTTTTCCATTTTTAAATATTCAGAAACTATTTAAACATTAATTTATTATGACAGGAGGAAATTTTGGCGGCATTGGGGATAGCAAAATTGTTCAAGACGGATATGGTTTGTGACAAACATTTTTCAAACAAAATGTTTGCCAACAATAACAAAATCCGCTTGAATGCAAAGGCTGTTCCTGATATACTGTGCGCTCCTAACAACAGTTGCTTTGACGAAGGTGTCCGCTTTACTGCACACTTACAGCAGGAAGAGCGTGCTCAAGTGTGTGTCAGTATTAGGGATGAAGATGTTGAAAACGAAGATGAGGTCGAAGTTAAAGAAGATTCAGAAATGGAAGAAGTTGTAGTGAAAGAAGAATTTTTAGAGCAAGAAGATTTAGTGGAAGAATATTTGGTGGAAGAACATATAGTGGATGCTTTGGTGGAAGAAGATTTAGTGGAAGATTTCGTGGAAGAATATTTGGTAGAAGAAGATGTAGTGGAAGAAGATTTAGTAGAAGAAGATTCGGTGGAAGAAATTTCTTATTCTGTAGAAGAAGACTTAAGTTGTCTTAAGTATGAAAGTGCCGATAAAGGATCCCAAACGAGTGAGTATTTAAGAAACAGAACTCCTAAAAAAGTACTAATTCGTCAACGATTATACCAATCGGAGATGAATTTATTAAAAATGGAAGGCAAGTGTCGCGAGCAACACGTTTTAATAGAAGACCAAAAGAAACAAATCTTGTTCTTAAAAGAACAAGTTAGAAAACTAAAAGAGTATATGCCATAAAAATTTTACAAGGCACATAAAAACCATTGTCTCTAATATTAGACACAATAGTAACGTTTGTAGCAGGGTTAATAGGTTTCCCAATGAATTGCAACTAATGGCACTTTCAATTCATTTCACTTCTCCTGTTACATATAGGTTTTTAAGGTCATCTTTGAACTTGCCTTTGGTCACAACCCTTTGTCTTTTTATTTCGTCGTGGCCAAAAAGTCCGGGCAATATTGAGTTTAACGTAAAGACATTAGAGTTGAAAGTCAGTCAGCTATCTACAATTTATAAATACTGATCCGTTTCCGCTGACGAAATGTCGTTAAAAGAGCACGTAGATTATTGTAGAAAAAATTATATACTTGTAGGATTAGAAGATTTTAGTGAAGGTGATTACCGATCAACTTGGTTGGCTAATCATGTTTTAGTCTTTATGGTTCAAGGTACAGCAAAGCATTGGAAACATCCAATCGCTTATTATTTTGTCCGTAATAGCTGCGTATCTTCACTTTTAAAGAGAGATCGTTCGCGCTCTTCGTCGGAGTGGTTTGTTTCCTGCCCATTTCGTATCCGATCAGGGAGCGAACTTTAGGGCCTTAGCTAAATTATTAGAAGTAGAGGCGGAAACGCCTTATTTCGTTGTAGACGTTCATAGGGTTCATTACTTCTTCGACTGCCCCCATCTTATTAAAAGCACGCGAAACTGTTTGATGAGTAATCAAATAATGTTTGATGGCACTGCACGTGCCTGTTGGAAAGATTTAGTCTCCTTATATAACGAGGACTGCAAACTAGGAATCCGTAACGCCCCTAAACTGACGGAGGCACATATACGCCCTACCACTTTTCAAAGAATGAAAGTGAAATATGCCACTCAAGTATTTAGTCATACGGTTTCGTCAGCATGCTTTACTTATTTCAGTGGAGTCGGCGAGAGTGATACAATGTTAGGTTCTGGTAAATTTTTAGAATTTTTTAATAATTTGTTTGATATTTTTAATTCTTCAAACACATTTTCTGTAAATTCATTAAGGGTAGGTTTTGGTAAAAATGATATACAAAGGTAATTTTTACAAGAAGCCGTAAAGCGCATCAATACCATGAAAGTGCTCAATCCTCAAGGCAAAGATGTGACAGACAAATTCTATTTTTTGAAGGGGTGGCTTTTGAATATTTCGTCACTTACGTCTTTGTGGCAGTCTCTTTCGCCATGCCAGTTCAAATATATTTGGACAAGGCACCTTAATCAGGATTGTTTAGAACAATTTTTCGGAGAAGCAAGGAGTGCGGGAAAGTGTAGCGGTAGCCTAACTGCTTTACAATTTAAAAGCGCATTCAAGAAGCTTTGGAGACTGCAATACTTAAAAATTGCACGAACCGGCAATTGCGAAAGCGTCAATACTGAGCGATTACATTCGATTAGTAATCAGGCTCTTGTAAAGCACCCGTCTTTAATACCGGCCAAAGTAGATCATCAACTTTCGGTTGCGATTACGGAAATTATACCCGCAGATATAAACACAAACGATTTGCTTAGAGAAAACAGTTTCGTTTATGTTTGTGGTTACATTTTCGGAAAATGTTACGAAAGTCACAAATGTAGTTCAACATTGCCAACATTGAATACAGCAGCACCATCCGCTGATTTAACATTTTCATCGTTCAAACAATTTGGAAACTGCAATCTTGTTGCTCCACCACCAAGCTTCGTGGAATATATACACTCTCTCGATTATCTATTTTGCAAACATTTTAATGAATGTTACTACGTTAAAGGTGTAGCCACCCGCCTATCCGAATTGCTTCACACGGAAAATCCGTATATTTGTTGTGAGAACTTGCCTCAGCATTTAATTTTAAATTTATTTTATTATTGTTTTATTTTATTAGGTTACGTATTTACTTGTTTTTTGTAGGTTAGGTATTTACTTTTTTTTATTAAGTTTTGGAATAGGGATCTGGCTAACTCAAGTTTCAGAAGAAGCTTTTACGCGTATCACATTTGTAGATATAATATGCATTAAAAATTCCACACCAACTTGTCATCCATTTTTTTAAAAAACGTTAAATATGAATTGTTTATACATATTTTAATTGTGCAATTAAAAATTAATTTTTACTTTTAGTTTGGGTGCAATAGGCCTCCAGAAGAATCCGAACACCCATTAAAAAAAAAAATCGGTTAACAAACCAACGAGCATACCTCAAGGGTGGTGTGGAATTGCTCATAATTTTTGTCCTTACAGAATCTACAAAATACTACTACTAAATCTACAATCTACAAAATACTACCTCAACCAACTTGGAGTGCGCAACTGGAGACAGCTGGCGAAAGATTGTGCTGGCTGGAGAGGCAAGTTGGTTGAGGCCCAGGTCCACCCCGGACTGTAGCGCCACAAGAAGAAGAAAAAGATAGTATTCGCTCACACTCACAATAACTTAGTTCTTAATTAAATTATTGGGCCACCTTTATTACTAATAATGTGAGCTAGTCGATTTGGAATAGAGTCAAATAGTTTTTAAGTTACACCAGAAGCAATATAGTCCAATTTTGGAGCAAAATACAAGGAATCATAAAATTCGAAATAAAGTTGATTTGAAAACCGATTTGATAACTGAATGGGACATAATTTCGTTAGCTGTAACTTAAAAACCAAATGACTATTCTAAATCGATTAACTCACAGAATTAAAAATAAAGGTGGACCGACAAAGTATTTGATATGTAAAGAACTATATTATTTTGAGTGCCACAAGAAATTTCGGTTTAAAATTAAATAAAAAAATTAAAAAAATTAAATAATTAACAGTTAGAGATTCGCTGGATGTATTCACAGTTCACTTATTATAATTGCTTATAACATTTTTGGGATTTGATACTGTGAGTTCTGATGGTCTCATAATTTGCTGTGCCGTTTTTGTGATCTCAGGGTGGACTAATTATTCGTCTTCGATGTTGACTTCTGTACGGACAATTCTCGTTCCATCCATATTGCAATAAGATCCTGTTCTGAACATGTTTAACATGAACAATCTAAAACCACATTTGTGAATTATAATTCCTGGTTGTTCAAACTAACTTACACCAACACCGCTTTATATTTGCAACTATGATATATGTAAATGAGTTTTTCCTTAGGCGTAAAAAGTTATTACTGAATTTGATGTTCTTTATACTCACTTCAATAGTTTGCGCAGGAATGTTATTAACTGTTCATGCAGCTCACACGTATTCAATGTCAAAAAAAAACATGTCTATGAATCAGCTGTTAAGGAGGGGAAATGTTATAAAAAACGCTGTCAAAATGTATTCAAGGGCGGGAGACGAGGGAGTTGACGGTCTCCCTATTGGTCTCTGGTGTAAAGTACAGTACCTCACAAAAGTGAGCATACACTCACAGCTTTAACATATTTTTTTATCTTTTTGGCCTTACAGAAAGTAGTTAATTAATAAAACTTAAATGCAGCTCGAATTTGCATATTTTATTTGCTTAAAAACCATAAACAAAAATATGAAAATTGAAAAAAAAATTGCTATTTCTAAACAAAATAAAAAAGGCACATCATTTTAACACATAAAATTGAGCATACACTTAAAGTAAATTCGAGTTACGACTAAAACACAAAACAAAAACAGTTACAAATAAAATTTCAGTAAAACGTGGCACCTCCTTCAGCATCATGACAGCTTGTAACCGCCGTGGCACGGATTTTACCAGTTTTTCAATAAAAGATGGTTGAATCCCTTCCCAAGCTGCCAGAAGTTTAGCTTTTAGCTCCTGGTTATTGGAGAAGGTACTTTCTTTAACGCGTACTTTTATTTCGTGCCATAGATGTTCAGTAGGGTTAAGGTCCAGCGATTGTGGGGGTGTTTTTAGCTGCTTTGGAGCGTTATAAAGCAACCATCCGCGTACCAAATAGGAAGTTTGCTTCGGAACATTATCTTGTTAGAAGTAGAAAACCGAAGGTAGACCTAATTTTACTGCGGAACTTCGTAAATTTCGTTTTAAAATATTCAAATACCCAATTTCGTCCATTGTATTTTCTATAAATTCGAACTTTCACTACAGCAGCACAGAGCTGTATTTGGTTCCCTCCAAACGATTAGTTTGCCATCAGACCCACATAAATTTATTTTTGTTTCATCTGAAAATAAAACACCTTCCCAAAAGCTTTCCGGGTTGTTTACATATTGTCTAGCAAACTCCAATCTTTTCTTCTTATTAACTAGGGAAATCTAAGGCTCTCTTCGGGCGATCCTACCATTTAAATTATTCGAATGATTGAGAAGAAGTTTGCGCAATAGCATGTAGTTTTTTCTCATATGCTGCTCTGATGACGTCATGGGAGACACACCACATTGAATTGTTAGAAGGGAAATTTGTGAACTCTTTTTTAATAATAAAAATTGTGCTGTAACACCATCTTAATAAGAAAATAAATATCAAATATATTGTCTACTAAATTTTGTAGACGTTTCCATTACTTTGTTTTATTGAAGTGGAGAATTATAGTGCTGTGAAACGAATGATAAGAAAGTCATAAAGTGTGGTATTTCTTTTTAATGAATTATTTTATTTAGTTTCCTTTTTCTTTTGTGTTGGTGTTCTAAAATTTCTTTGTTTAATTTACGTATACGGAAATACATTCGCGCTCTGAAGAATAGTTTTTTAACACTGTCTTCGCAATTAACATTACGCGCGAGTTCTAAAAATGTTTTTAAAAAATTGTTCGAAATGAACAAGTCGTCTCCGTTGACTCTGTTAAAAATTTCCTCCAGTTGCTGCATATGACTGACTAGAGTTACTGTTGGCTTCGAAAGACCTCCTTCACTTAAGTGATTTACACAGGTAAAAGATGAGTCATTCGAAGTGTCAGATTTTAACTCGGGAATCTGGTCCCCCAATTTGTGACATATATACCTATACCCAGCCAAATTCTCGAGTCCATCGTGAGCCAATGTTTCCAACTCCACGTCCTCTTCATTATGAGTACATACACTCTCAGGGTTTATTGAAATGCTTTTCAATATTGTATCTGATAGGAAAAGGCGCCATCAACTTCGGCAGGTATATAAAAAAAACGTACCCGGAAACCCCGACACCAAGAGGACTACCTGCTCCAACCGCATCTACAACAAAGGGATTAATGGGAGCCAATAAAAATCCAGGCAATACTAAGAGGCAATCAATCATGCCCCCAATAGTTTGTTTCCGGCTTAAAGTGGTAGATATGGGAAAGTACGCAAGTACGGCCAAAATTGGGTACATCCTACATAATGTGAGCACCACCAAATCCGTGATCCTAACCAACAGTAAGGAGGGTTACAAAAAGTTGAGGATGTACTTGATGAACCAAAAAACGGAATTCCATACGTATACGCCGAAAGAGAACAGGAAAACTCTTCTCACGTTAAAGGGTGTTCATAACTCATATGACGCCGGAGAAGTGGAAGAGGGTCTCAAGGCTGAGGGAATCCAGGTCTTAAAAGTGTCTTTTTTCAAGTCAAACAAGACCGACAAACGCTTCAACAATTATGTTGTTGAAGTTAACAAGAAGGCTGACTTACCCTCCATCTATAAGAAAACACTCATACTGAACCAAAAAGTGCACTGGGAGAAATTCCAGACCAAGGGAATAGGGCAATGTAGGAATTGCCAAAATTACGGCCACGTTGCAGCTAACTGTGGCAAAAAGTGCCGATGCGTAAAATGCAAGGAGGACCACGGACCACTTAGCTGCCCAAGAACGAATGGAAACAAGTAGGATTCGAAGGTATACTGCGTCAACTGCAAAAAAGAAGGCCACCCAGCAAACTACCGTGGATGCCCATATTATAAGCAGAAGCTGGAAGAAAGGAAAAAGGCCGCTGAAAAGAAGAAGGCTCAACATCAGTTTACAGCCGCATCAGCGAAAAAGCAAATCACCGCTGGACTAAGCTTCGCCCAAATAGCGGCTCTTAATAACAGCTCTAAAAAGCCCGAGCAAAAGGCAACAACTACAAGGTCCAAGGCAGTACATCAAACTGCATTGCCGAAGAAGACTTCCCCGGAAAAATCCTCGA
The DNA here is from genome assembly GCA_955652365.1 of Eristalinus aeneus. Classification (NCBI taxonomy): domain Eukaryota; kingdom Metazoa; phylum Arthropoda; class Insecta; order Diptera; family Syrphidae; genus Eristalinus; species Eristalinus aeneus. The sequence continues at coordinate 86,335,119 of OY019131.1, read as the reverse complement.
CAAACTCCATCTTTTTCGAAGAATCCCGAAGATTCTTCGGAAAAGAATTATCCGATGTCGTGTCCAGCGCGAGGAAGCTAGTTCCACCGAACTATCTCTCTCTATCGGATAACGAGAAAAAAGTAGTACTGTGTAACTTAATTTTTACACTATGTCTGCAATAAATACACTTAGTGTGTTCACTTATAACGTCAACTCGATTTACTCGGTTGGCAAGAGGAGCGCACTAAGCCTTTATATAAAAAATAAAAAACCTGACATTCTTCTCTTACAGGAAACTAACATCAGTGCACGAAACCTGTACAACCCGGAGGGATATACGGTCATCAGGGAAGATAAGTCATCCTGGAAACGAGGAACAGCAGTCATATTAAAGGCAGCTCTGGAGTATGGGCGAGTGAACATCAGAGGGCTGCAATGGATGGAAGCAACTGTCATTGTATTGAACATCAATAGGTGTGAAAGTCTGATAGTTGTTTCCATCTACAACCATAATCAAGCTGCTGCCGCCAACATTCAACATGACCTGACAGTGTTAAATAACGTCTGCAGTCGATACACCTACTGCACCAATAGTCAAGGAGCGCGTATACAAGCGTGGTTGGATGATAACTATCTTCTACACACCCTTGTAATTATCTCGCAGCCCCGGAAATCCTACCCAAGAACACCCTCGATGTTGGATTTCTTCTTGATCTCGTCGAATTTAGTCAACATCCTCCCAGATTTTCAGAACTTCTCTTGTGTAGCACACGATAGCGATTCTGATCATTTGGCTGTTGAAGTGAGGATGCGGCTCAACCAACGGATCTGCCTACGCAGACCCGTTCCTGAGCTGCATACTGACTTCAACAAGATGGACTGGGCTACATTCAGGTCCTAGGTCCAGGAGGAACTTCAGCTGCCTAGGGAGGATATAAATCTGACTAATGCTGACATCAAAGACTCCATTTCGCACTTTCAGGCGGTTGTTAATGGGGCGATGAACAGGCAAAAAAGACCAAGGACCACCAAGGATAAATACGGACATCTTCCGCCACACACCCAAGCCATATATAATCACCGACAGCGACTTCGGCAGCGCCTTCAAAGGATTTTGCAAAGGACATGGAACACAGAGAATGACGAGTACAGAGCTACTCAGTCCCAACTCAATTGTACAAACACAATGTTCCAGCGAGCCGTTAAAAATAACCACGAGGAGGAGTTCCAAAGAAGACTAGAAGACATAAAACCGGGTCCCGATGTTTTTCGCCACATTGGACGAATTACGGGTAAAAGGAAAAGTCTACCAGACACCATTACAAACGGAAATCGGAGTGTCACTACGGACGACGACAAGGTGGAAGCATTTGCAGCACACTTCCAAGCTGCCTTTAAAGACCTGCCACCCATACATTTACCTTCCGTAATGATCTCAACGAGAGCATTACATCTTTCAATGAGACCAACACATCCGCGATGCCCATAAATGACGACACATTCACAACAATTGAGGAAGTCAGGGACATCATCAGTTCTGGTAATGCGAAGAAGTCGTCTGGTAAAGACCAAATCTCCAATTTCTTACTAAAGAAATTGCCGAATTTGGCGCTTTTGCTGCTGACGATTGTCTTCAACAATTGCCTGAATAATAGCTACTTTCCAACTTCCTGGAAAGTAGCCAAGGTGGTTGCAGTCCCAAAAAAAGGCAACCACACATGTGTGGATGGATATCGTCCTATGGCCCTACTTTCTTGCGTAAGTAAGGTGTGGGAATCGATTATCCTTAGGAAAATCAACGTGCTAAGCGAAGAACTCCGGATTCTCCCACCGTTCCAGTTCGGCTTCCGTCCCAGACACAGCACCCTACATCCTCTGCTTAGGCTACACAGCGACATCACTCGCGGACTAAACAAAAAGGAAACAACGGTAGCATGTCTGTTGGACATTGAAAAGGCCTTCGATACCGTATGGGTCAAAGGGCTTGTTTACAGGCTCCTTGGTTTTGGTTTTCCGACCCATCTGGTAGAGATAATCCACAGTTTTCTGAAGGACAGAACTTTCTCTGTGCAGATCGACAAAGCGAAATCCACGATGAAGGCCATCAACGCTGGAGTTCCACAAGGCTCGAGAATGGGACCAGTGCTGTTCAACCTATTCACAGCTGATCAGCCAATAAATGGAAATGGATGCAAGACTCTTCTATATGCGGATGATTCCCTGTCATACGCTACTTCACTATCACCTGAAATAGCGGCTAAAAGGATACAACAACGGATCCATGACCTTTGGGACTACTTTCTCAAGTGGGGACTGAAGGTGAACAGCAGCAAGACAGAACTCATCTGTTTTAGGCCGCTAGCATCATCAAGACGAAACTTTGCAACGATCTGCGACAACATTGCGATTTCACTCCCGGACAATACAACAGTGACTGCCAGAAATGATGACAAGTACTTGGTAATCAACTGTACGGACAGATTCAAATTCAAAAACCATGCGGACATCACGCTGAGACGAGCAGCATTTGCGCTTCATTCAGTGAATCCACTACTAAGGAGGAGAACTGGTCTTAGCCAAAGGACAAAGCTGCTTATTTATAAACAGCTCATAAGACCAGTAATCACTTACGGGTTCCCAGTTTGGTTTACTATAAACCCAACAGCCATGAAGAAAATCTGCTTGTTTGAGAGGAAGATTCTCCGGATGTGTACTGGACAGTACCGAATTCCATCGAGCTTTTAGTATATCCACAATGAACAACTTTACCAGGAGGCAAGGATCACCCCATTGGACCAATATACCCTACAATTAGCCAAGAACTTTCTTGGCTCCATCAATGACCATCCGAACCCGGAGATACAGGACATTTTAGAACAGCCTATGGAGCGCAGTCACCGATACCTGCATGTGAAAGCAATTTCAGACTCAAGATTCCAGGAAGTTTTCAACCCAGCTGCAACATTTTATGCAAAGAACACCTCGGGACACTACCGAGGTTAAGTCTTAAATAAAATTTGTATCACCTTTTCCCCCCCTAACAATAAACCGTCAGAAATATATACCTTCATATATATTTAAACCCCCACCACACATATAAAATTAGCACGCCAAATATATTATAATTGTTATAATAGTTTTAAGACAATTGATATACGTTGGGCCCCTTTTGTTGAGCCGACACTTTCTTGAACTTAGATATAAGTCTAGCTATAAGTCATATTGTAAATAGTACGACGTCTTATAAATAAAGCTAATTAATTAAAAAATTATGTTGCGAAGCTTGTGTATAGCGCACATACACGAATGACTGAGAAGAAGATTGCGCAATAGCATGTAGTTTTTTCTCATATGCTGCTCTGCTGACGTCATGGGAGACAACTGATTTGACAGCCGCTTGTCATTGTTCATTGTTTACATTGAATTGTTAGAAGGGAAATTTGTGAACTCTTTTTTAATAATAAAAATTGTGCTGTAAAACCATCTTAATAAGAAAATAAATATCAAATATATTGTCTACTAAATTTTGTAGACGTTTCCATTACTTAGTTTTATTGAAGTGGAGAATTATAGTGCTGTGAACCGAATGATAAAAAATTCATAGTTTGGTATTTCTTTTTAATGAATTATTTTATTTAGTTTCCTTTTTCTTGTGTGTTGGTGTTCTAAAATTTCTTTGCTTAATTTACGTATACGGAAATACATTCGCGCTCTGAAGAATAGTTTTTTAACACTGTCTTCGCAATTAACATTACGCGCGAGTTCTAAAAATGTTTTTAAAAAATTGTTCGAAATGAACAAGTCGTCTCCGTTGACTCTGTTAGAAATTTCCTCCAGTTGCTGCATATGACTGACTAGAGTAGCTGTTGGCTTCGCAAGGCCTCCTTCACTTAAGTGATTTACAAAGGTAAAGGATGAGTCTTTCGAAGTGTCAGATTTCCAATCGGGAATCTGGTCCCCCATTTTAAGTTTTAGAGTGTTGAGAAAACAATGGAAAACTAAAATAATATTAAAAAAGTTTATTATAATTATTAACGAACCGAGCACTGAGGAAAAATTGTTGCTCGTGGTCGTACCTTCGTCTAAATCGGAACGAACGTGACTGAGAAATTATTTAGAAACAGTTGTTCCACTCTATTCCGAGAAGGAATTCATAACACACTTTCCTATAAAAAGATCTTTGTTTGAAAGCCTGTCGGGGAAGTTTGAAGCACCGGCTTTCTATGCTGATCTACGGTACGATAAAAGGTGCAGCGCTCGTAAGCACACTGCAGTTTTTCTATAGTTCGCTGGGCACGAAGCATGCAGCTTTCGATATTTAGCCGACGGTTTCGATCTTTCGTTGTCATCTGTTTCACGTATCATTGGCCGGTATATCACGATCAACAACGATTCCGCCAATTATATTACTACAAGCTGAAAGGGATGGAAAGATATACCAATTTGTAAGAGCTTCTTGCGTCCTACATAACATTGCAAACGAAGATGATAAAGATTTTATAGAGGAGAGTAATGTAAGCAATAGTCTGGTGTTTGTAAAATTTGGCGAAACTGCTAGAGGAAATGCTGTTAGAGATGCCATTTTACAACAGCAGAATATGTGAATTGAAATATAAAAAACTGCTTAAGGAATTCATTGGGTTTTGGATTAAGTTTTTGTATTGTAGATATAATTTATAAGAACAAAAGATAACAATCCATTGTACAAATAATGACTTCATAGTTTCATAACGATAATTTTAAATAAATAATGTTAATAAAATAATTATTAATGTTTTTGGAGAAGTGCCTTCAACAACTAGCTCCTCTCGCTGTCAATTTTAGTCTTTGTTTCAAGGTATTCAACAACCTTGGTGTGGTATTCAGCCGATTCCTTTCCAATCTCATCTATCCTTCGCAGGATTTTATCTTGAGCGGGTCTCCTCCTTTTTGAAATAGAACCGCATGCGTTGTCTGTAAAATTTAAAATTTTCTGTATTATTTAATAAAATTTGAAACAATAATTGTATGCTCAACCTGAGATCAACGATATCCTTAGTTCTGAGGAACTTTCATCGTCCACCACCTGGTCCCCTCGTTTTAACCCGTACTGGATTAAACCGTACATACTCCGGGTGTATCTCCTTTTTATTTGCGAGAACTTTATCCAACTCCCTGAAACAAACGGATTAATTATGAAATTTTAATGAAATAATTTCAATAAATTTACCTTTGATAGGGACAACTCTCTCTGTTTCTCCCAGTGTTTTTGCTATGAATTTTTGTTTCCTTATACCGCCGGTAAAAGTGTTGCCCTTATTAAAAAGTTTCTTTTGTATTACCTACCACATTTTGGTTTTATTTTTCAGGTTGAAAGTTTTCCCCACTTTTGGCCGGAGATCTTCCACCATCGTTGGTGCCTCCAACTAAACATCTTTCAGTGGTTCAACCACTGCTTCATTTGTGGGTCTTATTATAATATTTAGTGTAAAATCAATGTTCTCGGATATCATAACTTGTGTGAACAAGTCCCGGTATTCCTCATCTACAAACAAATGTTTTTGTTATTTATTTATTTATTAATTAAAAATTTAAATTGAAATACCTGTTTCTAAACGGTGAAATGTTTTTGGAGAACACTCCCATTCCAAATTTTCTTCCTCAGTGTTCCGAGATACTTGTTCTATAATAAAAATAAAGATTATTTATTTCCGTTGGTATTTACTCAATAAAATAACTTACATTATTCTATATACATTAATTATTCTACAAAATATCAAATAAAAATAAAAAATTAAAAACATATTTGTCTATCCAACTACAAACACCTTGCTATGCCAAATATGTATGTGTTCCTACAATTTACGTTTATATAAAATGAGAGTAGGAATTGTATGACCTAGCTTTTATAATTGTAACTTCGAACAACGATGGATGGCAATTATAGTACCTAAAACCATTAAGTCAGTTTGAAAAAGTGACATTTTTACAAATATAAGATCCTTTTCAGCCATTATTTTAAACAATTAGTATTTAAATGTATGTATTGTTTTATTTGTGGTCGCAGTGGCCGAGTGGGTAGAGTGCGACGCTCACACGCCGAAGTGTCTAGGTTCGACTCCCAGCTCAACACCAATTTTTCGAATTTAACGGCACCGCCTCTTTCGAGCTGCTGACAACACTCAAAGAGTAATAACTGTCTAAGAAAGCTTCTCAAATCTCGCCGTTCGGAGTCTTCAAAAAACTGTAGGTCCCTTCTACTCGTGAGAGAACAGTAGCGCGCACAACACGAGTAGTTGATGAGCAAGCTAGGCCCTGGTCCCCCTTTGGACTGTAGCGCCAACAATTATTATTATTATTGTTTTATTTAGCATAATATATGCTTACAACAGTTGTATGAGAGAAGAGCATTTTTAGAACCCCAGTGTTAGAATTCAAACTCAGTAGCAGCTATTGAGCGTTTAGTAATATTAATAACTTAAAAAACACTATTTATTAAATTTTTGTGCTCACTTTCTGAATTAGTTATAAAATTAGCAACTATTCCTTTGCTGATGCAACTTCTGCCTTACATATGTTATTTCTGAACGTACCCATTATCAGCCATTTGTTCGTGGTGGAAAAATCAATTGTCCAATAAGAAAAGACATCTGAGCGGAAAAGTTTCTCCAATTTAAATTTGAAATTTAAAATTTATTTATTTATTTATAAACAATTGAGTTTAAGTGTTTAAAGTGAATTGAAGGACTCTATAAGGTAAGCCAAGTTATGCCGTTAATACTTCTGTATTTACAATTTAAATACATTAATATTTACATAGAACAAGACTAGATGAATTCATACATTTGTATATCCGGCTATATCGAGTCATGTGATGTAGCAGTTTTGGTGTTTCTAATAGCCTTTTCCATGGTAGTTTGCGATCTGGTCTTAACATGTGTCCTTCTGATTGACCCTGATTGCAAGAAGCCACAATTGTTGCTATACGTTTCATCGGTGATGTTAATTTATATTGCCTTCTAATGATCGGTTGGATGCAGAGCATTAATTCGTGAAGTGGATCTAGTTCATCTGCTAATGCTTGCATCCTATGTTGAAAGCTCTTCTTGTGGATAATAAACTAAATTATGAGTATCCGGCTCCGACTCGCAGCGCCTCCATTGGTGTTGTTCTAAAAGGACTTGTTACTGTTCGGTTTTTGCTCGTTGGTTTTTGATTTCCACATGTATTTATTATTTATACAGACTACGATACGAATACGATACAGATAGAAAATTTATAAAATAAAATTGTAATTCGAATTAAAAAATTGTAGGACTATTCTACTTGTAAGAGAACAAAAGCGCACACAACACGAGTAGTGGATGAGCAAGCTAGGCCCTGGTCCCCCTGTGGACTGTAGCACCAACGATTATTATTAATATTATCGCAAAATGTTTTCATTACTTTACTCTACAATTGCTAATTTGATACTGAAATTTCAAATTGTTTAATAAATTTAACTTACCAGGTAGATATATAACATGGAGCAAAATAAGCAGTCAAAGAAGAAGTGTGTAATGGGATGTGTAGGCATTCGCCATACATACAAGGCGAAGAACGAAACTATGTGAGTACATATTTTAAAGTAAATTTCATTACAATATATAATGCTTCCTCTGTTCTTTACTCGTAATCTATTTTTCTGTAACTAATGTGTCCACTCTATGCTTTAATATCATCATACTTATATTTATATGCATACGTATTTCATTTCCGAATGAACAATAATTTTGTTCGCACGCATACCCAAAAACTGTCTGCCCTTTGAAAAGTGTAGTGTTTTTGATTGGTATTTGTCGGTTTTCTGCTTTTTCATATTTTCACGATGTGTATTTTTACTTTTCAGCCACATTCTCCTGATTTTTGAGACCTCCTACGCACTCGTTCTGCGACTTTTAAGATCCCCTCTTCTTTGTCCTTAAAGTGTCTTAACATACCAGAGCGGAGTGTTGCCGCATTATTTATCAAGTAGATAAGTTATAGCATACGATAGTAAGATAAGATAATAAGATTTGAATAATTGTCCATATCTATGTAAATATAAATAAGCAAAATAATTGTGAACATTAAAATATAATAATAATATATGATTGATAGTAAATAATACGCCTCATAATAACATATAAATTTATATATAACAAACTCTCATTCAAATAAATTTTGTTATAACAAATTCTGTAGGGAAGTATTTCCACTCCTTGATTCAGAAATTTTGAGGCCCTGTTTTCCATTTTTAAATATTCAGAAACTATTTAAACATTAATTTATTATGACAGGAGGAAATTTTGGCGGCATTGGGGATAGCAAAATTGTTCAAGACGGATATGGTTTGTGACAAACATTTTTCAAACAAAATGTTTGCCAACAATAACAAAATCCGCTTGAATGCAAAGGCTGTTCCTGATATACTGTGCGCTCCTAACAACAGTTGCTTTGACGAAGGTGTCCGCTTTACTGCACACTTACAGCAGGAAGAGCGTGCTCAAGTGTGTGTCAGTATTAGGGATGAAGATGTTGAAAACGAAGATGAGGTCGAAGTTAAAGAAGATTCAGAAATGGAAGAAGTTGTAGTGAAAGAAGAATTTTTAGAGCAAGAAGATTTAGTGGAAGAATATTTGGTGGAAGAACATATAGTGGATGCTTTGGTGGAAGAAGATTTAGTGGAAGATTTCGTGGAAGAATATTTGGTAGAAGAAGATGTAGTGGAAGAAGATTTAGTAGAAGAAGATTCGGTGGAAGAAATTTCTTATTCTGTAGAAGAAGACTTAAGTTGTCTTAAGTATGAAAGTGCCGATAAAGGATCCCAAACGAGTGAGTATTTAAGAAACAGAACTCCTAAAAAAGTACTAATTCGTCAACGATTATACCAATCGGAGATGAATTTATTAAAAATGGAAGGCAAGTGTCGCGAGCAACACGTTTTAATAGAAGACCAAAAGAAACAAATCTTGTTCTTAAAAGAACAAGTTAGAAAACTAAAAGAGTATATGCCATAAAAATTTTACAAGGCACATAAAAACCATTGTCTCTAATATTAGACACAATAGTAACGTTTGTAGCAGGGTTAATAGGTTTCCCAATGAATTGCAACTAATGGCACTTTCAATTCATTTCACTTCTCCTGTTACATATAGGTTTTTAAGGTCATCTTTGAACTTGCCTTTGGTCACAACCCTTTGTCTTTTTATTTCGTCGTGGCCAAAAAGTCCGGGCAATATTGAGTTTAACGTAAAGACATTAGAGTTGAAAGTCAGTCAGCTATCTACAATTTATAAATACTGATCCGTTTCCGCTGACGAAATGTCGTTAAAAGAGCACGTAGATTATTGTAGAAAAAATTATATACTTGTAGGATTAGAAGATTTTAGTGAAGGTGATTACCGATCAACTTGGTTGGCTAATCATGTTTTAGTCTTTATGGTTCAAGGTACAGCAAAGCATTGGAAACATCCAATCGCTTATTATTTTGTCCGTAATAGCTGCGTATCTTCACTTTTAAAGAGAGATCGTTCGCGCTCTTCGTCGGAGTGGTTTGTTTCCTATCCATTTCGTATCCGATCAGGGAGCGAACTTTAGGGCCTTAGCTAATTTATTAGAAGTAGAGGCGGAAACGCCTTATTTCGTCGTAGACGATCATAGGGTTCATTACTTCAATCAAATAATGTTTGATGGCACTGCACGTGCCTGTTGGAAAGATTTAGTCTCCTTATATAACGAGGACTGCAAACTAGGAATCCGTAACGCCCCTAAACTGACGGAGGCACATATACGCCCTACCACTTTTCAAAGAATGAAAGTGAAATATGCCACTCAAGTATTTAGTCATACGGTTTCGTCAGCATGCTTTACTTATTTCAGTGGAGTCGGCGAGAGTGATACAATGTTAGGTTCTGGTAAATTTTTAGAATTTTTTAATAATTTGTTTGATATTTTTAATTCTTCAAACACATTTTCTGTAAATTCATTAAGGGTAGGTTTTGGTAAAAATGATATACAAAGGTAATTTTTACAAGAAGCCGTAAAGCGCATCAATACCATGAAAGTGCTCAATCCTCAAGGCAAAGATGTGACAGACAAATTCTATTTTTTGAAGGGGTGGCTTTTGAATATTTCGTCACTTACGTCTTGTGGCAGTCTCTTTCGCCATGCCAGTTCAAATATATTTTGACAAGGCACCTTAATCAGGATTGTTTAGAACAATTTTTCGGAGAAGCAAGGAGTGCGGAAAAGTGTAACGGTAGCCTAACTGCTTTACAATTTAAAAGCGCATTCAAGAAGCTTTGGGGACTGCAATACTTAAAGATTGCACGAACCGGCAATTGCGAAAGCGTCAATACTGTAATCAGGTTCTTGTAAAGCAGCCGTCTTGGATACCGGCCAAAGTAGATCATCAACTTTTGGTTGCGATTACGGAAATTTTACCCGCAGATATAAACACAAACGATTTGCTTAGAGAAAACAGTTTCGTTTATGTTTGTGGTTATATTTTCCGAAAATGTTACGAAAGTCACAAATGTAGTTCAACATTGCCAACATTGAATACAGCAGCACCATCCGCTGATTTAACATATTCATCGTTCAAGCAATTTGAAAACTGCAATCTTTTTGCTCCACCACCAAGCTTCGTGGAATATATACGATGTCTCGATGATCTATTTTGCGAACATTAAAATCAATGCTACTACGTTAAAGGTGTAGCCACCCGCCTATCCGAATTGCCTCACACGGAAAATCCGTATATTTGTTGCGAGAACTTGCCTCAGCATTTAATTTTAAATTTATTTTATTATTATTTTATTTTATTAGGTTACGTATTTACTTTTTTTATTAAGTTTTGGAATAGGGATCTGGCTAACTCAAATTTCACGAACAAGCTTTTACGCGTATCACATTTGTAGATATAATATGCACTGAAAATTCCACATCAACTTGTCTTCAATTTTTTATAAAACATGTAATATGAATTGATTATAAATGTTTTAATTGTGGAATTAAAAATTAATTTTTACTTTTAGTTTGGGTGCAATATGCCTCCAGAGGAAACCGAACACCCAGTAAAAAAAAAGAAAAAACGGTTAACACACCAACGAGCAAACCTCAAGGGTGGTGTGGGATTGCTCATAATTTTTGTTCTTACAGAATCTACAAAATACTACTACTAAATCTACAATCTACAAAATACTACTACTAGTAACAAATGCAGCAACCCAGGGAACAGAACTTCATCACATATTGTGACTCCAATATATGGGAAAATATTCATAGAAATAAAACCAGGATTAGTACAGAAATCATGTATACATATTTTTAGTCTGTGTTTACTACTGAGTACAATTGAATAAAAGAAAACAACATAAGAATTTTTAACAAAATAAACTACAATGTTATTCACAAGGGTACAATTTACTGTAGTCGTAGCTTTAGTTTAGTTTAGTTTTTTTTCCTTAGTAAAATGGTTAAGCTTTTAAGTTTTTGTTTTTCTTTTCTTAATAGACAATAGGCATAAGTATGAATTAATTTTTTTATATTAAATACATAAAGCTGTTGAAAAACGAATAAAATTCAGTTAATCTTAGAGGGCCTGCGAAGGACCAGTAAGATTATGATTATACAATGTTAGGTCAACTAGTTTTAAGCATTTTTGTCTAGAATTTAAGTGTCCCTTTGTTATAACAAAATGCACAAAAACAAAAGCAATAACACAATTTAAACCACCCAAAAGTATTCGTCTCTGAATCCGTGCCATTGGGACAACGCAAAAGAGGACGACCTAGACTAAAGTGGCGCACACAAGTGGAAAAGGACCTCAACCAACTTGGAGTGCGCAACTGGAGACAGCTGGCGAAAGATTCTGCTGGCTGGAGAGGCATGTTGGTTGAGGCCCAGGTCCACCCAGGACTGTAGCGCCACAAGAAGAAGAAGAAGAAAGTATTCGCTCACACTCACAATAACTTAGTCCTTAATTAAATACTTTGTTGGTTTACTAATAATGTGAGCTAGTCGACTTGGAATAGAGTCAAATAGTTTTTCAGTTACACCAGATGAAATATAGTCCATTTTTGGAGCAAAATACAAGGAATTATAACATGCGGAATAAAGTTGATTTGAAGACCGATTTGATGTCTGAATGGGCTGTAACTTAAAAACCAAATGACTATTCTAAAACGATTAACTAAGAGAATTAAAAATAAAAGTGGACCGACAAAGTATTTGATAAGTAAAGAACTATATTATTGTAATTTAAAAAAAGAAACATAATTAACAGTTAGAGATTCGCTAGACGTATTCACATTTCACTTATTATAATTGCTTATAACATTTTTGGGATTTGATACTGTGAGTTCTGATGGTCTCATAATTTACTGCGCCGTTTTTGTGATCTCAGAGTGTACTAATTATTCGTCTTCGATGTTGACTTCTGTACGGACAATTCTCGTTCCATCCATATTGTAATAAGATAATGTTCGGAGCATATTTAACATGAACAATCTAAAATCACATTTGTGAATTATAATTTAACTTTTTATTAAAGTAATATACCTGGTTGTTTAAACTAACTTACACCAACTACTTTCAACACAATGCATAATATGGTCTTTCCAATCCGCTTGATATTTGTAACTACGATATATGTAAATAAGTTTTTCCTTAGGCGTAAAAAGTTATTACTGAATTTGGTGTTCTTTATACTCACTTCAATAGTTTGCGCAGGAATGTTATTAACTGTTCATGCAGCTCACACGTATTCTCGGTCAAGGTTCAAGGGCGGGAGACGAGGGAGTTAACTGTCTCCCTATTGGTCGCTGGTGTAAAGTACAGTACCTCACAAAAGTGAGCATACACTCACAGCTTTAACATATTTTCATCTTTTTGGCCTTACAGAAAGTAGTTAATTAATAAAACTTAAATGCAGCTCGAATATGAATAAAAAAATAAAAAAAATTACAAAACACACAAAACTTAGCATACACTTAAAGTAAATTCGAGTTACGACTAAAACACAAAACAAAACCAGTTACAAATAAAATTTCAGTAACGCGTGGCACCTCCTTCAGGATCTATGGCAGCTTGTAACCGCCGTGGCACGGATTTTACCAGTTTTTCAATAAAAGATGGCTGAATCCCTTCCCAAGCTGCCCGAATTTTAGCTTTTACCTCCTGGTTATTGGAGAAGGCACTTTCTTTAAAGCGGACTTTTATTTCGTGCAATAGACGTTCAGTAGGGTTAAGGTCCAGCGATTGTGGGGGCAACCATTCCCGTACTAAATAGGAGGTGTATTATCGGAGCAATATCTTGTTGGAAGTAGAAAACCGAAGGTAGACCTAATTTTATTGCAGAACTTCGTAAATTTCGTTTTAAAATATTGAAGCCATACAACCCCACAGCAGCACAGAGCTGTATTTGTTTCCCTCCAAACGATTTGTTTGCCATCAGACCCAAATAAATTTATTTTTGTTTCATCTGAAAATAAAACACCTTCCTAAAAGCTTTCCGGGTTGTTTACATATTGTCTAGCAAACTCCAATCTTTTCTTCTTATTAACAAGGGAAATGTAAGGCTTTTTTCGAGAGATCCTACCATTTAAATTATTCTTTCTCAAGACTCTGCGAACGGTTTCCACTAAAAGAGGCTTATTAATTACGGATGACACCTCAGCCGTCAACTTTGGAATGCTAAATTTTGGATTGGACTTGATTGTCCGAACAATATACCGCTCGTTTTGTTCTGAGAGCAATTTTTTTCTTCACCTTCCAGGTCTGTTTTTTAGTGTGCCTTTATATCTATAATTGTTTATTATTTTTTGTACCGTTACATGCGATCGCCCTATAATCTCGTATTCTTCGCATCGACTTCCCCTCGCAAAATATCTTAATTATGAGCATTCTCATTGACAAAGTAGTCTGCTTTCGCATATTTTCCATATTTTCGCACAAAGAAGAGAACATTGGTATTCTCAGTTCAAAAGCCTGCGCAGAAATGATCATCAGGGACATTAGTTGCTCCGTTCCTGAACAAATTTGCATGGATCGATGTGTTGCGAAGCTTGTGTATAGCGCACACACACGAACGACTGAGAAGAAGATTGCGCAATAGCATGTAGTTTTTTCTCATATGGTGCTCTGCTGACGTCATGGGAGACGTTCATTGTTTACATTGAATTGTTAGAAGGGAAATTTGTGAACTCTTTTTTAATAATAAAAATTGTGCTGTAACACCATCTTAATTAGAAAATAAATATCAAATATACTGTCTACTAAATTTTGTAGACGTTTCCATTACTTTGTTTTATTGAAGTGGAGAATTATAGTGCTGTGAAACGAATGATAAAAAAAGTCATACAGTTTGGTATTTCTTTTTAATGAATTATTTTATTTAGTTTCCTTTTTCTTGTGTGTTGGTGTTCTAAAATTTCTTTGCTTAATTTACGTATACGGAAATACATTCGCGCTCTGAAGAATAGTTTTTTAACACTGTCTTCGCAATTAACATTACGCGCGAGTTCTAAAAATGTTTTTAAAAAATTGTTCGAAATGAACAAGTCGTCTCCGTTGACTCTGTTAAAAATTTCCTCCAGTTGCTGCATATGACTGACTAGTTGCTGTTGGCTTCGAAAGGCCTCCTTCACTTAAGTGATTTACCCAGGTAAAGGATGTGTCTTTCGAAGTGTCAAATTTTAAATCGGGAATCCCCCAATTTGTGACATATATACCTATACCCAGCCAAATTCTCGAGTCCATCGTGAGCCAATGTTTCCAACTCCACGTCCTCTTCATTATGAGTGCATACACTCTCAGGGTTTATTGAAATGCTTTTCAATATTGTACCTGATAGGAAAAAGCGCAATTAGTACAATACTAACTATAATCATCGAAAATTTACCTGTAAGTGTGCAATCATAATCTAAATCCGGAGTGTCATCTATTCCCAACTGCAATTTTTAAGATAAGACTAAATGTTATTTTATGTATAATATAGATAGAAAAAACAATATTCACCAAGGCTTATCCATAGTCACTTCAAGGTTTTTAAATAAACCCTTATTTCCTCCTCCTAAGTCGCTAACAATGGCAACAACTTTGTAGTCATATTCCTGTTTCCTATCAAGAATGGGACTTATAATGTTTGTTGTCATCTGGCAGTTGAAGGAGTAAAATATAGGCTGTTTCCATTTTGCAATTAGTACTAGGTTAGTTAATGGTTATGTTATGTTAGTTAATGACAATGTACATAAAAATAAATGATTTTACCTTTTAACATTGCAACTTGAACGTAGCTTACTGGTGCTAACGTAGAGTCTGAAGACCTATCGTAGCAAAACGCTTTTCGAATCGTCATTTCATCAAAACTCATGACACAGATTTTTTGGTCTTCAGTAAGTTGAGTTGCAGCAGCAAGTGTTTTAACAACTGGCTCTTTAACTCCCGGTGAAATGTCCACCTTGTGTGCCCAATATTGCAGTGTTCGCACAGCGGGTAACGGAACACTTTTCTGACGCAACAATTTGTACGCCTTTGCACTTGTCGAGTACATTGTAATAGACTGTGCAATGTCCGCTTCCGACCACTGAGATTGTTTTGCACCGGTTTTTAATTTATTTACCTGACCTGAAATGCGGTATATTTTATTATTTTTTATGTTTTTATTGATTTTATTGATCTGTATTTTACCTTTTGTAAAGATTTTTTGCAACATATTTTCCATATTGCTATGTTCACTCTTGGATTTCTTCAGTTCTTTCTATCTCTGCAAATAGTCACATTTATGATGATATTTATACTTATTAACATGAACTTACATTTCTTGGCTTAAATTTTCAATTTATGTCCTTAACGGAGTGAGGTCATTATCGCTGTCACACAAAACGTTGTTGTTTACTTAAACAGCTTCCTCAGGTTTAGTTGTTTCAAGGACGATTTCAGGTGATAGCGTTTCTTCAAGCAGGCTTTTAATTAATTCCTGCTTTGTTTTTGACTGTATCCTCATATAGCTGGATGAAGGCTCAACTTTTGTTTTGTCGAATGGTTGGAATAGCTCCTGGTTTTAAATTGTAACCATTCCTCTCACAAAATCCTTTAATTGATCACGATTAACATTTTGAATTAAATATTATATGTAATAACTCACCCATTTCAAATTGAAGGTTTCTTTCGAAATCGGTTGCAAGGAAATGTGCCGAGCAAATCCGCGACGTTTTAGGATTAAAATTGTCCTTTCGCCGGCAAAAATGAATCCATTGCTTCCGAACTTTTGGATCCTTCGGAAAGCAATAAAAGTGCAGATTCGATTTACCTTTATTGTTGTTTTTATTGCAATTATATACTGCACACCTCATTTTAATAACTTTTATTTTAATTTAAATACAATTTAAATTCACAATCAAATTTAAACTTCACGATTCCAGTAAATTCCAAGTTGAAATAAAATTTCGCTCGCGGAAATTGACGGCAAAGCCTACTTCCATATTATAGAATTAAATATACCCATGTCTCCTGTGGCATGGCAGCTGATATATAAACAAACATGGCGGACGAGTGGATTGCCTAATCTGTAATACATCATTTTTGGCGAACACATGACATCTGTATGCTCAATTTTGTGTGTCGATTTCAGGGGTTGTTTCCTTCTTCATGCGAAAAGTAGAAAAGTACCGGTAGGAAGTCGCCTGCCTGTGAATTTGGCATATACACACTCTTGTTTAAGATATGTATTCAGTTATGATTGTATACCAAAAAATAAAAGAAAAATATGGTCGGCCTTAAAACAGCACGAATATGAAGTAATGATAGGCTCAATTTTGTGAGGTACTGTAAGTCATTAACAAAATGTCATATCTAAAATGTCAGATACATTCCTTTGAATTATTTCAATTGTGAGTTTTAGAGTGTTGCGAAAACAATGGAAAATTTAAAAAATATTACAAAAAGATTATTGTGGAATATGATAGAAAACGAAGACGACGTAATAGAATTAATTATTAACGAACCGAGTACTGAGGAAAAATTGTTGCTCGTGGTCGTACCTTCGTCTAAATCGGAACGAACGTGACTGAGAATTTATTTAGAAACAGTTGTTCCACTCTATTCCGAAAAGGAATTCATAACACACTTTCCTATAAAAAGATCTTTGTTTGAAAGCCTGTCGGGGAAGTTTGAAGCACCGGCTTTCTATGCTGATCTACGGTACGATAAAAGGTGCAGCGCTCGTAAGCACACTGCAGTTTTTCTATAGTTCGCTGGGCACGAAGCAGGGAGCTTTCGAGATTTAGCCGACGGTTTCGATCTTTCGTTGTCAGCATTTTCACGTACCATCGGCCGGTATATCACGATCAACAACGATTCCGTCAATTATATTACTGCAAGCTGAGAGGGATGGAAAGATATGCCATTTTGTAAGAGCTTGTTGCGTTCTACATAACATTGCAAACGAAGATGATAAAGATTTTATAGAGGAGAGTAATGTAAGCAATAGTCTGGTATTCGTAAAATTTGGCGAAACTGCTAGAGGAAATGCTGTTAGAGATGCCATTTTACAACAGCAGAATATGTGAATTGAAATAAAAAAACTGCTTAAGAAATTCATTGGGTTTTGGATTAAGTTTTTGTGTTGTAAATATAATTTATAAGAACAAAACATAACAATCTATTGTACAAATAATGACTTCATAGTTTCATAACGATAATTTTAAATAAATAATGTTAATAAAATAATTATTAATGTTTTTGGAGAAGCGCCTTCAACAACTCGCTGCCCTCGCTGTCAATTTTAGTCTTTGTTTCAAGGTATTCAACAACCTTGGTGTGGTATTCAGCCGGTTCCTTTCCGATCTCATTTATCCTTCGCAGGATCTTATCTTAAGCGGGTTCCCTCCTTTTTGAAATAGAACCGCATGCGTTGTCTGTAAAATTTAAAATTTTCTGTATTATTTAATAAAATTTGAAACAATAATTGTATGCTCAACCTGAGATCTACGATATCCTTAGTTCTGATGAACTTTCATCGTCCACCACCTGGTCCCCTCGTTTTAACCCGCTTGGCCTAACTGTCTAATACATACTCCGGGTGTATCGCCTTTTTATTTGCAAGACTTTTATCCAACTCACTGAAACAAACGGATCAATTATGATATTTTAATGAAATAATTACAATAAATTTACCTTTGATAGGGACAACTCTCTCTGTTTCTCCCAGTGTTTTTGTTATGAATTTTTGTTTCCTTATTCCACCGTTTCAGACTTCTGTATTTGCCTTGCACTAGCGCCACGGTAAAAGTGTTGCCCTCATTAAAAAGTTTCTTTTGTATTACCTGCCACATTTTGGTTTTATTTTTCAGGTTGAAATTTTTTCCCACTTTTGGCCGGAGATCTTCCACCATCGTTGGTGCCTCCAACCAAACATCTTTCTGTGGTTCAACCACTGTTTCATTTGTGGGTCTTATTATAATATTTAGTATAAAATCAATGTTCTCGGATATCATAACTTGTGTGAACAAGTCCCGGTATTCCTCATCTACAAACAAATGTTTTTGTTATTTATTTATTTATTAATTAAAAATTTAAATTGAAATACCTGTTTCTAAATGGTGAAATATTTTTGGAGAACACTCCCATTCCAAATTTTCTTCGTTATTTCTCTACATATCAATGAATAACGTATGCGCGGGACACCAATTTTAAATTTTCATATATTTGACAGAAAACCAACGACCTACCCACAAAAGTTGTTTGCAGAGACCAATAGGGAGACAGTCAACTCGCTCGTCTCCCGCCCTTGAATTCATTTTGACAGCGTTTTTATAACATTTCCCCTCCTGAGCAGCTGATTCACAGACAAGGTCTTTTTTTCTTTTGACAGAGAATACGTGTGAGCTGCATGAACATATGATAATATTCCCGCGCAAACTATTCAGGTGAGTATAAAGAACATCAAATTCAGTAAATTTTGATTCGAATTACTTTTTACGCCTAAGGAAAAATTTATTTATATCATATTTGCAATTATCAAGGGGATTGGGAAGACCATATTATGCATTGTATTGAAAGTAGTTGATGTAAGTTAGTTTGAACAACCAGGTATATTACTTAAATAATAAGTTCAATTACAATTCACAAATGTGGTTTTAGATTGTTCATGTTAAACATGTTCAGAACAGGATCTTATTGCAATATGGATGGAACGAGAATTGTCCGTACAGAAGTCAACATCGAAGACGAATAATTAAGACATTCTGAGGGCACGAAAAAGGCACAGCAAATGAAGAGATCATCAGAACTCACAGTATCAAATCCCAGCAATTTTATAATCAATTATAAGTGAAATGTGAATACGTCTAGCGAATCTCTAAGTGTTTATTCCGTTTCTTTCATTTTAACTTAAACCGAAATTTTTTGTAGCACTCACAAGAATATAGTTCTTAACATATCAAATACTTTGTCTGTCCACTATTATTTTTAATTCTGTGAGTTAATCGATTAAGAATAGTCATCTGGTTTTTAAGTTACAGCTGATTCCTTGCATTTTGTTCCAAAATTGGACTATATTTCATCTGGTGTAACTTAAAAACTATTTGACTCTATTCCAAATTGACTGGCTCACATTATTAGTAATAAAGGTGGCCCAACAAAGTATTTAATTAAAAACTAAGTTATTGTGAGTGTGAGCGAATACTTTTGGGTGGTTTAAATTGTACCCTTGTGAATAACATTGTAGTTTATTTTGTTAAAAATTCTTGTGTTGTTTTCGTTTATTCAATTGTACTCAATAGTAAACACAGAACAGAAATGTGTATAACTGATTTCTATACTAATCCAAGTTTTATTTTTATAAATATTTTTTCAATTGGAATACTTATTGTTACGAGTAGTTGTATTTTTTTGATTCTGTAAGAACAAAAATGAGCAATTCCACACCACCCTTGAGGTATGCTCGTTGGTGCGTTAACCGATTTCTTTTACTGGGTGTTCGGTTTCCCCTGGACGCCTATTGCACCCAAACAAATAGTAAAAATAAATTTTTAATTGCACAATTAAAATATGTATAAACAATGTTTTATAAAAAAATGGAAGACAAGTTGATGTGGAATTTTCAGTGCATATAAGTGCATAAAAGCTTGTTCCTGAAACTTGAGTTAGCCAGATCCCTATTCAAAAACTTAATAAAAAAAAGTAAATACGTAACCTAAAAAAAAGTAAATACGTAACCTTATAAAGTAAAATAATAATAAAATAAATTTAAAATTAAATGCTGAGGCAAGTTCTCGCAACAAATATACGGATTTTCCGTGTGAAGCAATTCGGATAGGCGGGTGGCTACACCTTTAACGTAGTAGCATTGATTAAAATGTTCGCAAAATAGATCGTCGAGACATCGTATATATTCCACGAAGCTTGGTGGTGGAGCAACAAGATTGCAGTTTTCAAATTGTTTGAATTATGAAAATGTTAAATCAGCAGATGGTGCTGCTGTGTTTAATGTTGGCAATGTTGAACTACATTTGTGACTTTCGTAACATTTTCGGAAAATATAACTACAAACATAAACGAAACTGTTTTCTCTAAGCAAATCGTTTGTGTTTATATCTGCGGGTAAAATTTCCGTAATCGCAACCAAAAGTTGATGATCTACTTTGGCCGGTATCCAAGACGGCTGCTTTACAAGAACCTGATTACAGTATTGACGCTTTCGCAATTGCCGGTTCGTGCAATCTTTAAGTATTGCAGTCCCCAAAGCTTCTTGAATGCGCTTTTAAATTGTAAAGCAGTTAGGCTACCGTTACACTTTTCCGCACTCCTTGCTTCTCCGAAAAATTGTTCTAAACAATCCTGATTAAGGTGCCTTGTCAAAATATATTTGAACTGGCATGGCGAAAGAGACTGCCACAAGACGTAAGTGACGAAATATTCAAAAGCCACCCCTTCAAAAAATAGAATTTGTCTGTCACATCTTTGCCTTGAGGATTGAGCACTTTCATGGTATTGATGCGCTTTACGGCTTCTTGTAAAAATTACCTTTGTATATCATTTTTACCAAAACCTACCCTTAATGAATTTACAGAAAATGTGTTTGAAGAATTAAAAATATCAAACAAATTATTAAAAAATTCTAAAAATTTACCAGAACCTAACATTGTATCACTCTCGCCGACTCCACTGAAATAAGTAAAGCATGCTGACGAAACCATATGACTAAATACTTGAGTGGCATATTTCACTTTCATTCTTTGAAAAGTGGTAGGGCGTATATGTGCCTCCGTCAGTTTAGGGGCGTTACGGATTCCTAGTTTGCAGTCCTCGTTATATAAGGAGACTAAATCTTTCCAACAGGCACGTGCAGTGCCATCAAACATTATTTGATTGAAGTAATGAACCCTATGATCGTCTACGACGAAATAAGGCGTTTCCGCCTCTACTTCTAATAAATTAGCTAAGGCCCTAAAGTTCGCTCCCTGATCGGATACGAAATGGATAGGAAACAAACCACTCCGACGAAGAGCGCGAACGATCTCTCTTTAAAAGTGAAGATACGCAGCTATTACGGACAAAATAATAAGCGATTGGATGTTTCCAATGCTTTGCTGTACCTTGAACCATAAAGACTAAAACATGATTAGCCAACCAAGTTGATCGGTAATCACCTTCACTAAAATCTTCTAATCCTACAAGTATATAATTTTTTCTACAATAATCTACGTGCTCTTTTAACGACATTTCGTCAGCGGAAACGGATCAGTATTTATAAATTGTAGATAGCTGACTGACTTTCAACTCTAATGTCTTTACGTTAAACTCAATATTGCCCGGACTTTTTGGCCACGACGAAATAAAAAGACAAAGGGTTGTGACCAAAGGCAAGTTCAAAGATGACCTTAAAAACCTATATGTAACAGGAGAAGTGAAATGAATTGAAAGTGCCATTAGTTGCAATTCATTGGGAAACCTATTAACCCTGCTACAAACGTTACTATTGTGTCTAATATTAGAGACAATGGTTTTTATGTGCCTTGTAAAATTTTTATGGCATATACTCTTTTAGTTTTCTAACTTGTTCTTTTAAGAACAAGATTTGTTTCTTTTGGTCTTCTATTAAAACGTGTTGCTCGCGACACTTGCCTTCCATTTTTAATAAATTCATCTCCGATTGGTATAATCGTTGACGAATTAGTACTTTTTTAGGAGTTCTGTTTCTTAAATACTCACTCGTTTGGGATCCTTTATCGGCACTTTCATACTTAAGACAACTTAAGTCTTCTTCTACAGAATAAGAAATTTCTTCCACCGAATCTTCTTCTACTAAATCTTCTTCCACTACATCTTCTTCTACCAAATATTCTTCCACGAAATCTTCCACTAAATCTTCTTCCACCAAAGCATCCACTATATGTTCTTCCACCAAATATTCTTCCACTAAATCTTCTTGCTCTAAAAATTCTTCTTTCACTTCAACTTCTTTCATTTCTGAATCTTCCTTAACTTCGACCTCATCTTCGTTTTCAACATCTTCATCCCTAATACTGACACACACTTGAGCATGCTCTTCCTGCTGTAAGTGTGCAGTAAAGCGGACACCTTCGTCAAAGCAACTGTTGTTAGGAGCGCACAGTATATCAGGAACAGCCTTTGCATTCAAGCGGATTTTGTTATTGTTGGCAAACATTTTGTTTGAAAAATGTTTGTCACAAACCATATCCGTCTTGAACAATTTTGCTATCCCCAATGCCGCCAAAATTTCCTCCTGTCATAATAAATTAATGTTTAAATAGTTTCTGAATATTTAAAAATGGAAAACAGGGCCTCAAAATTTCTGAATCAAGGAGTGGAAATACTTCCCTACAGAATTTGTTATAACAAAATTTATTTGAATGAGAGTTTGTTATATATAAATTTATATGTTATTATGAGGCGTATTATTTACTATCAATCATATATTATTATTATATTTTAATGTTCACAATTATTTTGCTTATTTATATTTACATAGATATGGACAATTATTCAAATCTTATTATCTTATCTTACTATCGTATGCTATAACTTATCTACTTGATAAATAATGCGGCAACACTCCGCTCTCGTATGTTAAGACACTTTAAGGACAAAGAGGGGATCTTAAAAGTCGCAGAACGAGTGCGTAGGAGGTCTCAAAAATCAGGAGAGTGTGGCTGAAAAGTAAAAATACACCGTGAAAATATTAAAAAGCAGAAAACCGACAAATACCAATCAAAGACACTACACTTTTCAAAGGTCAGACAGTTTTTGGGTATGCGTGCGAACAAGATTATTGTTCATTCGGAAATGAAATACGTATGCATATAAATATAAAAATATGATATTAAAGCATAGAGTGGACACAGGAGTTACAGAAAAATAGATTACGAGTAAAGAACAGAGGAAGCATTATATATTGTAATGAAATTTACTTTAAAATATGTACTCACATAGTTTCGTTCTTCGCCTTGTATGTATGGCGAATGCCTACACATCCCATTACACACTTCTTTGACTGCTTATTTTGCTCCATATGATATATATACCTGGTAAGTTAAATTTATTAAACAATTTAAAATTTCAGTATCAAATTAGCAATTGTAGTGTAAAGTAATGAAAACATTTTGCGATAATATTAATAATAATTGTTGGTGCTACAGTCCACAGGGGGACCATGACCTAGCTTGTTCGTCCACTACTCGTGTTGTGTGCGCTTTTGTGCTCTTACAAGTAGAAGAGACCTACAATTTTTCAATTCGAATTACAATTTTATTTTATAAATTTTCTATCAGTATCTTTTAAGTATCGTATTCGTAGTCTGTATAAATAAATAAATACATGTGGAAATCAAAAACCAACAAACAAAAACCGAACAGTAACAAGTCCTCTTAGAACACCACAATGGAGGCGCTGCGAGTCGGAGCCGGATACTCATAATTTAGTTTATTATCCACAAGAAGAGCTTTCAACATAGGATGCAAGCATTAGCAGATGAACTAGATCCACTTCACGAATTAATGCTCTGCATCCAACCGATCATTAGAAGGCAAAATAAATTAACATCACCGATGAAACCTATAGCAACAATTGTGGCTTCTTGCAATCAGAGTCAATCAGAAGGACACATGTTAAGACCAGATCGCAAACTACCATGGAAAAGGCTATTAGAAACACCAAAACTGCTACATCACATCACTCGATATAGCCGGATATACAAATGTATGAATTCATCTAGTCTTGTTCTATGTAAATATTAATGCATTTAAATTGTAAATACAGAAGTATTAACGGCATAACATGGCTTACCTTATAGAGTCCTTCAATTCACTTTAAACACTTAAACTTAATTGTTTATAAATAAATAAATAAATTTTAAATTTCAAATTTAAATTGGAGAAACTTTTCCGCTTAGATGTCTTTTCTGATTGGACAATTGATTTTTCCACCACGAACAAATGGCTGATGATGATTACGTTCAGAAATAACATATGTAAGGCAGAATTTGCATCAGCAAAGCAATAGTTGTTAATTTTATAACTAATTCAGAAAGTATTATATATTACAAAATACATATATTTTGAGCACAAAAATTTAATAAATAGTGTTTTTTAAGTTATAAATATTACTAAATGCTCAATAGCTGCTACTGATTTTGTATTCTAACACTGGTGTTCCAAAAATGCTCTTCTCTCATAATAGTGTTGTAAACATATATTATGCTAAACAAAACAATACATAATTTTAAATACTAAATGTTGAAAATAACGGTTGAAAAGGATCTAATATTTGTAAAAATGTCACTTTTTCAAACTGACTTAATGGTTTTAGGTACTATAATTGCCAACCATCGTTGTTCGAAGTTACAATTATAAAAGCTAGGTCATACAATTCCTACTCTTATTTTCTATAAACGTGAATTGTAGGTACACATACATATTTGGCATGGCCAGGTATTTGTAGTTGGATAGAAAAATATGTTTTTAATTTTTTTTTTATTTGATATTTTGTAGAATAATTAATGTATCTTGAACAATGTAAGTTATTTTATTGAGTAAATACCAACGGAAATAAATAATCTTTATTTTTATTATAGAACAAGTATCTCGAAACACAAGTTAAAAGGAAATACCTCCGTAATGTTGGTCTTACTAGCCTTCGTTACTGTCTTGTTTTTTACACATTTCATAAGTCATTATAAATATACTATAAATAAAGTTCCATTTATATTATTTTAACCTATTTAAGGTTGTGATAACACTTAAATCATAAACATTTTGCTCTAGTTGTTTACGAACTCAACCTTTTGAATGTACACAAAATGGCTGACCAATTCACAAACTGTGGGCAATTTACCAGTGTTTGACACTATTGGGGGCAAAATTGACAATTTGGGCGCCATCTTGCCTATTTTGGAGGGGAAACGTAAAGATGTGTGAGTAAAGTGAGACAATGTTCGATGATACGTAAATAACTTTCAGAATTTGAGGTTATGTCCGGGTTTTGTTTACTAAAACACGTAAATAACAGTCAAACGGTCGATGGACAAAGGGGAAATCAGCTGTTTGATCAGCTGTTCAGTCGACCATCTCCTTCCTTATTGGTTTCTGACGGGAAGCACATTGTATTGGTTTGTGTTGTTTTTCTCGTACGGGAACACACCCAATGCTGTGGTGAGATTTTATGTGAAATGTCAAATAGAATATTTATATCAGCTGTGCATTCAAGATCATTGCTTCGGAAGAAAATATACAATTAAATACATAAAAGCCATTTGACATTAAAAACAACAATATGTAGAGTAGGTCGGAAGACAGGAGTATACGTTGAGCGACATCGAGGAGTTAATGTAAGTACATAACTTATGAAATGCCGGCATATTATTTGTCCCATCGATGAAAACAAATGTCTGGTGGAATACGGCGGGTGGGGTAGCTGCTCCCAGCCAAGTGTTTTGATTGTATCCTGAACCGGTTCTGCTTTGTGTGCAGATGCATTGTCATGGAGCAAAATGACCTTGCCGTGTCTTTTGGCCTATTCTGGTTCAAATTGATCATTTGTTGTCGGTAGCGATCAGTATTAACGGTTTCACCAGGTTTTAGGAGCTCGTGGTACAGCACACCTTTCTGGTAACATCAAACACACAGCATTGTCTCTTTGCCGAATCGATCTGGTTTTGCAGTCGATGTTGATGGTTGTCCCAGATTAACCCATGTTTTTTTCCGTTTCGCCAGTAACAATCCGATGTAAAACCGATTTTCTTTCGTGTCTTTGAAGCAAAATTTCACAAGTGTTTTTTCGGTTTTGCACCTGTCTTTCATTCAATTCATGTGGCACCCATTTTCCACACTTTTGGATCTTTCCCATAGCTTGTAAACGGTCAGAAATTGTTTGTTTTTTAACATTGCTGCCATTTGCTTTTGATTCAAAGTGTCATCTCTATCCAACATCGTTTGCAATTCGGCGTGTTCAAACTTTTTGGTGGTCTTTTACGTTCTTCATTTCTCACATCAAAATCATTATTTCTGAACCGTTGAAACCATCTTTTGCATTTTGCTTCTAATAGAGCATGATCACCATATGCCTCGACGAGCATTCGATGCGACTCTGCAGCACTTTTCTTCAAATGATAACACAAAATTAATGCTTTCCGCAAATCATCACAATTCGACATTTTTAACACGATGAAAAAATATGATGTTGTCTGTTCGTTATTGTTATATTGTTTGTTATATATTTGTTATATCATATTTAAATTGTTATAAAATCTCCCTAGACCTTCTTTTTTGTCCCGAAAAGGATACATTTATTGAATTCGTGATTTTTTCATGTGTTTTTATGATATAAATACAAATATCTCCCCTCCGCCTTTTTGTCTTTTGAATTTTAAGGCTATATACAAAGCGCTACAGACCTCATATCCGGTAATAGTATGCATCATATAAAAGGTGTTGACATAACCTGCAAAACGACGCTATGTATGATTAGTTTGGATATTGCGTTCAACAGTTATAGACCTGTAAACATGGAGTTCACTAACGCTGAAATCCGCGCTATTTTAAAGTTTTCCTTCGTTAAAGGCAAATCCGCTAGAGAAACATTCCGTAAGATTAATGGTGTTTTGGAGGATGGAACTCTATCACTTCGAACCGCGGAGGAATGGTTTCGACGATTCAGGGCCGGTGAAAACAGCACAATGGATAAGCCAGCCGGCGGAAGACCTGTGACGACGAATACCGATTGAATCATGGAAATCATCGAGTGACATCACCCAGGAGATGAGAGTTAATCACCAAACCATTGTTAACCATCTGCAGAAGCCTGGATATGAAAAAAAAAGCTTGATGTTTTGGTGCCGCATGATTTGACGCAAGAAAATCTTCTGGACCGAATCAACGCCTGCGATATGCTGCTAAAACGAAACGAACTCGACTCATTTTTAAAGTGGATGGTGACTGGCAAAGAAAAATGGATCACATATGACAATATCAAGCGAAAACGGTCGTGGTTGAAGGCCGGTGAATCGTCCCAAACAGAGGCCAAGCCGGGATTGACGGAAGGTTTTGCTGTGTTTGGTGGGATTGGAAAGGAATCATCCATTAAGAGCTGCTTACATATGGCCAGACGCCTTATTTTACCATCTACTGCGAAACCGCTTGAAGCAGGCGATCGACCAGAAGCGACCAGAAGAGGCCAGTAGGAAGGGGTAGTGTTCCACCAGGACAACGCCAGACCACACACTTTGTTGATGACTGGTTAGAAGCTACTCGAGCTCGGATGGGAGGTTTTATCATATCCACCATATAGCCCGAACATAGCACCAAGTGATTACCACCTGTTCCTGTCCATGGCGAACTCCCGTGGTGGTGTGAAGTTGAACTCAAAAGAGGCTTATGAAAAGTGGCTGTCCGAATTCTTCGCAAATAAGGAGTGGGGCTTCTACGATGGGGGTATTATGAAGTTGCCGTCTAGATGGAAACAGATTATGGAACAAACCGGCGCATATTTGAACTAAATCCGATCACTGTAACACTTTTTATGAAGCATTGAATGAAGAGAAAAAAAAGGAAGGGTGATATTTGACAACTTTATATTACATCCTATAAAAGGTGTTGATTGCATTAATTTTAATAAAAGGTTTTCTACTGCTGCTAACGAACGCAGTCTGATACATGTTTTAAAATGGCTTCTAAGTAAAGGAAATCCGTGGGTTATTTACGAATGTTTGACAGTATTGGGGGTACAAATGCAGGATACAGCGGACATATTGGAGGGGAAACCTAAACGTGTGTGTAAAATGAGATAGTGTTCGATGGTTCGTAAATACCATTCAGAATTCGTACATTTTCGATGGACGAAGGGGAAATCATTGATCGATCAGCTGTGAAGCTGTGCATCACCTTCTCATTTATCCCTGCTATACAATGAACAATAAAACAACTTACAAATTAACAAACATGCAAACGGGCGACCTAACTGTAAACGGTCAGGCAACAAGACGACAGTACTCGCAGAACATCTGCGCATCGCAACAGAACACACAACTAATCATCCTCTCTTCAGGGAGATTAAAGATTATTTCGGAATAGCGTACATGCACTTGGCCCCAGTCTTACCTTAAATAAGTAGATTCAACTGAAAACCTGATGTTCTCCGTGCCATGGAAATTCATATACATACCTAACCACGTCGTTGAAAACTTAGTCCAACGAATCGACTGTTGCATATGAGCTGAATTAGGTAGAGTGTTGCTTATGAATTATTTCATTATCCTTCAAGCCAAGTTTTTCAAAATATGCCAAATGGAAAATTCTTATATTAGTTCACATATTTTTTCTTCTCCTGACTGATCGTATGCATTTTATACGCATAACATGATACGTATGGTGATTAATTTGCTCGCTACCAGTCCCTTGTCACCCCTAATATTTTCTTCTTTTTTTTTCAAAAAACATTTTTCTCTCCAAAACCGCCTGTGGTCTTATAGGCTCAAAACTCTGGGAACCATACGACCCTTTGCCGCCGAATGGAATGCGATAAACAACAGACAGGACCCACTCCCCACTTGAGAGACAGATCGAGGTGACACCCTGAAGTGTCCGACCGATATCGACTTAACACCTCATAATGATCCATTTATTTTCCCCAACATACGAATCTGTAACTTACGTCACACATTTATCTTTCACGGTACGACTTTCTGACAAAATATTTGCATTAACTTTTGTACGCAAATAGATACGCATAATTTGCTTCTCAGGATGCTTCCCCTTCTTCGACACCTCCCGCAGTGTCCTGGCAACTGTGTTCAAGTCGAGTGCTCTTTGAAGGAGGGGCGACAAACACTCCTGGAGACAAGCTCTTTCTTGTGCGCCGCAGAGAAAAACCGGGCTAATTGGGTTTTTATGTTAATTCGGGTTGTAAGTAGCTCGTAATCCGGATACGACTGGAATATATATGACGCAACCCCCAGCAGCTTGGAAATCCAGCCTTGTCATAGATAAATAATTCATAAAATACGCAATTAACGCTTCTGGATGCGTGTCTTGGCAGATACGAGAAAGGACAACTCGTCGCGTGAGCGCACGGTATGAAAGCAATAAAGCAAACACTTCTTGCTTTTTCATGATGGTACTGAGTTCCGAGCTGCTAAAAGCGGCTTATGGCACTTAAACTTAATCTTAGAGTTGGCTGTTTTATTTATTATCGTTTCTTTAAAAAAGTTTGCTCCCCTGCCGTGGGAACAGAGAATTTCTAAGAAGTTTCACACAAGATGGGAATTTCCAGGGATTTCTTTCGGTCGCTTAACCTTTTTCTCGTGATGTACATACACGTGCTTGGTTTGTTGACATGGTCACACTAACTTTTCAACATTTCTTCTAAAAAAAAACGTCCAAGAGATCCGGATTCACGTTTGGAGGTGTGGACAATCGGAGCGTGAGTTCTCCGGGGTGTTTTGAGTCACATTTGCTTGTGCCACATTTTTGGATTTCATGTTTAAGAATGAGATGCAAATGGAAACTGTTACGGTTTGACTAAAATAAAATTTTATGAACATTTTTTCTCTTATTCAGTGCTCTTTACTTTATTATTATCTTCTTTAATTATTCATTTATTTGTCAATTTAATAATGCAGTTTTTGTTTATTTGTATTATTATAGTTTTATTTCATTACATTCAGCAATTTTCCATTAACTTAATTCATTATTAAAATTATATTCAGTCAATTCATGTTAATTCAATACATTGTTCATTTTGTAATAATACTGTGAGTCACTGTACACGCATTTGTCCTTGAAATGCTCTACATATCATCCGATGTAATTCTTTGCATTATATATTCAATTATTTTTTGATAACGCCTCATCCGTCTACTGCAGCGTAGCTCTCACAGCGGTTCTCTTCTTCGAACCTCCAACCGCCACCCGTACATCCATTGGATTTTCGTCGTTTTCCTTGAAATACATATTGATGCTTTCTACAGTCCAGAGGGATAGCGTTGACGGTTATTTTTTGTGTGGAAAGTGAGGATAGGTGGGTGCTGCTGAGAGAATTACTCTTCATTTGGATTCAGACACGCACCGAAATTAGTATCAATAAATTTATAAAATTTTGTTTTTATTATTTGTTCTTTGAATTTGCAACCCCTTCCCTGCTCGTGATATACCACTGAAGTTTATCCTCTTCTATGACGATCGGCTGAATTTTCATATCGCAACAGAAACTGTGCTTGACGTTTATGAAATTCGCTTGTCGCATTCCCTACTTTTTGGATTCTTATTATGAACTGAAATACCACCCACGTTAAACTCGTTCCTTCTGAAAAAACAATAAAAATTTCCTTACATAGCTCGAGCCATGACCTCAACCAACAGTCTGAACTTTGGGGCTTACTACCCTAATGAAATGTACCATGAGAAGGACGAACGAAAGGCCTGATACAAGATAGGGAAGGCTGCCCTATCATCTTCCATGTCGCACGCAGAACAATGGAAAGGCGACTTCAATACGAGCCGGACGTCGTTCGCAGCCACAAAGGCCTCTTACGGTTCAGTAGAGCGATCTCTGGCCGCGATAGAGCAGTCTCTGACAAAGAACGGCTTTTCTTCTGGTGGCTGCATCAGAATCAGCCTTCGATGCCGCCAACTTCTCACACAGGACCAGGATAGTTGACTCATTAGGGCCAACTTGCATAGTTTAAGGTAGATAAGGTAGATTAGGACAAAAAAAAAAAAAAAAAAAAACAAAAAAAAAGGAACAAAAAAAGGTGCACCACGGAGTATTCGATATATATGTCAAGCATATAAAGAGCATATACTCGCTGGTGCACGCGTCCGTATTGCTTACGGATATAGTTGTAAGATATCTGTAAATATGTTTCTGTTTGATTTAGGATAAGTAAGTTAAGTTAGCAAGTAAGTTAAAAACATTGGCTAAGGAACGTCCAAGTTTTTTTTAATTTTCTTGGGCAACAAAAACAAAACCACTAGACTTAAGATTTAATAAGAATACAAAAGATGTCGAAAGGCAGAAAAAACTAACATAGATTAGCTTAGAGTACTTGTTTAGAGTCAGTAAGTTAGATATAAGATTAATATTTCAGATTAAATATTTAAGTTAGTTTTAAGTATTTTTGTCTAGCAACTAAGTTAACGAATTGTTAAGTGTTAATAAAAATGCGTTACAAACTAAAAAAAATAAAAATTTCCACTGTTAAACCACAGTTACAATGGGACAGGGACAATAGTCAAACGACAGAAAACATGAGTTTTACTACTTGAGGCGATCAACTTCCACAATTTAACACAATTCCGGTACAACAACGTTAGCGACGTCATTAACTTTGAAAACGTTGCCACCAGTGTTTGGTTCCTTTTAAGTAAATTTGCTCTCTGGAGACGTGACCTTTACGTTAATTGTTCGCCAGAATTCGTAATTCCGGTGCAATTGTTTATGTGGTCAGAATCGCTGGCTTGGCGGTTTAACTTGTGCTGTTGGTTTATGCCCTTCAATTGAGGCACGTGTCAGGAAGTATTTACCACAGTTACAAGTGGGGGAGGGTCGTTTGGGGGACATTTCATTGCTCTTTTATTTGTCATAATTTTCGGTCTTAAGCGTAAGACTACGAGACAATTAATACATGGCTAGAGGATACACTCTATTTTCTCATCGATTAAAGCAGACATGACGCTTAGATGTATATATTGGAGATGATGTTTTATGAGAGAAAAAAGGTTCACCGTCTCGTTAATGGTGTATTTTTCCTAAAATTGTTTCGCAAGACAATGACATTACGAAAACAAGGAAATGTATAGTAAGAATCACATTATTCAGAAAATAATTTTTTTTGGATACAGGCTTTAAATTAGCACTAACACGACCGATATTAGTGCAAAATTCCAGATCTGAATATTGAACATTAGTTACGAGAACAGTTTTAAAATAGATGTAATGTATTTAACCAACTAACTACAGTTCCATTTAATTTTGAGCGGAGAATACAATTTGCGCTTCCGACTGAAATCATTACAAAAGGCCTCTGGTAGAATTTTCATCTACAATAATATGTTATCAACGGTATGGCAGTCATCACGAACTTATAAGCTGTATATCAACAAATTGAAAAGATATATGCTCCAAACTAGGACCTTTTTGACTTAATTGGAACATGAAAAAGTTCGATTAAAAGATAATTGGAGAGACCAACTGACCTTATTCAACGAAAAAGGGAACTTTGAAGCGTACTTTTCCATTACCGATTAAAAAAGAAACACACCTTATTCCAAAAACTACTTTTATGATTTTCATAAGCTTTAGCCAAGTTTCGTAGTTTTTGGCGGTTAACAATGCAGCAATTGCAATGCAAATGGTTTTTCTTATATTCCTTCCATGATATCCAGCATCATACAGTATTCTGCGGATGGTATTAAGGTGACATGTTTTTCCTGTTCATTAAGTACCTCTTCCATTATTTTCAGAGCACTCGTCTTTGTTTTTTTTTTTATTATTTTCTAATGATTATGCGGTTTTCTTGTTCCGTGAATTTGTGGGGCCAACCTGATCGTACTTAATTTTCCACACTACAGTTAATTTTATAGTTAGTTAGTTATACTTTACTTATAAAAAATCCATATACTTTAATCCAATTATTTAAATTAACAAAATGTATAATATGGTATGGCCTATGGCCGTCTACCAGAAGGACTTTATAATAACTTTAAGTTTAGTTGATGTTGACAAATAGGTATATTCGATTTAAAAGTCAATTTCGACTATTCGGGATCTATAACTCAGTGCTAATTTCGAGTATTTATATAAATTTTCCCAGCCGAGACTTCCATTCAAAATACATAGCGCTTCGTTTAAATCGAGAATGGGTTTACCGAAAAATATCACACGATATTCTTTTAGAATCGGGCATCTAGCAATGAAATGGAAAACGTCTTCTCTTTCCTTGAGATTGCATATATCACACAGTATAGGTAGCTCAGGGCGGTGCGGAATGTAGTTGAGGTTTATAATTTCACCCCTTAGTTTAAATATAATGCTTATCATTGAGAGTGGTAATTTATTTAGGAAATAAGAATTATCTTGCAAGTTATAGTTGAGCTGGCTATAAATCGACCTATACTGGGAAGATTGGGCTTCTATAACATAACCTCTATGAGCCAGAAAGCTTGCAGCTTCAAATATCCTACGAAACCAATTTCTTAGAACGGCAGGTATAATGTCCGTTTGACTTTGGAACCATTCCCCACACTCGGTCGCTATTTCCTCCAATTTTTTCACGAGGCTGCTTCTTAAGGTGATCATTATTTTGAGTAAAAGATGGGGCAATCTTCCTTCATCCATTTCTAAGACTTTCAATATGTAGTTGAAGTGCATGTTTAATGTATATATGTATAACGGTAACATAGTAGTTTCCAGATAAATTATATAGTTCGGTGTACTGGTCGGCAGCCGAAAAATTCGTTTGAGGAAATACCTTAAAAACTGTTCCGTGGCGTCGAACTTCCAATACCCCCACACTTGGACACCATACAGCACAATGGAGGAAACAGTAGTACGAAATATCTGGATCTTTGAGCTATGCTCCACAAACCTGTTTTCCTTGCAACGGCCCCAGACTGATGATATAGCTCTTTTCGCCTCAGCCAATTTTGCCACATCTTAGCTGCTTCTTGAAGTCCATATGTATGACAATAGTTCCAGCTGGAAAAACAGCACTTCAGTGCTTGGGTCATCATACTAAGAACACATAAAGCCCAAACGGATTGTCACTTAATGTGAAATGAGATGAAATTAGACAACTAGTCTGGTCGCAGGTCTAATATTCTACACTGTCCCCACCATACTCATGTCTGTGAAAATTTTGATCCAATAATAAATAAAACTAAATAATAATAAAACTAAATAATAATTGTTGGAGCGACAGTCCACAAGGGGAAAAATGCCTAGCTTGCTCATAAACTACTCGGGTTATGCGCGCGACTGTTCTCTCACGAGTAGAAGGGGCCTACATTTTTTTGCCGACTCCGAACGCCGAAGTTTGAGAAGCTTTCCTAGGCAGTTATTAATCTTTGAGTGTTGTTCAGCCGAGAATCGAACCTAATTCCTTCGGCGTGTGAGTGTCGCACTCTACCCACTACGCCACGGCGACCACAACTACTCTAACTGCTCCTTTTTATTCTTACTTCATCGTTATAATAAATGTATAGAAGTGAACATGTTTTACAAATTACATGTTAGTATATGTAATGAGTGAGAATGAGTAAATCAATGAGAGCTAACTAAATTCGCTGAATTTTTTACAACATCAGCTTGCTCTCACATCCATTACCCAACCAAAAATATCTCTCACAAAACCACAATCAACTCAGAGCTTAGGGCTTCGTTATAACCGTTCGCAGCTTTCACAAACCGCAATCCTTACAAACCGCTACCCTCTCAGCCATTCCATATGATAAGGAAACCGAAAGCAAACGTTATTTGGAAATCCGGTATGGCATTAAGTAAAATCATGGATATCCGCAGGTCCTTGTTGAAAATTTAATCGATTTTCTGGCTGCGAAACAATCCCCGGAATGAGTTAGCATGTTCAACCGAACCGCTCAAGCTTATTGATCACCGTTCTCATGTGCGCTGTATGTTTTGACCAGAATGCATGCACATTTTCCTGCTGGTAGCGAATTCGTTCGCTCATACCATAAACATTCTCCCTTTAGTCTTGCACGAACTTTGAATAACACAACCAGAAACCCGAACTTCCTGATACACTTAATTGGCGATGAATATTTACTGCCCTGGATTCTGGTTCAGTTATCTCTTGGTTTAATGAACCTCTCTGCTGGTACTTGTTGCTAACACATAACCATAATGAACGTCATTGTACAGCTTGCGATGCATTCTTCCTCGCTAAACATTCGTATCGCTGCAAGGTTCTCCATACTCCCTCTGTGGTGATGGCGAAGCATTGTACCGGCATATGTATGGCCATGGTGAGAGCTATTTCCTTTGTTATTTATCTGGAGTGCTAATCGAGAAGACCGAATTTTAATACTTTCCGCTTAGATACGAAAGTAAATGCCTCAAGGTGCGTAAAAGTTCAATGTGAAACCCACTCGCCATCGATAAGCTGTGTGACTCCCATATTTTCAAGCTCCACTGACTGTGAAACTCGAGCATGACGGCATCTTTATTTCAACTCCACGTGTTGCCCAGAAGTCTTAAAGAACCCCAAAGAAAAGAATACATCTAGTAATAGACGACACACCAGCTTCACGGAAGCTACCCGCCTCTCATCTCCAGGTAACCGCAGACCAAATACGATATATCGACTCCATACACGCCTACTAGTAAGTGTGAAAAAGGGATGAATTTCTCAGAAATACCTTGTACTTTTGGTTAATATTTCATTAAGACCAAAATAAAATGTGACTTGGCGTTTCCCTTTATTATGATCATATAATATTACAACAAGCAAAAAAGTTGTATACTACGCAGCTTGAAACGAACCCTAAGTTGCCAAGCCTGTGTAAATTGTATAAGTGTAACGGCGAAGACCTTTCAGCCACTTTCGGTTCATTTATGTGCTGAGATATATCCATTAAACCATATATACCACCAATGAGCAAGTAAGCTCGGTACGAATCCTCACTTGAGGCCTGGATTAGTCAGCTTATAATCCTTGAACTCGTATTGAAAATCATTTTTTTAAGATTTTCCATTCCATGATATTGTATTTCATCTTTTATGACAAACTGCAGACGTTATGAAGTCTGTTTTTATCAAAAATGTTTCGCTCTATATTTTATAAAGCTTTACCTTGGAAACCGGAAAATTAATGACGATATGTGCTTTTCTCATTATTGGAAGCAATTTTTAGAGACCTGGTCACACATAGCGCATAAAATAACTCTCAATACGCATTCAATGTTGACGCTGACTTCTTAAAATATCGTCAACTTGTTGGCATATAGCAATGATAACGTAGCTCTCCACAATTTAATTAAACTACTTTTTAAAAAATTCATTGTAACGTGTGCTATATGACTTGGGGCACCATCTTCTTGGAATTAAATGTCGTCCAAGTACATATTTGACACAGCAGACCAAAATACGTAATCATGGCGATATAACAGTGACCCATCACAGTAACGTGCTGATCGTTATCATCGAAAAACAAATATGGATTAATACCAATGCTGAGAAGCAAACTGTACCAAATTATATTAGTGGGTGAGTGGCGATTAAAGAACACATGTGGATTTTACCCGACAAAAAACGCTTAAATTTCTAATTGACGCACCTATTGAGGCAAAATTGGGTTTCGTCACTGAAGATGGTTTTCAATGTAATTCATCATCTTGACGCATCTTTTCCAGACTTCATTCGATGAATGCACGTCGTTTTAAATAGTCTATAGCCATCAATTTTGAGTCACATTTATCTTTTGTGGGTGTAACCGAAGTCCTCACACCAAAATGTGATCTGAGTGAGCCCAAATTTAACGAAAACCGAAACTTGTACGCCTGCTTTTAATTCAGTTCAAAGTTTATTAAATTCTTCCGGTTATGCCACAATAATAAAGATCAAATATTATACATTACAATAATTCTCTTTGCCAGCCTACATTATATTAAAGTTACCGGTCTTAAATTTGCGGTCACTAAATCGAAATTTTGGTAGAAAATTTGTATAATTTGCAGACGCTTCTCGTTGTTTACCATAATAAACGTGTTGTATATACTTAATTAACTGCAAGCAACAGTTTGATTGTTAGTGAAAGAGTGCGTTCACAGATTGAAAGTTGTCAAACTGCTATTAGAAAAAAAATTACTGAGATTAAGCAAAGAATTAAGAAAAAACTTATTACTGATCAATTTTTAATTTTTTTCTAGGTTAACATAATTTTACTTAAACTATTTCCACCTCACCTTATCAATATTTAATTTTTGTATTGTTCTTTATTTTATTTTATTGTTTTGTTTTTAAGCACAGCTATTATCTTAACCATAAATCTAAGACTTACACAATCAGCTAAATACAAATAAAATGATTGATGCGGCTGCAACCACCAACAAAACTCTTGACCTTTATCGCTCAAAAATTAATATACTTATCCAGGGGCCATTAGGGACAAATCTTGCGACATTTACTTTGTTGTACACTATTCTAGATATCATATGGAAGATCAATAAGCATTTCTCAACATTCCGGACTAAGTAAATTCAGGCAAAGTACATGAAAGCTTCCTGGGAAATGAGGCTTCATCTTTGTGGTATTGTACGTATACATTTATGGGGTAGTAAGCTCTAAACACAAATTTATAATAAGCTCACTATCAATTATTCACCTTATTAATTGTTTTGTTTTATACAACGTCGACTCGTGATATAAATTTTTGATTTCAGATTAGGGGTTTCTTCATGTTTTAATACAAGCACAAATACGTTAATTCTCGAACATCCTAATTTGCTCATCTTTGAAAAACTCTCGTTGAACAACATAAGATGCCTAAACACCATAACTGCACATAGAGCAGTTGCAAAGCATTTTTTCAATTCCTTATATAAAGTGTGAGCTTAGTTTCTTTTAGCGTCCCATTTAATTTCCAATCGCTTTAAGCCATGAAATAAACACAGGGGATTTAAATCTTTAATTTATTTGGTCCAAGTCGTAATCTTACTCAAGTATGCTAAAAGTTTTAAGTGGTTTGCTAAAGGGAAGTGTTTTAAAGTTAGGTAATCTGACTAGATTGGGTATATAGAAAAGGAGAAAGAGAATAAGAATTTCCTCCTTACTTCATAATTTTTGTACTCCATTAAATTTTGTCTTCAATTAATTATATTTGACTGATCATTGACACTGATTAAAAATGCTGTCACAAAAAAGGTTCGACAAAAATGCGCCCAGCCGTGATCCAACGTGATCCAATTGTTAAAGTTCATTGAAATTTATCCACAAGTAGATCACTTTAACGAAGGACAAAGATAAGCTCCCATAAAGAAACCACTTGCTTGCCTGTCCCAAGATCCAGTTAATTAACTTGAAATAGTTCTGCTGCACAAATTCCCGTGTGAGTCGGCATCGACTGTTACAGACATTGCCTTCGCCCAGCGGGTAATTTATCTTGACAGCCAAGTGAAGAATGGCTGGGTACAAATGAAAGGCAAACACCGAAACAGATTGCAATCCTCGGCGTTATTTCAACTGTGATTGTCCTGTAATGGCTGTACCCTGCATTCCGCGGGGACTCACCTTAAAGAAGCGAGCGTACATTTGAATGTAAACGAGTTCCCATCTTGAATGACTAAGTACTTCCCGGGTGGGCTAGGGGTTTCCTCTTAAATGTCTCAAAATATGACGAAAACTCTTTGAACCTTAAACTCATGACAGACGAAACCCCACAGCTACACATGAGCTCCACAACGACATTGTCTCCGGCAGGCTTCTGAACAAATGTAAATCAGTGTCTGGTTCAGCTGCTTCGCACTCAAAGAGGGATGTACTTTGCATAGAAGCAGACAAACCCAGTCAAAGACGTCTCCTTCTTCTTGTTTACTTTGACATTTTTGTTGACGATTAATTCAAAGCTGTAGTGGTTGGGTGAGAAATACATTCCCCTGGGGTTGAACATTCTCGAACATTCTGAAAAGTTTTACTTTGAGATCCTCTAGGCGGTAAGAAGGCATTAATTCAATATTAAAACTTAAAGTAAACCGATAGGGCGGTAACTAAGACAATCGTTTAAAAGCGGACGTGGGTGTGAAGACAAGTGCACACACAAGTACAGGAATCGCCCGACATCTTCGATGGTGAGCGTTTTTAAGGACAATCATCAGAGTCCCTATCACTCCCACCCCGATGCGGCCATGTGCTTCCGCTGACGTGTGACAGTTTGCAGGAAACAGCATCCTGGTACAAATGCCTATTCCACATCATGCGCGACTATGTCGACAAACACTCAAGATAGAAAAACATATACATTCCTCGATGACGAGTAAACCAGGGAGAGTCCCCGAGGATACGTGTGGCTTGGTGAATGGGAGAGAATCAATTCCGCTGGGCATTGCAACAGAACAAGTGGTGGACCCGACCCACAGGTTGCGATACGAAGATGGACTGGTATTCGCTTCCCCTTAGTCACACGTGTAATTGTATTGAAAGCCATCAGGTGAAGCCCTTGTCGGGAGCACAATTATCTGTCGTCGTGTAGCACAGAGTCTATTGAAATTTGTTGGGCGATGGATACCCCTTGAAAATGGTTTATATGTACCATCAGCAGTTGAAAATGTTACGGGAAATAGTTCATTGCTGCGAGGTGTGGTTGCGGTTGGCATTGCTGTCTAAGCGTCCAGATAATGGGTCTCAACGATTTATTTTTCCTTTCCGACAGCACATCTTGGGGTGACATGGTTGCGCTTGGACGATGTAAAAGTAAATCTGTCCTGTAATGAAAATTTTGGTGAAAGAGTGTTTTTTTTTTTGCGAGTGACACATTTTCTGACGGTTGACAGCTGTAGTTGAATAACGGTTGGAAACGTTTCGATTCTGAAATATACATCGCATAGGCTATGAAACTTTACACAATCCAGTGCAAGTCTAACTGAAAAAATTTAGAGCCATTTCCACTTTCAATACTGTCGCAATTTTTTTTTATATTTTCTATACCTATACAGTCACAAAATCAACAAATCGTTCCCAAGGCATTCGTCTTTCATTCCCAAGACATCTGCCTGTGACAGATAAATTAATGTCCTTAGACCACCACCACAAAGTGCTGCAGACCGAGGCACGTCAGTATTCCATAAAATTTTAAAATCGATGAAGTTGTCAGATGCATACATATGCAACAATCCTTCTTTGTGGACACACAAATGTGTACTCTGATCGATATGTACACACGATCTTGTAAATGGATGTCAAACATTCCTTCAAATTCGAAAACTGCAGAAATTTGTTGGTTCCTTAATTTAATATGAAAGTACTCAAAATACACTTAAAATTTAATATAGAATAGCGCAATGGGCACTACTACGCGGAAAAATCAAACACCAGTCTTGTCTGGAACTAAATCGGCCAAACTTTTGGTCAAAAAATGCTATGAGAACAAAATAATGTTGCCTCTTTTTAGCGTATGGCATAATATGCGCACAATTTATTAAAATAATAATTACAGGAAATAACGTAAAAAACCAATTGAAAAAAGTGCCTTAGAACTCAGGGACAGCATTTTCGTTCTTACACTAAGTGTATAGCTTTCATCAATCCATCAAGCACTTAACGGAAAGGACGAACATTCACAAACAAGAATGGCTCCACTTCAACTGTGCACTAAATCCCATGGAACGGAAACAGAATGCTGTCGCACGCCGTGCAGCTCCTATCACACGTGAGTAATTGCCATAAACTTTCATCCCCGTGGTAAGAAGTATCCCCGCCACTCCATCAGCGGCAACAGCTATAAAAAGAAATAATCAACCTCTGCCAGACTCCCGTCTCATATTTTATGAACACTTCACTCTGATTTGCACGCATCTGGCAGTTCCCAGAGCCTACCAGAAAAAAGGACTCAACTCGAGAAAACTAAAAAACACACGAAAAAAACGAAATTGCTCAAAACTACGTTGCTCATAGCAGCAACTTTTGTTTGCCGTGTGAAAACAATGAAGACAACATTGAAGAAAGCCGGGTTGGAGGAGGCGAGTTTGGGTGGCACCGAACTGAAAAGCCTTGCTTTTCTTCGTTTGGTAATCGAGTGACTCACTGCACAGCCGCACTAACACTAACAATCACACGACGATGAGGACAAAAAACTGCGAGTCGTGCACACGGCCACAGGTAGTATGACACACACCCACAGAGCTGCGTTTTACGCGCGCTGGGGGCTACTGTGGGATTGTTTCCTTTAATTTGCGAAAGGGGTTAAGACGGTTAATACGACTTACTCGCAACAGACGTGTGGACTCGGACGCGGAGCTCACAGTACTTTCTCCGGTGACAAGCAGGCTGCAATTGACAACAGCGAGAGGGCACACGACTCAGCACGGTGCTGCCGGAGCGAGGTATGTACACGAGTCAGCACGACGCCGCTGGAGCGAGGTACTCATGAGTTCGGCTGTGGTGAAGAATTTGGTTGTATTGGTGTAAGTGGTGTCAGTAATGGCTCTCTAATGGGGCTAAGCGTGGTGAAATTGAAAGATTGCATACTTTTCGCTGTTCGAACACAGTTTGGGGAGATTTGTGAACGACTAAGTATGTTTTTAAGAGCTTTGCTTGATTTCTACAAATGATTCTACAAATGACTACGTGTAACACACTCAGCCTTTCTGAAGGTAGAATGAGCCACTTTATGTTGCCAACCGACTATAGAATTGAAAGACAGAATGTACGCACAGTTTCACAAATATCTTTTATAACTGGAAACGAGTGCGGCACGGGAGAAGTCTCATGCTAATACGGAGAAATCTCATGCACAGAAGAAAAGCCAAATTGTACGTCTGGAAAACGTTTTTTTTAAGCGCATTTGTTTTTAACCACCTTTGTTTTTTCACAACCTCTGAGCTTACGAATTTGGAAGAGGCAAGGCAATACAATATACAGGGCTTTAATACGAACTTCAAATATTGGGGAGCAAGCTCTATGAATGACGCCTAATCGTTTTAAGGTTTGTAACTAGTTCACAGAGTAGCACTTCCAAATCGGGCTATGCTATGGTAGAGTGGAAAGAAATAAGGATGTTTTGACTCCAATTAGTAAGGCAGTTTTTCCGCTTAGTTTAAATTCAAATTATTCAAAATTGAAATGATTCAAAAAAATTACAGAGATTCTGAAATTTATTTATTTAAAAAAATAAAAACTAGAAAACGCTTCTGTGTGTCTCTGATTAAGCGGTTGTGGGCTCTGTATAAGATCACGCAGTTATATAATAATAATATTAGATAACGTTAATATAGCAGACCTGGTAATCTTGTTGTAGGAAGAAAACCTTAAATAAAGGGACGGCTGTATTTAGCCAGTCGGCTGGGTGATGTTGGAACAGGGTAGGCACTAATTATTATCAACCTGCCGATGCCCAGCTGTTGTAACTGTCTTCCACACATCAATTGTGCTTATTCTACCTCCACTAGCCACCGGTTACTGGTTATTGTTCATTCGAACTCAATTTGCTAAACCTATAAGTGCGACCTCCGCCAAAGAGGTATAAAAAGGGCCTGGTCCTCCAGGTTGGGGGTGTGCATCGGAGTAACTGTCCGG
Source organism: Eristalinus aeneus (assembly GCA_955652365.1). Lineage (NCBI taxonomy): Eukaryota > Metazoa > Arthropoda > Insecta > Diptera > Syrphidae > Eristalinus > Eristalinus aeneus. The sequence goes on along the minus strand of OY019131.1, from coordinate 86,292,378 downwards.
TCACATTCAAAAAATACCAGTTACGAAATGACCGAATGCCTCGGGTACGAATGGATACACTGTTTACGACCCTCGCAAAAGTACAAAGGATAATTTACGGATCTGCACGTGGAATGTGAGGTTCCTAAACAGACCACGTGCAGCCGATGAACTTGCGGAGGCCCTGGACTGCTATAAAGCAGACATTACCGCGATTCAGGAAATGCGGTGGGATGGGCCGGGCAAGAGAAGAGTGAAAATGTGACATATACCACGGCGACTGCTACAGGGAGAGAGGGAAACACTTGTTTGGATGCGGTTTTGTTGTTCGAGGCCAACTAAGGCAAAAAGTCTTACGCTTCCAATACATAAGCGAACGCCTCATAACAATCAGCATCAAGGCTAAATTCGGGAATATAAGCCTCATATGCGCCCACGCCCCGACAGAGGAAAAAGATGACAGAAGTAAAGATGACTTCTATCACCTCCTAGAAAGGACATACGATCGATGCGCCAGCTGCGACACCATGATCGTTCTAGGAGATTTCAACGCTCAGCTGGGAAAGGAGGACATCTTTGCTGGAGTCATCGGTAAACACAGCCTGCACGCCAACACCTTCGGAATCGGACTCAGGCTAGTTGACTTCGCCTCGGGGCGAAATCTCTCTGTGGCCAGCACGTAGTTCCCACACCTCAACATTCATAAAGGTACCTGGCGATCACCTGATCAATCAACCGTCGACCAGGTTGATCATGTTGCGATCGACGTCAGACACTCCTCCAATATTCTCGATGTCCGAACCTTCCGAAGTGCAAACATCGACTCGGATCATCACCTTGCTGTAGCCAAGGCAAGAACCCGGATATCGAGAGAGCAACGGAGTCTAGACAGGCCAAAGAGAGGAAACCCGAAACTGATGTGCTAGGTTTCATGGCACCACCTAAGAGGAACCCATGGTTTGACGACGAGTGTAGGCAGGCGCATGCAGCCAAACAAGAAGCATACAAGGCAACGCTGCATCGAACGACGAGAGCTGTGAGCTCTACAAACAGAGAAGAATGGAAGAGAACCGGCTTCTCAGAAGAAAAAAGAAAGAGCACGAGAAGCGCGGGGTCGAGGAAATGGATAGGTGATATGGCAGGAATGACGTCCAAAATTTTTATCGCAAGATAAAACAGTTATCCGGCGGTTATAAGCCTCGGACAGAAGCCTGCCGGGACCAAAATGGTGGTACTGGTGGTAGAGTCGCAGTCGGTGCTGAGAATCTGGAAGGATTATTTCTGCAGACTCCTAATTGGCCTAAACCGCTGATAGGCAGAATGTCCCACTCAATTTGGACGACGATGGACAAGAATTCCGTCCTTCCGACTTCGACGAGGTCAAGATAGCAATATCACGACTGAATTCGAACAAAGCTGCTGGCGCGGACGGACTATCCGCAGAGCTGTTGGTTTGGTACATGCACCAGCTCATCTCTGATATATGATCGGAGGAAAGCTTGCCCGACGAGTGGAATCTCAGCATCGTTTGTCCGGTCCACAAGAAAGGAGACCCCTTCGACTGCGCCTACCGAGGGATCAGTCTCCTTAACATCGCATATAAGATTTTCTCTGCCGTACTGTGTGAGCGCCTGAAACCGTTCGTCAACAACCTGATAGGTCCTTATTAGTGTGGTTTCGTGCCAGGAAAGTCCACAATCGACCAGATCTTCACACTGCGGCAGATCTTGGGGAAGTCCCAAGAAGTATAAATCGACACCCACCATCTATTCTTTGATTTCAAGGCCGCGTATGACCGCGTGCATAGAGACGAGCTGTACAGTGCCATGTCTAGTTTTGGCATCCCTACCAAACTCGTCAGATTGTGTAGGATTACGATGGAGAACTCTCGCTGCTCCGTCAAGGTCGGTAGCGAACTCACCGAGACCTTCGATGTCAAAAAAGGATTTAGACAAGGCGACGCACTGTCATGCGACTTCTTTAACATCATTCTTGAGGAGATCTTGCGGAACTCACACGTCAACATCAGAGGCACGATCTTCCACAAGTCCGTTCAACTGCTACCTTATGCGGATAACATTGATGTGATCAGCCGAACTCAGCGAACCGTCAATGAGGTTTTTGCTAGCTTCGAAGCAGAAGCGGCTAAAGTGGGACTGGTGGTAAACGAGGGCAAAACGAAGTATATGCTGTCATTCAAGAAAGACGCAGAAAATCGACGTATCGGGCAGAGCGTCACTTTGGGCAGCAGACACTTCGAGGTAGTCAAGGACTTCGTCTATCGCGACTCCGCGGTGAAAAGGGACAACAACATCAGTACCGAAATCAAGCGCAGAATAACTCGTGCCAATCGCTGTTTCTTTGAGCTTAAGAGGCAATTCAGTATTAAAGCCCTCTCCCGAACGACCAAAGTGACTTGGTACAACACCTTGATCATCCCAGCCCTGTTTTACGGCACAGAAACCTGAACGCTACTAAATGTGGATGAGGAAGCCATTGGTCTCTTCGAGAGATAAGTTCTGCGTGCGATTTTTGGTCCTGTTTGCGTTGATGGCATCCGGAGAAGAAGTTTCAACCACGAACTATATGGCCTGTACGGCGGCATGAGCCTAGTCAAGCGTCTACGGATACAACGCTTAAGGTGGCTAGGCCATTTAGAGCGTTGTCCCGAACCACAGAGACAACGCAACAGAGGACGTCCTAGACTGAGATGGCGCACACGTGGAAAAGGACCTCAACCAACTTGGAGTGCGCAACTGGAGACAGCCGGCTAAAGATCGTGCTAGCTGGAGAAGCATGTTGTTTGAGGCCCAGGTCCACCCCGGACTGTAGCGCCATCCGAAGAAGAAGAAGTATTTAGTCAGTTGAAATATGAATAGACCCCTGCACGGATTAAGAAGTGCCGTCTTGAAGACGTACAACGCTCTAGAAAAAACAAATTAAGACCCATCTTGGTGTAGTGAATTGGTAATACACTCTGAGTAGCACGAATGAACATCTTTTCGGACTCATGCGAAAGTCAGCTAATTCTCTCTATGCTCTCTCCCCCTCACTGCCTATTGTCTCTCGAGAGTTTAATTTTAGCGGCTTTTGTAAAGAAAAAAAAATGATTTTAGCTTGCAAGAAAACTTGCAGCCTTTGATATTCGATGTAGTGCTTCTTATATAACATTATTGTATGATCACATCATATAATATCAGTGGAACAGTAGAAGCGAATTGAAACTATAAACAATAATGAACATGTTGTTTTCTGTATTCGCTCCTCTCTCCAGTACTCATGTGATGGATTGGACCCTGAACCATATAGTCAATAGCAAGTCATCTTGAATTGATGCTCCTCTGTTGCTAGATGCTTAAAACAATGCGTTATTTACTCAACTTTTCCCGAAGAATAGCCAGCACGTTAGAACACATGTACCGATTTAAAGCGCTTTATCCAAATTCGAGGCATTCCATTAGTATGTTAGGAGGAGGGGAATAATAATAATAATTGTTGGTGCTACAGTACAACTGTTCTCTTCCGAGTAGAAGGGACTAACACATTTTTGCCGACTCCGAACGGCAAAATTTGAGAAGCGTTCTTAGACAGTTATTACTCTTTGAGTGTTGTCAGTAACTCGAAAGAGGTGGTGCCGTGAAAAATTCGAAAAATTGGTGTTGAGCTGGCCGTGGCATAGTGGGTAGAGTGCGACGGTCACACGCCGAAGGGTCTAGGAGGAGGGGAATGACGGTTTTGAAATTCATATTAAACCCATTTGCAATCGGAAAGTTGAAGTAGTTTTACTTAAGTACGTATATAAATGTTTCATAATAATTGTGCGTAAAAAGAAGGTAAAAATGATTCGAAATTAACATAAGTACTTGTAGGGATTCTGATGAGCCTTAGAAAAAACAACACACGTCCGCACTGTACAAACTCTTCTTTAATAATGGGCTGATTTCTTCTAGGGTTACATTTAGCAACATCTTTTGTCCAGAAGTGGAGACTTTTCGGATAGATCATCCGATCAGTAGAACCGATACATTTGCGGGATAGTAGTTGGGGTATTTTCGTTAAGAACAGTGACGTACAAAAATAAGTTACTCTTTTTGATTTTATTCCACTACATACTAAAACTCTATAACCATAAATTAATTTATGTATTTCCATTATGTTGAAGAAGATAAAAATTTACAACAAATAAAACAAACTCTTTTCCAACTGATAAATTTACGTTTTTTTTTATTTCTTATTTGTGAACCTTATTCTTATTTGTGTCCACTGTAGTTTTACTATCCCTTACAACTGAATGTTCAATAAATTTATGCCCTTATTTATTTGTTCTGTCGTCAGCCTCAAAAAGTCTTTCATTTGGTAAGAAGTTAGGTGGGTCTCTGTGATTTTGGTTTAGTTTATAAGATTTTGTTTATTTGTTACACATCTCTGGTGTACAAGTTTGGACAAAGATTTTTACCTCTCTATGTGTTCCTCGAGATATTCTAGCTCCGTTTTTTCTGTTTCGGAAAAGGAAAAAGGTTAACTTTTATTGAAGTGACCAGTTAGTAATACAAAAGGGGACAATTTCGTGGCAGAGTGGATGGTGTTATGATATGAAATAACAGCCTCATTCACGATTTCACTAATAGCTAAATAGTCTTTACATTCGGATTTGATAATCCGTATAAATTCAGTTAGTGTGGAATGGAACCTTTCTATAGAAGAACATCAAGTTAAACTTTAGGCACAAATCGTGTGAAGGGTTATCCCGTAGATTTCTAAGAAATACCTAAACCAAATGGACACAAACCCACTTAGTGGGTCCCACTACCATTGTCGATGACTATCTTCTTCGAAATCCCATGATTGAAGAAAAAGTTTTTAAGAGATTAAAAAAAAAGCATCGGCAGGTACGAGAGGTCGTACTATACGGCTCTTGCCGAAGCCGAAAGGCTTAATGGTCGGCTGGATGTACTAATGAGTGGTGGTATACTCCGCCCCGCTTTAGGAAAGCAATTTAAGCCTGCGACCCTACAAGCAGCCCCAGTGGGAGCGCCCATGATGGCTTGAATGGAGGCACCGGCGACTAGAAAGGCACCGGCAACAAGAGCACCGGCTTCGAAGACCTTAGCACAAAAGGCTGCTGTTTCGTATGCAGCTGTGTGTGCAGCAAACACGACCCCTGCTCCTCCACGGAGAGTTCTCCCGCCTCCCAAAACTGATCATCGCTTAACCGCAATTCAACTGGATTGTCAAATGTCGAGACATAAACCGAGTTTTGTTAGCTCTGTTAACTCTGTTAATAAACTTGATTAATGACGATTTGATGATCGAAATTTGTGAAGAAGTTTATAATACAGAAAATCGTTCATAAGCCTTTGATTTCTTTGTGAAGAAACATCAGCTCCATATCACAAATAATAGTCAACGTATTATGAGGGTTACCTTCTATATTTCGGGATTAGAGAACAAAAGCAAATATAAAGTTGACAAATACCTCCCTTCTGCCTTTTTGTCTTTTGAATTTTCCGGCTATGTACAAAGCGCTACAGAGCTGGTATCTGGCAATACTATACATCAGTTAAAATGTCTTGATATGACCTACAAAACGACGCTATGCATGATTAGTTTGGATATTGCGTTCAACAGTTATAGACGTGTAAACATGGAGTTCACTAACGCCGAAATTCGCGCTATTTTAAAGTTTTCCTTCGTTAAAGGCAAATCCGCCAGAGAAATGTTCCGTGAGATTATTGGTGTTTTGGTGGATGGTACTCTATCACTTCGAACCGCGGAGGAATGGCTTCGACGATTCAGAGCCGGTGAAAACGACACCATGGATAAGACAGCCGGCGGAAGACCTGTGACGACGAATACCGAATCATGGAAATCCATGGAGAGGAGATGGGAGTTAGTCACCAAACCATTTTAAACTATCTGCAGAAGGCAGGATAAAAAAATAACTTGATGTTTGGGTGCCGCATCATTTGATGCTAAAAAACCTTCTGGACCGAATCAACGTCTGCAATATGCTGCTGAAACGGAACGAACTCAACCCATTTTTGAAGTGGATGGTGACTGGTGACGAAAAATGGATCACATACGACAATATCAAGCGAAAACAGTCGTGGTTGAAGGCCGGTGAATCGTCCTAAACAGTGACCCGGGATTGACGGCCAGGAAGGTTTTGCTGTGTGTTTGGTGGTATTGGAAAGGAATTATCCACTATGAGCTGCTCCTATATGGCCAGACGCTTAATTTTACCATCTACTACGAAGCAGGCGATCGACCAAAAGCGTCCAGAATTGGCTAACAGGAAGGGTATAGTGTTCCACCAGGACAACGCCAGACCACACACTTCGTTGAGGACTCGTCAGAAGCTACGGGAGCTCAGATGGGAGGTTTTATCATATCCACCATATAGCCCGGACATAGCGCCAAGTAATTACCACCTGTTCCTGTCCATGGCGAACGCCCTTATTGGTGTGAAGTTGAACTCAAAAGAGGCTTGTGAAAAGTGGCTGTCCAAGTTCTTCGCAAATAAGGAGGGGGACTTCTACGCATCTGAAGTTGCCGTCTAGATGGAAACAAATCATCGAACAAAACGGCGCATATTTGAACTAAATCCGATCACTGTAACACTTTTTATGAAGCATTGAATGAAGAGCAAAAAAGCGGAAGGGAGATATATGGCAACCTTATATTAATCATCAACAATAGCTTTATTGTTTTTTGTGTTATTCGTAATAGTTATAGGAATTGAAAGAATATAAATTAAGACATGTTAAAGCCAATTTTTTGCAATATCCTTATAATAACATAGTTTTATTACATTTGCGCCTTCTCTTTTTTTAATAAACACGAATGAATTTCTTATCCACACATGTTTACATTTATTTTCAGCTTTAAGCTGTTTGGCTTTCCTCAAAAGAGATCTTGTGTACACATTAAGGCAGTCGTCAGTGAAAATGCGTGAGTTATTGTTGTCAACCACAATTTTTAATTTTTTGCTCTTAGAGTTTTCATTAATTTCATCTTCCGAAAGAGAGAGGTGAATTTTACTGTCACTATGGATGAATTTTTAGCAGCATTATTAAGATTGTTCACCGTTCGTTTACTCATGCTCTTTATCACGCAAGTCTCAATGTCGAATGTAACTTGCATTCCAACTTTATCAGTTATAAATTGAATGACCTTTTCTTGTGCACTTGCATACGATATATCACGCATACCTACAATGTCAACCGCATTTTATTTTTCTCTTTGTTCCATTGTATTGATCTTGAATTCCAGAGAGCTTACCTTTTCCATTAGAGCAGCATTTTTCTCCTTCAAAGATTTGATTTTAGGAATAGCGTCTGAACTTAATTGGTGTAATTTCAGAATCTCTTCAAACAGCATTTCTAATGTAATTTTTTTCTTGTCAGGAGCAGACACAGCAGGAAGCAGTTGATACTTGGTCATTCTTTGGTGTTTTGAGAGGTTCCGCAGAAAAAGTTTGTGTGGGTAGCTCACCGACCAAGAGAGATTTACGTCTTTGATTACAACAGCTCTGACACTTGTTTATAAGGTTACTCTTTTTGTATAATTCATTTTCTCTTCTTTCAAATTTTGCACGGTTTTTAAGATCTTTTAATCGGTCAACTTTTAAATTGCACACAGCAAACTTCATTTTTATAATTTATTTATGTATTTTCATATTTATATTAATATATATTTATATTTACTTTTTTTAATTCACCCAGCATTTAAATGAATACAAATATCGAAAAAATTAACGATTAATAATAAGAGGACTAAAAAAAGAGGGAAATACCACAGACGTATAACTGCAACAACGACTATGACTATTGTTGGTGGACACGCGTTCCAAGCGTAATCTAATTATAGCTGTCAACTGTCGGAAAATTGTTCACTCGGAAAAAAAATCTGCCACCGAAATTTCCATTCCACAGACAGATTCACTTTGCCATCACCTGAGGGGTGACATGTCACCTCAAAGATGTGTTCTGGGAACAGGGAAAATAAATCGTTGAGCCCCACTGTTTGGAGCGTAACGACAACAAAACTTCGTAGCAATGAATTATATCCCCTATCACTTTCAACTGCTGGCGCCACACATAAACCATTTTCAAATGGCCCTGCCAACCAGAAAATTTTAATAGACACGGTGCTACACGACGACAGATAATTAAGTCCACTTTCGTTGCGCACCTGTGGGTCGGGTCAGTAACTTCTTTACTTGCAATGCCTAGCCGCATTGATCCTCTCGCATTAACCAAGTCAGTCGTCCTCCGAGACTCTCCTTAGTTCGCACGGAATCGAAGAGTGTATATTTTTTTTTATTCTTGAGTGTTAGTCGGTGTCGACGTACAGGATAGGCATTCGTTGCAGGATACTGCTTGGAATCCTGGCAACTGTGATCCGACAGCGGAATATCGTGGGCACATCGGGTTGGCAGTGATGTTCATGAAAATGCGCACCACCGGAGTTGGTTTTCTGTACTTGTGTGTGCGTTTGTCGTCATACGTCAGCTTATAAACAGCCGACGACTTCTTAAATAATTGCGATCGAGGGTCTTATGGATGGTGTAAGTAGCAGCGCAACCCGTTCACTTTGAGTTTTATTATTAATTGAATGCCTTCTTACAGCCCGGGGGGATCTCTCTCAATTTAAAGTTTTAAATTTTGAAGATGCTCGACCACAGGGGAATGTATTTTTCCCACCCGACCACCATAGCTTTGGATTTATGGCTAACAAAAAGCCAACAAAAAAAAAGCAGGAAGAAGAAGATGTCCTTGACAGTGATAATCTGTTTCTATGTACAGTACATCCCTCTTTAAGGGGGAAGCAGTTGAACCAGACATTTATTAACATTTTTTCAGAAGTCTGCAGATAATGTCGTGGAGGAGCTCATGTGTAGCTGTGGGCTTCGTGTCAGGCGGGAGTCAACGGTTTAAAGAGTTATTCCACATGAACTGCTAACACGCCCCGGAAATGCTTAGTCATTCCTTCCAGCATCTTTGTGGTAAGTTTGTGCAACCATTACATAACTGCGAGGATTGCAATCTGTTTTGGTGTTGGCTTTGTACACACTCATTATTCACTTGCCTGTCAAGGTGACTTGGCCGCAGAGCGGGAGCGATGTTTGCAACAATCTATGCGCAGTCCCACGGGCATTTGTGCAGCAGAACTATTTCAAGTTAATTAACTAGGTCCTGGGACAGGCGAACAAGTGGTAACCTTATGGGAGCTTAACTGTGTCGTTCTGTGAAATGCCGTACTTGTGGGTGGATTTCAATAAACTTTAAAAGTGGGTTCACGCTGTCCTCTCGGCAAAGCGACGGTGGGCGCATTTGTGCCGGTACTCTTTTGTGACCTCATTTTGAATCAGCATCAATGTTCTTTCATATATGATTTATTTTAGACACTTAAATGCAAGGAATATAGAAATCTACTCCATGAAATGTTTTTAATGATTCCCTTCCCGTTCCCTTTCTCTTCCTCGATCTGATTCTCAGCAAATAAACGCAGAAGAGGTACTCTTACATTTGCATTTGTGAATGGTTCCCAATCAAATGGTCTAACTTTGCAACACTTTTCTCTGTGTTTAGTTCATGCCCTAAAGCTTCTGGAAATCAAATGAGAAGTGTTCTATAACAAATTAAACTGACACTTTATAAAAGGACTTTACACTTTAAATGTGGAAAACTAATTTGCTTAATCCGCAATGCGGAGAAATGTCCATTAATCTACCATATGATCCGAAGAATAGCGTACACCACAGTAAAAGTCGCAAGACTTGTCTCCGGATCAGCGGATTGATTTTTCGTCTTAATACGGGAAGTAATAAGAGTCAGAAGTTTTGTTGGCGGTTGCAGCCACATCAGCAACCTCATTTGTCTTGTCAAATACAGTAGGTGTATGAATTAAAGGCAGGCGTAAAGCAAGTAATAAATTTTTGTAAATCGCCTACAAATATTAAATAAAAATAAATTAAGTGCAAAAATTTGGTTTTTCAGTGAGAGATTGACTGAAGTGTTGAGAATGGTTCATTATATGGTCTTAGTGGGATATTATGAAAGGCATGGGGTATATCAGAGTGGTCAAACTTTATGTTATAAGTGCAGTAAATACGGTCATGCTCAGAAATATAGCCCAAAGAAATTTGGTCAAAAGGAAGAACAAAGGATAAGTCAGACACTGAAGTAAATTCAAGAAGGCTAGGTGTATCTCTTTTGGAAAACGCGTGGGATACGTGGCGTTGCAGTTATGGAATCCAAGCGAAAAAGCAGAATCATGAATATGAAATGCCCGAGCATAATTTTTGAGCAGATCGGTATTCAATAACCACAAACAATAATATATTCATAACTAGCCAAAAAAAGGTTGAGTAGTACAGGCAACTAGACATTAAGTTAGACCACCATGCAGTGCAGCACTCAAAAACTCACAATCAGAGCCAGTCGCAATTTTTAAATAATCTTGTACTTAAGTGAAGATTTATAATAGAGGGCGATACTATCCCCCCAGGTAGATGTAATTCTGTAATTTATAAAAGCTAAACTCAAGTCTCACAATCAAGAATAATATCAACATAAGAATAAGAAAAGATATATCTCAGCTAGTTAAATTTACATTGATTAAGACTGACCATTAAGAAAGCAAACTCTAAGACCATTTCGAAATTAAGATATTCATTAAAGAACATTTATGATTGTTTTAATTTAACTTGTGAGAGCAGCACCTCCAGCTTTATCATCAGCTTTAGATGAGTGCAGATCTCTTTATAGCAAAACTTTATCCATTGACACTCTTTTTAGCATATTCGATTTCAGCTTTAGTGTACACAGTAGACAGTTTTTTCTTTCTTTTAAAATAAAATCTGGTTGAAGAAAAGTGCGAAAATGTTTAGTGAGACTTTCATTGATGTGACAGTTTCCATTTCCAGAATTTCTATCTTGAGAAGAGCGGAGTTTCAAAACAAGCACTGGTGGCGTTGTGACTGCCGAATTTGTGCTCTTAACATTGCACCCTTCGGCAAAAAACTGTAGGCCCCTTCTACTCGTGAGAGAACAGTAGCGCGCACCACACGAGTAGTTGATGAGCAAGCTAGCCCCTGGTCCCCCTGTGAACTGTCGCGCCAACAATTATGCCATCAACTCAAACGGAACCAAAAATTGCACGCAAAAATTTTCACTCGAAGGTAAGGACCGGGATGATCAAGCTGTTATAAAAAGCGATCTTAGTCCTTCGAGACAGGGCTTTATTACTCAATTTCAACTTTATCCCGAGAAACGCTTTGGATGAAGCTCTGTCCGAGACTTCGATGCAGTACGTTTTTTCTTGATGACAGCATGTTCTTGGGTTTGGCCTCATTACCCACCAGGACCATTTTAGCCGCTCCGCGTCAATGTCATCAGCATAAGCTAGCAATTTAACTGACTTTTGGAAGACCGTGCTTCTGGTGTTGACTTGTGAGTTACGCATGATCTGCTCAAGAATGATGGTAAAGAAGTCACATGAAAGTATGTTGCCTTGTCTAAAACCTTTTTGACATTGAAGATATCGGTGAGTTCGTTACCGACCTTGACGAAGCAGCAAAAGTTTTCCATCGTCATCTTACACAATCTGACGAGTTTGGTAGGAATACCAACACTAGACATGGCAAGCTGAGATTCCACTAATCGGGCATGCTTTCCTCCGATCATATCTTACAGATGAGCTGGTACGCTAACTAGGTCATCCAGCTGCTTTAAATAGTTCTGCAGGCAGTCCAGTTCAGACAGTTCAGCTTCGATATTGCGATCTTCAATTCGTCTAAGTCGGGTGAACAGAATTCTTGTCTTTTTCTAAATTGTGTAGAACATTCTGCCTAACAGGGGAATCTGGGCCGTTAAGGAGTCTACAGAAATTATCTTTTCAGATTCTTGGCACAGACTGCGATTCTAACACAAGTTGTCCATTATGATCCCGGCGGGCCTCGGTCCGAACCTTTTATCCACCGGATAGCTGTTTTACCTGTTCAATCCTGCCATAGCACGCTTCCAGTTCCTTGACACCGCGCTTCTCATGCTTCTCCTTTTTTTCTCCGAAGAAGGCTGTGCTCTTCCCTTCTTCTCTCTTTGCAGAGCTCACGAACAACCCTCGTTGTTCCATGCAGCGTTGCCTTAAAGGCAAAATAGATATGTTTCAACAGACCACCAACTAATGGCCAATATGGGTTCATGTTTACACTTATACACGTGTTTACGATTTTGTTGGTCTTGATGAAAATGTTAATCAAAAGCATGAAACTTCATAACAATTTGCTTCAAACTGGTTATTTCAAAGTTTGTTTGTAGTAATTCGAAATAATTTCTGATTTGCCTAACTAACTACCAAAAAAAATCTTACGAACTAATCAACATAAAAAATGCTTAAGACTAGCTTATCTAAACAAATCTTTTTTAACTTACTAGCCCTTATCGGGTACTCTAAGCGAACCTAAACTTAACGCTATGTCTCTCAACCTCTCAACAAATTCTTCACTTTTCATAGAGAGCTTAACGTAAACTAAGAAAACTTTGAATTTAAAAACGTCTAAACAACTTGCAACTTAAACTACCTTAAAAGAACTCAATAACTAGACCTTTAAACTTGCCGTATACTTAATAAAAAATGTACAATGTATATTGTGTTTATCTATTATTTTTTTTTATTTTTTGCCACATACGGTTTAATTAAATTCAGAATGTGTGTTTGAGGATTGACGTGATAACATGATTTTTACGCTTAATACAACGGAATCCATACCGCCATTAAAGGAATAAACGCTGACCAAAAACCTTGAGTGTGTCAGGTACTAGTATGACTTTTCGAATTTATCGAATAATTTGTCTCCGCGATATACAGTTAAAATACAGCCATCCGCACAATCTAAATTGAATTCTTCTTGTTTGTTTCACCCTAAAACTCTTCATTCTACAAGGCTCCCATAAAACGTGGGCCTGCAGGGCTGAACTCCGATAAGCAAGACCTCCTTGCTATAAACGAGTTTTCTCCGAAATCTTTGTTATATATTGAAAGCTTATGAAATCTTTAACCAAGTTAAACCGTTTCCCTTCAGTAGCAACCCCGACCACGTTGTGTGCAACTCCGACCGGTTATTGAAGAATCATACTTTTTCTGGAACCAGCAGACCCGGCAGTGTCCTTGAATCACGAACCCACTCTACTTGTGTCTTTTCAAAGTGAAAATGATTTATTTAAAAAAAAAGAAAATTATGAATTTTATTCGAAAGACGTACCAGACGATTCGTTGTTTTAAAAGTCAAACGGTGGAGATGGACAAATGGTCGGTCGTATAATTAAGAATTCCAAGGAAATCACTGATGACAAGATAATTTACATTCCCACCGCATTCGCCTCCTTTTCAAATCCCAAAGAGACCAGTGGAGAGAAAAAATAAATAAATTTGTCGACGTTGCGGGGATCCTTGTAATTCTAATGGCGCAAAATTGTCCACACAGACGCGCACAGCGACGTGGTTTCCAAAGCAAACAAAGAAGTGTCCCGGGAGCAATCTTCTGATCCCATCAAGCTCTGTTTGGAGGGTAAACAAATGTTAAAAGTGAGATGCAAGACGATGGTGCGTGCTACAGAGGGGAGGCAAAAATTGTGCCATTTTATGCGTATACCTTCTAGGAGACTAGGTGCGAACAGCGGTAAATATTATCTTTGATAAGGAGTGGAATAACTAAATCAAGAGACGGATAACTTATTTAAGTGTCTAAACGAATCCGAGCCCATGCAGCGAACAAGCGATCCAGTAAAACGATACGGTGGCGATTGTGCGTCTTCCGTTTAGTGGGTAAAGAACACTATGGCCAGAAAAGTAATCCTTTTTTTGCGTTTACTGGAAGTGGGCGGTATCACGCATTTGATCTGCGGTTATCCGGAGAAAACATGGGGTTAGCTTCCGTGAAGCAAATGTGTCGTCTATTTATAGACGCATTCTTTTCTTTGGCGTGACGAATTGCGCAATGGATGAGAGGTTTCTTAACTCTTCCTGGCGAGCACGTGGAGTTGAAATAATGGCGTCGTCGTACTCAGGTTTCAGAGTCTTCTTCTTCGGATGGCGCTACAGTCCGGGGTGGACCTGGGCCTCAACCAACATGCCTCTCCAGCTAGCACGATCTCTTGCCAGCTGTCTCCAATTACGCACTCCAAGATGGTTGAGGTCCTTTTCCACTTGTGTGCGCCATCTCAGTCTAGGACGTCCTCTGTTGCGTTGTCCCTGTGGTTCGGATTCGAAAACTCTTCGGGCCGGAGCATTGCTGTCCATGCGCTCTACATGGCCTAGCCACCTTAAGCGTTGTATCCGTAGACGCTTGACTAGGCTCATGCCGCCGTACAGCCCATACAGTTCGTGGTTGAATCTTCTCCTCCAGATGCCATCAACGCAAACAGGACCAAAAATCGCACGCAGAACTTTTCTCTCGAAGAGACCAATGGCTTCCTCATCCGCTTTTAGTAGCGTCCAGGTTTCTGCGCCGTAGAGCAGGACTGGGATGATCAAGGTGTTGTACAAAGTCACTTTGGTCGTTCGGGAGAGGGCTTTATTACTCAATTGCCTCTTGAGCCCAAAGAAACAGCGATTGGCAAGAGTGATTCTGCGCTTGATTTCGGTACTGATGTTGTTGTCCCTATTCACCGCGGAGCCGAGATAGACGAAGTCCTTCACTACCTCGAAGTGTCTGCTGCCCATAGTGACGCTCTGTCCGAGACGTCGATGTTCTGCGTCCTTCTTCGATGACAGCATATACTTCGTTTTGCCCTCGTTTACCAGCAGTCCCACTTTAGCCGCTTCCGTTTCAATGCTAGCAAACGCCTCATTGACGGCTCGCTGAGTTCGGCCGATCACGTCAATGTCATCCGCATAAGCTAGCAATTGAACGGACTTGTGGAAGATCGTGCCTCTGGTGTTGACGTGTGAGTTCTGCACGATCCCCTCAAGGATGATGTTAAAGAAGTCGCATGACAGCGCGTCGCCTTGTCTAAATCCTTTTTTGACATCGAAGGTATCGGTGAGTTCGCTACCGACCTTGACGGAGCAGCGAGAGTTCTCCATCGTCATCCTACACAATCTGACGAGTTTGGTAGGGATGCCAAAACTAGACATGGCACTGTATAGCTCGTCTCTATGCACGCTGTCATACGCGGCCTTGAAATCGACAAATAGATGGTGGGTGTCGATTTGTACTTCTTGGGACTTCTCCAAGATCTGCCGCAGTGTGAAGATCTGGTCGATTGTGGACTTCCCTGGCCTGAAACCACACTGATAAGGACCTATCAGGTTGTTGACGAACGGTTTCAGGCGCTCACACAGTACGGCAGAGAAAATCTTATATGCAATGTTAAGAAGACTGATCCCTCGGTAGTTGGCGCAGTCGAAGGGGTCTCCTTTCTTGTGGACCGGACAAACGATGCTGAGATTCCACTCGTCGGGCATGCTTTCCTCCGACCATATCTCACAGATGAGCTGGTGCATGCACCCAACCAGCTCATCCCCAGCCGCTTTGAACAGCTCTGCGGATAGTCCGTCCGCGCCAGCAGCTTTGTTCGATTTCAGTCTCGATATTGCTATCTTGACCTCGTCGAAGTCGGGGGGACGGAATTCTTGTCCATCGTCGTCCAAATTGAGTGGGACATTCTGCCTAACAGCGGAATTTGCGACGTCATCGCCGTTTAGGAGTCTGCAGAAATGATTCTTCCAGATTCTCAGCACCGACTGCGACTCTACCACTAATTGTCCATTTTGATCCCGGCAGGCTTCTGTCCGAGCCTTATAACCACCGGATAACTGTTTTATCTTGTGGTAAAAATTTCGGACATCATTCCTGCCATAGCACCTCTCCATTTCCTCGACCGCGCGCTTCTCGTGCTCTTTCTTTTTTCTTCTGAGAAGCCGGTTCTCTTCCCTTCTTCTCTGTTTGTAGAGCTCACAAACAGCTCTCGTCGTTCGATGCAGCGTTGCCTTGTACGCTTCTTGTTTGGCTGCATGCGCCTGCCTACACTCGTCGTCAAACCATGGGTTCCTCTTAGGTGGTGGCGTGAAACCCAGCACATCAGTGGCGGCCTCTTTGATGGCTTCTTGACAACGTTTCCACTTGTCTTCTATTGTTTGTGCAGGCAGCGCCGAACTTTGAGATAGTTTCAGGGAGAATCGATCGGCAAAGGCTCTAGCGGTCGGTTGCGATTGTAGCTTTCCGACATCAAACCGTCTTGGCTTGTCTCGACTCCGTTGCTCTCTCGATATCCGTGTTCTTACCTTGGCTACAACAAGGTGATGATCCGAGTCGATGTTTGCACCTCGGAAGGTTCGGACATCGAGGATATTGGAGGAGTGTCTGACGTCGATCGCAACGTGATCAATCTGGTTGACGGTTGATTGATCAGGTGATCGCCAGGTACCTTTATGAATGTTGAGGTGTGGGAACCGCGTGCTGACCACAGAGAGATTTCGCCCCGAGGCGAAGTCAACTAGCCTGAGTCCGTTTCCGGAGGTGTTGGCGTGCAGGCTGTGTCTTCCGATGACTTTAGCAAAGACTTCTTCTCTTCCCAGCTGAGCGTTGAAATCTCCTAGAACTATCTTGGTGTCGTAGCTGGGGCATCGATCATATGTCCTTTCTAGGAGATGATAGAAGTCCTCTTTACTGCTGTCATCTTTTTCCTCTGTCGGGGCGTGGGCGCATATGAGGCTTATATTCCCGAATTTAGCCTTGATGCGGATTGTTATGAGGCGTTCGCTTATGTATTGGAAGCTTAAGACTTTTTGCCTAAGTCTGCCTCGAACAACAAAACCGCATCCAAATAAGCGTTTCCCTCTCTCCCTGTAGCAGTCGCCGTGGTATATGTCGCAGTTTCTCACTCTTCTCTTGCCCGGCCCATCCCACCGCATTTCCTGAATTGCGGTAATGTCTGCTTTATAGCAGTCCAGGGCCTCCGCAAGTTCATCGGCTGCACGTGGTCTGTTTAGGGACCTCACATTCCACGTGCATATCCGTAGATCATTATCCTTTTTTCGTTTGCGTGGGTCGTCAACAGTGAATCCATCCATATCCGAGGCATTCGGTTGATTCGTAACTGTTTATTTTTTAATGTGGCCGGGCAGTTACCCCGACGCACACCCCCAACCTGGAGGACCAGGCCCTTTTTTTATACCTCTTGGGCGGAGGTCGCACTTATAGGTTTGGCAGGTTGAGTTCGGGTGAACAACAACCAGTACCCGATGGCTACCAACGTGGAGGTAGAATAAGCACAATTGGTGTGTGGAAGACAGTTACAGCAGCTGGGCATCGCCAGGTTGATACCAATCAGTGCCTACCCTGTTCCCACATCACCCAGCCATTTCAGAGTCAGTAAAGCTTAAAAATGAGGGAAACACACCTTTGCGATGGAGAGTAGGTGTCCCGTTAATAATAACATTAATACGCACCTCGAGGCATCTACTTTCGAATTTAACCGGGAGGTGTTAAAATTCATTCTCCTCGATTGGCACTCCAAATAAATGACAAAGTAAATAGCTCTCACCATGCCCATCCATACGACCGTACGACACTTCACCACCACAGAAAGTTTATTGCGAGCTTTTTAGCTTTACGAATGTTTACCGCGGAAGGATGCACTGCAAGCAGCACAACGATTATGGTTATGCGTTAACAGCAGGCACTATCAAAGGGGATCATTAAACCAAGAGATAACTGAACCAGAATCCAGAACAGTAAATATGCATCGCCAACTAGGTGTATCATCAGGTTCGGGTTGCTAGAAGTGTGTTTCAAATTTCGTGCAAAACTAAAGAGAAAAGGTTTATGAGCGAACCAATTCGCTACTAGCAGGAAAATGTGTATGCACGCATGCCCCTTCACCCACTCTCGTTAAATTTATAGTCGAAACATACAGCGCACATGAAAACGGTGATCAATAAGCTTGAACGGTCTGGGTGAACACGCCGACAGGAAATTGATTAAATTTTCAACAAGGACTTGCGGGTATCTATGATTTTACTTGTCATCCCGGGTTTTGAAATCATGCTTGTTTTCAGTTTTCCTGAGAGAAATGTATAAGGAGTGCGGTTTGTGAATGTTGCTCTGATGCGATAGTTAATAACGAAACCGTAAGCCCTGAGTGCGAAAGTAAACTGATATTCGTAGAAGTGTGGCTCAGGATTATAGGCAGTCACCTCTCTGAACCCTAGCAATGAAATTACATGTCATGAACTTATTATTTTATCACTGAAGTAGTGGACAAAGTCCGGTGCAGGAGCATTCAAGCGGAAATGAGGAATTTAGGTGAAGGATACGTCGCCGACAACAAACAATTTCAAAAACTTGATGAAGTTAACAAGGGTACAAGGTCGAATCGTCATCTCCTCCTACTGACCCATAGCACTTACGTTCCTACTTTCAGTTTATGAAATATTTCGAATCCCGGAAGCTTTTAAATGACCGACAGTATGGCTTCCGCAGCAATAGGTCCTCTGCTGATTTGATGACATATGTGACAGTGTTACCAATCTTTGCGCAATTTGCGCTTGACATATCAAAAGCATTTTACGAAATCGGGCATGGGGCTCTTATGTCGAAAATGCGTGCTTTTTGTGGATAAGGAATAACTTCTCAAACCATTAAATTCAAGTTGTACGAAATGCCTAGGTTTCTTAAAGCAATTCAATAAATATTTGACACCTTTTGAGCTGGCGTATATTCGCCCAACGCCTGAATAAAGCACTCCTATCTGATCCGGTGTGGTCGCCGTGGCGTAGTGGGTAGAGTGCGATGCTCACACGCCGAAGGGTCTAGGTTCGACTCCCAGTTCAACACCAATTTTTCTAATATTTCACGGCACCACCTCTTTCGAGCTGCTGACAACACTCAAAGAGTAATAACTGTCTAAGAAAGCTGCTCAAATCTCGCCGTTCGGAGTCGGCAAAAAAACTGTAGGTCCCTTCTACTCGTGAGAGAACAGTAGCACGCACAACACGAGTAGTTGATGAGCAAGCTAGGCCCTGGTCCCCCTTTGGACTGTAGCGCCAACAATTAGTATTATTATCTGATCCGGAGGTCCGAAGACTTCCCTGTACCAACTGGATACAATACAACAGCAAGCTATTGGATTAAAATTACTGGCAATAATAATGCTCCGAAGTCAATTAACTCCATAGAATATCAACGCAATGTTACGTCTTTTGCTTACTTTTATTGTTATTTTAATGAAAAATGCTCTAATGTGGTAGCAGTTGCATTCCTTCCTTTCAAGAATTTACCAACAATACCCGCTCAGTAACAATGCCAACCCGTTCACCCTTTAGTTCACCTTTAGACGTACAGTTAAGTTAAGAGACCGGTCACTTTAGGGTACCCAACTGCGTATCAAAAAATAGCTGAGTGTTTATTGAGATTGTATCCTCTGTTAAGAAAGCATCCTGTCCTTACCATTTTGTGACTACTTACTTTAAACTTAAAAGTTTGTTGATATGCAAATGTGTTCAAATTTTTATAAAATGTTAGACTTTAAAAGTAGTTAGGATTATAAGATGGTAGGGTTGGTTATATTCAAGAAAATTTTTGTACAACTTTTATGCTTGGTGAAAGTCGATGATGCATATGAATATAGCAACTGCGGAGTGTTTCACAGAAAGTGCAGAAAGAAAGTAGATGGATCATCATCTGAAACGTGCAAGCACCGGACGAATGGTAAGCAGTTTCACGATGTATGGAACTAGTTTGTTAGTGTGTTTGCTGATCAGACTTCTTCTTCGTTCTCCGCTAGTCCGAGATGGACATGGGTCTCAATCAACGAGATTCTTTAACTAGCTAGTTGCCAGCAAATTCGTTTGTACTAGCGTGCGCCTCCATTATTTAACTTAACGCTGTCCCGGCTATTGTTCATTGTCTCCTCATAGCCTTACCATTTTTGGTCCTAAATCCGTTGAAACTTGGCAAGGTTAACGTGGCTATACAGCCCTTACATTTTTTGTGATATCATATTTTCCAAAATCAACTAATGAAAGGAGCTCAAAACTTGAACGTATTACTTTTCTCTCCTAAAGACAATGGAGGCAAACAATGCTGAGATTCAACTCGCCGGTTAAACTTTCCTCCGATCATATCTGTACAGATTTGCTGATGCATGCGTTCCATCTTCTTATTTCCAGCTGTCTTTAAAAACTCTGTAGACAACTCTTTGGCTTTTTTCGACGTTCAGACTCAAAGCTAGATTGAGGATTGTGAGGATTGTGAGTTTAGATCGCACTCCTTGATTGGATAATCGTTCGCGTCCAGGTCTAGTTTCGGACAGCATCTTTACATATAAAGAGTCTTTCAATGGCCTGTCTGCGCTGCTTATTACCCTTATATTCCTTATGATACTTTATATTTGGGGTATATTTCAGACAATGATTCATGTGCCCTAATTGCACTGGTTGGACAAATTGTAGCTTATGCTTTAAAGAATTTCTTCAATTAATTCAAATGCGCTTAGGTCCACAAGGGACCAGCGCCGGGTTGTCCTCTAACACACCTCGGCAACATACTTCTTTATTGCTCCACCTCTGCACTCACTCAGTTGTTCAATAATCGTAATATGTATGAGAGTGGCGGTATTAATTAAAAACATGGAAAGCATGGCAAGTGTTTCATTACACACTTTGCTTCATATAGCAGTTTTGTGAAGGAACTGATGAGAAAACGGAGTTCACATAATAGCGAAACTTCACGAGAGATGGAGATGAAGTTAGAAACTGATGCAAAAGTGTTTGAAAGTTATGAGGTAAGTGTAGTATTTTTTATGATTTTTGGATTAATTTTCTGGAGGCATGCTGGAGGTTGATCCGTTTTAGAGGTACGCAGGGTGTTGGATTTAAATGTTTGCATTTTACTGACGATATTGCAAATAAATGGTGTGGTGTTGGAATGAGCTGTAAAATAAATGTTGGTATTTTTCATTTAAATTAACAATTCTTTAAAAGGACTTCAGTACATGTCAAGAACCAATAATTCGACTTTGTGGGATATTACATACCGAGGTGAACGTAAACTTTAATCAACATGACTTTTCAGCTGGCACGTTCTTTCGTCAGCTGCATCATATTACTTCACATACAAAGGGTTTTGAAGGTTCTATCACCTGGTGCACCCAGTATCTTGCCACGTCGTTCCTTGTTAAGTGGTAACGATGTTCTGAAGAGTTCGTAGACACATAAATAGGTGCATGTTCCAGTACATATCAGAGAGCTCTTCATTGAATCTTTTTCTGCGGATGGCAAAGAACGCGCGTAGGACATTCAATTTGAAAGGCAAATAACTTTTTATTTTTCCCACACATGTGGCCTTAAAATTGTAAAACAGTAGATTGTCTTGATTTGTCTGGCCTAAAGCCACACTGATATGAATTTGTCAAATTAATATCGAACGTTTATAGGTTTATAGGCGTTTTCACTGATTCATCGGTGGTTTTAACGTAACAGCCATGCTTTTCTTCCACCATGACTTAATGATCTGTAAGGACGTTTGCCAAAAAAGACCAAATTCAGCTGGCATAAAGTTCGTCTTAGTAACTTTGTGTACTTTCTCAATTTTATGTAATTCAGGCGAATGGAATTTTGCCCATCATAGACAAGATTGGGCTGAGGGCTCTATCTAGCAACTGATTTGATATCATCATCGCCGTTCAATAGTCAATTCAGACTCCAGATTGTCCCAACAAGCTTCAATTCAAAGTTTGTATATTTCAGAAAACTGGTTTTTGTTTTGAGACACCTCTCCATTATCTCAACTGTGTGCTTCTCGCGCACTTTTTATTATTTTTGATGCTCTTTCAATGTTGTTTTAGTCCTCTCTTATCGTCAATACATTGCTTTAATTTCTCTTCCTTGGCTGCATGCGACTTCTTACTGTACTCGTAGTCAACTCATCGTTACCTTTTGGATGAAGTCAAAAACCTCAACCTATTGGTGTCAGATTTTTGTTACTTCTTGACAGTACTTTTGGTGAGTTTCAGATAGACTCGGTTGGCACACTCTCCGGTGATAATTTTCGTCAAACCTGAGTTTTTCTATCTCTGACTCTGTTTTTCTCTTGGCATCCGGGTTCTTGTCTTTGCTACGACAGAGACGTTATATATTATTCCATTAAGGAAGGAGATGGTCAACTAAACAGCTTGTTTGATCAGCTGAATTCCCCTTTGTCTATCGGCCGTTTGACTGTTATTTCCGTGTTCTTGTAGAAAAAACCCTAGTTTCTGAAAGTTATTTACGTAACATCGAACATTGTGTCATTTTACTCACACATTTATACGTTTCCCTTCCAAAATTTGGAAGATACGGCAAAATGTGGCTGATACGTCAATCTTTGCCTTCAATAGTGTCAAACACTGGTAAATTGCCAACTATTCGCGAATTCCAGCCATTGTGGGTACATTCAACACAACGCGTTCGGAAAATCTACTGCAAATTGTTTACGGAATAAGTGTAAGCGAAACTTTAAATATGATTTATTTATAATAAATGGATAATTTAATAGCATTTATATTTACAATAACTTATGAAATATGTAGCAAAATAGGAGAGTAACGCGTGCTGAAAAGTCGCACATTTGGAAAAGACTTATTATCTATTGATATTCCGAGTTAAGCGTATTATAATTAAAATAAGTATTTGGTGTTACACATTATTATATTAAACCTAGCCCACAAAACAAAAAATAAACATGTTTCGTGCAATCAAAATAAAAACAATAATAATAAAACGAATATATTTTGCGAAACATTTTTGTCTAATTTTACTCAGAACGAAGATATATGACATTTGTAATGCGTTATATATACTTAAAACAATTAAGTTGGTTCGCAATGGAAACGTTTTTACAAATTTAAGATACCTTTTGAATACTATTTCAATAAGAACAAAAATAATATCAGACATAGTATTTATTACCAGCAGTTATAAAATTAATATATTTATTAATACCGAGTTATAGAATTTAAAATAAATAGCTGTTGTTCAGTGTTTTGTAAAGTTTATTAATTCATAAATACGATTTAGTAAATTATTGCGTTTAAGCTAAGTTTATATCCTTATTTTGTTCTTGAATTAATCATAAAGTTTTAAGAATATTGTTTTTTCTGATGCAACTACTGCCTTATAAACATAATTTCTGAACGCGGCTTTCGGCAACCATTACTTTGTGTTGGAAAAAACAATACCTTTTCTCTTTCAATTTTTTGTTTTATATGCCCTTTCCTTCTAACAATTAAGAGTGAGTAGATCCACCGTCAAGGCAGTTCACACGTATTCTCATTAAAAAAAAAAAATATCTTGTCTGTGAATCAGTTGTTCAGGAGGGGAAATGTTATAAAAAACCCTGTCAAAATGAATTCAAGGGCGGAAGACGAGGGGTTGACTCCCTCCCTATTGGTCTCTAGTTTGGACACTGCGACTGCTGAAGGAATTTCTGACGTCCGCGTCGATTGCATACTTATATCAGTTTAGTTGGTGTTGTACTGATTAAGAGACAGGTTTTATGAGTTACTCGCAATGAGAAGATCGTATTTAGATGTTTGATTTGTTTTTATTTGAATCTGAATTGTTTGGTAAACTTCAGTAAAAGTTACACTTTTTACTCTTCGACGTGGTCTTATTGAATACGTCATCAATTAATGGCTGTTCTTTAAAAGGTTTTAATATTTCGTTGTTTTTGTTTTCAAATTCCCACAAACTACATTTAATGTTATTTACGCTGTATGTTTTTTGTTTTATTTATTCGTTTACAAATTACTTGTGCCAAAGCCAAAAGTGTTGGAAAACAAAACAATTTTCGAATTAAAACTGTCTGCCAATTTCGCTGCCACGGTCCAAAAATACGAGCGGAGTTTTACCATTAGAGGTGGTAGCAGGTCAATCGCTGTTTCTTTGGGCTCAAGAGGCAATTGAGTAATAAAGCCCTCTCTCGAAGGACTAAACTAGCTTTATATAACAGCTTGATCATCCCCGTCCTACTATATGGCGCAGAATCTTGGACGTTAGCAAAGGCGGATGAGGAAGCCCTTAGTCTCTTCGAGAGAAAAGTTTTGCGTACGATTTTTGGTCCTGTTTGCGTTGATGGCATCTGGAGGAGAAGATTTAATGACGAACTCTATGGGCTGTACAGCGACATGCGCCTGGTCAATCGTCTACGGATACAACGCTTAAGATGGCTAGGCCATGTAGAGCGTATGGAAACAACTGCTCCTGCCCGAAAAGTCTTTGAATCTGTGCCATTGGTACAACGCAACAGGACGGCCTAGACTAAAGTGTCGCCCAGGTCCACCCCGGACTTTAGCGCCACAAGAAGAAGAAGAAGAAGGTGGTAGCAGGTAAAACTATCACCATCGGTGTAGTTTAAGAAATAGCCAGTTTTTTTTGGCCCGTATTGAAATAACACTATCAATTCAATTGCGAATTTTTGGGAAACTCATTTATATTTCTATTATTTGAGTTTTTGTCGAAATGATGTTTGTTCCACTTTTTGTTACAGGATATTTTATCTTCTTTTGACAACGATAGCAGCTGATTGTAATAATTCGTATAACCCTATGACGCAGCAATATCCAACTTCCACAAATTGTTCAATATCATTAAGTTACTTCCAAAAATTTGCTTAATTTACTTTCAACTGAACCAGCTTTCTTATTCTTTACCCAAGCCAAAAAGGTTGCAGCGGATCTTAGTTTCAATACCAAAGAAATGTCAACTAGTACGAATGTTACCAGGATAGATGATTAAATGAAGTTTTTATTAAAACATCATCATATTTCATTTGAGCTTAAAATTCACAGGACGTTACACATGCAAAATCATTATTTCCCCTGACGTCCTTTAATCTCCATCTACTCCTAATTTGCCACCCAGAAATTTTAATTAAAATTGTAAGTGAAGAATATGAAAGAGTTTACAACGCAAGCAAGGTGTACAGAGCACAAGTTAATTTAAGAAACATTCAAGGATTCTACATCGTGTTTGAATGGCATTTATTTTGCCAACTGAGAACTTTGCATAATTTTGTCAAATTACATGTACATGTGCTGTGAAGCGCTGTGTTCTTCCAAGAAGGGCGGGGAAGTGTGATGTAGTTTTGTTACTAGGGCAACTGATACTTTCTGGGAGTTATTTTCTCATTTTCTCGAAATGAATTGCAGAGATAATGTTCTGATATGAGAATATAATTTTTTAGTGTCTATTTAAGGCTTATGACGAACATTTTGAGGGGATTCAAAAACCGCGGATGTCGCTTGGCAGACTCACAAGTCCACTCCTGTTTCTGCGAGGTGGGATAAGAGGGCTTTCGTTCCCTCTTATCCCGTTTCGCAGCGATATGAGAAAAAGGATCTTTGCAGTTGTTTAGTATACGAAAAGATTTGGATATGAAACAGAAGAAAACACTTTTTTTTTTTTTTTTTTTATAATTGACGCGTGCAAAAGGGGTTGCGAGTACCCTTAAGTGACCGGATCAAGTCACAGCACGGGCCGAAGGTATAGAGGAAGAGAGGGAGAGGAGATACCGATGCACATTGGTTTTAAATGCCTGTGGATTGTAATGAGGAGGAAAAATCGAGCTGGGAAGAGCATTCCAGATTCGTGTAGTGCGGCTAAAGAACGAGTCTCTGAATTTGACTGTACGTCCGAAAGAGGGCTTGAGGGTGAATTGGTGGGCATTCCTAGCGAGGCGTGTATTGCGGGTGAATTCTTGAAGGGGAGGAATGCAACTGGCTAATTCATCTGAGCATTTCTTGTTAAAATAGCGATAAAAGAGTGACAACGACGCAACATTGCGTCGGTGTTCTAACGAGTCAATCAACTTCGCAATATTACTGTCACCTATAAGTTTTATCGCTCGCTTTTGAATTCTATCTAGTAGGTGCAGGGAGGTCTTAGGAGCACCTGACCAAATAGGAGCGTTATACTCAAGTTTTGGGCGTATGTAGGCCTTGTATATTGTAGCCAGATCAGAAGGGGTGAAGTACTTCTTGCATCGTTTAAGGAAGCCTAGACATTTGGCGACCTCAAATATGTGATCGTTCCAACTAATTGTTGGGTTGATACACGTACCGAGGATGGAAAGTCTTTCGGTTTCAACAACACAAGTGCCGTCCATGGATAACGGCTGATTATTTTGTGATCGCTTTAACGACAGTAGACAGCACTGTGTTTTGGAAGCATTAAATTCCACTCTATTCTTATTTCCCCAATCGATTATGCTGTCAAGGTCGGAATTTAATGTGCTTAACATACGCTGCCGTTCCGAGTCTAAGGCCGAAGTGGAGGGACGTGAGCCAAGGAACGAATATGAAAAGCTGAGGGTACTGTCATCAGCGAAGGAATGAATAGGATTAGAAGTAGCAGACAAGAGATCATTTATAAAAATGAGAAAGAGTGTCGGAGACAAAACAGAGCCCTGGGGAACACCAGCATTAATATAGTGGATATCAGACTTGAATCCATCCAAAACGACTTGTATTGAACGATTCGAAAGGTAATTTCTAATCCATTGAAGAAGAGACTCATCGATCCCAAAAGCACGCATTTTCGACAAGAGAGCCTGGTGCCAGACCCTGTCAAATGCCTTAGAAATATCAAGCGCAACAATCTTGCTTTCTCCTGCATTGTGCAAAGATTGGTTCCACTTTTCAGTGAGATATGCCATCAGATCACCAGTGGAACGGTTGCTTCGGAAGCCGTACTGCCGGTCATTAAGAAGCTTCCGGGACTCAAGATATTTCATAAGCTGACGGTTTATCAGCGTTTCCATGACCTTGGAGAGAAGGGACGTTAGTGCTATGGGTCGGTAGGAGGTGGGTGACGAACATTCGCCCTTTTTAGGGACGGGCTGGACAAATGCAGTTTTCCACTTACTCGGAAAGAGCCCTGAAGAGTAGGACAGATGGAAAAGCTTACGCAGTGGTTTTGCCAGCGTAGAAGAACAGGGGGTATACCATCCGGGCCAGCGGATTTGTGTATGTTTAGATCTTTAAGTACTCTTGCTACTGTACGAGTGCGAAAATGGATTTGCCCCATGGAGAAATTTACGCTCTCAAGTACAGGCGGGGACAAAGTGCTATCTGGCAGCGTTGAGCTAGCTGCAAAGTGTGCAGCAAGCAGATTAGCTTTGTCCAAAGAGCTGACAGCTGGAATGTCATTGCAAATGAGCGTTGGGATCGAAGACGAGGCTGAATTCCTTATGTTTTTTACGAAAGACCAAAAGCTTCTGCTACCCTTGGGGCATTGTAGAACTTTTTGCCTCAACTTTTGGTCAAAGGAGAATTTAACACGTCTTATTAATGCATTACAGTCATTACGGATCCGTTTGAACTTTTTCCGGGCTTCCTCAGAAGGGTTGGCTTTATAATCCCGGAAACTCAACTCTCTCATCCTGATAGCCTCTTTGCAGCTCAAGTCAAACCACGCGTTTGCCTTAGGCTTGATGCTCTTCACTCTGTGAGGAATGAAGGACCTCATGCCCAGCGAAATAATGTTTGTGATCGCATCAGTAGCGGCATCCACGTCACTATCGAGGAAGCATAGTGACCAGTTAAAATTCCTAAAGAAGTTGTTAAGTCCGCTCCAGTTGGCTTTCTCGTAGAGCCATACTGTTCTTTTCGGAATTTGTTCTCTAACTGTGTGGGAGGAGTACGAGAATTTGGCTAACACGACACAGTGGTCGGACGAGCCTAGAGGCGACAATATATCAATTGAATATTTTTCCGGATGAGAGGTGAGAAACAGATCCAAGGTGTTAGCGGTATGATCTGCAATGTCAGGTATTCGTGTTGGCTCATTCACAAGCTGGGTTAAATTATTTACCTCAGCGAAGATTTCAACATACCTTCCTTCGGGTGTTGTCTGGCCTGAATGTCGAAGCCAAGTAGAATTGTGTACATTGAAATCGCCCGCAATAGCGATTTCAGTGTGAGGATACAGGGATACAATTCTTGTAATGGAGTCGGACAGCGCATCAAACTCGTTATAAATTGAGTTGCTGTCCATGTTTGGACTTTTATAAACAAAGCAGTAGTGGATTAAATGCTTACGGACAAAGAGTTTTAACCACAGAAAATTAAATTCCGGATTGGAACAGTGGCCGTATTGTGGTTGAATTTGGTAAGCAACATCACTACGCACATAAATGGCGAGACCGCGGTGTAAAAAGAATAAGGGCACCAAGCTATATCCAGGCAGGTTCAAATCCGATAAATCGGTATTCTCACCCACCTGTGTTTCACTCAGCGCCAAGACAGCTGGTTTATGGCGGGAGAGGTGGACGTAAACGGCAAAGAGATTAGTTCTCAGTCCGCGAATGTTGCTCACGTCAACACGAAATTGCCCCCTCATATCAGTCTTAGGCATGTGAAAACCAACTCCGACAATGCAGTTGGTGAAAGTGAGCAGAGTTCAGAAGTTTAAATTCTGCGTTTAGCTTCGCAAAACAAATCAATGTAGGTGTTATGCCCGTACATTGACTTGAATTGGTCCACTAACAAATATTTACACTTCCGAATCCGCTATGTCAGATGTTAGGCAGACTCGGACATCGCCCCAGCCCGTCTGGTAGATCAAACGGGAGTTGCGACCGAGAATGCCCAACAGTGTTTTGTGAAGGAGTGGGAGAGGGGGGAGCGGACCGCGTGTGCTCTACCAATGCACTTCACTGCACTACACTGCACTTTTAATTAGGTGTCTAAATTTGAGCAATACTGGTTCAAATTAAGGACAGCGACATATCCTCGAACATACATTATTTGTGACATGACTAAGTACTGAACTGTGAAGGGTAATCGAGTGATTTCATAGATCTATATTCTATCTACCAGCCATCCGTTTTTAAGGCAATGTGGACACCGTGGCGTAGTGGGTAGATTGCGACACTCACACGCCGAAGGTTCAGGTTGGATTCTCGGCTGAATATCTCCAATTTTTCACGGCACCATCTATTTCGAGCGGCTGACAATACTCAAAGAGTAATAACTGTCTAAGAAGAAAAGCTTCTCAAACTTCGCCGTTCGCATTCGGTAAAAAACTGTAGGTCCCTTTTACTAGTAAGAGAACAGTAACACGCACAACACGAGTAGTTGGTTAGCATACTAGGCCCTGGTGCCCCTGGGACTGTAGCACCACCCAATTATTGTGATTATTTTTAAGAGAATAATCAGGTTATGGAAACAATTTGTTTACTAAAACGTCAATCGAAAATTTCTTCGTCAAAGCTTGGTGAGCAATGGTGCCACATTCCATCTACTAGTCTGAATATATCGTCGGTCATTCACCAAAAACTGAGAGAGCTTTTGATGAATCCATCATAGCTTTAATGAGGCCCCTTCAAACCACAATTTGCTTCGTTCTTTGTTGAAACTTCTAAGCGCCAAAAATTTTAAGACGATAACTCTGTAAATAGAAAAGGAAAAACAAGATAGAAATTTTATGAACCTAAAGTTGCCAAAAAGATGGTGAAAGGTCATCAAGCAAAATGGAACTTTTGTAGGTATTTACATAAATGTATTTGCTTTAATAGAAATTCCAAAATCACAAAATATTGTTTTTGACAGGAATTGCACAATAAAATTATTCAGAGATACTCTGAAAACATAGTTTTATTTACCAAGTCCGTTTTTATTGTTACTGAACTTTAGCACAGTTTCAAAACAATCTCCTCTGCTTCAAAGAATCATGTTACTCTCAAAAGCATTCGGAAAACAATTTTATTTTAATTCTTTAAGTGTACCAACAAGCATACACTTCCCATTCAGAACATTTTCGTTAAAGCTCCACATTTTGCATCATAAACATGAAAGTCGTACAATCCGTATATCCGCTTGTTTGTCTCAAAGAATGAGAATAAATAAACTGCAACCAATTGAAGGCAAGGCGCGTGGAGCTTTTGAATCACAACTAACGCTGCTGCTGCCATAACCGCAGAAATTGTTTACTTTACGCGCCCGAATTAAGAGATCGTCCCTCGATAAAAAACACTTGTTTATCGTTAACTGAAAAATGATGTTTGCTGATCAATCTTGATTCAGTGACCGAATTCCGCGTTTGTTTAGTGCACATGCATGTCCTTGTGTCGCATGTCCTTCGAGTTAACTCACTTGTCAAAAACCATAAACTGTCGTAGTGTGTTGGCGAACACTGTCAGCGAGGCGCAACAGCCGAGACAGATGTACACTTAGAAAATTAAATTGCATCAAAAGGCAGTGTCCGTCCCAGGAACAAATCACTTAGTCAGAGTGGTGCGGAATGGTGTGTGCTCAAGGATTTAATTGAAACGGTTAAACGTGCTACACGTCAAGTTAAACGAAGCGCCACTTGGGTCTATTTGCAATTAATATTAATAAGTTCCGGTGCGCCTTACTCAAATCTCGTCCGCATTCTTTAAGAACTCGGTACATTGAAAGCAGCGAATCACTGGGCATTAAATTTAATAAAGTCACTTCTCCTTTCATTTTAATACGAATTTTCATGGAAGCAAATTTGTATTTGATGATGTCGCGGGCGGTAGATGCGAAGCTCCAACAAAGAAGTCACAACATGAGCAATTGCTATTTAACTACTCATGTTTTGCCGGACGGTTGCCGCTTTCGTCATGTGTGACTAAAAGTGGCCATTTTTGTTCATCATTAATTTCTGAAACAAATCAATGAATGATTCCGTTACTCACTGAAAATAAACGAATGACAGTTACACAGGAAGATGAGCTGATGTAATGGCAAATTTATTGACGGATGACTTCAAAACTCAAAATTGTGTGTTCGAATCGCTAACGTATTTTGCGGGTTGTTCTTGTTTTCGACAAAATCAAAATAAACACTATGTATAGGTAGGTTGTAAAAGAGAAATTGTTGTCATATTAAAAGTAAAACAACATTTCAGATTCGTGAATGTGAAGAAAAGAGCTCGCCAAGAAACTGAGACCGAAGCAGAAAGCCCCGTCCCAATCTTCTAGGAGTTGGCAAATAGTTTTCTTATTGGAATTGAAGTTTCACAACATTTGGCTAAATATGTACATATAAGTATATCAATTGTTAGTGGTCCAAATGCAAATACAGCGGAAAATAATGTGGATAGGAAATTTCGCCATCAATGTCTCAAGACATTTACTTGGCTGCAAAATAAAGAAAACAAAAGCTTTTGCAGTGCATGCGATAGAATTCTCACTAACCATTTGGGTCACCTAAGAGCACATGAAGTAAAGGACTCGCATATTAAAAACATGGAAGCAAAGAAAAACCAATTGCAGATTCATTTCTGCTTTAAACATGAAAAGACAAGTTTGCAAAAAAAGTTTATTTCGCGGAACAAATGCTTGTGCAATTTTTAGTTGTCCACTATCTTCCATTTAATGGATTTTTTGCCAAGTCTTTTAAAACATTGCTGTTCCGATTCTGATGTGGCAAAATTAATTAAATGCGGACGGACGAAAGCAGCTCAGCTTGCGGAATCTTTAGGAACAGAAGCAACGAATTAAATGTAAGACAGGCATTCATCATTAAATGTAAAATATATATGATGAATGTGTTTTTCTTCCAACTCCGTACGGCAAAGTTTGAGATGCTTTTTCTTAGACAATTAGCATTCTTAAAGTGTTGTCAGCAGCTCGAAAAAGTTGGTGCCGTAAAATGTTCGAGGTGTTCAGCCGGAAATTGAACCTGGACCTTCGGCGTGTGGAGGTCGCTCTCTACTATGCTATAGCGGCCAAATGCACTCTAATTATTGCCGCCAAATGTCATTTTTAATTAAGTCGGAAAAAGCTTCCAATATTTGAAAAAAAAGCTTTTCGAACTTCGCCGTTCGGAGAAGGCAAAAAACCAAGAATGATAGAAATACAGATTACGCATTGCGCATGTCTTTCACCTTCTGTCAATTTTTGATGACGTAGGCTGAGACAACGGATGTTTACTTTTTATATACGGATGTCAGGTTTGAATGCGATTTCCGCGTGTTTATTTGAAAAAAATTAAAAGAAAAATATTTTGTAGTTTATTAAAAATTAAATAAAGAGAAATTTTTGAAAATGAGGTGTGCTGTGTTTGGCTGCAATGCAAACAATAACAACAGAAAACCGAATGTACGGTTTTATTCGGTTCCAAAACACAACATCCTACGGAAGCAGTGGATTCACTTATGCAGGAGAAAGGATAACTGCACATATCACTGCGGATAGTTTTGAAAGAAACTTACAATTGAAATGGGTAATATGATTTGTTTATTTACTTACATATTAAGTCCAACAATCCAACCGAGAGCAATAGTCGCTCCTTCATCCCGCGACATCAGAATGCAATCAAAGTCAATACATGAAATGATTGCAGAGCTACTAGCGAATAAACCAGTGGCATTGACATTTGATTAAACTCCTTCGGAATCATTTTATTGACCAAGGGTTTAAAATAAATGGAAAGGAAGTAAAAAAAAAACATAATCCTTACGCTTCTAACGTGCACAGCGTCTTAAGGTCAGTCACCCATTAGTTATCGGCAGGCCATTTAAATGTTTTTAGAACTGAAAGACAGAAAGTTAAAATGGCTATAAAACTTTTTTCTCACACTATAGCTCAGACAATAACCAGAGCCACCAGCTTAGATGCTTCGGATGAGACGCCTGACTTAGTTTCCGAATGTACTCTTACAAGTAATGTTTTGTCTACATACATATCTGAATTATATAAATATATTAATATTCTTTTTACTTTAAGGTACGATACTTAAGAGTATAACTTTAAATTCTCCGAGCACTGATGTCAACAGCCAGGTGGACAATGAATTGGAATCTTTAGCTTACAATGGGCTTGAAACCTTGGCTGGGTGCATTTGCCATAAGTTGGAGGATGATATTCCCGACATACGTGTTCTTCAAAATAAGGACATGGCTTTTGTTGTGGGATAAACATCTCAACGAAGGAGGCCTGGACAAACCCACATCTGCACTAATGTTTCACATGAAGCAATTCGAAGAAGTTCTCGAAAGTGTGAATGGGGATGACCTCTTGATTTTCCTCGAATATCTTAAGACACATTTGGAATTAACCAAAAATGTGAACTGTGGGGAGAAAATAAAAAAAAAGCTTAAAACGATAAGGAAACTAAACAAAGAAATTACAGAGTTTCAATTCAGGAAAAAAGAAAATATAATAAAATTGTCCACTCGTTCAAAATTTAAATCTCGTGTTTTATTTCAATAACATGGTTGTTACATTACTCTTTAAGAAAAAAAAAATGAAATGATAAAATTTAGTTAAATTGATTTATTAATGGCAATTCTAAAACTTTACACAATTATGATTATTGCTTTACGAAACTCTCTGCATGTAAAAT
Organism: Eristalinus aeneus; assembly: GCA_955652365.1. NCBI lineage: Eukaryota > Metazoa > Arthropoda > Insecta > Diptera > Syrphidae > Eristalinus > Eristalinus aeneus. The sequence goes on along the minus strand of OY019131.1, from coordinate 86,259,037 downwards.
TCTTGACTTAATAGTTCGGAAAGTAATTGAATAGTTAAATTAAATCAAGTGGATATACCCTTAAAACTTATTTTATGTTAAAATATTCTTAAAACGTGAATAATATTAGAAAAAAATCAACTAATAACTTTTCCTGCTTCAATTTGTATGAAGATATTAAAAAATAACAAAGAGCTGTCAAATCAGAAGTCTCGCGTGACGTAAGCTGCGCAGAACGAAAGAAAATTGAACACTCTATTGCGCAATCTCTTCTTCTATCATTCTTGGCAAAAAACTGTATGTCCATTCTTCTCGTGAGAGAACAGTAGCGCGCACAACATGAGTAGTTGATGAGCAAGGTAGGCCCTGGTCACCCTATGAACTGTCGCGCTAAACAATTATTATTATTATAATGAGCAGAAGAACTAAAAATTATTTATAAAGAATGGAAAATCTATTAGGATTTTCTATTTGATTGTGATCATATTCAGAAAGCCATGTCTTCATTTTAATAGAAAGTATTTCATTCATTTTCGTAATGACTTCAATTCATAAGGTAACATAACTTATTAAATAATTTACACGAAAAGGCGCTTTCAGTATTATATAGTAATATAAGTGTCTTAGAAGAAGTATTTTGAAGTTATTAAATAATGGAATGGAATAGTTATATATACTTTAATTGCATGTTTTTCTAATTACACATTTTTGAATAACCACGAAATTTGTAGTTTTTGAGCAGAGGAAACCACCCCAGCAGCTAATGCCACACTGTAGCTTGGAAGGAGCAAGTATTCTGAAGGTGTGAAAACACAGACAGTTGTGTTACGTAACAAGGAGTTGAGGTACTGCTTCAATGGCGAAATTTGTTCAGACCAATTCAACCTATTCCGTCCCTTTCCGAGGCATGTTGTTGTCTCAGAACTGGTGTTGTTTTACGTGGTGAGGGAGTAGGCCAGGACCCTTATTTAAACCCTCGGACAGAGGAGTTCGCTACATACATTGGTTCACTATACAAAGGATATTGTGATGTATATCCAGTCAACGAAAAGAGGAGCCTGTAAGTCAATTCGACCTGTGCACTAACGAAAATAGTATTGGCAGCTCGCCTTGTTGAACGCAATCAACAACGTTACCTTACGTGGACAGGTCCATGCCCCCAACACATAAGCTGGCTATGCCATGTAGAGCATATGAGCACCTCTGCTCCGACCATCAAATTCTTCGAATCTGAGCCATTGGGACAACGTAACAGAGGACGTCCTAGGCTAAGGTGGCGCGCACAAGTGGGGAAGCACCTCAACCAACTTGGAATGCGCGATTGATGGCAGGTAAAGAAAGATCTACCTGATTTCTATCTATCTGATTTCGGTAAGTGTCAACTAAGCCGCATCAACTGCAGAAAATCATGAATAAAAAATGTAAAATCAAATAGTCGTGGTAAAAATAAAAAAATTAAATGACTTTTTTCAAAATGATTTTCGGGCATGCCTAAGTGCCTTGCCACCTGCTGCTTTCTTACCATTTTTTCCCTGTGTTTTAGAATTTGTACGTTATTTTGCCGTTTTAAAATGTTAACGGTTTTCTTTCTAATGAATTATCAAAATGGCTATGGGAATGGTTTAAGTCGAACATGCCTTCAAATGTATGCTGTAGACCATGTACTGTCGGCTTGATGAATGAATAAAAATAAAGGTTTTTAGGAGCCTGCGTTTCAATTACTCACTCGCGAATTGAAGGATGCTATTTGAAGCTATTTTACGACATAATTTGCAAGTAGACTTTAGGCGTGTGCATAGACAAACAATGATATCGTTAACTTCCTGTTCGGGAATGGTGCTACAAATCTTGTAGAATGTGTCCTTTCGTAAATTTTATTACAATATGTACATGAAATATATACAGACTAGTGGTCTTGGAAAAACAAACTTTCAATCAAAGGCCAAAACAGGGCTATAGTAGCATTAAAGCAATAAATATAGAAAATAATCGGAGTTCTTCAAAGAAATGAAGGTAAGAGTCAGGTCCACATCTTCAAACACTCCCTTGAAAAACTATCAAAGAACATCATGTTTCGTGGCAACTATTGCTACGGGCAGTATTAGGTGACCGTCTTAAACGCTTCTGTATTACACCAACCTTATTATAAAATACTTAAACTGTAACACTCCATTTATCACAAGTAAATTTTTCCATTTACAATATACATTCTTATTTGATACTTAAAAAAAGCACATGAGATTCTTGAAAGGAATAGATTTCGCTTAAATACGCTTTAAATTCAATCTTTGCCTCTATCAGTGTCGTCTGTTATTTGCTTGAATTCAATTTCCTGTATTCACTCGCTTTGCAATTAAGTTGTTAATTTGTTATTTGTTCTTATTTTTTGTTCCTTTGCTTCTATATTATTTTTCTTTTTCCGCGTTAAGCACTTGCCTATATGTACGTATTATGCATCAGATTTCAAACAAGGAGAAGTAAGCAAGTTTTCATTTATGAAACGCACCCTATCGGAGGACTGCGGAAGCCCCTTGAAATCATCATTAGTAGTCGTACCGACTCATACTTATCATACCGTTATCCAACTTCTTATGAAATACCAAAAAGGATATTATGGGCGATTTAAAGAAGAAAGAAAAGAAATCTTTATTAGGGGTTTTGAACAATAATATTATACTTTCCTCATCTCATGCAAAGTTGCCCCTAACTCCCAATCCAACAGTTTTTTGACTTCGGTTGAGATCTTTTTCTCATGAATTCCTCAGTATGGAATTCTTGTCCGTCTAAGTCAAATTTGACAATTCATTTTTTATTTCAAATTATCAGCGTAAGCAGTGATACCACAATAAGCTGTCTGTATTCGTTTTGTTTAGTTGCCTAGACGTGTTATGTATCGGACCGCACACCGTTTTCCAGCACAGAGAAGTAAGCAAGTTTTCATTTATGGATAGCGCCCTATCAGTGGAGTGCGGAAGCCCATTCATCTCGTCATTAGCAGTCGTACCAACTACCCAAAGATCGTTCTATAACAAGAAAGCTTAATACCTTTTCTGATCTGTTCTCATGTAACCGAAGCGCATTTAAAAAAACAAGCGTGTTATGTTACTACGCTTTTGTCACCACTGTCTTCAAAGATTCCATGTACTTTATAAAGTGAAGGCTTTAACATCTGCCAACCAATCGTACTATTTTCCAACTGTTTCAAAGGATTTTATGAAATAGAAAAGAGGACCTTATAAACGATTTTAAAGGAGCTAAAGTAACCTTTATTAGAGGTTTCGAACAACAATAGGTTCCTCATCTCATACAAAGTTGCTTTAAACTGCTACTCCAACACCTTTTTAACTTCAGTTTCTTCCTTAACCTCGTCAGTATGGAATTCCAGTTCATCCAAGAAGCATTTTTTCAAATTATCAGCTTCAGTAGTGATATCACCATAATTTAACTTTTGGTGCTCCCTTCAGGCACCATTCATGATTTCCATGCAACGTTTGCTTGTAGGTTTGTGATTGCTTGAAGTAATAGTGTTTGGGTGGCTTCATAAGGTAGTAAATCAGAGGCAGCACCTTTAATGGGTTATTTTACACAGTATGGGAAGACAATTCCTTATATACACACCTGATCAACTTCCATTCAGCTTATATTTTCCGCATTTAAAGAATCAAAATTAAAGACTTCTTCTTCTTCTTCAATTGTTCTTATTTCTAAATATTTGTCTTACAAATTTTAAGTAAGATTTTGACATAGGCATTGACTTAGTCAACCGAACAGTTCGAAATTATTGTCAAGAAACTGTTATACACCAGCCTGGCAGTAAGATTTGGGTAATTTTTGCTGAAAGCCCCAACGCAGGTTCCTCTTTGTATGGTAGCATTGCCATATCCAAAATGTATGGCACCCAAGCAAACAATTCCAAAGCTATGGATTTCCTTGAATTGAGAATGCCTCGCATTTCATTCATATTTGTTTCCAAACAAATCAATTCTCGTTTCGTTGCCCAGAGCAGTGGTGTCCATACGCACTACATGGCCTAGCCATCGTAAGCGATGTGTTCGTAGACGCTTGACCAGGCGCATGTCGCTGTACAGCCCATAGAGTTCGTCATTAAATCTTCTCCTCCAGATGCCATCAACGCAAACAGGACCAAAAATCATACGCAAAACTTTTCTCTCGAAGAGACTAAGGACTTCCTTATCCGCCTTTGCTAACGTCCTCTATAAAGTAGGATGGGGATGATTAAGCTTTCATATAAAGCAAGCTTAGACCTTCGAGAAAGGTCAATTGCCTCTTGAGCCCAAAAAAACAGCGATTGGCAAGAGTGATTCTGCGTTTTATTTTGGTACTGATGTTGTTGTGCCTATTTACCCTATTGTGCCTATTTAGCCAAGGTAGACGAATTCCTTGATTATCTCGAAGTTTCTGCTGCCTAGTTTAACGCTCTGTCCAAGACGCCGATGTTTTGTGTCCTTCCTTGATGACAGCATGTACTTAGTTTTGCCCTCATTTACCGCCAGACCCATTTTAGCCGCTTCTGCTTCAAAGCTAGCAAACGCCTCATTGACGGCTCGCTGTGTTCGTCCGATCACGTCAATGTCATCAGCGTAAGCGAGCAATTGAACTGACTTCTCGAAGATCGTGCTTCTGGTGTTGACTTGTGAGTTATGCACGATCTTCTCGAGGATGATGTTAAAGAAGTCACATGACAGTGCGTCGCCTTGTTTCAAACCTTTTTTGACATTGAAGGTCTCGGTGAGTTCGGTACAGACCTTGACGGAGCAGCGAGAGTTCTCCGAGAGTTTGGTTGGAATGCCAAAACTAGACATGGCACTGTATAGCTCGTCTCTATGCACACTGTCATATGCAGCCTTGAAATCGACGAAAAGGTGGTGAGTGTCAATTTGCATTTCTTGGGTCTTTTCCAGGATCTGCCGTAATGTGAAGATCTGGTCTATAGTGGACTTCCCTGGTCTGAAACCACACTGATAGGGACCTATCAGGTCATGGACAAACGGTTTCAGACGCTCACACAATACGGCAGGGAGGATCTTGTATGCGATGTTGAGGAGACTAATCCCTCGGTAGTTGTCGTAGTCAAATAGGTCTCCTTTCTTGTGAACCGGGCAAATGACGCTGAGATTCCATTCAACGGGCATACTTTAATCCGACCATATCTTACAGATCAGCTGGTGATAACCAACTCATCTCCAGCTAATTTTAATAGTTTTGCTGGCAGTCCATCCGGTCCAATAGCTTTGTTCGACTTCAGCTTGGATATTGCTATCTTCACCTTGTCTAAGTCGGGGGGACGGAATTCTTGTCTATTATCGTCAAAATCGAGTGGAACATTCTGCCTTACAGCCTGATTTGGGCCGTCATCACAGTTCAGTAGTCTGCAGAAATGATCCTTCCAGACTCTAGTCCGTTTTGGTCCCGGCAGGCCTTGGTCCGAACCTTTTTACTTTCGGTAAAACTTTCGGATTTCATTCCTACCAAAGCACCTTTCCATTTCCTCAACAGCGCGCTTTTCATGCTCCTTCTTTTTCCTTCTGAGAAGCCGGTGCTCTTTCCTTTCTCTCTGTTCGTTGAGCTCACGATTAGCAATCGTGGTTCGATGCAGCGTCGCCTTATAAGCATCTTGCTTAGCTGCGTGCGCTTGCCTGCACTCGTCCTCAAACCATGGGTTCCTTCTGGGTGGTGACGTGAAACCCAGCACATCAGCGGCAGCTTCTTTAATGGCTTCTTGACAACGTTTTCAGACTTCTTCTATGGTTAGTGCAGCCAGCGTCGAACTCTGAGCGAGTTTCAGGGAGAATCGGTCGGCAAAGTTCCCAACAAACGGCTGCGATTGTAGCTTTTCGACGTCAAACCGTTTTGACCTTTCTCGGCCGGGTTCTTACCTTGACTACAACAAGGTGATGATCAGAGTCGATATTTGCACCTCGGAAGGTTCGTACATCGAGAATACAGGAGGAGTGTCTGACGTCGATCGCAGCGTGATCAATCTGATTGACGGTTGATTGATCAGGAGATCGCCAGGTCCCTTTGTGAATGTTCAAGTGTCGGAACCGCGTGCTAGCCACAGAGAGATTTTATCTTTAGACATTTCTCTAAGCAACAGCCAGCTTGTAGGGCTATTGACACAACTCCACACACGAGGAGTTCTTGAGGGTGCCCGAATAAAGTGAAAATGAGTACAGAGATCACCAAGCTTTCAACTGGTATCGATCATCGTGTAGTGAGAACGCGAACGGTGTTATGGATCGAATTGTTACTGTGAACGAAACATGGGTTCACCACTATGACCCTGAAAGCAAACAAGAGTCCATGCAGTGGCATAAAAAAGGAACAGACCCCCCGAAGAAGTTCAAAGTCACTCCGTCTGCCGGGAAGCTCATGTCCACCGTTTTTTGGGACTCAAAGAGAATCTTGCTCATTGAGTACAAAAAAAGGTGAAACCATCAACGCCACATCCTACGCTTCCACTTTGCGTAATTTGCGGGGGGGAAATTAAAAAAGCATGACAACGCTTTTGTTCACACGGCGCGAGTTTCCAAGGCTGCTGGGCGAGATTGTGGTTTCGAAGAAATCAAACACCCACCCTTGCCCCTAGTGATTATTTCCTGTTCCCGGATTTGAAAAAAATGCCGTTGTGGGAAAGGATTTTCGGATGATGAAGAACTCATGTCGGCAATAAATGTGTATTTTGCAGAGAAAGAGGATATTTTATTTTAAGACGAAGCAAATGCATTCATGTTAGGGGAGATTATATTGAAAAATAAAAACAATAAATTGAATTCGCATTTTCCTTCATATTGATACCGAGAAAATATTTAGCAGATGTTACCAAAACAAAGATTAATGATGTATTTGTCTCCTGCCATCGTCATGGTTTTTTGGTTAATGAGCAAGCTGGCTCTGGTCCCCCTTTGCACTGTAGCCCCAACAGTTATTATTAATACCAAAAAAGTACGTATAGGTCTGATGGCAGCATGACTAAAACTATTTTTTATTTTAAAGGGAAATGTCTAAAATCTAAAGCAGACAGAATTCAATTCAAGTTAAGCTACGACATACAATTGCTGGTGTCGAAGCAGTCAGAGTATAGTAGTCTTCCTGACTTCAGTTTCAGTAATTGAAGAATCTCAATGAATGTCATGAATAATGCGATCAACAATTCTGCCGTCAGAGCCGATCTAAATTTAAATTGTTTCATTCAACTGCTTAAACAAAATTGACTTTAATGCCCAACGCAGTCGATAAAATTTGTTTATTCGGCAATTTTCTTAGAAAAAAAAACAGAATCTATTTTATTTCCGTAATACTCATATTCGGTCCCCGTTTCCGAAGCCTTCTCGGTGCGCACGACAACGCATTTGATTTGAGTAATTGTGTCATCCGCAAAAACAACTAATTATTAATTACTAAATTATTTAAAGCTATTCATCCCACTAACACTGGTCACCGGATATACACAGGCGTGTAATCGGTCTAGGAGCAACAAGGACACGAGCGCATAAAATATTTCAAAATGCGTTTTGAGTGCTAATCCGGCGGTCTGTTAACTGACAACTGGTACATGTTTTACGAGCTTATTGGCAGGCCTATGTTCTCATCCACACGCCACCCGGCACATTCTATGTTAATTTTGTTAAGTCACGTTGACACATTAAAATGGGTGTCATCCTCAGAGATCGTTTCTATGAACATAATTCTCTTTCTATCGCACGGAGCACAGAGGAATATCCCCGCAGACTACCATGAGCGAGAGAAAACTAATTTAGAAGATATGAATTACACCTAGAACCGATATAAACCTTCGACAACTCGTTGCCGCCGCTGAGGCGATGTTATAAATTTCATTACTACATTCGATCGATCGATAATTAAAATATTTCCGGGACACCAATGTTGGGCGGAAAGCTGCGATGCGAGAGAGGTCGCATGTACGACATTGTAGCTTAGGGTCGCACTCATATTGAAGCTGTTTAAATATGAAAACTGAAATTCACTGTAGTTGCAAGGCAGTCGCAATCAAAAATGTTCATTCGTGACGATGGCAGGAGACAAATAAATCATTAATCGTTGTTTTGTCGACTCTGAACGGTGAAACTTGAGAAGCTTTCTTAGACAGATATTACTCTTTGAGTGTTGTCAGCAGTTCGAAAGAGGTGGTGCTGTGAAAAATTCGAAGAGTTGGTGTTGAGGTGAGAATCAAACCTAGAGCCTTCGGCGTGTGAGCGTCGTACTCTACCCACTACGCCCTGACTTCTTTACCCTTCAGTAAAAAGAAGAAGAAAGATCTCTTAGACAAAAGTACACTTTACAAGCTGCTCGATCAAGTAACTAAAAATTCATGGAAGTTAATTACAAAATCAATATTTCTTTATTTCTGTATTGATTTTGCTAGCTATTTTCAAAAAAACAAAAGGGAAAGCAGGAAAATTATAAATGTTTTATAAACTTTTTTTTGTGTTGTGGTGAGAATTTTCAAAGCTTATACTGTATAGGAAATGATGTCTTTCACGATTCAGCTGACTAAAATGTGTTCCCGAAATGAGATACTGCACAAGTGCACGCGTCTGTTCTCTCACGGGTAGGAGGGACCTACAACCTTTTGGGAATTCCGAACGTTCAGTCGGGAATCGAACTTGGATCTTTGGCGCCTGAGTGTCGCACTCTCAATCTCAATTTCATTTTCTATTATTTCCACACCATTTCAGGACCCACAAGTGTAGCATAATTCAAACAAATGCATGTAACATTTAGGACTTCAAAGATGACATAACTTACACAATTGGCTGTAATGCATGCCTGTTCGTTGTTCCACTCCCTGATATGTGACAGAATTTATAATTTGGTGGAAAGTACTAGAACAAACCTACTACCAAGTTTGGTATAACCCTAGTTATTTATAATTTCTATAGATTCAAAATATAGAAACATTTTTTTCGGATTTTCTTATTTTCCTTTTCAGAAGAAAGTACGCAAATAACACATAAGTTGGTAGTTTATGAGAGTTCTGGCTCACTTGTGGTAGGTTAGTTTTTTTGATGATAAGAGTGTCGTGTGTGTGGGGGGCGTCGTTTGTTGTTGGTGGCGCGTGGTGCGTGGTGTTGGATGTTGGTGGCTCGCGTTAGTTGTTAGAGGCGCTTATCAGCGATGGTATTGGTCATCACTTGTATTCAGTGGGCGTTTGGTAGAGGCGCGCTTATCAGTAATAAGAGAGGAAGCGGAACTAACACAATGTGGTGTGTGAAAAATTTGTTTTACCATTTGGTAGTGGCGCGCTTATCAGCAATAACAGGAAGCAGAAGAATGTTTTTATAGTGTAAAATTAAGTGATAATGAGCTGAGAAAATATATTTCACCACTCTACTATGGGTGGAAAGTGTATAAATACTGTATTTGACTTTGGGTTGTATTTAGTTGTGAAAAGCCGGTGTCAGTATATTAAAGAAAAGCAGTAGCTGTTTGACGTAAGCTAATAGAGATTAGAAAAAAATAAAGTTGATGCTTAAGCTATAAAAAGTGAGTTTCGTCGGTTGTTTTGTGTCAATCTTTATTTTTTCGCAAGTGAGTGTTCATTATTAAAAAAAATAAATAAAAAATGTTTTATTGTAAAGTGTGTGATATGGAGTTTAGTGATAGATCTTCTTTAGAAGAACATTTAAAAGTGCAAAAATGTAGCAGAAAGAGACAACCTTCTCCAGATTCACAACCATCAACTTCTGCTGCTGCTGCAGTGCAAATTCCAAAGAGGAAATATACAAAATCCTCAGTTTGTAAGCGATGTATGATTTGTGAGGAGGATGTTAAGGAAAGTAATTGGAATCAACACAAAAGAAAAAGTACCCATAAGGAAAATGCTAAGAAAGTTATTCGAGAAAATGTTTCTTGCACAGAGAATGCTTTTAAAAATAGAATTAAAACTTTTTCAATATCTAATCAGTTTGAGAGTATATTGAACATAGATGTATTGCTTGAAAAATATATTGATTTGATAATAGAATTGTTAACAAGTGAAGTGATAATTATGAAAGCGTTCAAATTTAACATGGAGTTATTTTGTGATTTTGTAAAACATTTAAAAGATGAAGATGATAACATGGAGATAAGTACAAAGAGTATGCAGACGGTGATGCGTACAATCTTACGAGATGATCAAATATCTGAAGAATTGAATGATATGATTAAAATCATCAAGACGAAGTTAGAGGAGTTCCAAGAAAGGGATAGTGGATGGGCTTTGTTATCATTTTTGAGAATTGAGATAAATATCAATAAATATGAACCACTTCGCGGATCATCTTATTTTCCATTACCAGCAGAGATTCAGTGTAAACACGCTTGTATTAATGTGAAAAACTATGATGATTATTGTTTTAAATGGGCAATCATAGCGGCTCTTGATAGTAAAGTTAAAAAACACAATGATAGACCATCAATGTATAAAGTAGATGACATAAAAAGTGAATCTATAATAGTTAATGATGAAGTGGTTAGTTTTCAGAACATGCAATTTCCTCTGAATGTTAAAGATGTTAAAATTTTCGAAGATAACAATCAAAACATTAGTGTAAATGTTTTTGGATATGAAAAAATTAATCAAAAATACCATATAATTGGTCCCTACTATCATACACGCAAAGAAAAGACAAAACATATCAATTTGCTTTTTTGTGACAATTACGATGGGAGTGAAATGCATTATGTGTTCATCAAGAACATATCACGATTATTGAGCACTCAAATCACTCATTGCAAAAGAAAAATATATCTCTGCAACGGTTGTTTACTACGTTTTCCAAACGAGCTCAAACTACAGAATCACAAAAGTGAATGTGGCAGAAAGGTTACGATAATGCCAGAAGGAGATAACAATGTGTTGGAGTTTAAAGGTCAACGAAAAAAGTTTCCAGTTCCCTTCGCTGTGTACGCTGACTTTGAATCCATCCTAATTCCTACCAGTTACTGTATACCGAACCCAGATACATCATCATCAACAAATGTACAACAACATATACCATGTGCTTTTTCATATTATATTAAGTGTTCATTTGATGATGAATTAAATATACATAGATCATTTGTTGGTAAGGATTCAGTCTAATAACCATATATAACAATCAATAATAAAAAAACAAATTCTAGGAGAAAATTCACCAGATGTATTTGTTGAGATGCTTGTTGAAGACTTAACATACCTCCATATGGAAGTAATAAAGAAGCCAAAGCAGATGATTCCATTGACGGACTTTGAGAATGACTTTAACCGTACATCACCTATATGCAGTATATGTGAAAAAAGTTTTATATCAACTGATGAAAGAGTAAGAGATCATTGTCACTTCACCGGTAAATATAGGGGACCTGCACATTCACAGTGCAATTTAGATTTTCGTATACCAACATTTTTTCCAATATTTTTACATAATTTTTCCGGCTATGATTGCCATTTATTTGTGAAAAGTTTAAGTAAAATTCAAGGTGAAATAAAAATAATTCCCTTGAATAAGGAGAACTATATTTCACTCTCCAAACGGGTTGCAGATAACTTTGAAATGAGATTTTTAGATTCTTTTCGATTTCTTCAGTCTAGCATAAGCAGTTTGGTGAACAATTTAAAAGAAGATGATTTCATTATAAACAGAATAGCTTATAAAAATGATGATGACTCATTTAAATTAATGCTTAGGAAAGGTGTATTTCCCTATGATTATCTTGATTCATGGGATCGTTTAGAAGATGACTTTCTTCCACCAATTTCAAAATTTTATAACAAATTAACGGATGAAGATTGTTCGGAAAACGACTATAAACACGCTGTAAAAGTGTGGGAGCATTTCAATTGTAAAACCTTGAAAGATTACATGCTTCTGTATTTAAAGAGTGATGTTGTGCTGTTGGCTGATGTTTTTGAGAATTTCCGTAAAGTTTGTATGAAAATATACGATTTAGATCCGTGTCACTACTATACATCACCTGGTTTATCTTGGGATGCAATGATGAAGGTAACAAACATTAAATTGGAGCTTTTAACAGAAATTGACATGTTTAATTTCTTTAAAAAAAGTATCCGCGGTGGTTTATGTCAGTGTAGTAAGAGATATGCAAAGGCTAATAATAAGTATGTAGATAACTATGATAAAACAAAAAAAAGTGAATTTCTAATGTATTTAGATGCAAATAATTTATATGGTTGGGCAATGTCACAATCGCTTCCCGATGGAAATTTCCAATGGCAAGATCCTGAGATCTACACAACAGAATATATATTAAATCTAAATGAAAATAGTAATATTGGTTATATATTTGAAGTTGATATAACCTATACAGAGACTCTTCACGATTCTCATAATGATCTTCCGTTCTGTCCAGAAAATACATTAACACCAACAAGTAAAGTTCCCATGTTAATAGCTAATCTGAATAATAAGAAAAAGTACGTGATTCACCTCAGAAACTTAAAGCAATGCCTTGAGAATGAATTAACCGTTACCAAAGTACATAGGGTATTATCATTTACTCAATCGAATTGGTTACATAAATATATAGAACTTAACACTGAATACAGGAAAATTGCTAAGAATCAATTTGAGAAGAACTTTTTCAAATTAATGAATAACAGTGTTTATGGTAAAACTATGGAAAATGTAGAGAAGCGAAGAGACGTGAAGATAGTAACAAATTGGGATGTAAATAAAAACTCTTTCAGTGCAAGGAAGCTAATTGCACATCCTAATTACCATAGTTGTTCTATATTTACTGCGGATATGTGTGCTATTGAAATGATTAAGGGAAAAGTAGAGTATAATAAACCGATTTATTTAGGTTTTGTTGTACTAGAGTTATCAAAATGGTTAATGTATGACTTTCATTATAATTATATGCGGAAAAAGTTTGGAGACTCAGTACAGTTACACTATATGGATACGGATTCATTTATTTATTCAATAATGACTGATGATTTTTATTCTGATATATATAGTGATGTTATTGATTCTGATAATTCAAGATTTGATACATCAGAATATCCCTTAGATAATTTACACAATTTTCCACAGATGAATGGTAAAGTTCTTGGTAAATTTAAAGATGAAAATAATTCTAAGAAAATGTTGGAATTTGTTGGTTTACGAGCGAAAATGTATTCTTTCAGTGTAGATACCGGTAAAGTTGTAAAAAAAGCAAAGGGAGTGAGAAAAACTGTAACTAAACGCCTGGACATAAAAGACTATCGAAAATGTTTATCTAAGAAAACTGTACTTTACAAATCAATGTATGTATTTAGAAGTAAGTTACATAACCTTTATACACAAATTATTAATAAGTTAACATTAAGTTATAATGATACCAAGAGGTATATATGTAATGATGGAATACATACATATGCTTGGGGTCATAATAAAATACCAATAAGTGAATGAATGTATATTTATAAACTAAACAAAGAAATAAAATATATTGTATAAATATATATAAATCATTTCATGTGTTTTTTATTTATATAATTTATTAGTTGGAGATGTTTTTTATTTATTTATTTGGAAAGATTTCTATTTTCGGATTTCTGATGACGAAGCTTCAAAGTGATTCAATGAATGAGTGATCTGTTTTCAACTTAAGAGGAATCAGCATCGGAATTTTACATTGAGAATGGAATCGGTTGTCAATTCGATGAGTTCATCAACATGAAATGTGACTTGGAAGAAGAAGAAGAGAGTCAATTTAAAAGTGAAACCTCATCATCATCAATTAAAAAACCGACTTATATTGTGATGAAACCATACCAGCTTCACCAGTAGATAATATCGAAAATCCTGAGGATAAGCTTATTGTTGAAGAGCTGAATCAAATGAGTCCATCGATTGAAGAAATTGCCCTGAGTGAAGAGCGAGACTTTTATCGTTGGATGATTAGGATGAAGCGAACGCTAAAAATAGTTTTCCCTCAAATATTGTGGACTAAGCAGAAGACCACCACTTGGCCTAAGAATGGGTTTTTTCTCATACTCTTGAAGGAGAAAGATACTATCCAAACAATGAAATAATAATAAACGCATACAATTGAATTTGTATAAACAATAGTCAATAATATTTTTTAACAGAAACAAAAAAAAAACAAAAAAAAAAGATGAATGGGAGTGTTTATAATTTTTTTGTTTCTGTTGATGAGTTTTGGTGTTTTTTTATTTTTTAGTTTTTGAAGAATAATCGAGAACGTTTTTTGATTACATTTATTATTCAGAAATGACATAAAAAAAAAGAAATTCAGTGAATTATAATTAATAGGATTCTACCACAAACACACACACACACACACACACGCACACAATGAACAGTCAAAAGGAATTAAATGATCTCGAGGTAGGATCATTCAAGAGTACTATAAAGATGTCCCAGTTAACTGAAGGTCGTGCTTATGACATTGAAAGTGTTAAAGTTTGCACAACAAAGAATGGAAAAGCAGTTGTTTGCAATCTGCAGGATTTACACGTAAATAACAAAAAAAAAAACATAAACATTTTTATTAAGTTTCTTGTTTTTCTATAGGCATTCCTTCCAAGAACATTCAACAATATGTCCGATGCAACCATACAAGAAATCAACACGCAGAAACACACACTAACCAGATTCCAGCCCATAAATAAAAGTTTTTGCGCACGCATTTCAATTAAAGAAGAAGAAAATCAATAATATGTAGTTCTATTCTGTTTTCTTTATTCTTTGAAAACAATAAATATTTTTGTAAGCAAAAAAAAAATAAATTAATCTTTTAACTTCACCCGTAAGAGGGGTATATTGTAGAAAAGGATCATGTATGAGGATGCAAAAAGCTGATGTATTTTCTGGTATATTTTTTCCTGTTTTAAATTCAAGTTTTACATCGATTGGTCCCGTCTTGACTGCCTCATTCTGATGTGTTACGTCAACCATAATGATTGGTGCTATTTTCACAAATTCCTCTCGTGATAACAAAGGTTGAGGTTCTCGCATATAGTAGCTCTGTTGAAATTTTGAATACATATCATACAAAATAGCGTATCGAGCACGATCAAACTTAAGATTAAGATCATCATATGGATATGTGTCAGAGTTAAGGTGTACTTTTACATCTGTCAAATCACAATGGTGGAGACCGGTTGATGTTTGGAAAGCTATTAGTATAAATCGTGGTCTCTCATTTTGAGGAGAAAGTTTCACATTCCAAAAGTTATGCACTCCTTGCGGAATATAATTGGTAGAGAGTTGCCACTGTTTATTATTTTCAAAAAAGTCCTCATCCTGAATGTTATCAAATACGGAATTTTTTACATCTAACCAACTCCTTAGAACCATTTTTGTTTTTCTTGTATAATCACACTACGTTAAATACTTCACACAAACAATTTCAATTACAACAATTGTATGGTCATTTATAGTTTGATTATTTTTAATTTTATACCACAGGAATATAATAAAAAAGAGACATTTTTTCTAATCTAAAACGCAGAATATATATTATCCTAACATGTTTATTCCTGTTATTGTGGGAATCACATACTTATCACCGTTCCTAAGAATCTAACATGTTTTTTCCTGTCGTTTTGTGGGGAAGTCAATTATAAGGAATAATATCATTCGCAACTTGTTCATAGCATTTCTATAACCAACAAAAAAAATGAATACAGAGTTATTGGAAATTGAGAGGCTCCATTGTACAGAATTTAAAAAAACTTTTTCAATTAGAAAAAAAATAAGCCATAAAGAGATGGTCAAGCATTGTACAACAAAGTATGGTGATGCCTATGTGTGCTAAAGCTTTTTGTTATATTTCCTTGATCTTTGATACTACTTAATTTTTTCTTCAACCCCTTTCTAGCATTTACAACATCCTTTAACAATTGTACATTTTTATGCATAATGCACTGATCTAATCCTTGTAAATGTAGTAGTTCCAATTATCAGTTATCAGATCAGTTATCAGATCAGTTATCAGTTCAGTTATCAGATCAGAGTTTTCAGATTTTTGAGATCAGTTATCAGTTCAATTATCAGATCAGAGTTTTGAGATCAGTTATCAGATCATGTATCAAGCCAAATATAAATATTTACATCAATTAGTGAAACCCATAAAAGGTATGGGATATTTCACATTCTCTGAGAATGAAGACGTTCTACCACCAGCTGAAGCCAAACCTAATTCAATCATTATTTTCGATGAGGTTGCATGTGAGAAGCAAAATAATATGAGATCATATTTTTGTATGGGACGACATAAAAATATTGATGCATTTTATTTATGTCAAACATATGCACGGATTCCGAAGCATTTAATAAGAGATAATGCGAATATGATTGTGATGCTCAAGAGGAATTAAATATAAAACATATATACAACGATCATGTGGGAGCGGGTATGAATTTTAGCGTTGTTTTAAATACGTGTGTAGCGAATGTTGGAAGGACAAATATGGAGTTCTGGTTATAATCAAAGATGATCCTATAGAATGTGGACGTTATAGAAAAGGATTTGATATTTTCAATTTCATTATTATGTTTAAACTGTAATGTTATAACTGTTTAATTCCTCTTGAGCATCACAATCATATTCGCATTATCTCTTATTAAATGCTTCGGAATCCGTGCATATGTTTGACATAAATAAAATGCATCAATATTTTTATAATAATTGGAACTACTACATTTACAAGGATTAGATCAGTGCATTATGCATAAAAATGTACAATTGTTAAAGGATGTTATAAATGCTAGAAAGGGGTTGAAGAAAAAATTTAGTAGTATCAAAGATCAAGGAAATATAACAAAAAGCTTTAGCACACATAGGCATCACCATACTTTGTTGTACAATGCTTGATCATCTCACTATTATATGGCTTATTTTTTTCTAATTGGAAAAGTTTTTTTTTAAATTCTGTACAATGGAGCCTCTCAATTTCCAATAACTCCGATTCTGTATTTTTTTTTTTGTTGGTTAAAGAAATGCTATGAACAAGTTGCGAATGATATTATTCCTTATAATTGACTTCCCCACAAAACGACAGGAAAAAACATGTTAGATTCTTAGGAACGGTGATAAGTATGTGATTCCCACAATAACAGGAATAAACATGTTAGGATAATATATATTCTGCGTTTTAGATTAGAAAAAATGTCTCTTTTTTATTATATTCCTGTGGTATAAAATTAAAAATAATCAAACTATAAATGACCATACAATTGTTGTAATTGAAATTGTTTGTGTGAAGTATTTAACGTAGTGTGATTATACAAGAAAAACAAAAATGGTTCTAAGGAGTTGGTTAGATGTAAAAAATTCCGTATTTGATAACATTCAGGATGAGGACTTTTTTGAAAATAATAAACAGTGGCAACTCTCTACCAATTATATTCCGCAAGGAGTGCATAACTTTTGGAATGTGAAACTTTCTCCTCAAAATGAGAGACCACGATTTATACTAATAGCTTTCCAAACATCAACCGGTCTCCACCATTGTGATTTCACAGATGTAAAAGTACACCTTAACTCTGACACATATCCATATGATGATCTTAATCTTAAGTTTGATCGTGCTCGATACGCTATTTTGTATGATATGTATTCAAAATTTCAACAGAGCTACTATATGCGAGAACCTCAACCTTTGTTATCACGAGAGGAATTTGTGAAAATAGCACCAATCATTATGGTTGACGTAACACATCAGAATGAGGCAGTCAAGACGGGACCAATCGATGTAAAAATATACCAGAAAATACATCAGCTTTTTGCATCCTCATACATGATCCTTTTCTACAATATACCCCTCTTACGGGTGAAGTTAAAAGATTAATTTATTTTTTTTTTGCTTACAAAAATATTTATTGTTTTCAAAGAATAAAGAAAACAGAATAGAACTACATATTATTGATTTTCTTCTTCTTTAATTGAAATGCGTGCGCAAAAACTTTTATTTATGGGCTGGAATCTGGTTAGTGTGTGTTTCTGCGTGTTGATTTCTTGTATGGTTGCATCGGACATATTGTTGAATGTTCTTGGAAGGAATGCCTATAGAAAAACAAGAAACTTAATAAAAATGTTTATGTTTTTTTTTTTGTTATTTACGTGTAAATCCTGCAGATTGCAAACAACTGCTTTTCCATTCTTTGTTGTGCAAACTTTAACACTTTCAATGTCATAAGCACGACCTTCAGTTAACTGGGACATCTTTATAGTACTCTTGAATGATCCTACCTCGAGATCATTTAATTCCTTTTGACTGTTCATTGTGTGCGTGTGTGTGTGTGTGTGTGTGTGTTTGTGGTAGAATCCTATTAATTATAATTCACTGAATTTCTTTTTTTTTATGTCATTTCTGAATAATAAATGTAATCAAAAAACGTTCTCGATTATTCTTCAAAAACTAAAAAATAAAAAAACACCAAAACTCATCAACAGAAACAAAAAAATTATAAACACTCCCATTCATCTTTTTTTTTTGTTTTTTTTTTGTTTCTGTTAAAAAATATTATTGACTATTGTTTATACAAATTCAATTGTATGCGTTTATTATTATTTCATTGTTTGGATAGTATCTTTCTCCTTCAAGAGTATGAGAAAAAACCCATTCTTAGGCCAAGTGGTGGTCTTCTGCTTAGTCCACAATATTTGAGGGAAAACTATTTTTAGCGTTCGCTTCATCCTAATCATCCAACGATAAAAGTCTCGCTCTTCACTCAGGGCAATTTCTTCAATCGATGGACTCATTTGATTCAGCTCTTCAACAATAAGCTTATCCTCAGGATTTTCGATATTATCTACTGGTGAAGCTGGTATGGTTTCATCACAATATAAGTCGGTTTTTTAATTGATGATGATGAGGTTTCACTTTTAAATTGACTCTCTTCTTCTTCTTCCAAGTCACATTTCATGTTGATGAACTCATCGAATTGACAACCGATTCCATTCTCAATGTAAAATTCCGATGCTGATTCCTCTTAAGATGAAAACAGATCACTCATTCATTGAATCACTTTGAAGCTTCGTCATCAGAAATCCGAAAATAGAAATCTTTCCAAATAAATAAATAAAAAACATCTCCAACTAATAAATTATATAAATAAAAAACACATGAAATGATTTATATATATTTATACAATATATTTTATTTCTTTGTTTAGTTTATAAATATACATTCATTCACTTATTGGTATTTTATTATGACCCCAAGCATATGTATGTATTCCATCATTACATATATACCTCTTGGTATCATTATAACTTAATGTTAACTTATTAATAATTTGTGTATAAAGGTTATGTAACTTACTTCTAAATACATACATTGATTTGTAAAGTACAGTTTTCTTAGATAAACATTTTCGATAGTCTTTTATGTCCAGGCGTTTAGTTACAGTTTTTCTCACTCCCTTTGCTTTTTTTACAACTTTACCGGTATCTACACTGAAAGAATACATTTTCGCTCGTAAACCAACAAATTCCAACATTTTCTTAGAATTATTTTCATCTTTAAATTTACCAAGAACTTTACCATTCATCTGTGGAAAATTGTGTAAATTATCTAAGGGATATTCTGATGTATCAAATCTTGAATTATCAGAATCAATAACATCACTATATATATCAGAATAAAAATCATCAGTCATTATTGAATAAATAAATGAATCCGTATCCATATAGTGTAACTGTACTGAGTCTCCAAACTTTTTCCGCATATAATTATAATGAAAGTCATACATTAACCATTTTGATAACTCTAGTACAACAAAACCTAAATAAATCGGTTTATTATACTCTACTTTTCCCTTAATCATTTCAATAGCACACATATCCGCAGTAAATATAGAACAACTATGGTAATTAGGATGTGCAATTAGCTTCCTTGCACTGAAAGAGTTTTTGTTTACATCCCAATTTGTTACTATCTTCACGTCTCTTCGCTTCTCTACATTTTCCATAGTTTTACCATAAACACTGTTATTCATTAATTTGAAAAAGTTCTTCTCAAATTGATTCTTAGCAATTTTCCTGTATTCAGTGTTAAGTTCTATATATTTATGTAACCAATTCGATTGAGTAAATGATAATACCCTATGTACTTTGGTAACGGTTAATTCATTCTCAAGGCATTGCTTTAAGTTTCTGAGGTGAATCACGTACTTTTTCTTATTATTCAGATTAGCTATTAACATGGGAACTTTACTTGTTGGTGTTAATGTATTTTCTGGACAGAACGGAAGATCATTATGAGAATCGTGAAGAGTCTCTGTATAGGTTATATCAACTTCAAATATATAACCAATATTACTATTTTCATTTAGATTTAATATATATTCTGTTGTGTAGATCTCAGGATCTTGCCATTGGAAATTTCCATCGGGAAGCGATTGTGACATTGCCCAACCATATAAATTATTTGCATCTAAATACATTAGAAATTCACTTTTTTTTGTTTTATCATAGTTATCTACATACTTATTATTAGCCTTTGCATATCTCTTACTACACTGACATAAACCACCGCGGATACTTTTTTTAAAGAAATTAAACATGTCAATTTCTGTTAAAAGCTCCAATTTAATGTTTGTTACCTTCATCATTGCATCCCAAGATAAACCAGGTGATGTATAGTAGTGACACGGATCTAAATCGTATATTTTCATACAAACTTTACGGAAATTCTCAAAAACATCAGCCAACAGCACAACATCACTCTTTAAATACAGAAGCATGTAATCTTTCAAGGTTTTACAATTGAAATGCTCCCACACTTTTACAGCGTGTTTATAGTCGTTTTCCGAACAATCTTCATCCGTTAATTTGTTATAAAATTTTGAAATTGGTGGAAGAAAGTCATCTTCTAAACGATCCCATGAATCAAGATAATCATAGGGAAATACACCTTTCCTAAGCATTAATTTAAATGAGTCATCATCATTTTTATAAGCTATTCTGTTTATAATGAAATCATCTTCTTTTAAATTGTTCACCAAACTGCTTATGCTAGACTGAAGAAATCGAAAAGAATCTAAAAATCTCATTTCAAAGTTATCTGCAACCCGTTTGGAGAGTGAAATATAGTTCTCCTTATTCAAGGGAATTATTTTTATTTCACCTTGAATTTTACTTAAACTTTTCACAAATAAATGGCAATCATAGCCGGAAAAATTATGTAAAAATATTGGAAAAAATGTTGGTATACGAAAATCTAAATTGCACTGTGAATGTGCAGGTCCCCTATATTTACCGGTGAAGTGACAATGATCTCTTACTCTTTCATCAGTTGATATAAAACTTTTTTCACATATACTGCATATAGGTGATGTACGGTTAAAGTCATTCTCAAAGTCCGTCAATGGAATCATCTGCTTTGGCTTCTTTATTACTTCCATATGGAGGTATGTTAAGTCTTCAACAAGCATCTCAACAAATACATCTGGTGAATTTTCTCCTAGAATTTGTTTTTTTATTATTGATTGTTATATATGGTTATTAGACTGAATCCTTACCAACAAATGATCTATGTATATTTAATTCATCATCAAATGAACACTTAATATAATATGAAAAAGCACATGGTATATGTTGTTGTACATTTGTTGATGATGATGTATCTGGGTTCGGTATACAGTAACTGGTAGGAATTAGGATGGATTCAAAGTCAGCGTACACAGCGAAGGGAACTGGAAACTTTTTTCGTTGACCTTTAAACTCCAACACATTGTTATCTCCTTCTGGCATTATCGTAACCTTTCTGCCACATTCACTTTTGTGATTCTGTAGTTTGAGCTCGTTTGGAAAACGTAGTAAACAACCGTTGCAGAGATATATTTTTCTTTTGCAATGAGTGATTTGAGTGCTCAATAATCGTGATATGTTCTTGATGAACACATAATGCATTTCACTCCCATCGTAATTGTCACAAAAAAGCAAATTGATATGTTTTGTCTTTTCTTTGCGTGTATGATAGTAGGGACCAATTATATGGTATTTTTGATTAATTTTTTCATATCCAAAAACATTTACACTAATGTTTTGATTGTTATCTTCGAAAATTTTAACATCTTTAACATTCAGAGGAAATTGCATGTTCTGAAAACTAACCACTTCATCATTAACTATTATAGATTCACTTTTTATGTCATCTACTTTATACATTGATGGTCTATCATTGTGTTTTTTAACTTTACTATCAAGAGCCGCTATGATTGCCCATTTAAAACAATAATCATCATAGTTTTTCACATTAATACAAGCGTGTTTACACTGAATCTCTGCTGGTAATGGAAAATAAGATGATCCGCGAAGTGGTTCATATTTATTGATATTTATCTCAATTCTCAAAAATGATAACAAAGCCCATCCACTATCCCTTTCTTGGAACTCCTCTAACTTCGTCTTGATGATTTTAATCATATCATTCAATTCTTCAGATATTTGATCATCTCGTAAGATTGTACGCATCACCGTCTGCATACTCTTTGTACTTATCTCCATGTTATCATCTTCATCTTTTAAATGTTTTACAAAATCACAAAATAACTCCATGTTAAATTTGAACGCTTTCATAATTATCACTTCACTTGTTAACAATTCTATTATCAAATCAATATATTTTTCAAGCAATACATCTATGTTCAATATACTCTCAAACTGATTAGATATTGAAAAAGTTTTAATTCTATTTTTAAAAGCATTCTCTGTGCAAGAAACATTTTCTCGAATAACTTTCTTAGCATTTTCCTTATGGGTACTTTTTCTTTTGTGTTGATTCCAATTACTTTCCTTAACATCCTCCTCACAAATCATACATCGCTTACAAACTGAGGATTTTGTATATTTCCTCTTTGGAATTTGCACTGCAGCAGCAGCAGAAGTTGATGGTTGTGAATCTGGAGAAGGTTGTCTCTTTCTGCTACATTTTTGCACTTTTAAATGTTCTTCTAAAGAAGATCTATCACTAAACTCCATATCACACACTTTACAATAAAACATTTTTTATTTATTTTTTTTAATAATGAACACTCACTTGCGAAAAAATAAAGATTGACACAAAACAACCGACGAAACTCACTTTTTATAACTTAAGCATCAACTTTATTTTTTTCTAATCTCTATTAGCTTACGTCAAACAGCTACTGCTTTTCTTTAATATACTGACACCGGCTTTTCACAACTAAATACAACCCAAAGTCAAATACAGTATTTATACACTTTCCACCCCATAGTAGAGTGGTGAAATATATTTTCTCAGCTCATCTTCTGCTTCCTGTTATTGCTGATAAGCGCGCCACTACCAAATGGTAAAACAAATTTTTCACACACCACATTGTGTTAGTTCCGCTTCCTCTCTTATTACTGATAAGCGCGCCTCTACCAAACGCCCACTGAATACAAGTGATGACCAATACCATCGCTGATAAGCGCCTCTAACAACTAACGCACGCCACCAACAACCAACACCACGCGCCACCAACAACAAACGACAAACGACGCCCCCACACACACGACACTCTTATCATCAAAAAAACTAACCTACCACAAGTGAGCCAGAACTCTCATAAACTACCAACTTATGTGTTATTTGCGTACTTTCTTCTGAAAAGGAAAATAAGAAAATCCGAAAAAAATGTTTCTATATTTTGAATCTATAGAAATTATAAATAACTAGGGTTATACCAAACTTGGTAGTAGGTTCGTTCTAGTACTTTCCACCAAATTATAAATTCTGTCACATATTAGGGAGTGGAACAACGAACAGGCATGCATTACAGCCAATTGTGTAAGTTATGTCATCTTTGAAGTCTTAAATGTTACATGCATTTGTTTGAATTATGCTACACTTGTGGGTCCTGAAATGGTGTGGAAATAATAGAAAATGAAATTGAGATTGAGAGTGCGACACTCAGGCGCCAAAGATCCAAGTTCGATTCCCGACTGAACGTTCGGAATTCCCAAAAGGTTGTAGGTCCCTCCTACCCGTGAGAGAACAGACGCGTGCACTTGTGCAGTATCTCATTTCGGGAACACATTTTAGTCAGCTGAATCGTGAAAGACATCATTTCCTATACAGTATAAGCTTTGAAAATTCTCACCACAACACAAAAAAAAGTTTATAAAACATTTATAATTTTCCTGCTTTCCCTTTTCTTTTTTTGAAAATAGCTAGCAAAATCTTTCTGTATTGATTTTGCTAGCTATTTAAAGAAATATTGATTTTGTAATTAACTTCCATGAATTTTTAGTTACTTGATCGAGCAGCTTGTAAAGTGTACTTTTGTCTAAGAGATCTTGCTTCTTCTTTTTACTGAAGAGTAAAGAAGTCAGGGCATAGTGGGTAGAGTACGACGTTCACACGCCGAAGGCTCTAGGTTTGATTCCCTTCTCAACACCAATTCTTCGAATTTTTCACAGCACCACCTCTTTCGAGCTGCTGACAAAACTCAAAGAGTAATAACTGTCTAAGAAAGCTTCTCAAGTTTCACCGTTCGGAGTCGACAAAACAACGATTAATGATTTATTTGTCTCCTGCCATCGTCACGAATGAAAATTTTTGATTGCGACTGCCTTGCTACTACAGTGAATTTCAGTTCTCATATTTAAACAGCTTCAATGTGAGTGCGACCCTAAGTCACAATGTCGTACATGCGACCTCTCTCGCATCGCAGCTTTCCGCCCAACATTGGCGTCGCGGAAATATTTTAATTATGATCGAATATAGTAATGCAATTTATAACCGCGCCTCTGCGGAAGCAACGAGTTGTGGAAGGTTTATATCGGTTCTAGATGTAATTCATATCTTCTAAATTAGTTTTCTCTCGCTTATGGTAGTCTGCGGGGATATTCCTCTGTGCTCCGTGCGATAGAAAGAGAATTATGTTCATAGAAACGATCTCTGAGGATGATACCCACATTAATGTGTCAACGTGACTTAACAAAATTAACATAGAATGTGCCGGGTGGCGTGTGGATGAGAACATAGGCCTGCCAATAAGCTCGTAAAACATGTACCAGTTGTCAGTTAACAGACCGCCGGATTAGCACTCAAAACGCATTTTGAAATATTTTATGCGCTCGTGTCCTTGTTGCTCCTAGACCGATTACACGCCTGTGTATATCCGGTGACCAGTGTTAGTGGGATGAATAGCTTTAAATAATTTAGTAATTAATAATTAGTTGTTTTTGCGGATGACACAATTACTCAAATCAAATGCGTTGTCGTGCGCACCGAGAAGGCTTCGGAAACGGGGACCGAATATGAGTATTACGGAAATAAAATAGATTCTGTTTTTTTTTCTAAGAAAATTGCCGAATAAACAAATTTTATCGACTGCGTTGGGCATTAAAGTCAATTTTGTTTAAGCAGTTGAATGAAACAATTTAAATTTAGATCGGCTCTGACGGCAGAATTGTTGATCGCATTATTCATGACATTCATTGAGATTCTTCAATTACTGAAACTGAAGTCAGGAAGACTACTATACTCTGACTGCTTCGACACCAGCAATTGTATGTCGTAGCTTAACTTGAATTGAATTCTGTCTGCTTTAGATTTTAGACATTTCCCTTTAAAATAAAAAATAGTTTTAGTCATGCTGCCATCAGACCTATACGTACTTTTTTGGTATTAATAATAACTGTTGGGGCTACAGTGCAAAGGGGGACCAGAGCCAGCTTGCTCATTAACCAAAAAACCATGACGATGGCAGGAGACAAATACATCATTAATCTTTGTTTTGGTAACATCTGCTAAATATTTTCTCGGTATCAATATGAAGGAAAATGCGAAATCAATTTAAATTGTTTTTATTTTTCAATATAATCTCCCCTAACATCAATGCATTTGCTACGTCTTAAAATAAAAAATAAAATTTCCTCTTTCTCTGCAAAATTCCCATTTATTGCCGACATGAGTTCTTCATCATCCGAAAATCTTTTCCCACAAAGGCATTTTTTTCAAATCCGGGAACAGGAAATAATCACTAGGGGCAAGGGTGGGTGTTTGATTTCTTCGAAACCACAATCTCGCCCAGCAGCCTTGGAAACTCGCGCCGTGTGAACAAAAGCGTTGTCATGCTTTTTTAATTTCCCCCCCGCAAATTACGCAAAGTGGAAGCGTAGGATGTGGCGTTGATGGTTTCACCTTTTTTTGTACTCAATGAGCAAGATTCTCTTTGAGTCCCAAAAAACGGTGGACATGAGCTTCCCGGCAGACGGAGTGACTTTGAACTTCTTCGGGGGGTCTGTTCCTTTTTTATGCCACTGCATGGACTCTTGTTTGCTTTCAGGGTCATAGTGGTGAACCCATGTTTCGTTCACAGTAACAATTCGATCCATAACACCGTTCGCGTTCTCACTACACGATGATCGATACCAGTTGAAAGCTTGGTGATCTCTGTACTCATTTTCACTTTATTCGGGCACCCTCAAGAACTCCTCGTGTGTGGAGTTGTGTCAATAGCCCTACAAGCTGGCTGTTGCTTAGAGAAATGTCTAAAGATAAAACCTCTCTGTGGCTAGCACGCGGTTCCGACACTTGAACATTCACAAAGGGACCTGGCGATCTCCTGATCAATCAACTGTCAACCAGATTGATCACGTTGCGATCGACGTCAGACACTCCTCCTGTATTCTCGATGTACGAACCTTCCGAGGTGCAAACATCGACTCTGATCATCACCTTGTTGTAGTCAAGGTAAGAACCCGGCCGAGAAAGGTCAAAACGGTTTGACGTCGAAAAGCTACAATCGCAGCCGTTTGTTGGGAACTTTGCCGACCGATTCTCCCTGAAACTCGCTCAGAGTTCGACGCTGGCTGCACTAACCATAGAAGAAGTCTGAAAACGTTGTCAAGAAGCCATTAAAGAAGCTGCCGCTGATGTGCTGGGTTTCACGTCACCACCCAGAAGGAACCCATGGTTTGAGGACGAGTGCAGGCAAGCGCACGCAGCTAAGCAAGATGCTTATAAGGCGACGCTGCATCGAACCACGATTGCTAATCGTGAGCTCAACGAACAGAGAGAAAGGAAAGAGCACCGGCTTCTCAGAAGGAAAAAGAAGGAGCATGAAAAGCGCGCTGTTGAGGAAATGGAAAGGTGCTTTGGTAGGAATGAAATCCGAAAGTTTTACCGAAAGTAAAAAGGTTCGGACCAAGGCCTGCCGGGACCAAAACGGACTAGAGTCTGGAAGGATCATTTCTGCAGACTACTGAACTGTGATGACGGCCCAAATCAGGCTGTAAGGCAGAATGTTCCACTCGATTTTGACGATAATAGACAAGAATTCCGTCCCCCCGACTTAGACAAGGTGAAGATAGCAATATCCAAGCTGAAGTCGAACAAAGCTATTGGACCGGATGGACTGCCAGCAAAACTATTAAAATTAGCTGGAGATGAGTTGGTTATCACCAGCTGATCTGTAAGATATGGTCGTATTAAAGTATGCCCGTTGAATGGAATCTCAGCGTCATTTACCCGGTTCACAAGAAAGGAGACCTATTTGACTACGACAACTACCGAGGGATTAGTCGCCTCAACATCGCATACAAGATCATCCCTGCCGTATTGTATGAGCGTCTGAAACCGTTTGTCAATGACCTGATAGGTCCCTATCAGTGTGATTTCAGACCAGGGAAGTCCACTATAGACCAGATCTTCACATTACGGCAGATCCTGGAAAAGACCCAAGAAATGCAAATTGACACTCACCACCTATTCATCGATTTCAAGGCTGCATATGACAGTGTGCATAGAGACGAGCTATACAGTGCCATGTCTAGTTTTGGCGTTCCTACCAAACTCGTCAAATTGTGAAGGATGACCATGGAGAACTCTCGCTGCTCCGTCAAGGTCGGTACTGAACTCACCGAGACCTTCAATGTCAAAAAAGGTTTTAGACAAGGCGTTACACTAGGCAGCAGAAACTTCGAGGTAATCAAGGAATTCGTCTACCTTGGCTCCGCGGTAAATAGGCACAACAACATCAGTACCAAAATCAAACGCAGAATCACTCTTGCCAATCGCTGTTTTTTTGGGCTCAAGAGGCAATTGACCTTTCTCGAAGGTCTTAGCTCGCTTTATATGAAAGCTTAATCATCCCCGTCCTACTTTATAGAGGACGTTAGCAAAGGCTGATAAGGAAGTCCTTAGTCTCTTCGAGAGAAAAGTTTTGCGTATGATTTTTGGTCCTGTTTGCGTTGATGGCATCTGGAGGAGAAGATTTAATGACGAACTCTATGGGCTATACAGCGACATGCGCCTGGTCAAGCGTCTACGAACACAACGCTTAAGATGGCTAGGCCATGTAGAGCGTATGGACACCACTGAACCGGCCTGAAAAATCTTTGAGTCCGTGCCATTGGGACAACGCAACAGAGGGCGACCTAGACTAAAGTGGCGCACAGAAGTGGAGAAGGAACTCAACCAACTTGGAGTGCGCAACTGGAGACAGCTGGCGACAGATCGTACTGGCTGGAGAGGCCCAGGTCCACCCCGGACTGTAGCGCCACAAGAAGAAGAAGAAGAAGGTAACCGTGGCAAACTATCAATCATACTTCAAGGAAATGTAATGCAATTGTAAATGGGGCAACGAAACGAGAATTGATTTGTTTGGAAACAAATATGAATGAAATGCGAGGCATCCTCAAGCTGCCATACAAGGAAGAACCTACGTTGGGTCTTTCAGCAAAAAATTACCCAAATCTTCCTGCCAGGCTGGTGTATAACAGTTTCTTGACAATAATCGTAAATCATGAATGGTGCCTGAAGGGAGCACCAAAAGCTAAATTATGGTGATGTCACTGCTGAAGCTGATAATTTGAAAAAATGCTTCTTGGATGAACAGGAATTCCATACTGACGAGGTTGAGGAAGAAACTGAAGTTAAAAAGGTGTTGGAGTAGCAGTTTAAAGCAACTTTGTATGAGATGAGGAACCTATTGTTGTTCGAAACCCTTAATAAAGGTTACTTTAGCTCCTTTAAAATCGTTTATAAGGTCCTCTTTTCTATTTCATAAAATTCTTTGAAACAGTTCGAAAATAGTCCGATTGGTCCTTACCTAGTAGGTCAAAGATGTTAAGGCCTTCACTTTATTAAGTACATAGCATCTTCGAAGACAATGGTGACAAAAGCATAGTAACATAACACGCTTGTTTTTTTAAATGCGCTTCGGTTATATGAGAACAGATCGGAAAAGGTATTAAGCTTTCTTGTTATAGAACGTTGTTTGGGTAGTTGGTACGACTACTAATGATGAGTTGAATGGGCTTCCGCACTCCTCCGATAGGGCGCTATCCATAAACGAAAACTTGCTTACTTCTCTGTGCTGGAAAACGGTTTGAAGTCCGATGCATAACACGTCTAGGCAACTAAACAAAACGAATACAGACAGCTTATTGTGGTATCACTGCTTACGCTGATAATTAGAAAAAAAAATTTAATTATCTAATTAAACTTAGACGGACAAGAATTTTATACTGAGGAGTTCATGAGAGAAAGATCTCAACTGAAGTCAAAAAACTGTTGGATTGGGAGTTAGGGGCAACTTTGTATGAGATGAGGAAAGTATAATATTATTGTTCAAAACCCCTAATAAAGATTTCTGTTGCTTCTTTAAATCGCCCATAATATCCGTTTTGGTATTTAATAAGAAGTTGGATAACTGTCCGATAGGTCCTTACGTAGTAGACCAAAGATGTTGTGGTCTTCACTTTATTAACAAAAAAAAAGTAATACCTTTGAAGACGATGGTAACAAAAAACGTAGCATAACACGCTTATTATTTTTAATTCACTTCGCTTATGTAAGAACAGACCACAAAATGAAATAAGCTTTCTTGTTACAGAATGTTTTTTGGGTAGTCGGTACGACTACTAATGATGATTTCAAGGGGCTTCCGCAGTCCTCTGATAGGGTGCGTTTCATAAATGAAAACTTGCTTACTTCTCCTTGTTTGAAATCTGATGCATAATACGTACATATAGGCAAGTGCTTAACGCGGAAAAAGAAAAATAATATAGAAGCAAAGGAACAAAAAATAAAAACAAATAACAAATTAACAACTTAATTGCAAAGCGAGTGAATACAGGAAATTGCATTCAAGCAAATAACAGACGACACTGATAGAGGCAAAGATTGAATTTAAAGCGTATTTAAGCAAAATCTATTCCTTTCAAGAATCTCATGTGCTTTTTTTAAGTATAAAATAAGAATGTATATTGTAAGTGGAAACATTTACTTGTGATAAAGTTTAAGTGTGATACAGTTTAATTTTTTTAATAATAAGATTGGTGTAATACAGAAGCGATTAAGATGATCACCTAATACTGCCCGTAGCAATAGTTGCCACGAAACATGATGTTCTTTGATAGTTTTTCAAGGGAGTGTTTGAAGATGTGGACGCGACTCTTACCTTCATTTCTTTGAAGAACTCCGATTATTTTCTCCATTTATTGCTTTAATGCTACTATAGCCCTGTTTTGGTCTTTGATTGAAAGTTTGTTTTTCCAAGACATCTAGTCTGTATATATTTCATGTACATATTGTAATAAAATTTACGAAAGGACACATTCTACAAGATTTGTAGCACCATTCCCGAACAGGAAGTTAACGATATCATTGTTTGCCTATGCACACGCCTAAAGTCTATTTGCAAATTATGTCGTAAAATAGCTTCAAATGGCATCCTTCAATTCGCGAGTGAGTAATTGAAACGCAGGCTCCTAAAAATCTTTATTTTTATTCATTCATAAAGCCGACAGTACATGGTCTACAGCATACATTTGAAGGCATGTTCGACTTAAACCATTCCCATAGCCATTTTGATAATTCATTAGAAAGAAAACCGTTAACATTTTAAAACGACAAAATAACGTACAAATTCTAAAACACAGGGAAAAAATGGTAAGAAAGCAGCAGGTAGCAAGGCACTTAGGCATTCCCGAAAATCTTTTTGAATAAGGTCATTATGTTTTTTTATTTTTACCACGACTATTTGATTTTACATTTTTTATTCATGATTTTCTGCAGTTGATGCGGCTTAGTTGACACTTACCGAAATCAGATAGATAGAAATCAGGTAGATCTTCCTCTACCTGCCATCAATCGCGCATTCCAAGTTGGTTGAGGTGCTTCCCCACTTGTGCGCGCCACCTTAGCCTAGGACGTCCTCTGTTACGTTGTCCCAATGGCTCAGATTGATGGTCGGAGCAGAGGTGCTCATATGCTCTACATGGCATAGCCAGTTTATGTGTTGGGGGCATGGGCCTGCCCACGTGAGGTAACGTTGTTGATTGTGTTCAACAAGGCGAGCTGCCAATACTATTTTTGTTAGTGCACAGGTTGAATTGACTTACAGGCTCCTCTTTTCGTTGACTGGATATACATCACAATATCCTTTGTATAGTGAACCAATGTATGTAGCGAACTCCGCTGTCCGAGGGTTTAAATAAGGGTCCTGGCCTACTCCCTCACCACGTAAAACAACACCAGTTCTGAGACAACAACATGCCTTGGAAAAGGACGGAATAGGTTGAGTTGGTCTGAACAAATTTTGGCATTGAAGCAGTACTTCAACTCCTGGTTACGTTACACTACTGTCTGTGTTTTCACACCTTCAGAGTACTTGCTCCTTCCAAGCTACAGTGTGGCATAAGCTGCTGGGGTGGTTTCCTCCTACTCAAAAACTACAAATTTCGTGGTTATTTAAAAATGTGTAATTAGAAAAACATGCAATAAAAATATGTATCACTATTCTATGTCATTATTTAATAACTTCAAAATACTTCATCTAAGACACTTATATTACTATATAGTGCTGAAAATGCCTTTTTCGTGTAAATTATTTAATAAATTATGTTACCTTATGAATTGAAGTCATTACGAAAATGAATGAAATACTTTCTATTAAAATGAAGACTTGGCTTTCTGAATATGATCACAATCAAGTAGAAAATCCTAAAAGATTTTCCGTTCTTTATAAATAATTTTTAGTCTTTTTCTTCATAATAATAATAATAATTGTTTAGCTCGACAGTCCATAGGGTGATCAGGGCATACCTTGCTCATCAGCTACTCATGTTGTGCGCGCTACTATTCTCTCATGAGATGAATGGACATACAATTTTTTGCCTTCTCCAAACGGCGAAGTTCGAAAAGCTTTTTTATAAAATATTGGAAGCTTTTTCCGACTTAATTAAAAATAACATTTGGCGACAGTAATTAGAGTGCATTTGACCGCTATGGCGTAGAGGGTAGAGAGCGACCTCCACACGCCGAAGGTCCAGGTTCGATTTCCGGCTGAACACCTCGAACATTTTACGGTACCAACTTTTTCGAGCTGCTGACAAGACTTTAAGAATGTTAATTGTCTAAGAAAAAGCATCTCAAACTTCGCCGTTCGGAGTTGGTAAAACTACCCGTGAGAGAACAGTAGCGCGCACAACCACGGTTACCATTTGGAAAAAAAATGTGTCCAAAATCGGAAATAAAAATTACCAAATGTTAATAAAAAGGACCAAAATATTTTTAAAGAAAAAAAAAGACATTCATCACATATATTTGACATTTAATTCATCACATATGCCTGTCTTACATTTAATTCATCACATAAGAATTTTCTTCTTTGCCTCTGTTTTTAAAGTTTCCGCAAGCTGAGCTGCTTTCGTCCGTCCACATTTAATTAATTTTGCCACATCAAAATCGGGACAGCAAGATTTGGCAAAAAATCCATTAAATTAAATGGAAGATTGTGGACAACTAAAAATTGCACAAGCATTGGTTCCGCGAAATAGACTTTTTTTTGCAAACTTGTCTTTTCATGTTTGAAGCAGAAATGAATATGCAATTGTTTTTTCTTTGGTTTCATGTTTTTAATATGCGAGTCCTTTACTTCATGTGTTCTTAGGTGACCCAATAGGTTAGTGAGAATTCTATCGCATACACTACAAAATAGTTTGTGTAGTGCACTACAAAAACATTTGTTTTCTTTATTTTGCAGCCAAGTAAATATCTTGAGACACTGATGGCGAAATTTCCTATCCACATTATTTTCCACTGTGTCTTCATTTGGATCACTAACAAAGTATATGTACATATTTAGCCAAATGTTGTGAAACTTCAATTCTAATAAGAAAACTACTTGCCAACTTCTAGAAGATTGAGGCCGAGCTTTCTGCTTTGGTCTCAGTTTCTTGCCGAGCTCTTTTCTTCACATTCACTAATCTTGAATATTGTTTTATTTCTAATATGACAACAATTTCTCTTTTACAACTTATCTATCCATAGTGTTTATTTTGAATTTGCCGAAAACAAGAACAACCCGCAAAATACGTTAGCGATTCGAACACACAATTTGAGTTTTGAAGTCATCTGTCAATAAATTTGTCATTACATCAGCTGTGTAACTGTCATTTGTTTATTTTCAGTGAGTAACAGAATCATTCATTGATTTGTTTCAGAAATTAATGATGAACAAAAATGGCCACTTTTGGTCAACCGTGTGGCAAAACATGAGTAGTTAAATAGCAACTGCTCATGTTGCGCCTGCTTTGTTGACGCTTCGCATCTACCGCCCGCGACATCATCAAATACAAATTTGCTTCCATGAAAATTCGTATTAAAATGAAAGGAGAAGTGACTTTATTAAATTTAATGCCCAGTGATTCGCTGCTGTCAATGTACCGAGTTCTTAAAGAATGCGGACGAGATTTGAGTAAAGCGCACCGGAAGCTATTAATATTAATTGCAAATAGACCCAAGTGGCGCTTCGTTTAATTTGACGTGTAGCACGTTTAACCGTTTCAATTAAATCCTTGAGCACACACCATTCCGAACCACTCTGACTAAGTGATTTGTTCCTGGGACGGACACATGCATTTTGATGCAATTTAATTTTCTAAGTGTACACCTGTCTCGGCTGTTGCGCCTCGCTGACAGTGTTCGTCAACACACTACGACAGTTTATGGCTTTTGATAAGTGAGTTAACTCGAAGGACATGCGACACAAGGACATGCATGAGCACTAAACGAACGCGGATTTCCGTCACTGAATCAAGATTGATCAGCAAACATCATTTTTTAGTTAACGATAAGTAAGTGGTTTTTATCGAGGGACGATCTCTTAATTCGGGCGCGTAAAGTAAACAATTTCAGCAGTTATGGCTCAACAGCAGCGTTAGTAGTGAGTTCCACGCGCCTTGACTTCAATTGGTTGCAGTTTATTTATTCTCATTCTTTGAGACAAACAAGCGGATATACGAATTGTATGACTTTCATGTTTATGATGCAAAATGTTGGAGCTTTAACGAAAATTTTGTGTATTTCCCATACATATATGCATATACGTATATGCTTGTTGGTACACTTATAGAATTAAAATAAAATTGCTTCCCGAATGCTTTTGAGAGTTACATGACTCTTTGAAGCAGAAAAGATTGTTTTGAAACTTTGTTGAAGTTCAGTAACAATAAAAACGGATTTGATAAATAAGACTATGTTCTCGGAGTATCTCTGAATAATTTTATTGTGCAGTTCCTGTCAAAAACAATATTTTGTGATTTTGGAACCCCTATTAAAGCCAATACATTTATGTAAATACCTACAAAAGTTCCATTTTGCTTCATGACCTTTCACCATCTTTTTGGCATCTTCAGGTTCATAAAATTTCTATCTTGTTTTTCCTTTTCTATTTACAGAGTAATCGTCTTTAAATTTTTGGCGTTTAGAAGTTTCAACAAAGAACGAAGCAAATTGTGGTTTGAAGGCGCCTCGATAGGGCTATGATGGATTCATCAAAAGCTCTCTCAGTTTTTGGTGAATGACCAACGATTTATGCAGACTAGTAGATGGAATGTGGCACCATTGCTAACCAAGCTTTGACGATGAGATTTTCGATTGACGTTTTAGTAAACAATCCGTTTCCATAACCTGATGATTCTCTTAAAAATAATCACAATAATTGGGTGATGCTATAGTCCACAGGGGGACCAGGGCCTAGTATGCTAATCAACTACTCGTGTTGTGCGTGTTACTGTTCTGTTACTAGTAGAAGGGACCTACAGTTTTTTAAAGAATGCGAACGGCGAAGTTTGAGAAGCTTTTTTTCTTAGACAGATATTACTCTTTGAGTGTTGCCAGAAGCTCGATATTGGAGATATTCAGCCGGGAATCGAACCTGAACCTAAGGCGTGAGAGTGTCGCACTCTACCCACTACGCCACGGTGTCCACATTCGCTTAAAAACGGATGGCTGGTAGATAGAATATAGACCTATGAAATCACTCGATTACCCACAGTTCAGTACTTAGTCATGTCACAAATAATGTATGTTCGAGGATGTCGCTGTCCTTAATTTGAACCAGTATTGCTCAAATTTAGAGAGTAAAGTTCGTAGTTCGCTGTAGACGGCCAACAATAAAGAACAGTATTTTCAGCAATATATTTCGAGGATTCTATACTGCAGTTGCTGACCACAATATGTTTCATGGAAGTGTGTAAAACGAATGTTCTCAATTTACTCTTACAATTCTTTCTGATTAGCGCCACTTATCGCTAAATGAAAGTTAATAGAATCGAATAAAGAAAACCGACTACATAAGAAAAATATTGTCTTTAAACATTATCTCATTTCAAGTGTTTGCTTTTTTTTCATTTCCAAATCTTTTCGTATAGGAAACAACTGCAAAGATCCCTTTTCTCATATTTCTGCAAAATGGGATAAGAGGGAACGAAAACCCTCTTATCCCACTTCGCAGAAATAGGAGTTGACTTGTGAGTCTGCCAAGCGACATCCGCGGTTTTTGAATCCCCTCAAAATGTTCGTCATAAGCCTTAAATACACACTAAAAAATTATATTTTCATATCAGAACATTATCTCCGCAATTCATTTCGAGAAAATGAGAAAATAATTCCCAGAAAGTATTAGTTGCCCTAGTAACAAGATTACATCACACTTCCCCGCCCTCCTTGACAGAGCACAGCGCTTTACAGCACATGTACATGTAATTTGACAAAATTATGCAAAGTTCTCAGTTGGCAAAATAAATGCCATTCAAACACGATATAGAATCCTTGAATGTTTCTTAAGTTAACTTTTGCTCTGTACACCTTGCTTGTGTTGTAATCTCTTTCATATTCTTCACTTACAATTTCAATTAAAATTTCTGGGTGGGAAATTAGGAGTAGATGAAGATTAAAGGACATCAGGGGAATAATGAGTTTGCACGTGCAACGTGCTGTGAATTTTAAGCTCAAATGAAATGTAATGATTTTTTAATAAAAATTTCATTTAATCATCTATCCTGGTGACATTCGTACTAGTTACATTTCTTTGTTGGCTTGAATAAAGGAAAAGGAAACTGGTTCATTTAAAAGTAAATTAAACAAATTTTGGCAAATAACGTAATGATATTGAACAACTTGTGGAAGTTGGATATTGCTGCGTCATAGGGTTATACGAATGATTACAATCAGACGCTATCGTTGTCAAAAGAAGATAAAATATCCTGTAACAGAAGGCGGAACAAACATCATTTCAACAAAAGCTCAAATAATAGAAATATAAATGAGTTTCCCGAAAATTCACAATTGAATTGACAGAACACGGGCTGAAAAATCTGGCTACTTCTTAAACTCCACCGATGGTGATAGTTTTACCCGCTACCACCGTCAATGGTATAACCGCGCTCGTATTTTTGGACCGTGGCACAAAATTGGCGGACAGTTTTAATTCGAAAATTGATTTGTTTTCCAACACTTTTGGCTTTGGCACAAACAATTTGTAAACGAATAAATAAAACAAAAAACATATAGCTTTGGAGTTCTAGTTACAGCCGTAAATAACATTAAATGTAGTTTGTGCCAATTTGAAAACAAAAACAACGAAATATTAAAACCTTTTAAAGAACAGCCATTAATTGATGACGTATTCAATAAGACCACGTCGAAGAGTAAAAAGTGTAACTTTTACTGAAGTTTACCAAACAATTCAGATTCAAATAAAAACAAATCAAACATCTAAATACGATCTTCTCATTGCGAGTAACTCATAAAACCTGTCTCTTAATCAGTACAACACCAACTAAACTGATATAAGTATGCAATCGACGCGGACGTCAGAAATTCCTTCAGCAGTCGCAGTGTCCAAACTAGAGACCAATAGGGAGGGAGTCAACCCCTCGTCTTCCGCCCTTGAATTCATTTTGACAGGGTTTTTTATAACATTTCCCCTCCTGAACAACTGATTCACAGACAAGATATTTTTTTTTTTTAATGAGAATACGTGTGAACTGCCTTGACGGTGGATCTACTCACTCTTAATTGTTAGAAGGAAAGGGCATATAAAACAAAAAATTGAAAGAGAAAAGGTATTGTTTTTTCCAACACAAAGTAATGGTTGCCGAAAGCCGCGTTCAGAAATTATGTTTATAAGGCAGTAGTTGCATCAGAAAAAACAATATTCTTAAAACTTTATGATTAATTCAAGAACAAAATAAGGATATAAACTTAGCTTAAACGCAATAATTTACTAAATCGTATTTATGAATTAATAAACTTTACAAAACACTGAACAACAGCTATTTATTTTAAATTCTATAACTCGGTATTAATAAATATATTAATTTTATAACTGCTGGTAATAAATACTATGTCTGATATTATTTTTGTTCTTATTGAAATAGTATTCAAAAGGTATCTTAAATTTGTAAAAACGTTTCCATTGCGAACCAACTTAATTGTTTTAAGTATATATAACGCATTACAAATGTCATATATCTTCGTTCTGAGTAAAATTAGACAAAAATGTTTCGCAAAATATATTCGTTTTATTATTATTGTTTTTATTTTGATTGCACGAAACATGTTTATTTTTTGTTTTGTGGGCTAGGTTTAATATAATAATGTGTAACACCAAATACTTATTTTAATTATAATACGCTTAACTCGGAATATCAATAGATAATAAGTCTTTTCCAAATGTGCGACTTTTCAGCACGCGTTACTCTCCTATTTTGCTACATATTTCATAAGTTATTGTAAATATAAATGCTATTAAATTATCCATTTATTATAAATAAATCATATTTAAAGTTTCGCTTACACTTATTCCGTAAACAATTTGCAGTAGATTTTCCGAACGCGTTGTGTTGAATGTACCCACAATGGCTGGAATTCGCGAATAGTTGGCAATTTACCAGTGTTTGACACTATTGAAGGCAAAGATTGACGTATCAGCCACATTTTGCCGTATCTTCCAAATTTTGGAAGGGAAACGTATAAATGTGTGAGTAAAATGACACAATGTTCGATGTTACGTAAATAACTTTCAGAAACTAGGGTTTTTTCTACAAGAACACGGAAATAACAGTCAAACGGCCGATAGACAAAGGGGAATTCAGCTGATCAAACAAGCTGTTTAGTTGACCATCTCCTTCCTTAATGGAATAATATATAACGTCTCTGTCGTAGCAAAGACAAGAACCCGGATGCCAAGAGAAAAACAGAGTCAGAGATAGAAAAACTCAGGTTTGACGAAAATTATCACCGGAGAGTGTGCCAACCGAGTCTATCTGAAACTCACCAAAAGTACTGTCAAGAAGTAACAAAAATCTGACACCAATAGGTTGAGGTTTTTGACTTCATCCAAAAGGTAACGATGAGTTGACTACGAGTACAGTAAGAAGTCGCATGCAGCCAAGGAAGAGAAATTAAAGCAATGTATTGACGATAAGAGAGGACTAAAACAACATTGAAAGAGCATCAAAAATAATAAAAAGTGCGCGAGAAGCACACAGTTGAGATAATGGAGAGGTGTCTCAAAACAAAAACCAGTTTTCTGAAATATACAAACTTTGAATTGAAGCTTGTTGGGACAATCTGGAGTCTGAATTGACTATTGAACGGCGATGATGATATCAAATCAGTTGCTAGATAGAGCCCTCAGCCCAATCTTGTCTATGATGGGCAAAATTCCATTCGCCTGAATTACATAAAATTGAGAAAGTACACAAAGTTACTAAGACGAACTTTATGCCAGCTGAATTTGGTCTTTTTTGGCAAACGTCCTTACAGATCATTAAGTCATGGTGGAAGAAAAGCATGGCTGTTACGTTAAAACCACCGATGAATCAGTGAAAACGCCTATAAACCTATAAACGTTCGATATTAATTTGACAAATTCATATCAGTGTGGCTTTAGGCCAGACAAATCAAGACAATCTACTGTTTTACAATTTTAAGGCCACATGTGTGGGAAAAATAAAAAGTTATTTGCCTTTCAAATTGAATGTCCTACGCGCGTTCTTTGCCATCCGCAGAAAAAGATTCAATGAAGAGCTCTCTGATATGTACTGGAACATGCACCTATTTATGTGTCTACGAACTCTTCAGAACATCGTTACCACTTAACAAGGAACGACGTGGCAAGATACTGGGTGCACCAGGTGATAGAACCTTCAAAACCCTTTGTATGTGAAGTAATATGATGCAGCTGACGAAAGAACGTGCCAGCTGAAAAGTCATGTTGATTAAAGTTTACGTTCACCTCGGTATGTAATATCCCACAAAGTCGAATTATTGGTTCTTGACATGTACTGAAGTCCTTTTAAAGAATTGTTAATTTAAATGAAAAATACCAACATTTATTTTACAGCTCATTCCAACACCACACCATTTATTTGCAATATCGTCAGTAAAATGCAAACATTTAAATCCAACACCCTGCGTACCTCTAAAACGGATCAACCTCCAGCATGCCTCCAGAAAATTAATCCAAAAATCATAAAAAATACTACACTTACCTCATAACTTTCAAACACTTTTGCATCAGTTTCTAACTTCATCTCCATCTCTCGTGAAGTTTCGCTATTATGTGAACTCCGTTTTCTCATCAGTTCCTTCACAAAACTGCTATATGAAGCAAAGTGTGTAATGAAACACTTGCCATGCTTTCCATGTTTTTAATTAATACCGCCACTCTCATACATATTACGATTATTGAACAACTGAGTGAGTGCAGAGGTGGAGCAATAAAGAAGTATGTTGCCGAGGTGTGTTAGAGGACAACCCGGCGCTGGTCCCTTGTGGACCTAAGCGCATTTGAATTAATTGAAGAAATTCTTTAAAGCATAAGCTACAATTTGTCCAACCAGTGCAATTAGGGCACATGAATCATTGTCTGAAATATACCCCAAATATAAAGTATCATAAGGAATATAAGGGTAATAAGCAGCGCAGACAGGCCATTGAAAGACTCTTTATATGTAAAGATGCTGTCCGAAACTAGACCTGGACGCGAACGATTATCCAATCAAGGAGTGCGATCTAAACTCACAATCCTCACAATCCTCAATCTAGCTTTGAGTCTGAACGTCGAAAAAAGCCAAAGAGTTGTCTACAGAGTTTTTAAAGACAGCTGGAAATAAGAAGATGGAACGCATGCATCAGCAAATCTGTGCAGATATGATCGGAGGAAAGTTTAACCGGCGAGTTGAATCTCAGCATTGTTTGACTCCATTGTGTTTAAAAGGGAAACGTTATACGTTCAAGTTTTGGCCTCCTTTCATAAGTTGATTTTGGAAAATATGATATCACAAAAATAAATTAAGGGTTGTATAGCCACGTTAACCTTGCCAAGTTTCAACGGATTCAGGACATAAAATGGTAAGGCTATGAGGAGACAATGAACAATAGCCGGAACAGCGTTAAGTTGAACAATAGAGGCGCACGCAAGTGCAAACGAATTTGGTGGCAACTAGCTAGTTAAAGAATTGTTAAATTGACCCATGTCAATTTTGCACTAGCGTAGAACGAAGAAGAAGTCTGATCAGCAAACACACTAACCAGCTAGTTCCATACATAGTGAAACTGCTTACCATTTGCCCCATGCTTGCACGTTTCACATGATTATTCATCTACTTTCTTTCTGCACTTTCTGTGAAACACTCCGCAGTTGCTATATTCATATGCATCATAGACTTTCACCAAGCATAAAAGTTGTAAAAAAATTGTCTTGAATATAACCAACCCTACCATCTTATAATCCTAACTATTTTTAAAGTTTAACATTTCATAAAAATTTGAACACATTTGCATATCAACAAACTTTTAAGTTTAAAGTAAGTAGTCACAAAATGGTAAGGACAGGATGCTTTCTTAACAGAGGATACAATCTCAATAAACACTCAGCTATGTTTTGATACGCAGTTGGGTACCCTAAAGTGACCGGTCTCTTAACTTAACTGTACGTCTAAAGGTGAACTAAAGGGTGAACGGGTTGGCATTGTTACTGAGCGGGTATTGTTGGTAAATTCTTGAAAGGAAGGAATGCAACTGCTACCACATTAGAGCATTTTTCATTAAAATAACAATAAAAGTAAGCAAAAGACGTAACATTGCGTTGATATTCTATGGAGCAATTGACTTCGCAGCATTATTATTGCCAGTAATTTTTATCCAATAGCTTGCTGTTGTATTGTATCCAGTTGGTACAGGGAAGTCTTTGGACCTCCGGATCAGATAATAATACTAATTGTTGGCGCTACAGTCCAAAGGGGGACCAGGGCCTAGCTTGCTCATCAACTACTCGTGTTGTGCGTGCTACTGTTCTCTCACGAGTAGAAGGGACCTACAGTTTTTTTGCCGACTCCGAACGGCGAGATTTGAGCAGCTTTCTTAGACAGTTATTACTCTTTGAGTGTTGTCAGCAGCTCGAAAGAGGTGGTGCCGTGAAATATTAGAAAAATTGGTGTTGAACTGGGAGTCGAACCTAGACCCTTCGGCGTGTGAGCATCGCACTCTACCCACTACGCCACGGCGACCACACCGGATCAGATAGGAGTGCTTTATTCAGGCGTTGGGCGAATATACGCCAGCTCAAAAGGTGTCAAATATTTATTGAATTGCTTTAAGAAACCTAGGCATTTCGTACAACTTGAATTTAATGGTTTGAGAAGTTATTCCTTATCCACAAAAAGCACGCATTTTCGACATAAGAGCCCCATGCCCGATTTCGTAAAATGCTTTTGATATGTCAAGCGCAAATTGCGCAAAGATTGGTAACACTGTCACATATGTCATCAAATCAGCAGAGGACCTATTGCTGCGGAAGCCATACTGTCGGTCATTTAAAAGCTTCCGGGATTCGAAATATTTCATAAACTGAAAGTAGGAACGTAAGTGCTATGGGTCAGTAGGAGGAGATGACGATTCGACCTTGTACCCTTGTTAACTTCATCAAGTTTTTGAAATTGTTTGTTGTCGGCGACGTATCCTTCACCTAAATTCCTCATTTCCGCTTGAATGCTCCTGCACCGGACTTTGTCCACTACTTCAGTGATAAAATAATAAGTTCATGACATGTAATTTCATTGCTAGGGTTCAGAGAGGTGACTGCCTATAATCCTGAGCCACACTTCTACGAATATCAGTTTACTTTCGCACTCAGGGCTTACGGTTTCGTTATTAACTATCGCATCGTAGCAACATTCACAAACCGCACTCCTTATACATTTCTCTCAGGAAAACTGAAAACAAGCATGATTTTAAAACCCGGGATGACAAGTAAAATCATGGATACCCGCAAGTCCTTGTTGAAAATTTAATCAATTTCCTGTCGGCGTGTTCACCCAGACCGTTCTAGCTTATTGATCACCGTTTTCATGTGCGGTGTATGTTTCGACTATAAATTTAACGAGAGTGGGTGAAGGGGCATGCGTGCATACACATTTTCCTGCTAGTAGCGAATTGGTTCGCTCATAAACCTTTTCTCTTTAATTTTAAACATACTTCTAGCAACCCGAACCTGATGATACACCTAGTTGGCGATGCATATTTACTGCCCTGGATTCTGGTTCAGTTATCTCTTGGTTTAATGATCCCCTTTGATAGTGCCTGCTGTTAACGCATAACCATAATCGTTGTGCTGCTTGCAGTGCATCCTTCCGCGGTAAACATTCGTAAAGCTAAAAAGCTCTCAATAAACCCTCTGTGGTGGTGAAGTGTCGTACGGTCGTATGGATGGGCATGGTGAGAGCTATTTACTTTGTCATTTATTTGGAGTACCAATCGGGGAGAATGAATTTTAACACCTCCCGGTTAAATTCGAAAGTAGATGCCTCGAGGTGCGTATTAATGTTATTATTAACGGGACACCTACTCTCCATCGCAAAGGTGTGTTTCCCCCATTTTTAAGCTTTACTGACTCTGAACCCTGAGAACGACGGCGCCTTTATTTCAACTCCACGTGCTCGCCAGGAAGTGTTAAAAAACGTCTCATCCATTACGCAATTCGTCACGCTAAAGAAAAGAATGCGTCTATATACACGACACATTTGCTTCATGGAAGCTAACCCCATGTCTTCACCGCAGATCAAATGCGTGATACCGCCCACTTCCAGTAAACGCAAACAAAGGATTACTGTTCTGGCCATAGTGTTCTTTACCCACTAAACGGAAGACGCACAATCGCCACCGTATCGTTTTTCTGGATCACTTTATCGCATAAAATGGCACAATTTTTGCCTCCCCTCTGTAGCACGCACCATCGTCTTGCATCTCACTTTTAACATTTGTTTACACTCCAAACAGAGCTTGATGGAATCGGAAGATTGCTCCCGGGACACTTCTTTGTTTGCTTTGGAAACCACCTCGCTGTGCGCGTCTGTGTGGACAATTTTCCGCCGGTAGAATCACAAATTTATTTATTTTTTCTCTCCACTAGTCTCTTTGGGATTTGAAAAGGAGGCGAATGTGGTGGAATTGCAAATTATCTTGCCATCAGTGACATCCTTGGAATTCTTAATTATACGGCCGACCCTTTGTCCATCTAGGTCCATCTCCACCGTCTGACTTTTGAAAAAACGAATCGATTTGTATTTAAATCGAATTTTCACATCTCTCCCCTGCCCTGCACATCGTTTCCCAGTGGAAATATTGAGCAAACAGAAACACATGTAGTGTGTGAAGAGATGGCGTCAGAATTAAGCAAATTTGTGGCGCATGCAAACTTTGGAATAAAAATTCATTTTGACTTTGAAAAGACACAAGTAGAGTGGGTTCGTGATTCAAGGACTTCACTGACGGCTCTGCTGGTTCCAGAAAAAGTATGATCCTTCAATAACCGGTCGGAGTTGTACACAACGCGGTCGGGGTTGCTACTGAAGGGAAACGGATTAACTTGGTTAAAGATTTCGTACGCTTCTAATATATAATAAAGCTTTCGGAGGAAACTCATTGATAGCAAGGAGGTCTTGCTTATCGGCAGCAGAAACTTCGAGGTAGTTAAGGACTTCGTCTACCTCGGCTCCGCGGTAAACAGGGACAACAACATCAGTACCGAAATCAAACGCAGAATCACTCTTGCCAACCGCTGTTTCTTTGGGCTCAAGAGGCAATTGAGTAATAAAGCCCTCTCTCGAAGGACTAAACTGGCTTTATATAACAGCTTAATCATCCCCGTCCTACTATATGGCGCAGAATCTTGGACGTTAGCAAAGGCGGATGAGGAAGCCCTTAGTCCTTTCGAGAGAAAAGTTTTGCGTGCGATTTTTCGTCCTGTTTGCGTTGATGGCATCTGGAGGAGAAGATTTAATGACGAACTCTATAGGCTGTACAGCGACATGCGCCTGGTTAAGCGTCTACGGATACAACGCTTAAGATGGCTAGGCCATGTAGAGCGTATGGACACCACTACTCCGGCCCGAAAAGTCTTTGAATCCGAGCCATTGGGACAACGCAACAGAGGACGACCTAGACTGAAGTGGCGCACACAAGTGGAGAAGGACCTCAACCAACTTGGAGTGCGCAACTGGAGACAGCTGGCGAAAGATCGTCCTGGCTGGAGAGGCATGTTGGTTGAAGCCCAGGTCCACCCCGGACTGTAGCGCCACAAGAAGAAGAAGAAGAAGAAAAAGAGAAGATGGAAGGCATGCATCAGTAAATCTGTGCAGATATGATCGGAGGAAAGTCTAACCGACGAGTTAAATC
Organism: Eristalinus aeneus; assembly: GCA_955652365.1. Classification (NCBI taxonomy): domain Eukaryota; kingdom Metazoa; phylum Arthropoda; class Insecta; order Diptera; family Syrphidae; genus Eristalinus; species Eristalinus aeneus. The sequence goes on along the minus strand of OY019131.1, from coordinate 86,214,081 downwards.
TCAGCATTGTTTGCCTCCATGGATTAGTTGAGTTTGGAAAATATGATTTCACAAAAAAGCCACATAAATCTTACCAGGTTTCAATGGATTCAAGGCTATGAGGAGACAAAGAATAATAGCAGGACCAGCGTTAAGTTAAGTAAAGCAATGGAGGCGCACGCAAGTGCAAGCGTAATTCGTGGCAAATGGCTAGTTAAAAAATCTCGTTGATTGAGACACATTTCCATCTCGGACCAGCGGAGTAGCGGAGGATAAAGAAAAAGTCTGATAAGCAAATACACTAGTAAGCCTGTTCCATACATCGTGAAACTGCTCATCATCCTTCTACTTTCTTCTTTCTCTCTCTCTCTCTGTCTGCACCTTTTGTGAAACAGTTCGCTGTTACTATATTAAAATGCATCATCGTCTTTCAACAAACATAAAACTAATAGCAATATTGTCTTATAAACTTAACTATTTATAAAGTTTAACATTTTATACAAATTTTGTCACATGTGCAGATAAAGAAACTTTTATGTTTAAAGGAAGCGAGAGATTGTCACAAAATGATAAGGGCAGGATGCGTTCTTGCCATTTTATGAATGGTAGAATGCAATCTCAATAAACCCTCAGCTTTTGTGTTTTTACATACAGTTGGTGCACTTTAAACGGATTCTTGGGTATCCTAAAGTGACCGGTCTCTTAATTTTATTATACGTCCGAAGGTAAATTAAAGGGTGAACGGCTTGGCATTCTTACCTAGGCGGGTATTGTGGATAAATTCTTGAAATGAAGGAATTCAACTGCTGCCACAAGAGAGCATTATTCGGGCTTAGATTCGTTTAGTCACTTAAATAAATTATCCGTCTCATGATTTAGTTTTTCCACCACTTATCAAAAAGAATATTTACCGCTGTTAGCGCCGAGTCATTTCCTAGATGGGATACACATAAAATGACACTCGTAGCCTCCCCCGTGTTGTCGGGAATATGAGTTTGTAGCGCACCCGAGCGCATTTGCATCTCATTTTAAACACTTATTTATCCTCCAAATAGGGCCTGATTGTATCGAAAGATTGCCTTGCAGCTCCCGGGACACTTCTTTGTTTGCTTTAGAAATCACGTCGTCTGTGTCTACAATTTTCCGCCCACAGAATCACAAGGATCCCCGCATCGTAAAATTATTTTTTTTTCCCTCCACTGGTCTCTTCGGGGTTAGAAAAGAAGCGAATGCGAAAGAAATGCAAATTATCTTGCCATCAGTGATTTCCTTGAAATTCTTAATTTCAAGGCCGACCCCTTGTCCATCTAGGTCCATCTCCACTGCTTGACTCTTAAAACAACGAATCGATTTTTGTTTTAAATCTAATTTTCACATTTCTCCTTTGCCCACTACATCGTTTCACAGTGAAAATATTGAGCAAACAGAAACGCGTGTGACAAGATGGCGTCAGCATTAAGGAAATTTGTGGCGCATAATTTTGACTTTAAAAAAAACACTAATGGAGTTCAGGATTCAAGGACTTCACTTAAAAACGGTCGTATAACCTCGGGTAGACAATAGTTTTATGTGCATCCTTGAAACGTCGCCCGCTTTCATCATTCGTTATGTTTAGCTGACGAATCCACACTTGTCGACTCTGCTAGAAAAGGATGCTTCTTCAATAAGCGGTTGCGGTTGCACACGACTAAGGGAAAAATTAAGTTGGGTAAAGAATTCATAAGCTTTTAATATGTGAAAAGGATTTCGAAGAAAACTCATTGATAGAAAGTCGTGGTTAATGGAAGTGAAATGAAAGAATAGAAGAATTAAATCAAGCCGAACAGATAATGGACACAGAAACTATGAAGCTTATCCTACATCCGAAATTTGTTCGGATTTGAAGACGAATGTCAAGATGAGTTGACGGATAATAATCTATCATATGACCACCAGCAAACGTATTACTTTATCGATGTTATAAAGGGAAACCATCGGAGGGGCTAAATGATGAGGTATTTAGGCACCAACCTGAAGGATGGTTTGAGTTAAAACTGTTTGTACTGCACACATATAAAGTGGCATATGGAAGTTCTAAGCCGCACTGTCTATGTTCGATAAACACACAAAAAGTACAAACAGCAGTAGAGACTAGAAGACAGAGTAGGACTAGAATAAACCAAGAGTCGAAATTACTTATTGCACGCCGAAACAAAGATTTTATCTACACTTACGTCTTGTGGAAGCATTGCGAAGGCTATACTTTAACCTGTAATCGTTGAGAGAAATCATTTGATTAACTCCAGAAATCCTTTCTGGTACCTGGTACACTCAAGCTGTTGGTCAGCATTAATTCTATTTATGGCTGTATGGATTTCGTTGTATTAGGCGATAATACCATGTGATCACTCAATTCTCAAATACACATTGTGCTGTTAAGAGATGCGAAAATTATTAAGAATTGCTACAAGCTACTGAAATGAAACCAATTTTAAGCAAATTGCTATGAAATTATATGTTTTTGATGAATATTTTCTTAAGACCAGAAAAATCGTAAACACGTGTATGAGTATAAACATGAACACATAATAGTCATTAATTGGGCGTTTTAAGTGCTAGGTTACATCCATATATAACCAGACATTATATAATACAATTGCGCGTTTTTCCAATCCTCAAAGCGATTCTGATATCAAATCCTCGAAGCAATTCTGGTATGCCCATGAGCTCTCTCAGCGTTTCGGTTTGGATCTCCTTATTCTTGGGAAGAGAATTTGGTGAATACGATGACTGAGGCATGATTGCGGTTTTGCTTTTGGCACAAAAGTTAGAAAGAAGCACTGACGAGTGAGCAGTTTTATTATCGCAATGCAAAGCCCTTGAATATCGAGAGAGCAACGGAGTCGAGACAGGCCAATACCTTTTGACGTCGGAAAGCTACAATTGCAACTGATCGCTGGGAACTTTGCCGACCGAGTTTTCCTGAAACTTTCTCAAAGTTCGTCGTTGCCTTCACTTACTATAGAAGAAGACTGGAAACGTTTTCACGTCACCAGAAGGAACCCATGGTTTAACGACGAGTGCAAGCAAGCACATGCAGCCAAACACGCTGCTTCGGAGAATGTGGAAGGATCATTTCTGCAGACTCCTTAAGCGATGACGGCCAAAATTGCACTGTTAGGCAAAATGTTCTACTCAATTCCTGTTCTTCGATTTAAAGGCCGCATATGACATAACATCGACGTCTCGGACAGAGCGTCACACTAGGCGGTTTTTTGGGCTCAAGAGAAAATTTGTAATGAAGCCCTATCTCGAAGACTAAGCTCGCTTTATGTAAGATCTTGATCATTCCCGTCCTTCTTTATGGCGCGAAAACCTGGACGTTTCTAAGAGCGGATGAGGAAGCCCTTAGTCGTTTCGAGAGAAAAGTGTTGAGTGCATTTTTTGGTCCTGTCGTTGATGGCATCTTGAGGAGAAGATTTAACGATAAACTCTATAGGCTGCACAGCGACATGCGTCTTGGGATACAACCCTTAAGATGGCTAGGCCAGGAAGAGCACTTGGACTGCCTTTCATAATATCCCACTAAACGCATATAATTAACCATTTTCGACACTTCAGTTAACCTCTCACTGTAGACCCAAATTTTTGCACTTAATTGATTTTTATTAAAAATTTGTAGGCCTGCTTTTAATTCATACACCTACTGTATTTATAAAGTAAATGAACCGCCGTTAATTCGGTTCTTGAACCGTCTTGAACCGTATCGAAATTCTTAAGATTATTCCAGTATAATTTAAATCGTGTAACGCACATTGCGGGGTTTTATAAAGAAAAATAGAAACACACAGAGTGAAGTCTTCGTTTTCTCTTTTTCAACCTTCAACATATTAAAGTAAACGCTCGTAAAGTCACTTTATGATTTTTGGTAGAAAATTTGTATATCAGGTGTACCGGTATATACCGATTTTTTGAAAATAAAACACTAATTATTGATGGGAAAGTAAAAACATTATATTCAAAGTATTGGCCATTGGTTTAAGCAAATTCGAGCAAGGTACATGAACGCTTCCTGGGAAATGAACCTTCAGTGTACTCTCTTGTAGCACTGAAAGTATACATTTATAGGGTAGGATGCTCTTAATACAAGTTTGTAATTAGGTTACTACCTATAATTGTCCTTATTTGGTTTTTTATGCAACGCCGATTCGTAGTAGAAATTTTTGATTTCAGACATCATGTTTTGAGGCAAGTACAGAAACATTGCTATTCGAACATTCAAACACCGTAACTGGCTGGATTAGGGCAGTTGCATAACACTTTTACGAAGGAGCAGAGACGACGTATTTTCCACATACAAAGTGTAAAGTCCTTTTATTAAGTGTGAGTTGTTTTGAGTTTTTAATTTACTTTCCAGTAGCTTTAAGGCATGAACTGAACACAGAAAAAAGTGTTGCACAGTTGGGCCATTTGATTGAGAACCAGTCACACATGCACTTTACGCAGTTACAAACACATTCTAATCCGAGTTCTAATACAGGAAACGGAAGTATTTTTAAGAAAGAATACCTCTTCTGCGTTTATTTGCTAACAAGCAGATAGAGGAAGAGAAAGGGAATGAGAAGGGACTTCATTAAAGGTATTTTATGGAGTACATTTTCATAATCCTACCATTTTTTTTATTATTTTTAATTCATTTTTATTCAATAATGCATATCAAACTTACATATTAGACAAAAATATTTAAAAGTAGTTGGACGAACGTTGTTATTACTACTAACTTACTGGCCCTAGGCCGACACTCTAAGCTAAACTTAATCTTAAACTATGTCTTTCGACTTATGTATTCAAAGTAAATTTAAGTTAAATTTGACTGTCCAAATAACGATTAAGAACTTTGCAAAAAACTTAATATCAGAACATTTTTACGAAAACCTATATACTAAATGACATACTACCTTAAAATAACTTAATTTACCTAAAAATAAACATACGTACCTATAAGTATGTTTAATATGCACATGTATATATACATGCATTAAAATATGTACATTAGCATACACACACCTAAAATATGCAGGTCGGCCTTAGGTTGCAGCTGATTTATACCCATATAATTTGCTGCAAAACAGAGACCTACTGCATCCCATTAGGGGATCTGCACTACCCTTTCTACCCCGGGTCTAAAGGGTTCGACGATGGAGTTCTCTCGCTACCCAGCCACCAGAATTTTCGATGCTGCATCGCAACATCCCGAATAGCCCGCCTTGATTCCGCCGTACTGAAGCGGAGGGGACCTTCCTCAACTCGTTGTGCGACGGACGGTCTTGGTTGAGTCGCCCATCCACAGCTGATCGGGACCGCATTTACGTCTTGTATCAGACCGTGCTTATCGAAATGGAGAAAAGCTTCAGGGGGAACGAAGCCACGGTCGCGTACCCTTTTGTGGTATTGTGGATAGGGGTAGTAAGCCCCAGAGATCAAGTTATTGACTGAGTTCATCGCTCTGGTAATATGGCCTCGAATCAACTTCAACAGGAAATTGTCCACTCGTATCAGGTTAGCCCTGCTGTATAGGACCTCATTGGAATAGAATTTTTTGTACTGGGACTCTGGTGTTCTGCAAAGGCGAAGGCAAGCCCTAAAACAATCCCTCTCAAACAACCGAATCTTTTCCATCAAGCTTGCACCCACGTTGAACCACATGGGACAACCATAAGTGAGCATTGGCCGGATGAGGGCCATGTAGCAGATTACCTTCACCCTCGCATCGAGTTGGCTGTTGTAAAACAGTCTCTTTGTAAGAGCGAAAGCGCCTCGAGCTCCGGCCAGAGCAGCAGCTACATGTTTGTTAAAATAATGGTAGGTATTGGTCTAGCCAGATCCCCAGGTATCTAACTACATTCCTTTGCACTAGTGGTTGCCCGTGTCGCTAACCACACGGTGTCGAAGGCCTTCTCCAGGTCAATCAGATAGGCACCCGTACATTGTTTCTGGCTTTTGTTCCATTGGATATCCGACACCAGTTTCGACGCGGGATGAATAGTGTCATGCCCCGCTTTTAAACCGTATTCGTTATCCGGAATTATATGTTTGTCCTCTGTCCAGTTGATCAGAGCTCTATTTATCACCTTCTCGAATACCTTGCTGATGTTCGGAAGGAGACTAATTGACCGGAGGTTGCACGGATTCGAAGAATCTTTACCTCGCTTGGATATGGGTTGCACAATCGCAATTTTCCAATGCTCCGAAAAATGTGCATTATTTAGAGCATTGCTAAACAGGATAGATATGTTAACCACATATAGAGGGGGATGTCTTAGCACAATATCCGAGATCCCATCGATTCCTACTGACTTTTTCTTCTTTAGTGATTCAAAGACCGCATGGAGCTCTGTCTTCGATATGAACGGGGGATGAACCCCTTCAACGGCGATGACATTATCTGCCATGTTAACGTCATTGAACACGACAAAGCCGATGTTCTCAGATCGCCATTGTTGCATATCTTCTCGAAGTTGTGAGTTGCTAGATTGTACATGATTCTCCAGGTCGTGGTTCGGGCGAATACTCACATTCACCTTATACAATTCCTGAAGGACCGTTCCTAGTACCTCCATTTTTTCTTGCGGATCTTCGACCACAAAGAAGTTATCTTGGAGTACTGCGTTATCTGCATCAATACCTGCTGTAGGCAGTTTTTGTTCGTTCTCTGTCGTTCTGTGGAGCTTAAGCAAGGAAGATCGCTATGCTTACTACGAAAGAATTTATTTATCTGCGGGAACATGTTCGGGTTGTTTGATCTTACAGCCCGAATCTTATTGTTCCAATGCATGTTAACAGAAAGTCTGTAGTTCTGAACAATTAATGTTTGAATGTTAGTGTCCAAATATCCTCATCTTGTCTTGACAGAAGTTAACCATACTTTTTCGTTGGTATAGTGCGTCAGTTGTCGCATTGCGGTACAGGTTTTCGTTGTTTGTTGGTGTAAACCGTGGTATCGTACTGTCCATCATCCCCAGCGCCAGAATTTGGCTTACCTGCTCCTCTAACCGATCCATACGCCTTTCAATGGAGCGTTTCCAATCGGGCATTGGTCACTTGAGGGGTGATGCCGGAGTGGATTTTGCACTGGGGGCTGCTTCTGCAGAACTGTTTTTGCTTTTAGCTCCTGGAATTTAAGGCAGCCCCAATAGGTAGCGATGTGCCCCGCGATCCCGCATAGTACGCACTTGAGCTGACTTTTGTTAGCTGCTCCCTCTTTCCCCAGCGGGCAGTCTTCCACCTTCACCTGCACTTCACGCATCGAGGCTGCATTTGGCAGTTCGACGCGGCGTGGCCAAATCTTTGGCAGCGAACGCATTGGATAATGCCGTCGAGCCTTCTAATATTTTCCCAAACGCATTTCAGATAATCTAAGAATTCGATTTTCTTTAGATTATCTGTATAAATATAAACAATATAAATTGGTAGTTTCCGCCTTTCTCTCCTTGCCTTAGTTGTGGTGAAGGGCTTGACCCCGACAATCTCGACACCGTCACAGACTTGCCCATTGAGCATTTGGAAGACCCTCTCCGCTTCAAGCGGCACGAGGAGCTTTGAGAGCATTGACTGGCTTTTTTCACTTTTTGGAGTGTAGGAAAAGAACTCCAACGACGAAATCTTTAAATATCCTATAATTTTATTATATTGATCTTGCAGTGGATTGAGAATTTTTCGTAATATTTATTTTTTTATAATAAAATTGCCACTACCTATGGCCTCCTTAAATACCTAAGCAGTTTGTTCTACTTCTGTAGAGATTTATGGGTGGCACCTTCTCTTTTTTTGTGGCCGTTGTTTGCTGGCTGCTGCTATGCTACTGGCTGCTGCTGTGCTGCCGGCTGCTGCTGTGCTGCTGGCTGCTGCTGTGCTGCTGGCTGCTGCTGTGCTGCCGGCTGCTGCTGTGCTGCCGGCTGCTGCTGTGCTGCTGGGCTGCTGCTGTGCTGCTGGCTGCTGCTGTGCTGCTGCATGTTGTTGTTGCTGGGCTGCTTTCCGTTGTTGTTTACAATTTGCCGTCTGCTTCTTTTGCGGAGATGGCTCTTGTTGGCGCTTTTGTTGTTGTTCCAGTGCTCGTCTAGCGATAGTTCTGGCTCTCAGTATTCTTATTTCAGTGCGGAGACGATTCTTTTTCTTCTCTATGACTTGTACTTCGCTTTCTTTGGCACGAAGTACTGGCTCCACTTCATATTCTGCTGTTAAGCTGTTGCTGCTGATTGCAAACAGGCCTTCCCCTTCGTCGGACACATAGTGGACATTATTATCTTACTCTGTGCCGGCTGCTGTTGCTTCGGACGTCGCAGCCTCTGTAATCATCTCTACCCTCTGCAATTCCTGTGGAGACGCCTTGGTTACTTTGCGGTAGAACTACATGGAGAAGTTATTTTCTTTCTCCTTCTTTTAGTAGTGCCTTCCTTGGGCATCGTTGACTGGTGGCCTGATTCTGCCACCTGTTGTTGTTGTTGTTTCGTTTTGTCCGCTTTAAAGAGCCCGAACCGCTCGTGGGATTCCATTTCCCTGCAGTCACTCAATTATATGAGTATTTCCTTTTGGGAATAAAAAAAAGGATGGTACTTTTCCTTACGTCCCCAGCGGGGATCGAACCTATGCCCGTGGAGCCAAGAGAACTGACTCTTAGTTGAGTTTAAAAATGTATTTTTTGTTTATCAATTAATTTTCTTAAATCCAGGCAAAACACTTAACTAGTTTAGCATTTATTTAAAACATAAAAATTTATCTTACTGGCCCTAGATGGGCCCTCTAAGTTAATCCGATCTTAATTTATAGTGCTTTTCAGCGTTTGTTAAATAAACTTGAGACAATTGTCCTACTTAATCAATCCGATTAACGTTCCGTTTTTATATCGTAGAAGTCGAAACACCCACGCTCTATCTTTACACTACTTGAAGGTCTGTGAACGACGACATCATTCTTGCATTTACGAGGAGCGTTCCATATATTCGCATCGGATTTCGGGGTTAAGCTGTTGTTATATATAACAAAAATTGACTTATTTATCACGTAATACTATTATTTGCTGTATTTACTGCATAGTTAAACAGAATCATAATGGCAAGTGAGACGATGATGGTGAAAATTGAGCATCGCGCTGTAAGTAAATTTCTCCCTAAGCAAAAAGTCACTTTTCCGCACATTCATTATCAACTGTGCAAAAGTGATCAAGTGGGTTCAAGAGAGGCAGAGAGAGCATTGAAGACGACCTCCGCTCGGGCACCCTGGCTACTGCTTGTACGGGAGAAGGCATCAAAGGAGTCGAAAAACTTGTTCTTGAGGATGCCCGGATAAAGTGCATGATGATAGAGATCACCAAGCTTTCTACTGGCATCATTCACACCATTTCTCATGACCATCTTAATCTTTCAAAGGTCAGTGCAAGGTGGATGCCACGAAGGCTCACAGCGCCTCAGAAAGAAGTGAGAATCGCATGCTGTAGAGATCTTTTGGAGATGTGCAGTGAGAACGCGGACGGTGTTATGGATCGAATTGTTACTGGAGACGAAACATGGACGGCACAGACCCCCCGAAGAAGTTCAAAGTCACTCCGTCTGCCGTCTCATGGCCACAGTTTTTTGAGACTCAAAGCGAATCTTGCTCATTGAGTGCAAAAAAAGGTAAAACCATCAAAGCCACATCCTACGCTTCTTGCATAATTTGCGGGAGGAAATTAAAAAGAAAAGATGGGGTAAACTCGCAGCGGGTGTGTTGCTTCTTCATGACAACGCACCTGTTCACATGGCGCGAGTTTCCAAGGCTGCTGCGCGAGATTGTGGTTGTGAAAAAATCCAACACCAAAAAAATCCAACACCACACCTTGCCTCTAGTGATTATTTCCTGTTTTCGGACTTGAAAAAATGCCTCCGGGGAAAAAGATTTTCGGATGATGAAGAACTCAAGTCGGCAATAAGTGGGTATTTTGCAGAGAAAGAGGAAATTTATTATTTTGAGGAATCGAAGAAGCTTACCTCAGGATGTAACAAATGCATTGATGTAAGGGGATATTATATTAAAAAATAAAAACAGTTTAAATCCAATTCGAATTTTCCTTTATATCGATACAGAGAATATATTAAAGGCCCTTCGTAAGTGTCTAACATATAAATTATATGTGAATGATCACTGGTGCAGTTTCAAAATAAAGTTACAAAAATGCGCTTTCACACTATCCTCGTTAGTGCAGAGGTCAAGTTGACATACAGCGTTCACGCGGCGCCCCCTGGATAGCCTTCACACCGTTGTATGGTAAACCAATGTATGCAGCGACCGAGGGTTTAAATAATGGCCTAGCCTACCAATCTGTGGGTTGTGCGTGAGGGTAATTTCCTCACCACGTAAAAAACCATTAGTTCATACACAACAACACCCCTCGGATAATGAAGGATCAACTGTTGACGACCCTTGCAAACATTTAAAGGACAAACATTTTCAGTTTTGTTCTTGGAATATGAGGCCAATTAACAGGCCACGTTCAGCCGATTGCTACAGGTAGAGAAGGCAGTGCTTATTCGGAGTTGTTGTTCGAGGCAGACTTAAGCTAAAAGTCTTGAGTTACGACCCCATCAGCGAACGCCTAATGACTCAAGGCTAAATTCGGGAATATCAGCCTAATATGCACTCACGCCCCGACAAAGGAGAAGGATGGCAACATCAAGGATGACTTCTATGATCTCCTAGAAAGAACATACGATCGATGCCCCAGCTATGACACCAAGATCGTTCTATGAGATTTCAACGCTCAGCTGGGAAAGGAGGACATCTTTGCTGGAGTCATCGGTCAACACAGCCTGCATGATAACACATCCGGAAACGGACTCAGACTGTTGGACTTCACCTCGGTCCGGAACCTCTCAGTGGTTAGTATGCGGTTCCCACACCTGGACAAAGGGAACTGGCTATCTTCCGATCAATCAACCGTCAACAAGATTGATTGCGTTGCGATCGACGTCACAGATTTCTCCACCATTCTCTATGTCCGAACCTTCCGAGATGCAAACGTCCACTCAGATCATCACCCTGTTGTAGCCAAGGAGCCAAGGTAAGAGGTAAGATATCGAAAGAGAGATAAGAATTCCGTCCCCTCAACTTAGACGAGGTGAAGAAAGCAATATCCAAGGTGAAGTCGAACAAAGTTGCCTGAGCGGGTGTTCTGCACGGCCGGATATGACAATGTGCATATAGACGAGCTATACAGTGTCATGTCTAGTTTTGGCATTCCTACCAAACTTGTAAGATTGTGTAAAATGACGATGGACAACTCTCGCCGCTCCGTCAAGGTCCGCTTTCAGTTTAAAAATGCAAATTACATTATATAATTAATAACATTTTTGTATTATATTATATTATATTATATCAATTTTGTGTGAAGCTAAAACACTACATTATCTTTGGCTGTAGATAGATGAAATATGTACTAAAAAGTTAACGAAAGCTTTGTATATATATATATTCCGTCAGTTGACAAAGCAACTCTCTTGTTCTTTTAGATTTGGCTAAGAATAAATCGTATTTTATGACGTAGAACTTCTAATCGTTTTATATCAAATACTCTGCACAAATCGAACATTGGTCCTTCGAGTATTTTAAAGATTTATAATTTTTAATTCATGTGTGTGTGTGAATTAAAAGATATATTTACATTAATTAAGTTTAACAAATCTTCAAAATTTCAAATTTATTGTAATACACATATGTACATACATGTATTTTTATATAATAGTACATGCTTTAAGACATTAAGTGAGTTTTTTGAAAGCGCAAATTGGGACTCCCGCGTCGCGCAATAAATCTTTCTTTCAACATTATTTTGGCAAGCAACAAATTGACGGGAAAAACTTAATTGCACCGTTGGATTGCACCGTTGTACTGTACCGGTGAATCGTATTGTTGAACTTCAGAGTTAAATAATAGTGTTGTAGCACTAGCAGAAGTTAAAAAAAAACCTAACCTAAACGAAGAACAAAGAATTTTAAATCATTCAGTTTCGATCATATGTTGAACCAACATATGTTGAAATACATATCTTACCTCTTTTTTATCTTACGCACCTGTTTCTTTTCGAGTTGAGCTAGAATCAAGTTTGCGCCTCCAACGTAAGTTGAAATAGCCATACATTATTTTCTACACTACTTTGAGCCAAACAATTATCATCCTTTCAACACTTATTGGTAAACGTAGGGTGAGATTCAAAACTCACATATTTTATTCGGTATAACAAGTACAATTTTACCATTATGCTTCGTTGAAGCTGCAAAAAAATACCATAAGGCAATTTCAAGAAGATGTAGAGAATTTTAACAAGCGATCACCGAAGGAAACAACAAAGAATTACATTACTAATCGTATCACTGGAGAAAAATTTCGAGGAAAGCACCAAGAACAACAAGAAGGGAATTGCAGCCTTCAAATCAGGACAGGAGAAAGATCTGGAAGAGAGCGTTGAAAAGATCAAAGAGGCATACCTAGACTACAAAACAATGTTGCTGTTGGACAAGATAGCTCCTGCAGTTTAACAAAGGGTGAGTCCTAGAGTAAGCAATAATGTTGAAAAGGACGTTGAAAAGCCAGTTCGCTTAACAAATTTACAATTACCTAGTTTTTCGGAGGACTATAATAATTGGCGAGCATTTCGTGATTTATTTATCTCATTCATTCGAATAAAGATATAACTGAAATAGAAAAGCTACATTATCTTAAATTTAGTTTGCGAGATGAAGCCGAACGTCTTCTGCAGCATTTCTTTATAAATAACAGGAATTATAAACCGGCATGGGATATCCTAACATCCCGTTATGTCCATCAACGGTTCTTGGTTAATGCTCAACTCAGAACGTTTTTCGATCAGCCAACAACTCAAAGAGAAACTTCAGCGGCCTTAAAAAAGTTGTTAGATACGTCGGTCGAGTGCAGTCACGCGTTAAGAAATCTGAAATTACCGCTTGAACATTGGGATACCAGGTTTATTTTTACTATGGCGCGAAAACTTCCGACAATCAACCAAAAGTTGTGGGAGGAAAAATTGGGAGCAGATAGAGAACTGCCCACATTTAAAGCAATTTAGTTGAAAGTTATGCAACAAAGGGGCTCACGCTCCATGTACACGCAACGAGTTTCTTAAAATGGATAGTTCTTCACGCTTAAAATTAGTAAAAAAACATCGGGGTGTGCGAAAACTGTTTGGCATATAGTCACAACACTATGCATTGTCCAAGTAGCCGAAGATGTTGGTTTTGTCAACAACCACATCACCACCACATATCTTTTGAATAGTTATCATTCTGCTTGCTTTTCACAAAACACACACATAAAAAATACACACATAAAACACAAAACAAAACACATTTAGCGCCTAATCCTTTTACCACACGAAACACAACACAATCAACGCCTAATGCGTTAAATACATCACATACACCACACTACACAACACATTCACACCCAACCGCATCGACTTCAAAGCCACAATCATTCCATACCACGCAATCGCACTTTTCGACTGCTGCTGAGCCTTTTCATCAAGTGGCTAATTATATCGCAACGCAGAAAAGACAGCCGCACGTTTTATTGACAACGGCCTTAGTTAAAGTTAGGGCGTCATCCGGAAATAAGGTCGTGCTAAGGAGTTTAATAGACCTAGGATTGGAAGCGTCATTCATTACAGAACGGGCGGCCAATAGTGTATCAGTTAAAGGAAAAAGGGCTTGCGTAGAAGTTTCGGCTCTAGGAAAGGTACGCAGTGGCGCGGTTGAGTCGTGCGTTAACCTAACTTTAGGATCTTTACCTTCAGATTACGAAACAAATACACAGTTTTTAGTTTTCAAGTCTCTGACGGGCATATTGCCAAACTCTGAAATTTTACCAAAATCTTGGAATCACATCCACGGATTGACGTTGTCTGATCCAACCTTTTATAAGCCATCGGCGATTGACATTCTCTTAGAAGCAGATGTGTTTGCGGACATTATAATTCCTTAGGTGGCACACGGCGAAGAAGACACACCAATTGCGCAAGCACACTATTGGGCTGGATAATTATGGGAAAAGTTATCCAGCCGATGCATAGGGTAAAGAGTTTTCATAAAGCGATTGATGTTGGGCGACAACTTCAGAAGTTCTGGGAAGTCGAGGAGGCTCCTTATAAACCCAACCACGGATTGAAGAAACAGAGTGCGAAATGCTGTTTCAATGAAAAACGAAGCGATTGCCATGTGGACGTTTTGAGGTAGAACTACCCTTTAAGGCAGGAGCGAGACCTGCACAAGGACCTTCGGCCCCAGGAGCTTTAGGAAGATTCACTTCTCTGGAGTGAAGATTTCGTATTAATCCAAATTTAAAACTTTAATACCAAAAGTGTATGCAAGATTATATACAGTTTGAGCATATGATCGAAGTCGATATAGAAGGAGATACACCAATCCAGCTTCACGGATTCGGAGATGCATCGGAAAAGGCATATGGAGCAGTAGATTACCTGCGCGTGCTGGATGCATCTGGTGAAATTCATTTGAATGTATTAATAGAAAAAACGCGAGTAGCGCGTTTAAAGGTAACAGACGCTTTCACGCCTGGAACTCTGCGGAGCAGTCCCCCTGGCAACATTATTAAATTATACAGAAAAAATTCTAGGTCAAGCAATTTGCATGGATCGACTCTACAGTTACATTGACATGGATAGCAGCATCTCCAACGAAATGGGCAACGTTCGTCAATAATAGGGTTGCTGAAATACAACGGCTCGTTAAACAAGATAGTTTGAAGCACGTTCCGAGCGAGCTGAACCCTGCTGACATAGCCTTGAGAGGGATGAGGGCCGAACTTTCTCAGAAGATCGTGGAATTTCGAACAACCACCACTGCCAACAGCACAAGAAACAAAGGAAGAGAAAAAAACTGCGACAACGCCACCAATTTTGTAGGTGCTACCCTCAAACTGTTGAATGGCCGGAGTGAAGCCCACTAAACAACATCTTAAACGTGTCACCAGAGAAGAGACCTACACACTTGAGGAGCTCACGACATTGCTGCACCAGATCGAAGCGCGCCTTAATTCACGATTATTATGTCCGATGAATCCACACGATTTTACGGCGATCACCCCATGTCACTTTCTAATTGGGAGATCTATCGATGCACTTCTACAGGACCTCTACAGAGATAGGAAAAAATTCAACAAGCGCAACAAGCATTCTGGAAAAAGTGGCAGTCAGAATACCTAACACGTCTCCAGCATAGACCCAAGTGGCTTAAAGAGGAAAGACGGCCGAAAGTTGGAGATTTGGGCTAAACAAAAGAGAATCACCTCTCACCCACCAAATGGAATCTGGCGTTACCCTAAAGACAGCGAGAGGAGAAATTAAAAGGCCAATTACAAAAATATGCATTTTGCCATCCAATAACACCCCGGATGAAAGCAACATTACTGACGGCAACCCACACTCCAAGTAACCAAAACCAACCACGACTCAAATAAGAATTCAAACTTTTATTCAAATTATTTATCAACACAAACACTACTCGATTAACTTAAAACTAATAAGATAAATAATTTATCAACACAATTAACTTAAAACTTATATCGTCCTCTGATTTTGCAAATTTGTTTACTCCCCCGGGGGACAAAATGAATTCGAAACACCGAAACAAACTAAACGCATCAAATTCGTTGTCGAAAATTTTGTACGTCCCGTGAAATTGTTTGTCCGTCCAGTAGCGAGGTAAATGAGAGTGGGCAAAATTGCAGTGTGTAGACTGAGCCATCGCATGGTGGCGAATATGTGTGTGGAATTTCGTAGCGGAATTGGTGAGTGGTGTTGGTGCGTGTTGCAAATGAAACGAGAGTCGTGCGGCGGTGCGGTGGGATTTTTCCTACCACCAGGCGGGCAGTTCAAATTTGCCTTTATCTGCAGGAGGGGGAGTTTATAGTTGAAAAAAAAAGGGAGAAAAGAAATCAAAGCGCAAGTGAAAACAGAGTGGGAACAAAAAGAATAACAGGACAGGAACGAAAGGTTCCGGGGGAGGCGGTAACTAACGGAACGTAAGAGCAACTAGGGAATCGAAAACGGGTAAGCACCACTTACGTGGGAAGAAATTATATATTATCTTTTGGTGAATTGTTAGTGTTTGGGGGATCCCTAGAGAAAGAAAATCATTTTTTTGTGCGTGGCGCCTAGTGTTCTAAGACAAAAGGTATTGTATAAGGTCCCGGTTCCGGCCGTTATTTGTGTAACAGACTTCGCAGCACAAAGGCTGCAACGCGAGCGCGTTTGTTTGTTATCTCGTAATTTTCCGATTCCGGTAGTGGTATCACACGGATTGTTTGCGAGGGATCGACGGTCATCTTAGACCCGTTATCGTTTCTTGTATGTGTAGGCCGAGCCTAGCGGCGGAAGCTAGGTGAATTAGCTCGACTGTGTGGGCAGTGGTTTTCGAACCAAAGCCGGGAAACTCGCCCCCCCCCCCCACCTAAAAAGGGGAAATAATTTTGAATTGTCTTAGGATTTAATCGTTCCCGGAAAAGACGACGTGGCGTCCATCTCCCAGGAGGGGAAAGAGCAAAGTATCAACAGTTGGCGGAGCTCCCCAGCTGAGTCTAGTGGGGCAGGACACAAACGTATTCACACACAAACGTTATAATCGTCACATATCATGCGCTTTATGTTTCTCACTAATCTACAAAAAAAAAACATTTCACTAATTTTTATTTTAAGTTATTTTTCCTAGGCACAAACACTAAAGGGAGTCATAACACTACACTTCACTTACACAAGTCACATATGTATAATTACGGCATGTATATTACATTATGTGCAAATACAAAGAGCCTTTACATATGTCGATGTCACTAAATTAAAACCCAAGGGTCTTGAATGGATGAGCGGTCCATTATGGCTTGGGATGACGGATCGCGCCACGCAAGTACAATCGAATCAAACACAAGAAACATTCACGAAACCTGATCCTCTAATAAATTAAAATTCTAGTGTATTAGATTTTTTTTACCTGTTATTATTACCACCTTTTTAGATTTTATCAGAAGATGTCCTACACAACACTGCAGCACACACGAAATATATGTACCTTAACCGGACCGCGCACGGTAAACAAACAACCATCACACCGATCAACGTCTTCCGTCAACTAATCAATGAAGATGATAAGACGTATGCTAAATAGGATGAATTCGGCAAATTGCAGCAAACGGCGAAGGAGGCTCGACATGATGTTCGCTCTGTTCACTTTGAAGTACATCGCGCACAGCCGAGGAGGATGTTCAGTTTAAAAATGCAAATTACATTATATAATTAATTACGTTATTATATTATATTATATTATATTATATCAATTTGGTGTGAAGCTAAAATACTACATTATCGTTGGATGTAGATAGATGTAAGAACGCATAAAAAGCACACACGCAAAAGTCTGCGTACAAGACGTTTGGAGCACAGAAAACTATTTTTTTATGATACTCTAGTAGCTTGTTGGATAACCCTTTTTTTGTAATACTTCTGTTAGACGTCTAGGCATGGAATTAACTAATTTGTTGGTATCCTCGGCTGTAATTTTTCTCCATTCCTCCAATATTGTATTTTTAAGCGTATTTTTGGAGGTAATGGTGTATTTACGAATTGTACGCTCGAGCAAGTCCCACAAATGCTCTATGGGATTTCGGTCCAGCGATTGTGGAGGTGTCCGTATCTGATTTTTGATGTTATACAACATCCAAAGCTTCACATTGTGCGCGGTATGCTATGGGTCATTATCTTGTTGAAACCAGAAATCTTCTTCTAGCCTAAACTACTGAGCACTTTGCAATAAATTATCCTTTAGAATCTGGATATAACCCATTTGATCCATTGTGGATTAAATAAATGCAAGTTTGCCCACACCGTTAGCTGCCATGCACACCCAAACCATAATTTCGCCTCCTCCATGCATCACCGTGGGGATTAAATTCTGCTTTTCAAAAGCGGCACCTTTCTTTTTCTATACCAGATTTTTACCTTTTATTCCAAAGATGCAAGCTTGCTCTCATCCGAAAAGATGGCAAGTGTATATATGGTACATTCCTTCAGTTGACAAAGCAACACTCATTTTCTTTTGGATTTGTCTAAGAATAAATCGCGTTCTATAAAATAGAACTTTTAATCGTTTTATATCAAATAGTCAACACAAATCGAACAGTCGGTAACGAACTCACCGAGACCTTCAATGTCAAAAAATGTTTTAGACAAGGCGACGCACTGTCATGTGACTTCTTCAACATCATCCTCGAGAAAATCGTGCGTAACTCACAAGTCAACACCAGAGGCACGATCTTACAAAAGTTCAATTGCTAGCTTACGCCGATGACACTAACGTGATTGGACGAACACAGTAAGCCGTAAATGAGCGGCTGAAATGGGTCTGGCGGTAAATGAGGGTAAAACGAAGCACATGCTGTCATCAAGGAAGGACACACAACATCGACGTCTCTAACAGATCATCACACTAGGCAGCAGAAACTTCGAAGAAGTCAAGGACTTCGTCTACCTAGGCTCCGCGGTAAATAGGGATCATCATCAATACCGAAATCAAACGCAGAATCACTCTTTGCAATCGCTGTTTCTTTGGGCTCAAGAGGCAATTGAGTAATAAAGCTCTCAATTGAAAGACTAAGCTTGTTTTATATAACAGCTTGATCATCCCAGTCCTACTTTATGGCGGGGAGACCTGGACGTTACCAAAGACGGATGAGAAAGCGCTTAGTATTTTTGAGAGAAAAGTTTTGCGTGCGATTTTTGGTCCTGTTTGCGTTGATGTCATCTGGAAGAGAAGATTTAATGATGAACTCTATGGGCTGTGCAGCGACATGCGCCTGGTCAATCATCTACGGATACAACGCTTAAGATGGTTAGGCCATGTAGAGCGTATGGACACCACTGCTCCGGACTGAAAAGTCTTTGAATCCGTGCCATTGGGACAACGCAAAAGAGGACGACCTTGACTAAAATGGGGCGCACAAGTGGAGAAGGACCTCAACCAACTTGGAGTGCGCAACTGGAGACAGCTGGCGAAAGATCGTGCTGGGAGGAGAGGCATTTTGGTTGACGCCCAGGTCCACCCCGGACTGTAGTGCCACAAGAAGAAGAAGAAGAATGCGCTTCCTCTCTCACAAACGCCCACCGTCGTGAGCTCACTTTTAAAGTCCATTGAAATCCATTCACAAATAGGACATTTCACAGAACCACAGAAATAAGATAAGAGAACCACTTGTTCGCCTGTCCCTGTCCCAAGACAGATAGCTTCGCTCTCGAAGAAGGAAGTACTGTACATAGAAGCAGATTATCCTTGTCAAGGACATCTCCTTCTTGTGGTAAATTAACTGTTTTTGGCGATTACTCTAAATCGTTGAATATCCTCAAAATTGAAAAGTTTTCTTTTGCGATCCCACAGGTGGTAAGAAGGCATTCAACCAATAATAAAAAGGCGGCTAAGTTCACCACCCATGAGTTGTTGATGTCCTTCTTGGCTGTTTATATGCTGGCGTGGATGTGATGACAGGCGTACACAGAAGTACAGGAAGCGTCCACTCTTCGATAGAACGCATTTTTATGAAAATCACATCGGAGTCCTTGTCACTGCCACCATGGAGCGCCTATGTTCTTCCGTTAACGTGTGACTGTTTGTAGGATACCAAGCAGCAACGAATGCATATTCCACATCATGCACCCCTACACCGACAAGTACTGAAGACAGAAAAAAAATATACACTCTTCGATTGCCTGCAAACTAAGAGGAGTCTCGGAGGACACGAGTGGATTGATGAATGAGCCGCTGGGGATTGCAACTGAACAAGTGGTGGAGTCTGCTCACAGGCGCGATGCGAATCTAGACTTGTATTCACTCCTCTCCAGTTGCACGTGTGCTTGTGTCGGAAGCCGTCAGGTGAAGCGCGTCGGGAGCAAAACTGTCGATCCCCGTGTCTATTGAAATTTGTTGGGGGACAGATACCACTTGAAAATGGTTTGTGTGTGGCATCAGCAGTTGAAAGTGTTACGGGAGATAATTTATTGCTGTAAGGTGTACCTGCTGTTGGCGTTGCGCTCCAGATAGTGGGACACAACAATTTATTTTCTGTCCCAGAACACATTTTTGGGGCGACATGTCATCGCTCGGGGGATACAAAAGTGAATCTGTCATGGAATAGAAATTTTGGTGACAGGTTTTTTTTCCCGAGTGAAATAATTTTTGGACAGTTGACAGCTGCCATTAAATTACGGTTGAAAGCGTTTCGATCAAAGACGCCTGAAATATTGAACGCATTGGTTATTATCCTTTACACAATCCAGTGGAAATTTAAATAAAACATTGGAGAGCCTTTACCACTTCCAAAATTGTCTCAATTTTTTTTTATAAATTTTAAACCTACACGCTCACAAAGAAATCAACAAATTATTCCCAAGGCATTCGTCATTCATTCCTAATGCATTTCCCGGCTATGAGTCAGTGACAAATAAATTAATTTTCACAGGCCACCATCAAAGCGTTAAACATTTCTATAGAAGTTAGTGTGCTGAGTTTTTTACACCTCGGTAAAAAATGACGCTCGATGCAGTTGGCAAGTTAATAATTTCCCCTGACAAAGTCGTAGTTCTTCGCCACTGTGTCTTGGCAACTTCCAATAAAACCAAACTGTCCAGTGTTGTCGCAATTAAGAGCAAGCTGAGAGATGTGCATACTCATGTACGCCACACGCTTCCGTTTAGCCGAAATTACGGGATGAATTTGCAGCGTGCCCAAGGCCGCACTAACAAAAATGTGTTTTGAGGAAAATTAGTCTGTATCGCCCCACACCTAATGACCCATAAACAGGAATTATCGTTTTGCGCGATTTCACGCAGCAGATATTCTGGAGAAAGTTCTTTTTAGCTTTTCAATGGCGATGATTGTAAATTTCACACCTGTTGCATTCAGGAACGACTGAAGGAATGAGTTTGGAGTATGTAACGATGTAACCCGAGATTTTCTCGTGAATGTTCCTTGTTGGCCCATTTGTCAGAAGATGCCAATGGCAACGACGACGATGTCGTAGAGATTTCGGGAATTATCATTTTTAATTTTTTGATTTTTTATTGTTCAGATTATTAATTAACAATTATCATGTGTTTCTGCGAAGCCCTACAAGCCTTAATAATATAAAGTAAGTAAACTTAGTTCAATATTAACACAATTCATTATATACAATACAATTCATAATAAAGTTATACAATTCAACAACAAATTAAATTGTTATATGAATTTAAAACAATTTCAACAATTGACTTTATAGTTTTAAAATATTTGTGTTATTCAGAAGGAAACTTTGTATTTCAGATTTTTTTGTTCTTATATTTGAAAAACTTCTTAGATCTCGTGGAAGCGTGTTGAGGATTTTTTGTACACTGTACTTCAACTCTCTCTTGCCGTAGTTGTTGTGGAAACGGGGTTCATGCAGCATACCTTGACCTCGTCTGCTAGTGTTAAGTCCATGCTGAATGGGCACGATAAACCGGCTGTCTTCAGGATTAAGGTCATCTTAAGATCTCGTCTACCGAAAAAATTTTAAAATTTGATTGCTCTGGAATGTTGCGCTGTTGATATGGAGCTTTCTTTTTGAATGTTGCATCTTGCAGTTTTTTAAGTTTGTTCAGATTTGTGGCAGATGCACTGCCCCAAGCCAGAATACCATATTTCAGTTAAGATTCCACCAAAGCATAATAAACTTGTTGTAACACTGACGTTGTGGCATGGAATTTTATCCCACAGAAAATTGCTGTCAATTGTGACGCCGAGATATTAATAGTTCTCAACAATCTCAATTGGACAACTAATTGATCTGTTACAGGAGTTATTTCTGTAGAGTATTGGTTCTTGGGTGGCCTTGAATTGCAGACTTCGTATGTGCATCATCTTCGTCTTTGACGCATTGATTACAAATCCGTGATAGTGACACTATTTGACTGCCCTGTCAACCTCTTCCTGCATTATTGCGGTTGCCGTACGCAGAGACCTATGAGGCACCACTATCGCTGTATCGTCTGCAAAAGCAAATGGTATTGCCTGCTTAAATACTCGTTTGTGTATAAAATAAACAGATTTGGTTCCAAATTAGACCCTTGTCGGACTCCATATTGTACACGTTTGTTCTTACTGCAAGTTTGGTTTATCTTTACATAGAATTGTCTATTGTGTAGATATTCTTTAAACCAATTCGCAACCAATCCTCTTATCCCAGCATGCTCTAGTGCTCCGATTAGCTTGTCATGAATCAGGGTATCAAGAGCTTTACTGAAGTTTACGAATAACACTAAGACATGATGGCTTTCGTTTAAACTTTCGTTGATACAGTTTGCGAAACCACCTTATAGCTTGCCAGCACTTTTATTCTTCTGGAATCCATACTGACTTCAGTGTATGAGGGAATTCTTTGCGATAAAGTCTTGTAGTCTTTTTGCTATAACTTCTTCGAGACATTTTTCGATTACAGGTAAAATTGATATCGGCCTGTAACTGTTAATTTCGCTTTTCACTCCTCCTTTATAGACAGGTCGTACTATTGCGGTTTTAAGGCTAATAGGGATTTTCGATTCGCCTATACTTATATATATCAACTTACATAGAATTGGAGTAAATGTGTCGATGTGCCTTTTTCCGTTGAATTCTGATGACTTAATATCGTTCAGCGACATAATTAGGCGTTGGATTTCAGAGTAGTTGGCTTCTTGTATAAACATTGAACGGACATTAGTTGGCCTTGTGTGTGTGAATGTGGCTGCTAAAATTTGTCGCAAACACACTGGCTAGGCTACCAAGACACATTTTTTCCAGAGAAATTCTTGCAAACAATTTCATCGACCCCAACCTTTTAACCTCCAAGTATCTCATTTATAAGACTCCATGATTTACGGGGTTCAGATCTTATTTGATTGAATTTTGTCTTGTAGAAGGACGAATTTTGGGCGATTATCTCTTTGTTAAGTCTGAATGCCTTATACTTCGTTCCATATGTCTTATTAAGTCTGTTATTTTTCCATTTTCTGTAGATTTCGTCTCTTTTTTTTACATTTGGCAATTAGGTCAGGAGTCATCCACCGATTAAGCTTTCTTTTGTATTTTATTTTCATCACAGCTGTCGATTTTTCGTATATAGACGTCATTTTCTCAGAAAGGGCTTCATATAGTGAGACCGTGGCATTATTTAGGATATCATCCCAATTGGTTTCTCTGATTAGTTCATCAACCATAACGCTGGATATACAGGATAGGCTGAATGAACTCTCGTCGGCAACAGATCTTTTCTCTTGGCCGGAAGTATATGACAGCATAATGATCGGTGATACTGCTTTCAATAACGGTTGAATTGATTTGATGGTTCAAGGCGTTTGTTAAAATGTGATCGATTGTTGATCTTGATCTAGTATTCGGATCTACCCTGGTAAACTCCATAATCATATTCATCAATCGCAATGACGCCAGCATTTCAAGGTATTTCTTGACACCATACAAATTCAAATCTTTTTCGTTAATGTTCATGTCACCCAAAATTGTTCCCAAATTCTTCAATAAGCATTTTTTGATGAAACCTGGTTTATATATGCCCATTATATATGTATACTTATTTTCATCTTTGACTCTAATTTTTTCTGTGACATTTAATTTTCCTCTTTGACATTTAATCATTCATATTGTAATTCATTACGAACTTACATCATTATTCCACTTCATCTTCGTTTATCTCGGTTCAAGAATTTCGTTTGGAAACCCTCTAAGTTATAATGGTTTATCTCCTTTTCATCAATATGAATGAGAATGACATTTAATATATCAGTGATGTGATTAATATTTAGGCAAAAGTCATTCCAATTCTTCTTTATTGCCCTTATATTAACACATAAGTAACAGTTTTTATTTTCATTTAATTCATTTAAATTGATACTGTTAAAGCCATATATTACCCTACAATTTTTGTCAACTGCAACTGCATTCAAATCCATTTTTGATGTAAAAAATGCGTGTGTATTATTTTGTATACAAATATTCTTGTTATTGAGAGTTTATGATTTTACTCGCATCGTTAACTGTATTTATGAAGATCAGCTGAGTACTCTCATTTTTTGTGGCAAGTAATCTGCCAGCGCTCTGCCACACAAAACTCCAGTTCTGCTGTCTCGCTCTTTCCTTAGCCATCCATAGTAAGCGTTTATTTTGCTTTGTCAGCTAATTGTTGACATACATCGTACCACGACTGACTGAGAAAAATACATCATTCTTGCACCGTAATGTCTGGAATATTAGCAATCACATTTGAGTTGACCTTGCTGTTTTGAATGACAGTCTTCATTATGAAGAGGCGAATGGAGCGTGTTTTATGGACGAATTATTGTTTCTTAATAATGGATGCAAATGTTGCAATGATCACAAATTTTGCTGGGTTTTTGGTTTTTGTTCGATAAATATAATTTATTGGAAATGTGATTGTTTTGCCAATTTCCTTCAGTACTTTTGTGATGTTTTCTTGTGGAGTGGGGGAATGTTTTTGAATTCTATATTTGTTTTTATTAGTTGTTGCTCCATGGTGTTGATATGTGTTTGGAGACTTTCTATTAAGAGTCTATGGAGACTTTCATTTAATTCTTTTGTAATATCGACAATTAAGTCATTGTTTTTTTATGTTTGCAGAGAGGTCATCGTACTTTGCTGCTAGGAAATTACAGCTTGCAGCATCGTCTTTGATTTCCTCTCTCAGCAAACGAATTTCGGCTAAAACAGCTGGGTTGTTCGATAAAGTGGTGTTAGTAGTAGCAACTGGGCTGCTGAGTTCCCTCATTCTCTCTGAAGGCTGTTCTGCTGGAGTTTGAGGAACAGATACCACCGTATTGTTAATTGCTGTGGTAGTCTGGGCATCTGGGTTATACTTACATGTGTGGCACCTCCAGGCATCTCTCCTTGTGTCCATGGTTCTCCAAGATTTCTCGCTTACGGTGTTGCAATGGAAATGGAGTTTTCGCTTGACGCCCGAGCATTCAGCAAACTCTTCTACCAAGAGATTATTACCGCAATGCCTGGACACATGCATGTTAACAAATAGTTTAAATTTTAGCAAAGACTAAATGAACACAATCAAACAGATTAAATGAGTATTTTTCTTATGGATTTGTACATAAATACACAATAAAGTCACTGTGTTTTCTGTTGTTTGAATTATTGTTTAACCAAGAATTAAAATTTTTAACTTTAGCAAGGAAATAACTTGTTCGCTGCTGCCGATTGTAAAGCACGTACGATCTCACTAAGTTCACTTACTACAGCGTGATTAATGAGATGTTGACATTGGCTTGTGATTTTTGAAGTAGTTCAATGATACGCAAGTCACTGTCACTCTCTGCGGTTGTATTGGATTTGTTGCAATAATCTTTCATCTAAAATTACATTCAAGGTAATAAGATGGATGGTTCAGCTTACTCTTACATTGTCCGTCCGCTATATATTACACGACATTGTTGAGTAAACTAGACCTTAATCATAATTTTTTTTTTTTTTTTTTTTTTTTTTTTTATAATTGACGCGTGCAAAAGGGGTTTGCGAGTACCCTTAAGTGAACGGATCAAGTCACAGCATGGGCCGAAGGTATAGAGGAAGAGAGGGAGAGGAGGTACCGATGCACATTGGTTTTAAATGCCTGTGGATTGTAATGAGGAGGAAAAATCGAGCTGGGAAGAGCATTCCAGATTCGTGTAGTGCGGCTAAAGAACGAGTCTCTGAATTTGACTGTACGTCCGAAAGAGGGCTTGAGGGTGAATTGGTGGGCATTCCTAGTGAGGCGTGTATTGTGGGTGAATTCTTGAAGGGAAGGAATGCAACTGGCTAATTCATCTAAGCATTTCTTGTTAAAATAGCGATAAAAGAGTGACAACGACGCGACATTACGTCGGTGTTCTAACGAGTCAATCGACTTCGCAATATTACTGTCACCTATAAGTTTTATCGCTCGCTTTTGAATTCTATCCAGCAGGTGCAGGGAGGTCTTAGGAGCACCTGACCAAATAGGAGCGTTATACTCAAGTTTTGGGCGTATGTAGGCCTTGTATATTGTAGCCAGATCAGAAGGGGTGAAGTACTTCTTGCATCGTTTAAGGAAGCCTAGACATTTCGCAGCAGTTTTGGCGACCTCAAATATGTGATCGTTCCAACTAATTGTTGGGTTGATACGTATATCGAGGATGGAAAGTTTTTCGGTTTCAACAACGCAAGTGCCGTTCATGGATAACGGCTGATTATTTTGTGATCGCTTTAACGACAGTAGACAGCACTGTGTTTTGGAAGCATTAAATTCCACTCTATTCTTATTTCCCCAATCGATTATGCTGTCAAGGTCGGAATTTAATGTGCTTAACATACGCCGCCGTTCCGTGTCTAAGGCCGAAGTGGAGGGACGTGAGCCAAGGAACGAATATGAAAAGCTGAGGGTACAGCGAAGGAATGAATAGGATTAGAAGTAACGTTAACGTGTGACTGTTTGCAGGATACCAAGCAGCATCCTGCAACGAATGCCTATTCCACATCATGCACCCCTACACCGACAAGTACTGAAGACAGAAAAAAAATATACACTTTTCGATTGCCTGCAAACTAAGAGGAGTCTCGGAGGACACAAGTGGATTGATGAATGAGCCGCTGGGGATTGCAACTGAACAAGTGGTGGAGTCTGCTCACAGGCGCGATACGAAGCTAGACTTGTATTCACTCCTCTCCAGTCTCAATTGTGCTTGTGTCGGAAGCCGTCAGGTGAAGCGCGCCGGGAGCAAAATTGTCGATCCCCGTGTCTATTGAAATTTGTTGGGGGACAGATACCACTTGAAAATAGTTTGTGTGTGCCATCAGCAGTTGAAAGTGTTAGGGAAGATAATTTATTGCTGTGAGGTGTACCTGCTGTTGGCGTTGCGCTCCAGATAGTGGGATACAACAATTTATTTTCTGTCCCACACATTTTTGGGGCGACATGTCATCGCTCGGGGGATACAAAAGTGAATCTGTCATGGAATAAAAATTTTGGTGACAGGTTTTTTTTCGAGTAGAATAGTTTTTCAATAGTTCACAGCTGCCATTAAATTACGGTTGAAAGCGATTCGACCACAGACGCCTGAAATATAGAACGCATTGGTTATTATCCTTAACACAATCCAGTGCAAATTTAAATGAAACATTGAAGAGGCTTTACCACTTCCAAAATTGTCTCAATTTTTTTTTTATAAATTTTAAACCTACACCGTCACAAAAAAATAAACAATTCATTCCCAATGCATTTCCCGGCTATGAGTCAGTGACAAATAAATTAATTTTCACAGGCTACCATCAAAGCGTTAAACATTTCTATAGAAGTTAGTGTGCTGAGTTTTTTACGCCTCGGTAAAAAGTGACGCTCGATGCAGTTGGCAAGTTAATAATTTACCCTGACAAAGTCATGGTTCTTCGCCACTGTATCTTAGCAACTTCTAATAAAACCAAACTGTCCAGTGTTGTCGCAATTAAGAGCAAGCTGAGAGATGTGCATACTCATGTACGCCACACGCTTCCGTTTAGCCGAAATTACGGGATGAATTTGCAGCGTGCCCAAGGCCGCACGTACAAAAATGTGTTTTGAGGAAAATTTGTCTGTATCGCCCCACACCTAATGACACATAAACAGGAATTATCGTTTTGCGCGATTTCACGCAGCAGATATTCTGGAGAAAGTTCTTTTTAGCTTTTCAATGGCGATGTGTTTCACACCTGTTGCATTCAGGAACGACTGAAGGAATGAGTTTGGAGTATGTAACGATGTAACCCGAGATTTTCTCGTGAATGTTCCTTGTTGGCCCATATGTCAGAAGATGCCAATGGCAACGACGACGATGTCGTAGAGATTTCGGGAGAGATTTCTTATTTTTAATTTTTTGATTTTTTGATTTTTTATTGTTCAGATTATTAATTAACAATTATCATGTATTTCTGCGAAGCCCTACAAGCCTTAATAATATAAAGTAATTAAACTTAGTTCAATATTAACACAATTCATTATATACAATACAATTTATAATAAAGTTATACAATTCAACCACAAATTAAATTGTTATATGAATTTAAAACAATTTCAATAATTGATTTTATAGTTTTAAAATATTTGTGTTATTCAGAAGGAAACTTTGTATTCCAGATTTTTTTGTTTTTATATTTGAAAAACTTCTTAGATCTTGTGGAAGCGTGTTGAGGATTTTTGGTACACTGTACTTCAACTCTCTCTTGCTGTAGTTGTTGTGGAAACGGGGTTCATGTAGCATAACTTGACCTCGTCTTCTGGTATTGAGTCCATGCTGAATGGGCACGATAAACCGCCTGTCTTCAGGATTAAGGTCATCTTAAGATGTCGTCTACCGAAAAAATTTTAAAATTTGATTGCTCTGGAATGTTGCGCTGTTGATATGGAGCTTTCTTTTTGAATGTTGCATCTTGCAGTTTTTTAAGTTTGTTCAGATTTGTGGCAGATGCACTGCCCCAAGCCAGAATACCATATTTCAGTTAAGATTCCACCAAAGCATAATAAACTTGTTGTAACACTGACGTTGTGGCATGGAATTTTATCCCACAGAAAATTGCTGTCAATTGTGACGCCGAGATATTAATAGTTCTCAACAATCTCAATTGGACAACTAATTGATCTGTTACAGGAGTTATTTCTGTAGAGTATTGGTTCTTGGGTGGCCTTGAATTGCAGACTTCGTATGTGCATCATCTTCGTCTTTGACGCATTGATTACAAATCCGTGATAGTGACACTATTTGACTGCCCTGTCAACCTCTTCCTGCATTATTGCGGTTGCCGTACGCAGAGACCTATGAGGCACCACTATCGCTGTATCGTCTGCAAAAGCAAATGGTATTGCCTGCTTAAATACTCGTTTGTGTATAAAATAAACAGATTTGGTTCCAAATTAGACCCTTGTCGGACTCCATATTGTACACGTTTGTTCTTACTGCAAGTTTGGTTTATCTTTACATAGAATTGTCTATTGTGTAGATATTCTTTAAACCAATTCGCAACCAATCCTCTTATCCCAGCATGCTCTAGTGCTCCGATTAGCTTGTCATGAATCAGGGTATCAAGAGCTTTACTGAAGTTTACGAATAACACTAAGACATGATGGCTTTCGTTTAAACTTTCGTTGATACAGTTTGCGAAACCACCTTATAGCTTGCCAGCACTTTTATTCTTCTGGAATCCATACTGACTTCAGTGTATGAGGGAATTCTTTGCGATAAAGTCTTGTAGTCTTTTTGCTATAACTTCTTCGAGACATTTTTCGATTACAGGTAAAATTGATATCGGCCTGTAACTGTTAATTTCGCTTTTCACTCCTCCTTTATAGACAGGTCGTACTATTGCGGTTTTAAGGCTAATAGGGATTTTCGATTCGCCTATACTTATATATATCAACTTACATAGAATTGGAGTAAATGTGTCGATGTGCCTTTTTCCGTTGAATTCTGATGACTTAATATCGTTCAGCGACATAATTAGGCGTTGGATTTCAGAGTAGTTGGCTTCTTGTATAAACATTGAACGGACATTAGTTGGCCTTGTGTGTGTGAATGTGGCTGCTAAAATTTGTCGCAAACACACTGGCTAGGCTACCAAGACACATTTTTTCCAGAGAAATTCTTGCAAACAATTTCATCGACCCCAACCTTTTAACCTCCAAGTATCTCATTTATAAGACTCCATGATTTACGGGGTTCAGATCTTATTTGATTGAATTTTGTCTTGTAGAAGGACGAATTTTGGGCGATTATCTCTTTGTTAAGTCTGAATGCCTTATACTTCGTTCCATATGTCTTATTAAGTCTGTTATTTTTCCATTTTCTGTAGATTTCGTCTCTTTTTTTTACATTTGGCAATTAGGTCAGGAGTCATCCACCGATTAAGCTTTCTTTTGTATTTTATTTTCATCACAGCTGTCGATTTTTCGTATATAGACGTCATTTTCTCAGAAAGGGCTTCATATAGTGAGACCGTGGCATTATTTAGGATATCATCCCAATTGGTTTCTCTGATTAGTTCATCAACCATAACGCTGGATATACAGGATAGGCTGAATGAACTCTCGTCGGCAACAGATCTTTTCTCTTGGCCGGAAGTATATGACAGCATAATGATCGGTGATACTGCTTTCAATAACGGTTGAATTGATTTGATGGTTCAAGGCGTTTGTTAAAATGTGATCGATTGTTGATCTTGATCTAGTATTCGGATCTACCCTGGTAAACTCCATAATCATATTCATCAATCGCAATGACGCCAGCATTTCAAGGTATTTCTTGACACCATACAAATTCAAATCTTTTTCGTTAATGTTCATGTCACCCAAAATTGTTCCCAAATTCTTCAATAAGCATTTTTTGATGAAACCTGGTTTATATATGCCCATTATATATGTATACTTATTTTCATCTTTGACTCTAATTTTTTCTGTGACATTTAATTTTCCTCTTTGACATTTAATCATTCATATTGTAATTCATTACGAACTTACATCATTATTCCACTTCATCTTCGTTTATCTCGGTTCAAGAATTTCGTTTGGAAACCCTCTAAGTTATAATGGTTTATCTCCTTTTCATCAATATGAATGAGAATGACATTTAATATATCAGTGATGTGATTAATATTTAGGCAAAAGTCATTCCAATTCTTCTTTATTGCCCTTATATTAACACATAAGTAACAGTTTTTATTTTCATTTAATTCATTTAAATTGATACTGTTAAAGCCATATATTACCCTACAATTTTTGTCAACTGCAACTGCATTCAAATCCATTTTTGATGTAAAAAATGCGTGTGTATTATTTTGTATACAAATATTCTTGTTATTGAGAGTTTATGATTTTACTCGCATCATTAACTGTATTTATGAAGATCAGCTGAGTACTCTCATTTTTTGTGGCAAGTAATCTGCCAGCGCTCTGCCACACAAAACTCCAGTTCTGCTGTCTCGCTCTTTCCTTAGCCATCCATAGTAGGCGTTTATTTTGCTTTGTCAGCTAATTGTTGACATACATCGTACCACGACTGACTGAGAAAAATACATCATTCTTGCACCGTAATGTCTGGAATATTAGCAATCACATTTGAGTTGACCTTGCTGTTTTGAATGACAGTCTTCATTATGAAGAGGCGAATGGAGCGTGTTTTATGGACGAATTATTGTTTCTTAATAATGGATGCAAATGTTGCAATGATCACAAATTTTGCTGGGTTTTTGGTTTTTGTTCGATAAATATAATTTATTGGAAATGTGATTGTTTTGCCAATTTCCTTCAGTACTTTTGTGATGTTTTCTTGTGGAGTGGGGGAATGTTTTTGAATTCTATATTTGTTTTTATTAGTTGTTGCTCCATGGTGTTGATATGTGTTTGGAGACTTTCTATTAAGAGTCTATGGAGACTTTCATTTAATTCTTTTGTAATATCGACAATTAAGTCATTGTTTTTTTATGTTTGCAGAGAGGTCATCGTACTTTGCTGCTAGGAAATTACAGCTTGCAGCATCGTCTTTGATTTCCTCTCTCAGCAAACGAATTTCGGCTAAAACAGCTGGGTTGTTCGATAAAGTGGTGTTAGTAGTAGCAACTGGGCTGCTGAGTTCCCTCATTCTCTCTGAAGGCTGTTCTGCTGGAGTTTGAGGAACAGATACCACCGTATTGTTGATTGCTGTGGTAGTCTGGGCATCTGGGTTATACTTACATGTGTGGCACCTCCAGGCATCTCTCCTTGTGTCCATGGTTCTCCAAGATTTCTCGCTTACGGTGTTGCAATGGAAATGGAGTTTTCGCTTGACGCCCGAGCATTCAGCAAACTCTTCTACCAAGAGATTATTACCGCAATGCCTGGACACATGCATGTTAACAACTAATTTAAATTTTAGCAAAGACTAAATGAACACAATCAAACAGATTAAATGAGTATTTTTCTTATGGATTTGTATATAAATACACAATAAAGTCACTGCGTTTTCTGTTGTTTGAATTATTGTTTAACCAAGAATTAAAATTTTTAACTTTGGCAAGGAAATAACTTGTTCGCTGCTGCCGATTGTAAAACACGTCCGATCTCACTAAGTTCACTTACTACAGTGTGGTTAATGAGATGTTGACATGGGCTTGTGATTTTTGAAGTAGTTCAATGATACGCAAGTCACTGTCACTCTCTGAGGTTGTATTGGATTTGTTGCAATAATCTTTCATCTGAAATTCAATTCAAGGTAATAAGATGGATGGTTCAGCTTACTCTTACATTGTCCGTCCGCTATATATTACACGACATTGTTGAGTAAACTAGACCTTAATAATAATTGTTGGCGCTACAGTCCAAAGGGGGACCAGAGCCTAGCTTGCGCATTAACTACTCGTTTTGTGCGCGCTACTGTCCTTACACAAGCAGAAGGGACCTACAGTTTTTTGCCGACTCCGAACGGCGAAATTTGAGAAGCTTTCCTAGACATTTATTACTCTTTGAGTGTTGTCAGCAGCTCGAAAGAGGTGGTACCGTGAAAAATTCGAAAAATTGCTGTTAAGGGAAAAAGATGTAAAATGTCTTAAAAGTGTACCACAAGGTACATACTGTCTTCTCTAATAGTTGTTAAGCAACGTCAGTTTATGTCTGGTACATACTCACAATCTACGAATAAAATATATCACAACATATATATAGATATATATCACAACATGTATGTATGCAGCATTTTCAGCGAAATAAATTTAATCGTATTTCAGTGATGTAGGAATAAGGAAAAAAAAAGGAAAGTAAATAGTGATGTGACTTTACTTTTTTGTTTCTTGAAAATCGGTGCTTATTACACAAATGGCACCTCTTTCGGTTTCCGGTTACTACAGCACTTTTCAGTTAAAAAATGAAGACTATTTAGAACGCTACTCATTAAAAAAAGACAGTTGATTTAAAATTTTAGGTAGTTCAACTTTTACGTCCGCTTCAATTGATAACAGTTGTGTTCAAATTAGTCTCTGAATACAAAGCTATCCCTTAAAATAATTAGGGTAAGATCTGTTGCTGAAACATTATTAGTAAGCACCGACAATTGCCCAAAATAAGAAAAGAGGAATAAACGGTCCTACACTACTTTGCAACTTGCCCATTTCTCATTGAGAAGACAACGATCGGAAATTAGTTTCGACAAACCCACTTAGTCTGTTGAACAAGGAAAGGAGAGAAAATTGTTTATGATTTTTCAAAAGTGCCAAGCAGAGCACGAATACAGCAGCCATCCGGTCAAGTCGCATCATAAAGGCCCCAACAATGAACTACAGGTAACTGGGATCCACGAATCTTGCTCAGTCAAGTATATCGTACTTAACCCATCACAATAATTGTCCAATGAAAAATTAAGTTTTCGATATAAACTAGATCTGACAGAAGTCCTTGATATTAACATGATTAAGTTACCTCAGACGATGACATTTAAACGTAAACGAGTTACCCGAAATTAACAACCAAATAATATCTTGAGAAGAATTAACTGCAAATAATAAGCCACTGTCCATTAGAGATCACCAACATTTTGATAACGGCATCTCAACAAAGTCTAACTCAGACCTTGCATCTGGTCGCCTCCGACGGCCAACCTTGAGTGTCTTCTTCTTCTTCTTGTGGCGCTACAGTCCGGGTGGACCTAGGCCTCAACCAACATGCCTCCCCAGCTAGTGCGATCTTTCGCCAGCTGTTTCCAGTTGCGCACTCCAAGTTGGTTGAGGTCCTTCTCCAGTTGTGTGCGCCACCTTAGTTCTTCGAGAGAGGGCTTTATTATTCAATTGCCTCTTGAGCCCAAATAAACAGCTATTGCAAAGAGTGATTCTGCGTTTGAATTTTGTTCCTATTTACCGCGGAGCCGAGGTAGACGAAGTCCATGACTGCCTC
Source organism: Eristalinus aeneus (assembly GCA_955652365.1). Lineage (NCBI taxonomy): Eukaryota > Metazoa > Arthropoda > Insecta > Diptera > Syrphidae > Eristalinus > Eristalinus aeneus. Next base: position 86,180,085 of record OY019131.1, on the reverse strand, counting down.
GAATTTTCTGCAGCCTATTGTGACGCTCTGTCGAGAACTCGATGTTGTGTGTCCTTCCTTGATGACAGCATGTACTTCGTTTTGCCCTCATTTACTGCCAGACCCATTTTAGCCGCTTCCGCTTCAATACCAGCAAACGCTTCAATGACGGCTCGCTGTGTTAGTCCAATCACGTCAATGTCATCAGCGTAAGCTAGCAATTGAACTGACTTCTGGAAGATCGTGCCTCTGGTGTTGACATGTGAGTTACGCACGATCTTCTCTAGGATGATGTTAAAGAAGTCATATGACGTCGCCTTGTCTAAAACCTTTTTTGACATTGAAGGCCTCGGTGAGATCGTTACCGACCTTGACAGAGTAGCGAGAGTTCTCCATCGTCATCCTGCACAATCTGACGAGCTTGGTAGGCATGCCAAAACTGGACATGGAACTGTACCGCTCATCTTTATGCACACTGTCATATGCTGCTTTAATATCGACGAATAGGTGGTGAGTGTCAATTTGCACTTCTTGAGTCTTTTCCAGGATCTGCCGTAATGTGAAGATCTGGTCTATTGTGGACTTCCCTGGTCTGAAACCACACTGATAGGGACCTATCAGGTCATGGACAAACGGTTTCAGACGGTCACATAATACGGTAGAGAGGATATTGTATGCGATGTTCAGGAGACTAATCCCACGGTAGTTGGCGCAGTCAAAGGGGTCTCCTTTCTTGTAAACCGGGCAAACGACGTCTTACAGATGAGCTGGTGCATGCGCCCAACCAGGTCATCTCCAGCTGCTTTAAATAGTTCTGCGGACAGTCCGTCCGCTCCAGCAGCTTTGTTCGACTTCAGCTTGGATATTGCTATCTTCACCTCGTCTTAGTCGGGGGGACGGAATTCTTTTCTATCATCGTCCAAATCGAGTAGAACATTTTGAGTAACAGCGTTATTTGGGCCGTCATCGACGTTAAGGAGTCTGCAGATATGATTCTTCCCGATTTGGCACAGACTGCGACTCTACCATAAGTTCTCCATGTTGGTACCCGGCAGACCTCGGTTCGACCATTGTATCTCCCGGATAGAAGTTTTAGCTTTCGCTAAATCTTTCTGTTAAGGATTGATATTTATTTATTAACGTTCATTTATTGATTTCTTGTTATTTGCAATTCGTTGAAAGTTTTTTCTGATATAATGTTAAATTTGCAATTCATTAATGTCTCATTATTAGTTTTCTCAATATTGTTATACTTAGTTGAATATTGCTGTTACTCATTGTACTTAGGTTCACCACATGCTCTTGACATAATGGCTTGCTCATAACATAGAATTGTACTAGTTCTATCTCTTTCACTCTTTTACTCTCTATGTTAAGGCTTAATCTGTATGTTGAGATTAGGCGGCGTAGTAAACCATTGGTGAAACAAAGTTTGTATTTCTGTATCACATGTATATGTATGTATGTCTGAGATTTTTCCTCTCGTTTCGTATCGTAGTTTCTGCATTCGATAAATTCAAATTGGATTGCATATTATTTAACACCTTCGGACTTCTTTCCTTACATAACACCTTTCTATTTTCTCTTTCTCCTTCTGAGAAGCCGGTGCTTTTCCCCTTCTTCTCTGTTCGTAGTGCTCACAGCCTTCGTTGCTCGATGCAGGGTTTCCTTTTAGGCGTCTTTTTTGGCTGTGTGCGCTTGCCTGCACTCATCGTCAATCAATAGGTTCTTTCTGGGTGGTGACGTGAAACCCAGCACATCAGTGGCAGCATCTTTGATGGCTTCTTGACAACGTTTCCAGTCTCCTTATATGCTTAGTGCAGGCAGCGTCGAACTCTGAGTGAGTTTCAGGGAGACTCAGTCGGCAAAGTTCTCAGCGATCTGCTACGATTGTAGCTTTCCGACGTCAAACCGTTTTGGTCTATCTCGGCTCCATTGCTCTTTTGTTATCTCGGCTCTTACTTTGGCTACAACAAGATGATGATCCTTAGTTGGTGTGTGAACCTTGGAAGGTTCCGACATCGAGAAGACTTGAGGAGTTTCTGACGTCGATCAAAATGTTATCAATCTGGTTGACGGTGTATGATCAGGGGATCGCCTGATCGTAAATTATTCTGATGTTCCCGAATTTAGCCTTGATGCGGATTGTCATGAGGTGTTCGTTGACGGGGTTGTTACTCAAGGCTTTTTGCCTATGTCTGCCTCGAACAACGAATCCTCATCGGAATAAGCGCTGCCTTCTCTCTGTAGTAATCGCTGTAGTACCATATATGTGGAGGTTTTTCATCGTTTTCTTGCCGGGCCCATTACAAAGCACTTCTTCGATGGCGGCAATGACTACCCTGGAGCAGTCAAGGGCCCCCGCAATTTTTTGGGATGTACGTGGCCTGTTAAGGCACCTCACATTCCACGTGCAAAACCGAAAATCGTTGTCCTTAAAACGTTTGCTGGGGTCGTCAGCAGTTGATCAGTCTCTATCCGAGGCATGTCGTGTTCTCTGAACTAACGGTTTTTTACGTGGTGAGGAAGTTACCCCCACGCACAACCCACAGACTGGTAAGCCAGGCCCATTATTTTAAACCTCGGGCAGAAGGATTCGCTGCATACATTGGTTCACCATACCACGGGTGTTGTGATGGCTGTCCAGGGAGCGCCGCGTGGAGGCTGTATGTCAACTTGACCTGTGCACTAACGAAAACAGTATTGGCTGCTCGCCTTGTTGACCGCAATTAACAACGTTACCTCGCGTGAACAGGCCCATTATATCGATCTTTGTAACTAGAACTTGGTATTTTTTTTTTTAATTTGTTCGGTGGTCGACCGTCGTGAGTACGTTCTCTGTTTATTTTTATATATATATATATATATATATATATATTATGCATACCAAGAGCAAACTGTACCCTTATTTTCGCTTTTCCTTCGGCACCCCGCGTATCATCCAACGTTTGATTGAATTGTAGGCAACTAGTGAAAAGATAAGAGAGGGGCTTGTTTCTATGTGCATTTTTTACAACTCATTTCTTGTTCAATATTTTTATAGTGGATGTGCTGAGAGTATTTTCTGTGAGTGGAGAATTTCGTTTTGATCAGTCGATTCTAACAAGGGGACTATTGTACACCACAGTGGTAGACAATTGGAGCAATATGACATCTAAATTGCGTGGTAAAGAGTATGAAAAAAGAGTGGTTAATAATTCTAATAATGCTGCTGAGAATTCATTCATAGTGACTGAAAAATTGACTTCTCTCTTTCGGAAGGGGCAGTTAATGAAAATTCTTACTAACTTCTTGCTGACAACAATAGCTCACATATTTTCATTAACGACTGCCTTACTCGGTACACAAGAAGTCTGTTCCAATTCACTTGTCCACAGAAATTCGTAAATTAGAACCGATGGTAAAAATCTCTCTTTTAGAGAGCAATTCGAGTATTATAAGCCGATACTCAATGTTTCTGAGTAGGCAATGGCAAACACTTATTTAGTGGCCATGTGAAGAAAAAATTAAACTTTCCGCGGCTCATTTTGAAAATAAAGCCGGAACCTCATGGGTTATTGGTAAATAATGTTAACTTACAATATATATAGTTTTAATTTCAGTTTTTTGTTTCTTTTAAGGTTGTATAGACGGCACATACATGATTTTTGATCCGCCACCTGGAAAGGATGAATATATTGATAGGAAAAGCAATGTTAACATCTGTGTCCAAGCTGAAATGAGAGATGACAAAAAGAAACCTATAGCAATGACGGCTGGCTTTCCCGGATCTTTTCGTGATAGTTGAGTTTTCCAAAACTCAAATATTTCCGAGAAATATTTATGTTAAGAAGTTCTGAAAATACTATATTTTCAGGTTACTAACTCATAGGTGATTGTGCATTTCCGTGTTCGAATAGACTTATAACTCCATTCAGAGACGATGGACATATAGCAAACTTCCAAACAATTTTTTTTTATTAAACTAAGCTGTTGCCGTGAAGTCATACACCATTCGTTTGTGATTCCCAAGCAACGATTCCGGAAGCTATATTATTGTAAGTTACGTAGTGTTTGAAAAATATGTCATTTTGAGAAAACCTGTATTGTGCTGTATAGCATCACAAGAGGCGATGACTTTTCTTCACGTTTAAAGAAAAAGAGGAGGTAGTTACTGGTCTTGATTCACAAGACAACATTCAGTTTGGAGAAATTTCCAGGGGAATACAATTCGCGATGCTATTTGTCAACAATAAAATAATTTGGCACATTAATCTTGCAATTTTTCAAATACAATATTTGTTTACATACCATACATATGTATTCCCTTATAATGCAGCCGCAAAAAATATTTTAAGGGAAATAACTGTATCTATAAGTATTCGTGCGAGTGCTATTCTCTGTGCCCTTCTTGGAGCTACTATCTATCTTCCTTTATTTCTTGAAGAATACGTGTAACATTTCATTGCATTGGGTTCTTCAAAAGGGCTATGTACAGTGGCGAGCATAAATGTTCGAATGTTTACTGTTTTCTTACTTAATAATAATAATAATTGTATGGCGCGACAGTCCACAGGGGACCAGGGCCTAGCTTGCTCACCAACTTATCGCGTTGTGTGCGATACTTTTCATACGAGAAGAAGAGACCTACAGTTTTTTGCTGACACCGAACGGTGAAGTTTGAGAAGCTTTCTTAGGCAGTTATTACCCTTTGAGTGTTGTCAGCAGCTCGAAAGAGGTGGTGCCGTGAAAAATTAGAGATGTTCAGCCGGGAATCGAACCTAAAGCTGTGAGCGTCGCACTCTACCCACTACGTCACGGCGGTCACCATTCCCTTGTTAGACATTTAAAAAAATGTGGAAAGCTCCCGCTTTTAATAGCTAAAGTGAACGCCCAGCACATAGGTCAACAACAACTCCAATACTCATCTACAGGAGCAGCTGCGGAAGTACCAACACCAACACTGTCTCGAAAACAATTATTATTATTATTATAACAAGGGAAGACTTCTTCCAGAAACACTTTTCGCACACTTTGCAGGAAAACATTTTCTCCTGTTCACTCTATAAATTCTTAAATCAGTCTTTATAGACTAAAAGCTTGTAAAACAAATAAAATTTTTAAATAAATTACAAAATTTAAAAAACAAACTTTTTTTCTTTCATTTTTTCTTTTTTTCTATATATATATATAGTGTCGGACAAAACAATAGCTCCGAATTACACCCCTCAATATTTTGCCCAAAAAGCTGTCTAAACGTAAATCAATTTAAATGAATTTTATTTTTGTTACTTAGGTAAACAACAGATTTTGAAATATTAAAAAACAAACTATGCAACTTCAACACTTAAAAAAAAATAATAAAAATTAAATAAATTCAACAAAAGTCACAAGTTTTTTTCTTGCAAGTTTTTTAATATTTTAAGATCTGTTGTTTACGTAAGTAACATAAATAAAATTCATTTAAATTGACATATTTTTAGACAGTTTTTTTGGGCAAAATATTACGAGGTGTAATTCGGTGCTATTGTTTTGTCCAGCACTGTATGTATATGTTCACATACACACATATTTTTTTTAGGTTGACGGAGGCAATTGCCCGTTCTCAGTTAATACGGGATGGATGTCCACCATGGCCATTTGCCCCCAAAGACCCTGAGAGCTAACTATATGGTTAGCTATTGTTTCGTCTGTCATCTCTTGATACCTTTGAGGAAGAATAAGCTGATAGAAAGAAATTAAAAAAAAAGAAATAACTTTTATACATATCGTTTACATATATTTTAACAAATTATAGTAATAATATATCCTTAAATAGTACTCTCCAATATCGAGTCGCCAATGTTGGTAAGAATTTAATTGGGATTCATCGTATCCCCACTATGGGGTACGCTTTATTGTCTCATAATTTTTTAATAGAAATAATAAGATTCGAGCTATTGAGAGTATTAGGCTCTACAGTAGCAGACCTAAGTTTTCCAGACGGTGAAGTGCCATTTCTTTTTAAAGCAAACTAATGTCGAATTGGAATTTGGCTGTGCTTCTTATATGAAAAGTATGTTCTTATCTTATGTGTTTGGGCTTCCAAAAACATTGCAGATTTTAATCACTGCTTTCTAATTTCAAGTGTAGTGCTCCTCAAGAAGTGTGTGCTGATTTGTTTTGAAGAACTTTATTATTTAACCGAAAATGACCGATTTATCCATGATAGCCGACTATTGAAAGGGTACTAATTGTCATCATCACCAGCTGTGTATGATATTTGATTCGCGAAGTTCTTCCAAAATTGAAGATTGGAAGATTGAATTGAAGCTGTTTCCGATCTGAAGTTTTGATCGATTAACCAGTTCGTTTGGATCATTCCAGAAGATCAATAGTTTTTTCAGAGTACATCATGTTATTGTTGTATCAGATTCCAGTTTTCTCTTTTAAAAGCGGTTTGATTATATTTTTGTATTTGTAACCTTTGCTGGCTTTAACTTGTGCCGTACTCTCATGATTTTTTAAATGCGTTCCCGTCTTCTGTAATATCTCGAGATATTCTTCCAAGTCGTGTTGTGTGAATGAATCTCGTCTAAATTTTCTATTGAACATTAACTCGTAAATACCACTTGTACGAGTAAACATTACGTCACCAATGTTGAAATTTCGCTCATCATCAACAAAATCTGATTGTTCATCAATATACGGACCATAGATATTTTCGTGATCCGAAACAAATTGATTGAATGGGGTACTTTCGGAGGTTCTAAATGATACCGCTTCATCTGTTTCAAACAGTTTTTTTTTATATTAGTGGCTCTGGAGTTGAGAATCCTCTACTTAAGGGCACCATCTTTTTGTCATTTTGTTTTCAATTCTTGACGATTTCTTTTAATGGTTCAACTATTGGTTTAAAAGTGTTTTCTAATTTTTCGATGTTTGCAGTTTTCGCAGCTTTAAGAAGCATATACTTTTTCCGCAAATCTTGTTTGGTCTTTATTAGATCTTTTAAAGATTTCTCATTCATAGCTCAAAAAATCAGTTCAAAGCGGTTTTCTAGAAACAGGCCGTTATTTATAAACGGGTGCTGTTGTGGTGTGCGCTTTCTTTAGTTGCGTGTCCTTGTTTATAATCAGGAATCCATAGGGAACTTTCCAGCATTGATTGATTGAATGACATATTAGAATTTACATGACCATTATATATTAAATGTGGTTAAGATTAAGCTCATCTTGGTTGAATAATAATAATTGTTGGCGCGACAGTCCACAGGGGGACCAGGGCCTACGTTGCTCATCAACTACTCGTTTTGTGCGCGCTACTGTTCTCTCACGAGTAGAAGGGACCTACAGTTTTTTGCCGACTCCGAGCGGCGAAATTGGAGAAGCTTTCTTAGACAGTTATTACCCTTTGAGTGTTGTCAGCAGCTCGAAAGAGGTGGTGCCGTGAAAAATTCGAGGGGTTCAGCCGGGAATCGAACCTAAACCCTTCGGCGTGTGAGCGTCGCACTCTACCCACTACGCCACGGTGACCACAAAGTATATTTAATAGTAAATAAAAACACAGAGGTAGAAAAAGGTGGGCTGATGCGGAAATCACTTCCCTAAAGAGTTTGTTAATAATCTATTACAATTGTATTATTCTTTTTCTTCATTTATTTTACTTTATTACTTAAAATAATGTTAATTAGATGTAGAACAATACGAGCAAGTAACACTGTACAAAAATGATTTTATTTATTTCTGCGAACGATCTGAACAGATTGATGGTCACCGGCAAATAGGCCAAGCCACGCTTCAAAAAAATGGCATGAGAATAAATTGTAACTTTGAAATTGAGAACTTATCTCAGTTACATATCGTAATTAAAAATTATTACATTCGAGAATTAATATGATCATTAACAGAACCGGTTCATACATATGCTTAACGTGAGTATTGGGCAAAGAGCAACTAACATAATGAGAAAACACAGAAGGAGAAAGAATGCTGGAGAGAACATAGAAAAATATATTGATTACACATAAAAGAGAAATTCAGAATAAGGTCTATATGTTATATATGAAGAATATGCTCTTATTCTTTGTCTAAAAAGCGATAAGCGACATACGCTTTATGGAAAAATATTATTTTCTGAATAACTGAAAACAAATCTCATTAATGACTATATGCATGCACTATTAGAAATGATACATGCATTGTTGCAACCATAGATAATAATTGAGTGCCATTGCAGTGCAAAGTATGGATTACAATTGGGTGGCACAGCATGCATAGATAATGAGAGAAAGCACTGTCCAAGAAAAATCAACATATTTGCCGCTTTAATTTTGATCACAATTTGACAGTGAGGTTTTCACCACAAGATGATGGCTGAATTTTGCAATATTCATCGAGCCAATCAATTAGACCAGAGCTGCATCAGTAAATCAATAGTTTTAAAATTATAATGGTAATGTTGAATGTTATAATTAGGCAAAAGTTTAAATTGTGTGTTTGATTTATTCAAAATCACTTTTTACAAAATATTTGCAATTGATTTTGACATTTGAATTTACATTGAACCAAATTGTACTATTTTCTGTATTTGTCATTGAATTTATATTAGGTAAGAGCATATATGATGAAATCTATAGTTTTCTGTTTCAAAATATCATATCCGGTAAAAAAGGATTTTTATATTTCAATTATTGTTGTCAGTTAATTTAAAGTTCCTTTGAATTACTCTCGGCTTGGGGAGAGTGACATTAATAAATGTTATCCCATAGTAATAATTATTTTATAATTCATTGTAATTGAATTACTATATGCAAATATACGTATCATTAAAATGTTTCTTATGTCAATATTAAAATTTTAAGATTTTTTTAGAATTTATATTTGCGAAGATAATAAAAATTTGTATCATTGAGTTCAGTTCAGTTTAGTTGTTAATTTGATTATTTTGTTTTGGCACAATATTCATTATAACTTTGCATCTAATACATCAAACAAATTTTTGCTGCTGACTATGAATTGATATTTTAATTTTAAAGTATTTAGAATAGATAAAAGTAGCAAGACTAAAAATAGTAACTCCTCAATATGTGAACACCTCTATCTACTCAACAAAGTCAGAGAAGTAATTTATAAGAACAATGTCTCTCATACTTTTATATATTACATCCTGTACAAGGTGTTGATTACATTAATTTTAATAAAGGATTTTCTACTGGTGCTTACGAACACAGGCCGATACATGTTGTAAAATGGTTTCCGTGGGTAATTTACGAATGTTCGACAAATGCAGGAAATAGGGGACATATTGGAGAGGAAACCTAAACGTGTGTGTATAATGATATAGTGTTCGATGTTCGATGTTTGATGTCTGTGTATAAGATGCGCCAGACATTTGTCAACACGAACTTGATGGCCCTGGTAAAGAGTTTGCCGAAATCTGCAAGCAAGATCAGGAACATTGGGATGCCGATGATTGAGTAGACAACGATTAGCCACCGCCCTAGCGTCCTTTGAGGAGTGGCCATAACCTGAAAAAACAGAAAGGACACTTGTTACTTGGAAACTTGTCTCAAACTTGGAACCACCTTAAACCTAAGATATGGAAAAACAAATAACTTTCCCTCGTGGCATAAGAACCTTTCGTTGTTATCTTAGTCCAGTAGACGAAGTTCCACGCTTTCATACCGGGAAATTTAAGAAAGTCGAGTCCCTGCATCGGGTGCGGCTCCTACTCAAAATTATAAAAAGAGGCATGCGGGCAGCAAATTTCTAATCATCCTCTCTTCAGGGATAATTTCGGATTCGTGTTCATGCACTGGGCACATGTCTTACCTCAAATAAGTAGATTCAACTGAAAACCTGATGATCTCCGTACTATGGAAAATCATATACATATGTTATCTCAAGAAACTGATCTCCTCATCACAATGGAACGTGTCCCACGGACACTCAAGAATCCTTCAAAGAGTAAACTTTGTGTACCAAAACCTTGACTATGCGGCGCTGAAGGTCTTTTTGACACAAAATTTCCGCACTATGATCCCTGAACGAGACGCGTAGTCGGTTAACCCACAATGGGTTGCTGACATTACGTGCATCTACACCGATGGATCAAAAACAAACGAATGCGTTGGTTGCGGAGTCATCTCTGAGAATCTGAACCTTAGTCTACAATTCAGGCTTCCCAATCACTGTAGCGTGTTCCAAGCTGAAGTAATGGCCACTCGCGAACCACTGTGTTGGCTGAAGAGGAATAGTATATCCTCGGCCGATATCCTTATTCTTACGGATAGTCAGGCAGCACTCAGGGCCCTGGAATCTGTCAGTTCAACATACACCAGTGCTAGGTGACAGGTCACAGAAACATTCTGGGCAACTGTCAAGCAGACGAATTGGCCAGACTTGCCACAACGCAACCATTACTTCAGGAACACGAACACCTCGGTATCCCTCTCGCCACATGCAAGTTAGTACAGCACTTGAACGCGATCCATCAGACTAATCAAAGGTGGTCTAACCATAACCTTTGTCGCGTCCCCAAGGAGGTGCGGCCCTCTCTTGAACCCAAACGCTCCAGACTACTACTATCGCTCAAAAGATCAAACATAAGCCTGGTCATGGGAGCCAAAAACGGGCACTGTCTAATCGGTGAGCATGCTAGCAGCCTAGGAGCTCCCTTAAACGATTTTTCTAGAAGCTGCAGGGATGAGGAAGAATCAGAAACTCTCTAACAACTGTTATGCACATGCCCGGAGCTCTCGCGCCTCAGACACAAACACTTTGGAAGCTATTTCCTCAACGGCCTACATGACCTCAATAAATCCCCTTCCGCTGACATTTTAAAAGTTATTATCGTCTCCAGCTGCTTTAAGGTTCTTCCCACATGGTGTGCTAGCACAATGGTCCTGTATGGGACTAAGTGCATTCATCAGCCACCTTAACCTACATACCTACCTACCTCAAGAAATCGGCCAGACAAAAATTGCTCAAGTCGTTGAGAATCGACGGCTGCATATGAGCTGAATTAGGTAGTGTTGTTCATAAGTTATTTCATTATCCTTCAACCCAAGTTTTTGAAATATCTCAAATGGAAATTCCTTTATTTCACATATTTTTTCTTCTCCTTACTGATCGCATGTATTTTATACTAATAACATGATACGTACGGTGATAAACTTGCACGTTGCTTGTTAGCTCTAATATTTTCTTTGCTCCTCTGCCACCGGATGGAGTGCGATAAATAGCAGACGGGACCCACTCCATATACGAGTGCGAACTTGAGAGACAGATCGAGATCACACCCTGAAGTTTCGACTTAGCACCTCACGGGATGACTTTGTGCTCAAAAAATATCTGCACCAAATTTTGTTCGTGAAGAGACACGCTAAACTTGCTTCGCAGGATGCTTCCCTAGCTGAAATAACTCCCGCAGTGTCCGCAGTGTGAAACATTAAACTTGATTTTTGAGTTGGCTGTTTATTATTGGCTCCTGCCGTGCCTTGGAAACAAAGAAATTCGAAGAAGTTTAACGCCAGATGGGGGTTTTTCAGGGATTTCTTTCTTATTTTTTTCTTTTATTTGTCATCATTCTCGGTTTTAACTATAATATTCCGAGACAATTGATAGATGGCTAGAGGATACACTTTATGTTTTCATCGATCAAATTAGACACTACGCTTAGATGTAACTGTTGGAGATGACATTCCATGAGAGAAATAAGGTTCACCGTCTCGTTAATGGCGTATTTTTCCTAAAATTGGTTTTGTAAGACATTTGCTTTACAGAAACAAGGAAATGCATAGAAAGAATCACATTACTCATGAAATAATTGTTTTTGGAACACAGGCTGTTTAAAACTGTTCGGTTATGAACGGCAGGAGTGGACAAAGGAAAATATTGCGACAAAGAAAAACGACTGTATTTCCTCAACGTTATAACAACAGAACCTTTTTATTAGATTAAACCACTATATATATGTCTTTCCATTTGTTTTCATTTGTTTACATGTATTATTGTTTGACATTTGTTTGTTTGGGGCATTGTTACTTGATGTGTTCGTTTTTAGATTTGTTGAACTTCTTCAGCAACATGTTGCGATCAGAACATTCTCCCCGCCGGTGAACGAAGTTCTCAATCATCTTCTTCAAATGCTGCTTATCATTTCAGCGGCTGCAGGTTGAACTTTCTCTCTAACGACGCTGATGCATATTTCGCCCATCTCATGCAATGGTAGAGAATCATTAGTAAAACGAAACAAACATGCATAAACTGAAACACCAAAACAAAGAAAACGACACATGAGTGATGACGTCTCATTGTTTACATTTGATTCGCACTGATGAACTGGAACGTGACGTAAGGAGTGAGACACACCTCGCTGATTGACTGGAAATCCGTATGAGGTGTGCGGGGTTGTCCATGCTAAAGCGTTGATTGACTGGAAATCCGTATGAGGTGCGGGGTTGTCTCTGTTCCTTCTTTCTGTTCGTTCCAGTTTCATTGAGTGCAGTGTGTAAAGTGTTGTAAATTTGCAAGTAGTGCTTTGTGTGATCGCGTATTTTATCGTGTGCTTCAAATTGGAATTGATCAGGTGAGTACAAATTATAGTGTTGTGTGTTATATTATAATTTTCTTCATTTATGATTTATTCGATTTGTGTAAATTAGTGTACAGCCAATGATTTCAATTCATTTGGCTTGGTCGAAATGAATGTGTGTGTGTACGCAATTTTGTTTGGGTGAATGATTGTAAAGAGTGTGTGTGCGTGTGTGTATTTGCTTTATGAATGGACTGACTTGAGTGCATTGTGTGATAGAGTGAGTGAGTGAGTGCTTAGGAATTGTGGACTGTATGATTTGATATGCTAGGGAAAAGTGTGTGCGAATAAGTGTAAGTGTGCGGTATGCAGCGAATGCGGGTTGATGACAACCATATTGTCATCCCATTGTGTGAGTGTGAAGTGTTAAATGTTTCGAGTGCGAGTGTTAAATGTTTAGAGTGCGAGTTTGTTTACATCTGTTGATCTTCTGGTGGGCTTTCGGCAACATTTGTTGGCAGTGGGCATAATTTTGTAATGGGTCTTTTAAATTCTCCTTGCTGGGTTTTGAGTGTTACCACTCTTGTTAGCTGGTCTGCCCCGGGATGTATGGCAACTATACGTCCTATACTCTGCATCGTGCTGGGGGCAAACGTTCATCTTTAATCAGCACAAGGTCACCGATTTTTGGTTGGGGATGTTGCTTCAACCATTTGGGGCGCTGTTGTAGACGCGACAAATACTCCGCTTGCCATTGCCTCCAGAAGGTCTGTAGATGGGCTTGTAGTAGCTTCCACCGGTCATGTAGTGTCTGTGATGATGCGATTTCTGGTTCCGGAATGGTGAACATGGACTCTCCTATGAGAAAGTGCGCTGGTGTCAACGTTTGGAAGTCATCTGGGTCATTCGACAAGGGACACAGAGGCCTTGAATTCAGACACGCTTCTATCTGTGATAGAAGCGTGGCGAGTTCCTCAAACGTGAGTATCCCGTTCCCGACGATTCTTCTGAGGTGGTATTTAACACTCTTGACTCCCGCTTCCCATAGTCCTCCAAAGTGGGGGGAAGCGGGGGGAATGAAATTCCACTTAATCCCTAGAGCTGAGACTTCCTCTGCAATTATGTTCCAGTCACCTGCGCTTGCTTTTAGGAGACGACCCAGTTCTGCTTCTGCACCGACGAAATTCGTACCACAGTCACTATAGATTTGACTACAAATGCCTCTTCTGGAGGTGAAGCGTCGAAGTGCGGCTAGAAATGCTTGCGTCGACAAATCGGTTACTGCCTCCAGATGGATTGCCTTTGTTGCGAGACAGACGAAGACGCATATATATCCCTTCAGGCTTTTGGCTCCGCGGCCTTTCCAAGTCTTGATTGTAATTGGGCCGGCATAGTGGATTCCCACATGTGTGAAGGGCTTGGACACTCTGACTCTCGGAGCCGGTAGTTCTCCCATCAGTTGCTGAATTGGTTTGTTGCGGTACCGATGACAAACTATGCAGTTGTGGATATACTTTTTAACTGCACGTTTGACCTGAAGTATCCAGTACCTCGTTCTCAACCAGCATACCATTAGCTGTAACCCGCCGTGCAATGTTCTCTCATGTGCGAGTTTGAGAATCAGTTGCGATACATGATGTCCCGGGTTCAGAATTATGGGGTGTTTTTCATCGTACGGAAGGTGTGCTTGTGTGAGCCTTCCGCCGACTCGAAATATTCCACTACTGTCTTTGAATGGATTGAGAGCACCCATGCCTCTGGCCCTACAGACCTCCTCGGGAAACATTTGTTCTTGAGCGCATCTAATAAGCGTGTTGTGCGCTTCGGTGGTTTCCTCCGGACATAAGGGGCCAAAGATTCTTGAATCATGGGGCCCCCGAGCGTTCTGGATAAACCGCTTACAATAACCTATGGTACGTGTAAGACGATTTAAATCCGAGAAGCGTTCAATTGTTGAAACCAAAGAAGACAACTTGACGTGATTGACGGTGATTGCGGTTCTCTCTTCTTCTGTGGTGTTGTCATTTGGTTGTGGAGGGGTTTCGAAGTTCCATTTCGTTCGTAGGAACTCTGGGCCGTGCCACCATAACCTTTCATTGAGTAATGATGTAGGTAATGTACCTCTGGAGGTCAAATCCGCAGGATTGAGTTTCGTGGAGATGTGTTTGCATATATGGACCTCCGTTAAGCGCTGTATTTCGCCAACTCGGTTCCTGACGAATGTTTTCCATCGCGAAGCTGGTGCATGGATCCATGCCAGGGTGATCGCAGAATCTGTCCACGCGTGCAGTTGGTTCCCACTAAGCTCAAGGGTGCGAGCCACGTAATTTAATAATTTGGCTAACATTACTGCGCCGCAAAGCTCCAGACGTGGCAAACTAACTGGCTGAACTGGCGCCACTTTCGATTTGGACATCACGAGGTGCATATGCACTGTCCCATCTTCATCCTCAGTCCGAAGAAAGACTGCTGCTCCATGCGCCCTTTCGGAAGCGTCGCTAAAGCCATGCAGTTCCTTGCGATTCCGTCGACTTAATGTGTGAACCCACCTTGGAATGCGAATGTTGCTGATGGCAGGTAAGTCTTGGTATAATTGTATCCACTCTTCTAACAAGTCTCCTTTCAGTGTTTCATCCCAGGCTGCCTTGCATTTCCATAACGCCTGCAAGATTAATTTGGCCTTGAGGATGCATGGGGATATCCACCCCATTGGGTCAAAAAGCCGGGCAGCTGTTGATAAAATAAACCGTTTTGTTGGCTGCGGGTCGGCGGGTGGAGTAAACTGAAAGCAAAAGTTGTCCTCTGTCGGAAGCCAGTGGATGCCTAAAGTTTTGCCTTGGCTTGTTGCTTCGGATGGGACTACCAGTGATGCCTCTCGGTCCTTTGTTGAAATTCCTTCCAGAAGCTCTTCAGCGTTGGCTGTCCACTTCCGTAAGTAGAAACCTGCACCTTCCAAAACCGCTTGCATATCTTCCCTTTTGTCTTCAGCTTCAGCGATGGTATCTGCTCCGGACAACAAATCGTCTACGTACATCTCTGCACGAATCATTTTCGATGCCTTTGGGTGTTCTATTTCTTCAGCCCTTGCTACTTCCATTAGCGTTCTAATGGCTAAATACGGTGCGGACGCTGTACCAAAGGTCACCGTTTTCAGCCGGTAAACCTTCAAATTGTCGGTTAGATTCTTTCTCCAATAAATGAGTTGGTAATTGGAGTCCAACTCTGGTACCCAAATTTGTCGGTACATTTTCTAGATATCAGCTGAAAACACGAACTGGTACAATCTCCACCGCAATATGATGTCCATAACATTGTGCTGTAACGAAGGGCCTGTCCGCAGATGGTCATTTAACGATGTTCCATCGGACGTCTTGTAGGACGCATCGAAAACCACCCTCAGTTTTGTTGTGGAGCTACTTTCCTTCACTACTGCGTGATGAGGCAAGTAGTAATGTCCTCTACCGGCAATATCTTCATTTACTTCGCACATATGTCCAAGTTGACGATATTCTTCCATGCAGGCGATGTACTGGTTGTGTAGTTGGGAATCCGCTGCTAGGCGCCTTTCCAAGGCCTTAAAACGTTGAAGAGCTCCTTCACGGGATTTCCCAAGCACTGGATGGGTGTTCTCCTTGAATGGAAGTGCTACTTGGAAATGTCCGTCTTCACGCCGCTTCACGTTCTTCATGAAATGCTCTTCACAAGCTGCATCTTCCGTGCATACCGTTTGATGAAAAGGTGCCTCTTCGATTTCCCAAAACCTTCTTAGCAGGGTGTCGACATCCGTATGTTGGAGGAAAGTCCTGACTTGTTGAGTTGACCTTCCGAACAATATCCAACCCAATTTGGTGTTCTGTGCTACAGGAACGTCTCTGTTGTTGTGTCGCACAAACTCTGGTAACATGATTTCCGCTAGCACATCACTGCCTAACAGCAGGTCGATTTTGGCCGGCTTATGAAAGGCTGGATCTGCTAACTTTAGACCAGAAAGATGACTCCAATCGTCGACGTAGAGAGTTCGAGCTGGGAGATGGCCAGATAGTGACTTGTATACCAAGGCCTGGATGGTGGTTTCGAAGGTTGTGTTGAGGGAACCGATGCTGATCTCGACCACCCTTTTGCAAGTACCACTGTTAACCATCCCCAATCCCGAAATTTCGACATTAGTGAATCTTCCCTTTAAGCCGAGGAGTTGAACCGCGGATTCGGTTATAAAGGAAGTCTCGGAACCGGAGTCCACTAAAGCACGAAGTGGGAGTAGATCTCCTGTTGAGGTTCTTACCTTGACGACTGCTGTGGCTAGCAGAACTTGGGTGTTGATGTTGTGTGTTGAGTGATGGCTCCTCACGCCAGAACTGGTTGATGGTTGCTCATCATTGTGTGGATTGAAAGTTGGAGCTTGGGTATTGAATGAGGATATGTGTGTATGTGGTTGATGAGGTCGTTGGGTATGTGTTTTAGTGGGGTATATATTAGATGGTTGACTATTGTTTGAATGATTAAAAGATGGGTTATTGCTTTGTGAAGTGACGTTTATTTGTGAATGGTTATGTGGGCTATTGTGTAAGAGTGAATGATGGGGTTGCTGACAATAATAACATCTACTTGTGCTTATACAATTTTGAACATTATGGCTATAAGAAAGGCAATTACTGCAAATGCCGAGTTTGTTTATGATTTCGTATTTGTCAGGAATGCCCATTCTAAGAAATTTGTTACATTTTCTTATGGCATGCTGACCCTTATTGCATATTTTACATGTAAATTTATTATTATTATTGGGTTGTACAAGAAACGATGAAGTTTTTGTAACCTTCTTTGAATGATCCGCCGTAGTTTTGCTTTGATAAATTACTGCCTCCAAAGTACGAAACCGCATCTCCAAAAATTGGGTGAATTCCGCGAATGTTGGTAGCTCCTTCGAGTTTTCCTTCGCTCCAAGTTTTTCTTCCCATAATTGCTGCGTTTTTGCTGGAAGTTTCTGCACTAGGAGGTACACCAGCACTGCATCCCAGTGCTGCACCGGAACCTTTAGACTGCTGAGGCTGTGAACAATTTCACTGGAGGTATCCATCAGCTCCTTGATCGCTTCTGCTTGCTCTTGCGTGATCGTTGGTTGAGTAAAAAGGCACTTTAACTGTGTGTTAACAAGAAACAATTTCGTATCGATCTTTTAAAATTGTCCATGCCTTCGCGTAATTACCGTTTATTATGGGTAAGTGAGCTAAAATCCTTTCAGCTTCACCCGAAACACTAGTTTTCAAGTAATGCAGCCTTTGAATTTCAGTTAAAGCCGCATTATGGTGCACCAAGGAAACAAACAAATCATGAAACGACCGCCAGGACTCATACGAACCGGAGAAAAGGGGACATACCTGTTCCTTTAAGCGAATATCTGTACTTTGAGTTGCGGTGGCAGATTTGATTTCGGGTTCAGTGTTCTCTGTGGTTAATGCCTTCGCCATGTCCATGGCGTCGAGTACATCGGCTCGATAGTTCCTCGTAAACATCTTCCACTTCTGAACACTTCTCATCTGCAACCGCACTTATACACTCTTCGAAAGCCTTTTCCGCTGACTCTATCGTTTTCTCTAACATTAACAGACGTCCCGATAGATAGTTTGCCGTACGCGTGCTAGCTCCTCTTTTAGAGAAGTTGGAAATATCCTTCTTTCTTCGACGTCATGATCACTCTCTATCTCTACTCTACTCTCTAGCTACAACACAAATCAACTCACGTACTCTTGTGAATATGGTGGTGCACACACGCTGTCTTCTAATGATCCGGGTTGCAGTTCTCGTTAGGAAGCAGGAAGCTGTCTTCTAATGATCCGGGTTGCAGTTCTCGTTAGGAAGCAGGAAGCTGTCTTCTGATGATCCGGGTTGCAGTTCTTGTTAGGAAGCAGGAACTGAAGAGTTGATCCAGAAAATCCTGTGGCTGCTGCTTTTCGGGTTGATGTGCGAACGGGTTCCGGGTATTGTATCGTTGATGTGCGAACGGGTTCCGGGTATTGTATCGTTTTAGTTTTCACTTTTATGAATATATGTATGCATATATTTTCCTTTGTTATAGGGTGAGGTCTATTCGGCTCGAATGGACCAAAATGTTCGGTTATGAACGGCAGGAGTGGACAAAGGAAAATACAACTGTATTTCCTCAACGTTATAACAACAGAACCTTTTTATTAGATTAAACCACTATATATATGTCTTTCCATTTGTTTTTATTTGTTTACATGTATTATTGTTTGACATTTGTTTGTTTGGGGCATTGTTACTTGATGTGTTAGTTTTTAAATTTGTTGAACTTCTTCAGCAACATGCTGCGATCAGAACAAAAACTTTAAGGTGAAACTAGCGCGACCGATATTAGTTCAAGTTTCAGATCTTAATACTGATTGGTGTTTTATTACGAAACATTTTAATATTCGGTTTTATTTTGTTTAGGATGTCTTAAACCTAAAAAACAGAATAGTACCATTTAATTTTGACCTGAGTATACATTTTGCGCCTTCGAAACACTGAAATCAGTACAGAAGGCCTTTGGAAAACTCTCCCTCTACACAAATATGTTATGCACGGTATGGTAATCATTACACACTGGTATTTTGTATATCAACAAACTGCAAAGATATATACTCCAAACTAGGACCTTTCTGATCTTTTGGGAACACCAGGAAAATAAAGAGGGAAGTAGTGGTCGGTGGCAGGGGGACTAGCGAGCAAATGGTTGAGTAGAGGAAGAAACTGATAACTAAATGGATGACTATAAAACTTATATAGAGGGGGAGCCAAGTAATGGTGGGACTTTATTTGAGGGATTAAAAAAAATATGCCTTTTTAAACTTTCATTAACCGATTTAATAATCTGGTTTCTTAATACTTGACAAGTTATTGCTGAGTATTTTTTATTGCATAAACGTGAAAAATGCATCTCTGCAAGCCTTGCCCATTTAAAGTGGGCGGAATACTTGGCTGGGATAACAATTTTTTACTTTCAAGATAATTTCTTTCTGTTAGAAGTTCCATACTATTGGGAAATCTTCATCAGACGTTATTAGATACAAAAGCCCAACTACATAGAGTTGGAATTGTTTTTTCTGGTTTCTAAAATTAAAAACCAGAATGGGGATTAGTTTTTACCATTGTTGTCGTCATTGTTCGTCTGCGTCGAATTATGAACTTGAGTTTGTTCAGGTTCTAATCCGTCTAATGCTATGTAAACCTCTTTAATCTACAGATCCATTTTACATACCTCTTTTACCTACAGATGATGATGCCAGCAAACTAGAGTAATATAGTTCCGCTCCTACACATTGCATAGACCTAGTTCCACTGTCAAAATTAGTTTCAACCGTGCCATATATTCCAACTTAACAAGTTCGGTAGTTCAGGTAGTTCAAATATGGCAGAGGAATTGAAATGAAAGATCACGCTCAAATATATACATAAATTTAAAACACATATCAGAACCCGCTCACAAACTTTGTTGTTTCGTTTGCTTGTTTGGATAATATAATTCACCTTACTTTATACACAGTATATTGGGATATGAAAAGAAGAGAGATGCAAATATGTCGCGCTAATACTTTTAACATATTCCTTCCTTTTTAATAACGTTAAATACTTTCAACCTGAACATACTCCTAAAACTATAAAGTTATAGTTTCAAGGGCATGTATGCAGAATACCGTAGTTTTGGACCTATATCGCTCTTGGAACTATATGTACTGAAGCATGTGTGTATGGAGCAACGCTATTTATTCAAACTAGTGTCTGGAATGGAACTTTCTATTGTAGTACTGTACTGCACATGTACTGCTTTCAATGTCAACATGTAGATGGAACATAAAAGTTCTTGAATCTAGTTTCTTTTCATAAGGAAACCATTTCATGAGAACTCTGGCAAACTAACTGCATTTCGCAGCTCAACAGCAAACATTTCGTTAACAACTTCCTCATCATAACAGTACCTGAATGGAATCTTTTTTTGACTTTTTTGTTCTAATGAATGATTCACAAACAAATAAAATAGTCACATAACAGTGTGTGGTCTCGTACTTAACTTTATATAGCATTTAAGGTCGGAACCATTAAATTCCTTGTCTTACGTAATGCTGTAGACGGTATAATTGCAGTTCTTCTTATATTGTTGGAGAATGTTTCAGGCAATGATATTATTGATATTCTTATATTCAAATGTTTTGCATTTATGCCCTTTTCCGAGCAACATAATAATTTTCGAAATACTACCAGTCCAGGAGTGTTGGCATTTTCTAGATTTTTATGTTTTCTAAATGAAATATATAATATATATATATATAAAGTAAAAATTAAGCTAGATGACTCTCATTCTTCTATTATAGCTCTTCGGGATACAGCAATAATTTTTTGACCAGGGTGTCATTACAGACTCCTCACTGTATCCTGTTCGAGCAAGATTGTGGAAAATAATTTCAACTGGGTTCTTAAGTATCATTGAACTTGAAGCCCCAGCATACCGACTTAAATGTGGTGTAAGAATTCCATACCAATTTCCATAGTTATTGATGAAAGGACAACAAACTACAAATATTCATTCCAAAGTTCATCTCTTCGCATACAATGAAAACTTTAAACGACCACTTCGCGAAACTGGGATGCCTACAAAGTATGAAATGTAGCAATCCCAGAGACATAAATATTCGTTTGCATTCAAAAGAATATTTCGACGTTAAAGATTCCGCCTTATCAATATTAAAAAACACGTCCGCTTTCTTCCGGTTCACAAAATGTAATCCCTTTATTTCAATTTTCAGTTTGACAGAAAAAAAAAAACCAGAAATTTAGTTGGTGACATTGGCCTTTAGGACCATCTGCCGAAATGTGATTACGCAAGGATTAAGAGGACTCGTCGCAACCCAATTAAAACAAGCCTCCTGTCAATTTATGTCGAAAATGTGCAACCTTACCTTAATTCATCCGGTTGCCCATTCAGTTCAGAGAATCCGCTGAAAGAGCAGAACAAACCATGCAACCAGTAGAGATGGGTCGCAGGGGGAAGGAGAAAAATCGGAAATGTAATGGCGGATGTCCGCTGGAAATTGAGTATTCGAAATTGCAATAAGAGATACAGAAGAGGAAACATTGAAACAGGGTACCGATGGAACTTCAGCCAGGCGACAACCAACTCAGCAGGGACGTGATCGTCCGAAGGCAGACAGTGAAATGTGCAAATTATGAACATTTGCGACACGGTACTGCATGGAGTGGGACGATTCTTTTACTTCCAACGAAAAGAAGAGGAAGGATGAAATTATGATAGAATGCATTTCCAAGTTTATAGGTTTGAGTTGGTTTGCGTTATTCAATCAGAAAGTTTTAACTTTGTTAACGAACCCAGTTCTGTTTTTAAAAGGTTCGACGAAAATAGGGTTACCGATTTTCTCTAGAGGCGAAGAATACAAAATGATTATGGATATGGAACAAAAATCCGTCAGTTGTAGTGAATTTAGTATTTTTTACTACAAACATTTTTTACGAATATTAAATTAAATTTTTTAGGGGTATTACGCGTTAGATTAACTCTGGGAAAAATCATGTTAAATAAAAATATTGACCGTATACAGAAATAGATGATTGGTTCCTTATCGTTAAAACGTTTTTAAATTAGTCAAAAATAAGGATTTTCTTAGATTAAACATTAATGTTTATTTATACATAGTATGTTTTTACATAAGCATAAGACAAATAAATACATAACCAAGCACGTTCACAAAATATAAGCACTTTTTAAATTTGAACACAATAAGATCAACAACATAAAGCAACTCGACATCCTACTCTTTTAAGCAGTACCTCATAAAATTAAAGACTTTCTAAAGAATTTCAATCAAATACACAACTAAATAAAAGGACATTTTCCAAACGATGTGTTTTATGTCGACTTAGCCATTGAATGTATGCTTTATGCGTTTGCCTAAGGCGTTCTCTTTAAGAATGGTACTAAAATTCTACATACGTCTTAGGCTAAATTCTATTACAATGTCTACAATGAATTCTAGAGAAGAAGGAGAAGACAGAAAAGAAGTCTTGATACACGAAAAAACATTCAATCGAAAGCTGAAAAAGGACTTAAGTGGCATTTGTCCTTAAGTTCTTGAAAGTATTAAAACTAAGAATCTGCGAACAATCTTTAGTAGAATTTATTTAATCATGGGATCGGAAAGTATTTGGTGACTGTCTAAAAGAATTCTGTTTTCCACCAACCCGTGCATTTTATGGTTATTTGCATTATATGATTTGAAGTTGGCAACCATTCTTTGTATAAAGTAATTTTGCAAGCCTGTAAAATATTATAGGAAATTTTAATGAGGCAATCAGAAGTCGGTTCGACAGTCCTCTGAAAAGCAGCATATGCGATTCTTGAGACAAAAAAGAATTTGCTCTGGGACGCTTAAAGTTATTAGTTCATATTTATTTACAACTTTTGCTATTATACTATCGTCTGTTACTTGTTGTTTTGTATTCCTTTTATTTATTTGCTTCAATTAAGAATTGTTATTTCGATATTTGTTCGTGTTTTCTCGTTCTTGCACTATTTCATATAATATTCTCTTTTTCCCGTGTTTTCCACTTTGTTTACTTGCCTAGACGTAGTATCCGTTCTCACGACACAGAGAAGTAATCAAGTTTGTGCTTATGGACAACGCCTTATCGGAGGATTACGGAAACCCCCCCAATCCATCATTGGTAGTCGTAACAACTACTTATCCAATTTTCTGTAACAAGAGAGCTTAATTCCTTTTCTGATCTTTTTCTCATATGAGCGAAGCGATATTAAAAAATAAACGCGTTATGTTTTTATTTTTTTGTTACAACCGTCTTTAAAGATGTAAATTCATTTTCAATAAATAAAGCTGCCCGTGCAACTATCTTTATATTCCAGCCATGCCTGTATAGAAAGCATTTAGGTAAATGTTTAAAATACATTTAGTATGGTTAAAATCCATAGGGATATATAGCCTGTTTTCTACAACAATTCCTCGTCAAATGCATGTCTACGAAATGTCAGACCTTTAATTATTCAGTTTAACTTCGAACAGTGAATTTTAAGTTATTTTTGTGTGATCCGTTATACACCACTTATATATATATATTTGATAAGCTTGTGCATTTGTCCACACAACTCAGATAACAGCTGCTTCAACAGTTTGTTTGACTTAAGATCCTCCTGTCTTCATCTCGCTTTTGTCGGAGAAAGAAATTATTTTCCTTCATCGTCCAAGTAAAGTTCCACCTCTTGCAACAATATATTTTTAGGGCCATTGACGCCACTCCACATACATTTAGCAGATGTCACCAAAAGAACGCGACAGTTGATAAATGATGTGTTTGTCTCTTGCCACCATCACTATTGAATATATTTGACTGCGAAGGGATCAAAATTGATCACTCCCTGTCTTGGAACTACAGCGAATTCCTGTCCTCAAATTTAAGCATCCTTGATGTGAGTGCGACCTCAAGCCGCAATGTTGTGCGTGCGAACTCTTTCACATATCAACCCGACATCGGCATCACAGAAGTATTTTAATTATGATCAAATGAAGTAATAACATTTACGAGACGGCAAATGAAATGCAGATATTTGAGGCGTAAAACTCAATTATCAGTTCCCCAGCCGGTGATGGAGAACGAGTCCATAAACGCGTCTCTGCGGCGGCAACAAGGGATGGTGCTGTGAATGCGTTTCCTGTGGTGGGTTTATATCAATTCTGTATGCAGTTCATATCTTAATAAATAAATTAATTTTCTGTCGCTCATGATGCTCTACTTGTCAGTGACAAAATCAATGTGAAAGAGAATCTTCCTCTGAAGGTAAAGAATAATGTGCATAGCAACGATCTGAGGGGGTGACACCCATTTTCATTAATCGACGTGACTTAATAAAATAAAACTAGAACGTGCCAGTGGCGTGCAATAGGGATGTGGATGAGGACATGTCCCTACCGATAGGATCGTAAAACATGAATCAGTTGTCAATTTGCGGGCCGCGGATTCGACACTCAAATCGCATTTTGATATATTATTTGCGCTCGTGTCCTCGCTGTGCCTGGACCGATTGCACTCCAGGGCATACGCGGTGATCAGCGTTAGTGAGATGAGGAGATCTGGTATTTTGTTTTTCAAACACAATTAGGATTATTGAATATAATTAGTTGTTGTTGCGGATGACACATGGTTGCCTGATGATTTCAATTATTCAAATCGAATGCGTTGTCGTGAGCACGTTTTGAAGGGCTCAATAGTTTGTGGGGGGTGTTGGCTTCGGAAACAAGGACTGAATTTGAGCATTACAAAAATAAATTAGATTCTCTATGTTCTTGTTTGTTTTGTTTGTTATGAGTGAAAGATTATAATAATAATAATTGTTGGCGCGACAGTCCACAGGGGACCAGAGCCTAGCTTGCTCATCAACTACTCGTGATGTGCGCGCTACTGTTCTCTCACGAGAAGAAGCGACCTACAGTTTTTTGCAAACTCCAAACGGCGAAGTTTGAGAAGCTTTCTTAGACAGTTATTACCCTTTGAGTGTTGTCAGTAGCTCGAAAGGGGTGGTGCCGTGAAGCATTGGAGGTGTTCAGCCGGGAATCGAACCTAGACCCTTTGGCGTGTGAGTTTCGCACTCTACCCACTACGCCACGGCGACCACATCTTGTTTGAATAGAATCAGGTAATTTGTATTATCTCGAATCAAATGCTTTAGAATATGGGTGTGTGATTGACACTAGTAAAAGCTGCCCACATCATAATGTCGTCCCATACAGAAATTTCACGTTATTCTGCTTATCACACGCTACATCATAAAATATAAATATCGAATTGTGGTTTGCCTCCGATGGTGGCATAATTTCGCAATTATTTGAAAATTCACTGTACTCCATGCCTTTGATGGATTCAACTAGCTTTTTCAAGTATCTATACTTTGGTTGATGTAACGATTTCGAATAAATGTAAATTTTCTCAAATTACAATCCATGCACATCGAGAAGTATGCTCAGCAGAACATTTGTTTTGCCACAATTTGATGGACCCACAATTATTCCATGAATGTTTTCTCTTCTCTCCAACTACTTTATTATCGTAGTTTTTTACCTTTATTACATATTGGTTGATGAACTTCATATTGACTACTGAAAGATTTCATATTAAAGTGCTTATCTTATATCGCATGAGTTCATTTTCAAGCAAAATGCACAACTTTAAAGTTCTATAATATGAACTATAATATCATCGGTTAGGGACACTTTAGTCGAAAATATACGTTTCACAGGTGTGAATTACTGAATAATTCGATTGATAAATTACCATTTGAATTACATATTCCATCGTAAAATTTTTGCGGTCCTGGAACCAAGTTAAAAGAGCGTCTTCCTAAATGTGATCGGGGATCCAAATGCTATTGCATTGACTGCTTAAAAGGCAGCCAGAAAATTCTACCCGCGTTATATCACTGCCAAACATGGAGGATACTTACCACTTCTACCAATTCTATCGGTGTTGTCATCTGTGGGATCTCTAGGCGAAGGAGTAGCAGGAATGATTAAAGCAATAAATGAATCAAAAGAACCAAAGAAACCGTTGGAAGAAAATAAACGACAAAATCAAGTGATGGGAGCAATTATGACCTCAACTGTCAAAAACCTGATTGATCGAATTCCCAATCGATCCCTCACCAATGTTGATATAAAAGATTTTGGTAAACGGCAAATACTAAACTTTCATGGTGTATACATGAAAGATGCACTATCAAATAAATTAAATATCGTAAAGAGTAGGGGGTAATTAATTTGGACAATGACAGTGGTCCCGGTTCTCATTGGGTAGCGTACGTCAAAAATGGAAATATTGTGAAATATTTTGATAGCTCCGGTAACCTAATACCTCCTTTCGAAGTAGTGCTTGAAAAATATTTAATATAATTACTATAACTGTCAATAATTTAATACATTCATAAGTGTCCATCTATGTTTAAGTTTTCTGTTATTAAATAAATTAAATTTACAGTAGAACTTGTATCACTTCATTTAAGACCGCAATGTGGTTAAAACTTACGTTAAGTGGGAACCAATCCTCGCTTACCGCGGACTACTTTCCCCCAATAATTCTAAACTCGGATTACGTTTGCGGTTTAGTCGATCTGAAAACATATAATTCTATACCCAATGTGGATATATATAACAATTTATTTCATATCTCCGATGACATCATCATTAGCTTGGCTCCTATGAGATTG
Organism: Eristalinus aeneus; assembly: GCA_955652365.1. NCBI lineage: Eukaryota > Metazoa > Arthropoda > Insecta > Diptera > Syrphidae > Eristalinus > Eristalinus aeneus. The sequence goes on along the minus strand of OY019131.1, from coordinate 86,153,336 downwards.
AAGATATTAATGAGTTTATTCAAGAAAACTTCAATCTACACAACGAATATCAGACTCATAAATTGATCGCCGAAATAAATAGCAAATAACAATACTTTAAAGTGCGAAATTTATTGCAATGTAGAAATTTATTAAAATTGAAATTGAAATAAATCTTGTGGATCAGGACGGTTACCAAATTAATTTCCGATGAGAAAATATTACAGTTCGAATACATCTTAGACCACAACAACAACAATAATGATTACATACAATCATCATCTAAACAATAAAATAGCTACCAACAACATCAATCCTATGAAAACACCATTGACACTGAATCGAAGAACTTCAACCTTTAAACTATCCAAAATAAACAAACAATTCCTACTAACACTAGATTACAAATTAAAGTAAACCATTGTCAACATATTCGATGAACCAACCTTTGAAGAGAGTATCATAAAATTGGATATCACACATATTGACCGCTTTTGAAAAATTTCGAAAAGAATGACATTAATCAAATTTGTGCACAACTTCAAAAGCTTAACGTCTTAACTTGAGAAAGTCATATCTATATTTAAGGTACTGTATCAAAATCTGATGATAGTTCAGTTGCGAAAATAGTACTTGCAAATAATGAAGTAGCATTCCCATTTGATGAAATTCGCTATGAGTTGAATGGCATTATAATCGATGTGAATTGTAATGTTGGAATTATATCTTCCATCAAAAACTATATATCTTTGCATAAAAATTAATGTGATATACCGCTTAGTGCATCTTACTCACCTAATTCTTCAATCAACATGAATGGATTTTTTTCTTAACTCAATAATTTGCTCGAGAAGAATATCATTCCAAATGGACGTCATGACCTAATTTTAATGCGAGCACTTACCGTTAAGTGGGAACCAATCCTCGCGTGTGCATCTCTAGTTAAAGAGAATCATAATGGCAACTGAGACAATGGTGGTGAAAATTGAGCATCGCGCTGTAATTAAATTTCTCACAAAGCAAGGAAAAAGTCAAAAAAATATTCATGAAGATATGATGGCTGTTTACCAGTGTTCCTCACATTCAATATAAACTGTGCAAAAGTGATCAAGTGAGTTGAAGAGAGGCAAGGAGAAACAAAAAGACGCAAAACTACAAAAAGGTAAGACCATATTAATATGTTCGTTACTTAAACTTTTGTTTGTTTTGTTGGATTGTTTTAATCCATGCCACTGAAAGCAATAAATAAGGACCACGTCTAAGAGGACTTACATACATGGTAAAAACTAAAACAATTTGCTCTGCGAAATGTGCTAGCTGGAGAAGCATTTCAGGTAAGGCATGCGTTCCACGACACTTAATGAAGAGCACAATCTTCACACTGAATTTTCCAAACTTTCAATATATCGACGTTAATGTAGATAAAATGGGTTTAAAACCTTTCATACAGTATTTTGGAATTTCTGGTGAATCTATTTTGAACATCGAATTTATGGCATCAAAAATGCTCAAACCACTTTATTCTCATTTTTCTTTGTTTTTGTAAACATCAAGTTGGGCTTTCGCAGTTTGTAGCGCATTCTTACCACTTTCATAACAAAAAGTCCATAAAGTTTCAAGATGGGCACTTAACCTTGAACAATCGGTTTGCCCATGGTGGCAGCAAGTGACTTTTTCTCAACGCGGAATCTTAATAAATAAATTTAATATCATCATTTTGATGGATTTGCAAAAATACATTTTACGAACAGAACAAGCTATCAAAAGAAAAAAGTTCGGGCGGTAATGAAAAAAACAAAAAAAAGTGGCACTGCTGTCGACAAACAGTATGTAACAGGGAAATTTCTCCGCAGAACCACGTCAATAAGTTTTCTCTAATTAAGAGAAAGAAAACTTCCCATGGGCACCGTCGATACCCTCATCACTTTAATTCTTCCTTACGATACTGGAAACGTCAGTCAACATCGTCATAAATTACAATAGTTGTTGCTGTACTTACATTTAGACGTTGCACACGCCAGCATGTGCTTAGGAAAGACCTATTTTCCCTTCCGCTTGCACAATCAAATTTTCAGAATCTCCAAGGCTTCCAAACGGGACACAACTAAATAAATTCAATCCGCGCCGGCCACGAAGAACTTTAAATGAACGCCAAACCAATTTACATTGCAGTTAAAATGAAATTACGTCGTCAACGAGATTAAAGTCTTTCATAATTTGCAACAGTCAGTGCTTACTTACAAGCTCCTCTCTCTGTTCGGAGCTTAAACCGAGATAGTTGTTTCTTTCTTTATACATACACAAGTACGCAACACAATTCCAAAACGCGATCGTTCGCTTAACGTTGAAGACTATAGGTCTTCAATCAAAAAAACTTTGAAAATTGACTCTAGAACTAACAATTCTAGAACCAATTCCTTTGCCGCACTGGCAAGCCTACCGGATTCGGACAATGAAGACATTGACTGTGATGAAATCCTAAGTCCTTCCAACAAAAAAATAAAAATCCTGTCTGTGTGTGTTCTGCATAAAACACTCAGTGATGTGCATGCCTTTCTTCGTGAAATTCAAATAGCAAATTACTCTTTAAAAAAAATAAGCATTGGTGTGAAAATAAACTGTGAAAATGTAGATTCTCACAAATATCTTTGTTCTACACTGCAGAGCAAAAATATTCAATTCTTCACACATGACCTACCTACGTCAAGGTCATTTAAAGTTGTGTTGTATGGACTCGATGAAATCTCAGTAGGAGAACTTAAAAATGAACTCGTCTCTCACGGGCTAAAATGTCAAAATATAAAACTTATAAAAAAACAACATGATCAGTATGTTGATATATTTTATTTGGTGTTTCTCGAAACTGGATCTATTCGTCTCGCTGAACTAAAATCAAAATACAAATCGGTCTTTAGAACCCAGGTTAAATGGGACTTTGCTAGACGAATACGAAACCGAGTTACGCAGTGTTATAACTGCCAAATGTACGGCCATGGAGAAAAGAATTGTAACATCAAGACTCAGTGTGCTATTTGTTCCAAAAACCATAAGACAAGTGAATGCACTTCAGCAAAACTAAAATGTGTCAACTGTCATGGCGCTCACAGATCCAATGATACCACATGTAGCAGTCGTCAGAGCTTTATTGAAATGAGGCAAAAGCTATCGTGGAAAAACAATCAAAAAAACGCAAACGCCTTTCGTGACGAACTTGAAATATTTTCCAGCTCTTCCAGCTCTTCCAGCCCAGCGCAGCATCTCAGGTAATGCAGCACTTAGAGCTATTAACTCACATAACAACAAACCACCAAGTGCACGGATCAAGTGCACGAACAACAACATTGTGCAGAACAAGGAAGACCTATTCTCGCTTGATGAAATAAATTCTCTTACTTCCGAGATGACAACATTGTTAGGAAATTGCAGTACTAGAGCAGAACAATTTAATGTAATTACGCAGCTTGCCATTAAATATTTATAAGTTATTTATATAACTCAAAATGATGAATTCTAGTAGTTTAAACATAATTTGTTGGAATGTTAGAAGCATTCGAGGAAAACAGTTCGAATTTTTTTCTTTTCTTAATTCTTATAATATTCATATAGCATTAGTGTCAGAATGGTGGTGTTGCTGTATTTATAAAACGTTCTATACAACACAAAGTAATACCTGTTATATGTCCTAAGCCTATTGAAACTATTGGTATTGAAGTTCCCTTTACAAATGGCTTATCATTAAAAATGTTTAGCGCCTACTTTCCAGGCGGATCATCTTCACCGCAAAAACGCATCGAACTCCGAAGGGATTTTTTGAGACTAATTAACACAAGTGATCTGTTCTTAATAGGTGGTGATTTGAACTGTAGGCACAGACCTTGGGGTTGCCTCAGAGCTAATGCTTGGTCCAACATTCTTGCTGATTTAAACTCAAGACATCCCTTCGATATCTTTTATCCCAATGATCCATCCTATGTTCCGTCTCATATGAATCGGAACCCATCCACATTAGATCTATTCCTAACTAACATGCCCGACCTTTTCACGTCTCCCGTTACCCTAAATGAACTCAGTTCTGATCACTTACATGTTAAATGTAGTACTATTGTTTCCCCATTACCTTGTTCAAACTATATATTTGATGTTAAAAATGCCGATTGGGTGCTGTTTAAGAGCCTGATACGATCCAAGCTAGAAAACACATTGACACAAAATACTAGTCAAAGTCATATAGAACACAACGTCAAGAACTTTACAAAAGCCATTGTAGAGAGCTTTGATCAGTCAGTCCCTAAAAAAATGGCTCTAAGGCATTCATCGAATGTCCTACCGCACTTCATCGTTCAATTCATTAAGCTCAGGAATACATGTAGAAACAGATGGAGGCGAACGAGAAATGATTTTTATTGTATTGAGTATAAAAAAATGAACTCAATAGTAAAATATGCCATTGTTCATTTTCGAAATGAATCGTGGAACGAAAAACTTCAAGGTTTAGATAAAGGAAGCAAACCATTTTGGAACATAGTTAAGGTGATTAAGAAGAATCGCACTTATGTTCCGCCACTTAAAATAGATAATTCGGTGATACTTTCTTGTTCAGAAATGCACTAGCCAATAGCTTTTTTAATCACACGACAACCTATAATGCGAATTCATCCTCAGAAATTAAATCTTCTTCCAATCTCAATGCGTATCAAACTACGATGCAATCTCCTTGAAAGAACTTAAACTTCAGGTAAAACACTTAAAAATAAGGAAATCCCCTGGCTTTGACGGTATTAAAAATGTTTGTCTGACAAATCTCCCAAAGTATGCTCTTGTAAAACTAATGGATATTTTCAATTCGTGCCTTAGGTTTGGTTATTTTCCAAATCAATGGAAATCTGCAAAAATTATCCCAATACTAAAGCCCGATAAAGACTCAAATCTAGCTTCAAGATACAGACCTATTAGCTTACTTAGTTCTCTTAGTAAATGCTTCGAAAAGTTAATAAAGAAAAGACTGATCTCCTTTGTGGAGACCAATTCTATCTTGCCTCCAGAGCAGTTCGGTTTTAGAGCTCTTCATAGCACTACCCACCAAGTGCATCGTATTACACAAGATGTAAAAATTAATTTGTCGGGTGGCAAAAGTACTGGCATGGTTTTACTTGATATGGAAAAAGCATTTGATACCGTTTGGCATGACGCTTTGATTCACAAACTAGTAAGTGTTAACATCCCTATGTACCTTGTAAAAGTCATTCAGTCTTTCCTATCTCAACGAAGTTTTAAAGTTACCATTAATGTGTGCTCTTCTGAAAACAAACTAATTAACGCTGGAGTCCCTCAAGGTTCCGTTCTTGGTCCTATTTTATACAACCTGTACACCTCTGACTTTCCCAGTTTGACTAACTGTAGCATCGCTCTATTTGCCGATGACACTTGCATTTATTCATCAGATGTACTTGCTTTCAATATTGAAACCAACTTACAGTCTGCCATAAATGTAATTGAAGAATATTGTAACAACTGGAGGATCAAAATTAACGCTTCTAAGACACAAGCTATCTTTTTTACTCGTAAAAGAAAAGCTTGTCTACTACCAAGCAACAAACCTACTATCAATGGAATTCAGTTGGAATGGAGACCTAACGTTAAGTACCTTGGCATTTACTTGGACAAGCGTCTTACATTTTGTTTTCACGTGCAATATGTAATAAAAAAAATTAATAAAACTATTCGTATCCTTTATCCTTTTATTTGCAGAAAATCGAGACTGAACAATGCAACCAAATTTCTAATTTTTAAAGCGATCTTTCTGCCCATTATGTTTTATGCGTCTCCCGTCTGGGGTAATTGTGCGATAAGTCACTTGCGAAAGCTAGAGACTGCACAAAACAAATTGCTTAAATTAATATTAAACCTCCCATGGTTCTTCCCTACCAAATATTTACATGAACTGGCTGGCATTGATATGGTAGCAGAAAGACTTGAAAATTTAAGATGCAAATATAACTTCTCGTATTTGTCTTCACAAAATCCCTATATTTTCAATTTGACGCATTAAATTATTGTGCAATCTAGTTAACATTGTATTCTATTCTTTTCCCTTACATCTATTTATTCTTATTTGTTTACTCTTTATTATTTATTTTTGTGTTTATTATATGTATATATATATATATTTATTTAGTTATTTATTTATTTATTTAGTTTTTAATTTATTAATTTATTTATATATTTATTTACTTATTTATTTATTTATTTATTTATTTAATTAGTTATTTATTTATTTAGTTATTTATTTATTTATTTATTTATTTATTTATTTATTTATATATTTATTTATTTATTTATTTATTTATTTATTTATTTATTTATTTATTTATTTATTTATTTATTTATTTATTTATTTATTTATTTAGTTATTTATTTATTTATTTATTTATTTATTTATTTATTTATTTATTTATATATTTATTTATTTATTTATTTATGTATTTACCTATGTATTCATTTATTTAATAATAGAATGAATCATTTCCCTTAAATTTTATTTATTCTTACTCATATGTGCAATTACTTATTTTTCTTATGATTATATTTACTTTCATACTCTTCCTTTATATGTATATCTTTACAATTCATTTGTGTCATTAGTATAATTATGAAGGTACTTACTTTCCTTTATAATTTTACGCATATTATACATATATACTTTTTTGTTCGACTTCAATACTATTGTTATATAGTCCTAACACCACTTCTCTTGTCCCTATAATGGACAAATACCTTGATTATGTTTTAATGAAGGTTTTTTATAATGGCTTTTTCCTTCAAAATGTATAAAAAGATCTGTGATATTATTGTAACCAATTTTATGAATTTTGTAGTAGTAAGGTACAATAACCATATCTCTCCAAACAAATTTTGTAAACTATAGAAATTGTTAAAATGATGCCAAATAAAATAAATAAATAAATACAATAAGGTTTCAACATCATCATAAATTACAATAGTTGTTGCTGCACTTACTTTTTAGACATTGTATACGCCAGCATGTGGTTAGGAGAGACCTATTTCCCCTTCCACTTGCACAATCAAACTTTCAGAATCTCCAAGTCTTCCAAACAGGACACAACTAAATAAATTTAATCCGCGCCGGCCACAAACAACTTTAAATGAACTCAAAACCAATTTAAATTATAGTTAAAATGAAATGACGTCATTAACTAGATTAAAGTCTTTCATGATTTGCAACAGTCAAAGTTTACTTTCAAGCTCCTCTCCCTAAAACGAATTTCACTCGCAAACATACGAGTGAAAGAAAAAAGACGAATTAATCGTGAAAAAAAGACAAAGTTGTTTATGAATAACTATCATTAATCCCTTCCACTGCAGTAAGAAATAACATCCCACTTCAGGTTCCTTATTTAATTGAAACCTTCTTGTACATAGTCGAATATGACCGTATACCCTCCAAGGTTCTTCACATACCGGTCGAGAACTTTCCCAATTTCCTCCCATTTATCAAGGAAAATGGTAGAAATGCACTTTGCTCCAGCCAACCCCTTAGATCAATGCAAGAAGTATACGAAGTTATAAATTTAATCCACGGACTTAAGCAAGTAGATATTTTTTCTCCTGTTGATAGGAAACTTTCTTCTTTCTCCATCGCCACAGTCGCCCTCATTGTGTCTTCAGCTACCCAGGCTAGAGGGGCGGTAAATATATTTGTGGTATGTCTATGCTAACAAAAACTTAATGCAAACCACGAGGTCGTTTCTTCTTGCATCGCGATTCTTTTCAATGTATTTGCATTTTTGTTTGAATTCGTAGAATTTATGGAACGATTGCAGATGCATGCCTACCTCACACGGTATAACGCGTTCTGGTGTAAAGCTGGCGAGCGATGTAGCAATTGAAACCTTGCGGCAATCTCAGATGATTTGTGGGAAATTTACATAATTCGGTGAGCTTCTAGAAAAAGCATTCCATGACTGATAATGCAAGTGGAAAACGACATGGAAATGGCTGTGTTCGCCGGTTTGCGAAACAAAAATTAAGAATGTCTTGGCTCACCAGTTGGTTAGTTTTCATTTTAAGGAAATGGAGATGTAAACGATTGCTATTCGACACCAAAGCATTGTTTTTCTGTGAAGGGGTTGTGAGATTTTTGAAAAGTTCCTGATAATCATTTATACACAAGGCAGTCGGTATTCAATTTAATCAACTGCAGCACAATGCGAACGGAAAGTTTGAATACTTGGCAAGGTTTACGTGGCTTCTGCTACAAGTATGTGTACCGATGGCGGATACGCTCTCAAAGATAAAAGTTGGCCACGAGGACTTTGGATGACTCGTTCAATTGAAAAGTTTTTGTAGATCATTTCAATGGCATGTGAAAATGGAATCCACGTGATTACGGGGGGATGGATCCGTGTTCTTTGTCAAAGAGTTTTGTATTTGGTTGGTCCTGCGATACAATTCCTTCCATTTGAATGGCTGTCAGTTATTTCGTAGAATGTGTGTACACTTGATGAATCAATCAATTAATCAAAACCTATGAAGCTGTTACTCTGCGCATGAGAGTTGTAAGCATTTGCTGCTTATTTTTTGTTTTTTTGATTGCATTTACTTTTATTTTTCGAATTTAATTTCTTACATGCTAGACAAAAAAACTACTTCAAACTAGTTATCTAAGCAAATCTAATGAACTTAATTCTAATTTACTGACTCTCTACAAGTGCTCTAAGCAATTCTTTGATTTTGTAATGCCTTACAGATTGTTTTAATATTTACATTTAATACTTAAACGAAAATGAATGTAATTATTGTCTCCTAATTCATTTAACCTTGCCTGGATAAACTACCTAAACTCAGACTTAAACTTATATCTACAATTTTTAAAAATAACCTAAAGCTTCTATATTTAACTATTTTCATATTGCTTAGCTATGTCCGTAAAAATACAGACGCATAAATACGTATTAGATACATAAATATCTAATACGCCGTGATGCACCTTTTTCTGTTTGCTTCTGTTTTTTTTTTTAATTTTTTTTATTTTTTATTATATTTTTCTTTTTTTTTTCATTTTTATTTTATTTTTATAAAATTCTTTACAACTACCTTAGCCTATGTGATTTGGCCTTTGTGACTCAACTATACCGAATTTTTTCCTTAAGTAGTTAGCGGCGTCGAATTCTGGTTATGGTGTAACTACCAGTAGAAATGCCGTTGTTTGTCAGTTTCGCTCTGTCTCGGACAGAAATCGCTCTACTGAACCGTAAGAAATCCTCGTGGCTGCAAACGACGTCCGGCTCGTATTGGAGTTGCCTTTTTATTGTTCGTGGAAGATGATCCAAATAGAGGAAAGCTTCAAGCGGAATAAAGCCGTTCATCTGTACCCTCTCATGGTACATTATGTAAGGGTAGTAAGCCCCAAAAATCAGACAGTTGGTTGAAGCCATGCTTCGAGCAGTGTGACTCCGAATCCACTTAATAATAAAAGCCAAAAAACTTAAATCATCAGTGTGTTAAGAATTTAAGGTTGGAGTTGTTTCCATCATCGGAGACGGCATTACTTGCCAGAAGATCGTCACTGAACCTGTTAAAACCAGTGTAGTCGAATTTTCAATTTAATTCACTGATTTCAAACCCTACTGTCGTTAATATATCTTCAGATTATTAGATTATTTAGTACCTAAGTCAATTCAAAAAGTAAAAGATGAATAGTGTATAAAAGTGTTGGTATTATAAGTTATAACAGTAGTAGATAAATTTATAAGTGAAATATATAATAGTCGTGTAACGTATCAAAACAATTTTCTGTAAGAATTATCGCACCATCCGATCGAATGATTTCTCCGAAATGTCTCCACTGAATAGAATGTAACTGATTGTCAAAATGAGAAGAAAATACAGATCATTATTAAAAGTGAGTTCAAACTGAAAGGGCGTAGTTTTTCTTCTTTGAGTTTTGCAGTCTACCTCCTACAATTTTCAGAAGTGGGATAAAGTGCTTATTAATATTCTATGGTTAACCTTTAAGTATTGTACATCCAGTTTTTCTTTACATCGGAAAATTATTCTTTATGTGTACAACTAATATAATGGATGATTGGAACGTGTTTTCGGAGTCTGCAACAGTGGCCAAGTTGAAACGAATCATACCTTTTTAAAGTTACACCATACCGAAACGAAAGCAGAATTAAAACTCCGAGCGAATGAAGCAGTGGATGACTTACATGAAGACGACATACGTAAACTGATTCAGGACACTTCAAATGGACGAGGAAATGGAGGAGACGAAACAGAAGAACAACCGTCGGTGTCTGGGCTTCAATCGGACTGTACGGAGGGAGAAGAAGAACTTGACGAGGTATTGGCTAGACTTCAAAGGATTTTGAGGAAAAAGGAAGAAATAGAAAGACTTAAGCAACAATTGAAATAACTTCAACTCCGGCTATTTCAAAAACTGTCGTTTTATGCAATTTCAAGGATGTGGAAGACTCGATAAGTGCCTTTAGCGGAGACGACAATTTTCCAAACGGGCAGTTGCTAGAGCAATTCGAATAAGGTGCCGAAATATTAAGGTTAGATAGCAGAGCTAGGTTTATTTATTGCAAGTGGCTTAAAAATACTCCCGAAAAACTGAATAGAACTCCAAACTAAATTGACAGGTGAATTTCGAAAGGTTGTGTCAAAATGTGATGTATTCAATGAACTTCGTGAACGCAAAAAGCATCGGGATGAAACTATATAACAATACCTGTTACATATGCAAGAAATAGCATCACGCAGTGAAGAAGACGAAGAAGATATGATTCAGTTTGTCATACGACGAATTAATGACACGATGAAAATAAAGCAATATCGTATAGTGCAAACAGTCTCTCTGATCTTAAATATGTAAAATAAATATATAAAATAAATATGATAAGCAAAAATGTAATACTCGTCCCAATTACAAAGGAAAAGTATTAAAACCCGTTCCATTTGAACCCAAGGCACAAACCAAACCATCCGAGATAACCAAAGTATCCGAAGAAATCGCCGCAATCCGTAACAATAATCACTGTAAGAGGAAAACAACAAACGACATAACTTGTTTCAAGTGCGGAAAACGTGGTCACATATCCACTCATACCAACATAATCCAGTTATGACATTAGAGAATTCCCACAGCAGTAAACAATAATCATCTGTGCCCAGTAATTTAAAGCTGTCGAAAAATGTAAACACCTAAAGGCAAAACCCGTCAGTACCGAACAGCGATTTTTGGAAATTTGCCAAATTTCAATGGAATTTTATCGAAATAGAAAGCTTAGTCTCACTTTTGGTACTATTGGACTCGGGCAGTACAATAAGTTTCATTCAGATGCAGTATCTGCCAACGATTTTGCTTGCGACATTAAGGGACACCAACCGAACATATTATTCAGTTAGTGCATGTTGTATTAGGTCGTGATTTTTTCCGAGGAACAGGTCTGACACTTCAAAGGGTAGAGGAATCTCCAGTCAAGATGAGTCAAGATCTTCCCACAAAGTGTATGGCCACCTAAAGGCAGCAATCAGTATTTATGGTGTAAGGTTAAGCGCAAACTCTAGTTTAGACAAATGTTTTGTCCAATCACCTGGCTCTGTCTCACTTTCTTTAGCCAACATAGCTGTAAGACTACGGTTTACACGTTCTACCTGGCCATTGGATTGAGGTGAACTCGTAGCAATTTTGACGTGATGTATGCCGTACTTAGTACAAAAAGTGGCAAAGTCTTCCGAGGTAAAACAACTTCCTCTATGAGATATTATGCGGTTAGGTTTGCTATACATTTGGAAATAAGTCTCAAGACATGCTATTACTTCTTTGGTGTTTGTACTCCTCACTGCAAAAAGTTTTGTGAACTTTGAAAATCCATCAACTACAAGAAAGACGTGTTTCTTCAAGTTCCGCACACTGGATGGTAAAGGGCCATAATGGTCAATATGGACTGTCTCAAAGGGCTTGTCACCTTTTGGAATACTGTGCAAAATGCCTTCTTTTCGACCAGATGGGGCTGAAAAGTGTATACATTTCAAGCAGCTATCGATATAGGACTTGATCTTTGCCTTCATGGAAGGAAACCAATAAGTACTTCTCAGAAACTCTTAACACTTTTCAGCGCCGACATGACACAAAGCCTCATGATGTGTTTGAATAACATTGCGTTCCATTCGGGACGGCACATAGAAGAAAACCTTATCTTTAATTTTTCTGTACACAAGGCCATTGATCAACTCATAAGACGGACTCTCTCTTTTCTCTAGCATCTCAACTAACTGTCTCACTATTGGGTCTGACTGCTGAGAGGCAGCTAACACATGTTCGAAAGACTCGGACTCAATGACTAAGATATTATGACACCTGCCAAGGGCGTCAACAAGGTTCATGCGCTTACTATCTCTGTGCTCGATTACATAATCATAGTCTTGCAGTTCAAGTGCCCAACGCGATATTCTGGGATTTAATAATTTTTTATTGAGAGTGAGAGTCAACGACTTGCAGTCAGTAACAATCTTAAATTGCATACCTGTAAAGTATATGCGGAAGCGTCTAAGTGCGTAAATAATTGCCAAAGTTTCCAATTCATACGAATGGTATTTAGACTCTTGAGAAGTTGCACGTTTTGAAAAAAAGAAGATTGGGTGAAAAGATTTATCTTCTTGGCGTTGAAATAAAATCGCACCAAATCCTAGGATACTGGCATCGCAGTGCAATTCGGTGTCTGCTGTTGGGTTATAAATTCTTATAGCGGTGCTCTTATTAATTTATTTTTCACCTCTTCGAAAACAGATAATTCCTTTTCACTAAAGGTAAACTCAGCATCCTTTTTCAGCAGATAATATAAAGGTTTTGATATAATTAAAAGATCTTTAATGAACTTACGGAAATATGAGCATAAGCCCAAGAAAGAGTGAACATGTTTGGTACTTATGGGTATAGGGAAATTCTTTACTGCATTAATACCACTCTCACTAGGACCAATTCCATCTGAAGAGACCTCATATCCTAAATACGTGATTTTTTCGTACATGAACACACATTTATCCAGACGCAATTCTAAATTATTCTTTATCACTATATCCATAACTTCCTTCAAGATCAAAAAATGTTCCTCCTTTGTTTCCGTTGCAATTAACAAGTCATCAATGTATACCAATAACTTTCCTGAATTTATTAGGACTTTAAAAACTGAGTTTACGTAGCGCTGAAACACGGAAGGGGCATTTTCAGCCCAAAAGGCATGCGTAAGTATTCAAATTGTCCTAACGGCGTTACAAAGGATGTAAGTGGTATCGATTCTTTCGACATCTTGACATGGTGGAAGCCACTTTTTAGATCTAACATTGAAAAATACTTTTTACCACGTAATCTATCTAAATGATCCTCAATTAGGGGGATAGGAAAATTATCCTTCACCGTGATCTTATTTAACTCACGAAAATCTATACATAACCGCAATTCTCCTGTTTTTCTCTCACTAAAACAATAGGCGATGCATAAGGTGAGTTGCTTTCGCGAATAATTTTCTTTTTCAGAAGATCGTCTAAAATTTTTTGTAGCTCTAATTTATGAGAGTAAAGTAATCTTCGCGGTGCGCAATTAAAAGTACTGTTCGGTTTAGTAAGAGTTATCTTCATTTCACAATCAGAAATTCCGTCAAATGAATTAATATACGTAATACTCCGGGTAACTAAATCACTTAAATTGACTTTCTCAGTATAACTCAATTTTTCATTTATTTTTAAATTTGAATTTTCAGCGCGGTCGTCACAAGTATCGATGTTTAAAATATCGTTCGCTTCATCATTATCAATTTCTTTTTCATTAACAAGGTCGATCGTTTTACCTTCTAATGTCAGTTTTATATTTGTTTTCTGAAGGAAATCTCTTCCTAAAACTATTACATTCTTCATCGTTTCGTTTCGTAGTTACATACAAACATATATTAACAAAATCATTATATATTTTAACATCACAATTCACTTTTCCAAATACAACAAGCTTACTATTATTAATACCTACAAAATCATCCGTTGAAGATCTTGAAGATGTCACCAGGTAGGAGGGGATGTACCTTTGCTGCACGAAACTAATTGGGCTGCCTGTGTCAATCATGGTTCTTGCACTCATCATCGTGTGAACAGCTTCGGGTTGGTCATTGTTGAAATGAAATTCGAACTCTCCATGGAAGTCTTGTAGGAAAGTATTCTTCGCTGGCTCAGCTTCCTGTAACACCATCACTGCCGTTGTTTGGGGACAATTTTTCACCATGTGGCCTTTTTGTCGGCACCGAAAACATATCCCACGTTCTGCTCTTGGTTTTGGACACTGACTGGAAATGTGACCTTCACTATCACACTTGAAACACTTCAGCCTATGCCGTTTACTTTCTTGCTGCGTAACATTCTTTGGTTGGAACACATTTCGATTTGATTGATACGGCTCTGACTTCAGTTTTTCATACCTCCGCAGAAGACACTTCAATTCGCATATGTTATTTGCCGTTAGCAAAATTTGCTTATTGAAACTGGAATCAGGAATCCCCTTGATTATGTAGTTTACCACGTCGGCCTCTTCAATGTCCGCTTCACTCGCGATCTCCTGCATAATTAGCACGTATTGCTGCAGATTTTCGTCCTTTTGCTTTCTCCTGCTCCTGAGGGAATTGTGCACATCTGTCGCTGTAGCATGCTGATGAAATTCCTTAAGCAAAGCGGCTTTCAATTCGTCCCATGATTTGCACGAGATTGAGCGTAAGAATAACTTTGCGTTACCTTTCAACTTACGTTGCGCATAAATAAAGCACTTTGATTCGTCCAAGTTGTAGAAAGTTTTAGAGTCTTCAATACATTTTATCCATTTTGTAACGGGGTAATTGTCGTCGCCTGAAAACGTATGTAACGAATCCTCTATGTCTTTGAAAGAATACCTCGAGTCAGTTATATCCCCAGAATTGTTCAACTCCCCCAGTCTTGTCTGCAAAGATCTTATCTCTTCCTTCATCTTAACCATAGCTCTCAAACTTTCCAGCTCCTGTGAACAGGAGCACACTCGGAGGAAAATACTGCTCCAACTGATGATCACTTAAATGAGAAATGGCATCTTCCAAACGAACCTTCAACGTGGTCATTTTAATCACTTTAAAATATGACACGCGATCCCACTTCTGATAAGATGTAAGGTTACCACAAACAAAAGAACAAGTGTTTATTCGACGACGACTTTATTGCAACTGACCGACTGATATGTTATTCACCACGATCATACATAGCATATCATAAAGCATAACTGATTCGTACATAGCATGAGCATACAATAATGTTATCTTAACTAAATTTGACATCATTCGATGGTAATGTTACAATAGTATATAAGGAACATAATTATGATTATGTGCACGTACGCGGTGAGTATAGGGTGATACCACGAGCAATATTTTTATTATTTTACTTCGATTTTCTTAAAAGTCCTACAATGGTTTCCTCAGGTTTTAGGAGCTCGCCTTTCTTTGGTCCCACCAAACACACAGCATTGTCTTCTTGCCGAATCGATCTGGTTTTGCAGTCGATGTTGATGGTTGTCCCAGATTAATCCATGATTTTTTCCATTTAGGATTCTTAAAATAAATCCATTTTTTTCGGTTTTCCATCTGTCTTTCATTCAATGCATTTTAAACACTTTTGGATCTTTCCCATAGCTTTTAAACGGTCAGAAATTGTTTGTTGTACAACAGTTAACATTGCTACCATTTGCTTTTGACTCAAAGTGTCATCTCCATCCAATATCGTTTGCAATTCGGTGTCTTCAAACTTTTTTGGTGGCCTTCCACGTTCTTCATTTCTCACATCAAAATCATTATTGCTTAACCATTGAAACCATCTTTTGCATGTTGCTTCTGATAGAGCATGATCACCGTATGCCTCGACAAGCATTCGATGCGACTCTGGACCACTTTTCTTCAAATGAAAACAAAAAATTAATGCTTTCCGCAAATCATCACTCTCTGGTACAAAATTCGACAGCTCAGCTTAGCTATCCATCAGCACATCAGGATTGTGGCCTTGCAACAAATTAGAGAGCGATAGTTTTCGTTCGATCCTTATCAGAGTATTTACATTCACTGCAAGGATCTTAATGGTTCTTAAATGGCGTGAGCTCATTATATCTGATCGAGCTGTTGGCAGGCAGCTGAGAGGAGATGAAAACTACTCTATCCGTCTGCTTAAGGAAAGGTTTTTAGTTCGAACATCTGTTTCCGGAAGGCAACCATCTGCGCTTGCATCGACTGGATGGAAGACAGTACATCCTTTATAGAGGGCTTTGCCTCAGGTGGCCTGAACATTGGAGTTGGGGCAGCCTTTGGCACTGTCTCTTTGGCACTGTTCTCTGCCTGACACCATTTGGGTGTAGGAGATGCCCGGCTTAACAGTGGCAGTTAGAGAATGGCTACATATTTGTCGTTCCTCACTTCTTCTACTCTTTGGCGAAGTTCTTTGATTAGTGGACACCTTATTTAGGTTGCGGGGTGTCCGTTTCCTCCGCAGAGTACACACTTAAGAAGCGCCTTATCTTCGTCTTTATCCGAACCCAAAGGATATTCGCCTTTGTTGTGGCTAAATGTGCATCGTGCGCAGCAGAACTAAATGTTGCAGTGCCTTCTACATCCATTGAAGAATGTGGTCGACCTCAACCTTTCGCCTAGTCCTGAGTTTTGGGAGAGGCGCAGTGCGATTTGCTTTTTACTCTTCCCTAAACTTTATCCAGTTTGTTCTCCTAGGGTTCTTGCTCTCCTGCGAAATGTTAGTTTCGCATTCGATTCGAAACACTTCCGACAGAACTTTCCAGTCTGATGATCCTTAAGATTAGATATCTTTGATTTGATAGCGTTAAGTCAATCACTTCCTGTCTTCTTGTCGTAAAAAATGTTGGTTGCGATCCAATGTTGTTTATGGTCAGGCCAGACGAGAGTGCGAAATTGAAAAGATACGACCCTCTCCTATTACACTTGCGGCTGCCCCAGAAGATGTTCTGAGCATAAGCGTCGCAACAGATAACGAGGCCCATCTTTTTAGTTCTGCGACTTCCCTTGGTGGCGGTGGTAGGAGGGAATCCTCCTACCAATCGCCATCTTGGGCGACGGCATTGGTTGCTTGATTTTCGTCATCAAATCTGGTAAAACTAGGATTCTCAGAACGCCACTGCTGTATTTCATTTCGATGGTAGACGTGGTTTAGCAGGGCTCTGTTTTCCAAGTCGTAGTTCGGCCTACGAGACTCGTTGACCGTGTACACTTTCTCAAAAACAGCTCCTATTCCCTCCACCTTCTCCTGGGCATCCTCAAAAATGAAGAACTCATTGTCAAGCATGGCCCCATCTGGATCAATGACTACCAAAGTCAGCATATTCTCATTGTCGGTTGTCCTGTCAAGTCGAACAGCCTCCAAGTCGTCATGACCACGGACCGTTAGAATGCACGGCCCGAATCCTATCTCCCCAATACGAATTGAAAGCAATTCGATAGTTCATCCGAATCAACTTCTGGATGTTCTTCTGCTGCGAGATGAGCGACCGTATTTCCGGGTCGTGTGGGTCGGTAAAGCGTCTGTATAGAGTCTTTAGTCTCCACAGCATTCTGCTTTTTTGCCCGTGCTGTATGTAGACGGTATCGTTACGATAAATGTCGCCATCTGTTGTAGGTGATACCTTAAAAAGCGTCTTGTGCATGGTTCGTTTAATCACGTCGTCTACGTGTATGAGGCACCTGTCAACCTCTTCATTCGTCAGGTTTCTGTTCGAAGGTGGTGTCATCTCGCTCGAATGTATTCTCTGAATAGGACCCAAGCGAAACGCGGCCAACGAACCTTTCAATAATCGAAAGGGTGCGTCTCCGCGAATTCTTCAAGCTTACGGGAACTGAATAATCGCGGCAAGACCACAGTGATCACTGTCGTACTCTACCGTTGTCAGACAATTCCTACTACGAGTGTCTACGTCACGTAACGTTAGTCGTCTGCCTATTAGGATAAGATCTAAATAAGACCCACTTCTGGGAAAAAACGGTCTATCGGTTATAAGCAAATTCAGCTTGGTCTCAATAAGGTGCCGCCCCATCCACTTAAAGAGTGAATTTCTCCTCCGATTTGGAACAGAATTGCCTCATTCCTCGGGCCTCGAGTTCAAATCTCCGGCGATGACAAAATAGTTCTCCTCCGAGCAAAGCCGAAGCTTTCAAAAGAGAGTCTCCAGCTCTGATATAAAAATTGTGGTGCATCTGATGCATAGGCCGCGACTACGTACAGATTCCTTCCACCTTGGAGGGAAATGCACGCAATCGAAGCCTCTAGCACACCGAAGGTTTGCACCTCACCGCAAAACATGATTTTATGGCGTAATCCTTTCTTAATGAAAAGAGCGAACCGACCCGCCTGTGCGGCGCGGGGACGGTCTCTTCGAATGGCTGTATAGTCTTTGTACCTGAGTATGTGCTTCCGGTTTAGCTTGGTTTCGCTAACCATCAACACATCAGGCTTATGGTACTCCAAAAGGTGAAGTAAATTCTCTTCTTCCCTCTGCGACCCATCTCTGCTGGTTGCATGGTTTGTTCTGCTCTTTCAGCGGATTCTCTGAACTGAATGGGCAAACGGCTGAACTGGGGTAAGGTTGCACATTTTCGACATAATTTTTTTTTTCCTTTTCAAAATTAACAACATATACATTTTGATACAATTTCATACAATTTTGATTAATTTACAAATGATTCTATACTTTGTGTTATTTGCAAGGAATAGTTTCATACTATCTAATGTCAAAGACAAGTGGTGGTAGTACCTATCACTTTATTACCAACTAATACAAAATTATTGATAGGGAAAAGAAATACAATAATAATTCAAAGATAAATGGAGTAATGAAAAATAACAAAAAAAAATAAAAAATAAAAGATATCAAAAGAAAATTTATAGCATGGGAGTAAAAAACAAATCTATTTCATTATGATTAAAAGAAAAGAGCCAATTTTTAACATTAATCAAAAATAATTTTTTCCTTCTCTCACACCTAAGGTTCAGAGGTAATAAATTAAATAAGCGTGGGGCAGTAACATAAAAGAAACGTGAGAAATGAGTCCTATGTATAGTTGGAATAGCGGCGACGTGTTTGTAAATGATGCGTAATTTGTACCTTTGATTAAGTCTTTCATGGTAGTAGCCGGAGTTGTCAAAAAATATTCTTAAAACCTTATAGCAGTACAGATAGCTTAGTGGGAGAATACTAAGGGATTTGAAAATTTGCAAAACTGGATGTTCCACGACTTTATTTGGTTAGAATTCTCAATGCATGTTTTTGTTTAATTAACAGTGGTTATATATTATTATAGTAGTCACCACCCCAACATGATATTCCATACTGTATTTTTTAGTTGAAAAGACCATTATAGACCATTTTTAAAATTTTAAAATTGCAGTAAAGACTTAGATGGTACATGTGTCTAATGATTTTATTTAAATATTGTTTAAGATAAGTTGTGTGTGCTGTCCAAGATAATTTACTGTCCAAAATTATGCCTAGGTATTTAAAACTATCAACACACTCTATTTTAAAACGATCCTCACTACTGATTATATCTGCATTATAAGTTGATACACCAGACATATTTGAATGAGTCAAGAAAAAACGTTGGCAATGAGGGGAATGGTGGTATATAGGTAAGTCTTTATATTTTAACCCCTTGATGTTGAATAACATTCTCTCGATCCTGACGAGTGAATTCACATTCACCGCCAGGATCGAGAGGTCTCCAGCAGCTGGTGTATCCATTCTTATGGATACGCACCTGACTGAGCAAGTCTCGACCGAAAAAATTTGCTCCATTCGCACCAAACGCACTTCAAATTGCTCAATCTTGGCCATCATTGTCGACACAAGATTGAACCATTCGGGAATTCCCATATTTGGGGCCCCCACTGGTGCCAACGTTACTGCCGGCAATGTCTGTTGTGTCGGTCGCCAACCTGACGCCATTTGGGCGTAGGAGATGACCGCCGTAACAGGTGCGGCTGGAGATCTTGGCATCGGTCACTTTTGCTTTCCTTAGCATATTCGTTTTGTAGATATCTTTCACTTTTGGACAGCTCCGATAGCTGGAGGGATGTCCCTTTTCTTCACTATGCACTCACTTCAAGCGTGTCTTATTCTCCAACGGACAGCGCGCCGATAGATGCATCTCTACGCATTTGCTGCATCTAGGCTGCCTATTGCAGTTTCCGTCTCGCACTTTTCAGTCTTTCCCAGGAAATCATTTGGGAGCTTAGGATCTTAATCTTCTTCAAACTTTCCATTCTGCTTCCTGGTGTAATTTATACGAAGAAGAGGGGAAGCAGACGCTCAGGCTGCATTCTAAATCGGCCAATAGAGAAGCGGTTTACCGCAACGAACTCGACTTCCTTCCGCCTTTAATGAGACTCCTATATATCCCTCGGATCGGCTGGAACATTCAGCCCTCTTAGCATAACAGTCTGCACTTTTTCGCTTTTTGGTGTGAAGTTAAAAAACTCTACCTCCACAAAGCTGCGGTCATTTGTTTCTTAACTTCCTTGATAAACAGTGAACAGTTTGTTTTTTGATAACCTTTATTTTTAATAATAAATTCGTCTCAAACGGACAATTTACATAAGTTTATTGTATCTGAGGCGTCCATTCCGCTTACGTTGATAGGCGGCATTCTTTTCTTATTTTGTTTTCAGTTGGTCTGATGTTCGTGCTTCTGTTGTTTCTGTTCGTTTTGCTTCTGATGTTGCTCCTGCTTATGTTGTTGTTGTTGATTTAATTCTTGTTGTTGTTTTTATTGTTGTTGTTGTTGATGTTGCCGTTGCCGTTGCTGCAGATGTTTTTGGTAATTGATTTGTGGTTCTTGCTGCTTGGATTGTTGCAGTTTTTATTGTGGCTTTTCATTTGACAGCTTTTTCCAGGACTTCAGTTTCAAGCTTTTATAAACGCCTTCAGTTCTTCCTTTTCTTTTATTTTGTCCGCCAACTCCTTTTCTTCGGCGGCCTGGTCTTCGCAATTTAACGAAGCGAGACTTGCGAAAACATTCCCATTTCTGCTGTACATTGCAATTTCGTAGTTTTGGGCGTATTTAGAATTTTTCTTGGTACGCAACCGCCTTTTAAACTGCTGCTACGGCTTCATTGTCGATTGCAGAAATCCGTCCTGAAAGGACATGTATCGACTTGAGTGCGGAGTTGCCTAAGCAATCACATAAATAAACAAACATATCAAACAACAAATTTCGAAGAAAAAAAAAATCAAATTAACAAATTAAAATCTCTGAAGAAAAAAAAACTGTAAAAAAAAGCATTTGGAGGAAATGCAGGGAGAGCTGATTTCCAGTGACAGCACGAAAATCAGAGAAGACGACATGGACAGTAAAAGAAGGATCATTTGCTGGTGTCATGTTCTTTGTTTACACATTTCTCTGAACAAAACCAAATTGCTTATAAAATAAGATTTCAGCGAAATCTCTTATATCTCCTGCCAGTGTTTCGACCATTTCGAACATCAAACAGGCTGTGAGTATATGTGTTGCTTGAGACGGTTTATGGAGAAGAAGGAAAATAAGATTTTACAGGCTATATTTATAAGCTCATATAAAACGTTATGCTTTTGTAAAAATATGAGTAAGTAATAACATCATACGATATCGGTTTATACTTACAGTAGTGTACAAACAAATTGCATGCCTACCACTGGAACTATATGAAAAGCAAAAAAAATCTAAGAGAAGTTTCTTTTCTCTGAAAGTAAAAATAAATGCTTATATAATATTTCTATGTTGTGAAGCTTAGGAAAGTAGTAAGTACTCGTATATTCCCTTACTTTCTCCTTCAAAGTATAAATTCTGTCACATGTTAAGGAGTGATAGTAAATGTTCCTCGGAGAGGGACAAAATTTCATAGACAACGCATTTAAAATAATCGTGTATGTTATGTCATCTTTGAATTCTGAAATGTCATATGCATTTATTCGTATTTAGTTGCACTTCTGAATCTTAGAATATTATGAAAATAATGGAAAATCAGGAATGAATATTGTGAAATGTTATTTTTGGAAATGGCTTATATAGGAGATTAAAATTACTTATTATCGAACGGGACATTGAACAAAATTTGTTACGTGTGGCTGTTCCTTTATCTTAATAAAAAAAAAGCGCTTAAAGTATTATTTTGTCACGATTGCTCCATTGCACTCTGAAAAGATTTCTGTTTGAAAAGCTTTTGGAAAAGTTTGAATTATACAACTTTTTTAGGCTGACCTACAGTGCTGTAAAAGGTACACTGCAGTTCATGCTGTTTCCCATTGGTTCTCTGGGTACATGCCCACCATGTAACTTCAAAAATTAAGCACAATCAAACAAAATAATTAGTGGCATAGTAAGTAGAATATGACACTCATACACTCAGGGTTTGATTCTGCAATTTCGATATGATAAAAACACTCAAAGAGTAACTAGGGTATAAGAAAAAAACTTCTCAAACTACGCCGTTCGGAATTCGTAAAAGACTGAATAGAAGAAGTTTGTGAGCAAGCTTGGCCTTGGTTCCTCTGCGGGCGTTATAGATACCGCGACCAACAGTTCTGTCTTCAGAACTGATGTAAATTTAAATTGCTACCTCCAACTGATTAAACAAATTTGAGTGAATGAAAGTTCAGCCGCAGCTTTTAAGCTTAACGCATCGAACCCTTTCGGGAGTGTATATATGTACATATACAGTAAATATCTTGTATTATCATTTTTATTTCTGCATCTATCTTTACCAAATTTCAAAATTGGTAAGCGCTGTCGTTCCCCGGTCACAGAGGACAAAGAAATGTGAAACTTAGACCCAAAAGGGCCATTAGTGCAATTGATCACCGATACAATTGCTTTCGCTTTCTTCATTTAGATGAAGACAATGAAATGAAGCAATCGGACCAAATTGTGCAAACGAAAATCCAAAAACTAGTTCCTCCCTCAATAAAAGTGTTGCATAAATCCTGTGACAATGTACATGATGTAAAAAACTCACTCAAAATAACCGATTATACTATTAAAAAGATGTGCATCGGCATAAATATTATGGTGACTCTGAGGAATCTTACTATTCGACGATCAGGAAATTTAAAGAAGACAATTGTCAATACTTCTATTATGACATGAAAAGTGAAAAAGTGTTTAAGTCGGTTTTATTTCGCCTAAGAAAAGTTGATACCGATTCTTTGAAAACCGAACTTATTAATTTGGGGTTAGAGTGCAAAGAAATTAAATGCGTAAACAAAACATAAGCTTTTTACACTGACACCTTTTATAAGGTTTCGTTCAAAAATGAAGTGTCAAACTCAGTCACCTAAAAAAGAACGTTCGTGCAATTTTCCACACTCAAATAAATTGGAGCTTTGATCGAAAGCAAAAAAATAAACTCACACAGTGCTAAAACTGTGAGATGTTTGGTCACGGAGAGAGAAACTGCCACATAAAGACATTTTGTGCCAATTGCGTTGGCTCCCACAGAACTGAGCAATGCACCGCAAATATTCACAAATGTGCCAACTGCAAGGGAGAACATAAATCGGCAGATAGCGCGTGCGCAAGCAGGAGTCATTACATTGAGTTGAAGCAGAAGCTCACAGCAAAGGCGAACCGATCTGTCTGGCAAACAACAACAATAATGTCAACATTCCTCTTCACCCACTATCGGATTTCCCAACTCTACCAAAGCGAGCATTGGTAGAGTGGCGTAATAGGGAGCCGTACGAAAAGTTCTCCAAACTGGTGGGAGTAAAATGTCTCAATAGAGTTACCATCTTGCAGTTATAGTACTAGAACTTACCAAAGTGATTTATTTACCATGGACGAATTAAACTTTCTCGTAATGGAAATGATAAATAAGTTAGGTTCTTGTATAACTAAATTTGAACAATTCAATGCCATCGCACAATTAGCGACTATGTTTTTGTACAATTATGCCAAGTAATTTAACAAATACTAATTTATATATTATTACATATCGAACTCCTTAATTTTTTAGACAACAATAATATTGATGTTGCATTAATAACCGAAACATGGTTAGATTCCACGATGCAAATACCAACGTCAGTCTTTAAGTTCTATCGTATGGATGGACCAAATAGAATCGGTGTATTCGTAGCGATCCTAATAAGGATATCAATTCAGTAAAGGCTACTAGGAAGCATACGAACTCATCTTGTAGAAAATCTGTGTATAGAAGTTACTTTAAGAAGTGGAAATATTTTGAAAACTTTTGTTGTTTTTGTTCCAGTGGGAAAAATCTTCAGTACTGCTGAGTAATTTTCAATTGGAGGTGATTTCAACCGTAGACACCGAGATTGGGGCTGTACACGTGCTAACTCATGGGGTAACGTTTTGTCTAACTTATTTGCTATGTTGCCTGTGCGTAGTTTGTTTCCGCCCAGTCCTACATATGTCCCAGCTGGTTGCCGTGGTAGTCCATCTGTTATCGATATTTTTGTCACACAGCCAGTTTCCATAAATGCCTTACCTTCTGACTATAGTCCGAACTGGACTCTGTCAGCTTCCATAGACTGTTGAAAGTCAGGTGCAATATTCCTACGATTTGACTCATGCAAATTGGAATATTTTCCGAGAAGAGCTGAAATCCAAATTAAGAAAAGTTTCTACTAGCTTTGATAATGTAAACAGTAATGATGATATTGACAACATATTCCATCACTTTACCGAACATATTCTTAGTTCCGCCGATAGAAGCGTGCCTAAAGTCGAAAAAAAGTTAAATGGTATAAAATTGCCAGCGAATATCCTGGAGCTTATATGATTGCAAAATATGCAACGAAGAAACTAGCAAAGATACCGACAGCCCATTTCACAAGAGCTAATAAATTACTTCAACAAACTTATTGTACTTCCCAATAAAAATCCAAAGGAAACACCATAAAGATTGGAATAGAAAGATCAACTTACTGGACAAATCCTCAAAACCCTCCTGGAATATTGTGAAACTCATAAAAAACAAAAATAGAAATGTTTCGAGTCTCACGGACATGAGAGATACATATCACACTAATGTGGACAAAGCCTATATCTTATGTCGGAGGTTTGCTCAAAACCACTGCGTTTCCCTATATTTATAGGACACTAATACAAATGCATCTGTGCAAAACGCTATGCATGAATTGAATAACGCATTAACCACAACACTATAAAATGTGTTCGTTACTGACAATGTTATAAAAGAATTCATAAATAGCCTCTTCTTAACAAAATAATAGGTTTAGATAAGGTAAGAAATATTTACCTAAGGAACTTAACCAAGATTGGCATGACATGTATATATTAAACTTTTTTAATAACTGCTTGCTTAAAAATGCAATATTTCCCTTCTGCTTGGAAGGAAGCAAAAATAGTACTCATTCTAAAAGTAGGAAAACCCAAAAATGAACCAACTATTTATAGGGCAATAAGTCTATTAAATAGCTAAAGTAAGATTTATGAAAACGTTTTAAAGGACAAAATATTAAAAATTATCGATGAGCTAAATATACTCTCTGAAGAACTGCGATGTTTAATACAGCAATTGCTATAGAGAAAGAAGGCTGCGCTTATTTAGATGCGGATTTGTTGTTCGAGGCAGACTTAGGCAAAAAGATTTAAGCTACGACCCTGATAGCGAACGTCTCATGACAATCGTCATCAAGGCTATATTCGGGAACATCAGCCTTATTTGCGCTCACGACCCGACAAAGGAGAAGGATGACAACATCAAGGATGACTTCTATGATCTCTTAGAAAGAGCATACGATCGATGCGGATAATCGACGTCGACGACGGATAATCACCTTGTTGTAGCCAAGGTAAGAACCCGGATATCGAGGGAGCAAAGGAATCGAGACAGGCCAAAACGGTTTGACGTCGAAAAGCTACAATCACAGCCGATTGCTGGGAAGATTGCCGACCGAGTCTTCCTGAAATTAGCTCTGAGTTCGACGCTTCCTGCATTAAGCATAGAAGAAGAATGAAAACGTTGTCAAAAAGCCATCAAAGAAGCTGCCACTGATGTGCTGGGTTTCACGTCACCACCCAGAAGGAACCCATGGTTTGATGACGAGTACAGGCAAGCACATGCAGCTAAACAAGACGCCTATAAGGCGACGCTGCATCGAACAACGAGGGCTGTTTGTGAGCTCTTCCAACAGAGAAGAAGGGAATAGCAGGAATGAACTTCGAAATCTTACCCGAAAGATGAAACAGCAATCCGGAGGATACAAGGTTCGGACCAAGGCCTGCCGGGACCAAAACGGACAACTCGTAGTAGAGTCGCAGTCTGTGCTGAGAATCTGGAAGGATCATTTCTGTTGACTCCTTAACGGCGATGACGGCCCAAATCCTGCTGTTAGGCAGAATGTTCCACTCAATTTGGACGATGATAGACAAGCATTCCGTCCCCCCGACTTAGACGAGGTGAATATAGCAATATCCAAGCTAAAGTCGAACAAAGCTGCTGTAGCGGACAGACTGTCCGCAGAACTATTTAAAACAGCTGGAGATGACCTGGTTGGGCGCATGCACCAGCTCATCTGTAAGATATGGTCGGAGAAAAGCATGCCCGATGAGTGGAATCTCAGGGTTTATACAAGATCCTCTCTGTCGTATTGTGAGAACGTCTGAAATCGTTTGTCCGTGACCTGATAGGTCCCTATCAGTGTGGTTTTAGACCAGGGAACTCCACAATAGATCGGCAGAATAGAACGGCATAGAACGGCAGATCCTGGAAAAGACTGAAGAAGTGCAAATTGACACGCACCACCTATTCGTAGATTTCAAGGCTGCATATGACAGTGTGCATAGAGACGAGCTATACAGTGCCATGTCTAGTTTTGGCATTCCTACCAAACTCGTTGGATTGTTTAGTGTGATGATGGGGAACTCTCGCTGGTGCGCCAAGGGCGGTGTCGAACTCACTAAGGCTTTCAATGTCAAAAAAAGATTTAGACAAGGCGACGCACTGTCTTGTGACTTCTTTAATATCATCCTCGAGAAGCGTGCGTAACTCACAAGTCAACACCAGAGGCACGACCTTCCAGAAGTCAGTTTAATTGCTAGCTTACGCTGATGACGTTGATAATTGGACGAATACAGCGAGCAGTCAATGAGGCATTTGCTGACATTGAAGCAGAAGCGACTAAAAGGGGTCTGGCGGTAAATGAGGGCAAAACTAAGTACATGCCGTCATCAAGGAAGGACACACAGCATCGAAGTCTCGGACAGATAGACACACTATGCAGCAGAAACTTCGAGGTAAGGACTTCCTTTTGCTCGGCTCCTCGGTAAATAGGAACAAAATTCAAACGCAGAATCACTCTTGCCAATCGCTGTTTCTTTGGGCTCAAGAGGCAATTGAGTAATAAAGCCCTATCTCGATGGACTAAGCTCGCTCTATATAACAGCTTGATCATCCCAATCCTACTTTATGGCGCGGAAACTTGGACGTTACTAAAGACAGATGAGGAAGCCCTAAGTCTTTTCGAGAAAAAAGTGTTGCGTGCGATTTTTGATCCTGTTTGCGTTGATGGCATATGGAGGAGAAGATTTAATGACGACCTCTATGGTTGTACAGCGACATGCGCCTGGTCAAGCGTCTACGGATACAACGCTTAAGATGGCTAGGCGGCCCGAAAAGTCTTTGAATCCGTGTCATTGGGACAATGCAACAGAGGACGTTCTAAACTAAGGTGGCGCACACAAGTAAAGAAGCATCTCAACTAACTTGGAGTGCGCAGCTGGTGACAGCTGGCTGAAGATTGTGCTGGCTGGAGAGGCATGTTGGTTGAGGCCCAGGTCCACCCCGGACTGTACCGCCACAAGAAGAAGAAGAAGAAAAAATATACTTTCAAATGAGCAATTTGGCTCTAGACGCTTTAATAGTAATAAATGTAGATACAGGGGTGCCTCAGGGATCAGTTCTTGCACCGATCCTGTTTAACTTGTACCTGTTTAATTTGGAACTGTACGCTGATGATTCTGCTATATTTTCGTTTCATAAGATTGGTCTCAATATTGAGACTAATATGAAAAATGCAAATAGAAAATTAAAGTTAATGAGGATAAGAAAAAAGCTATCTTTTTCACAAGGAAAGGAAAGTCGTGTTATCTTTCCCTTAACCAGTTAATAGTGAACAGGCAACACATACAGTGGGAGCCGTTAATGAAGTACTTGGGTGTTTATCTGGATAAAAACTTATTTCTAATGAACACATTACAATTACGCTTCATGAGAAGGATACGGCAATTAAAATGCTATATCCTTTCAAAAGAGAAAATCCTCACTTTCAAATGACAAAAAAATATTTTGCATAAAGTTTTTTTGGAGGCTGTCAAGTATGGGGTGACTGCGTCCCACATAAAAAAATTGCTAATACAGCAAAACAAAATACTAAAAATGGTACTTAACCTCCCCTGGGATCACGTTACCCTTGGTTTGCACAACATCTATCTATGTTATGCTCAAATTCAGTCCTTGTTTCCGAAGATAACGCCCCCACAAGCACTTGAGCCATTTTCGGTGCGCACAACAACCATGTGTCATCCGCAACAACAACTAATTATATTCAATTATTCTAATTGTGTTTGAAAACCAAAATATCAGATCTCCTCATCTCACTAACGCTAGTCACCGAGTATGCCCAGGAGTGTAATCGGTCCAGGAGCAGCGAGGACACGACCACAAATAATATTTCAAAATGCGATTTGAGTGTCGAATCCGCGGTCCGCGCACTGACAACTAATTCATGTTTTACGAGCCTATCAGTAGGGCCATGTCCTCATCCACATCCAGATTGCACGCCACCCGGCACGTTCTAGTTTTATTTTATTAAGGCACGTCGATTTATGGAAATGGATGTCACCCTCTCAGATCGTTGCTATGCACATTATTCCTTACCTTCAGAGGATGATTCTCTTTCACATTGATTTTGTCACTGACAAGTAGAGCATCATGAGCGACAGAAAATTAATTTAGAAGCTATGAACTGCATAAGGAATTGATATAAACCCACCACAGGAAACGCATTCACAGCACCATCGCTTGTTGCCGTCGCAGAGGCGCGTTTATGGGCTCGTTCTCCATCTTTAGCTGGGGAATTGATGATTGAGTTTTACGCCTCAAATACCTGTATTTCATTTGCCGTCTGGTAAATGTTATTACTACATTTGATCATAATTAAAATAATTCCGCGACGCCGATAGTTCGAAGAGTTCGCATGCACAACATTGCGGCTTGAGGTCGCACTCACATCAAAGATGCTTAAGCTTGAGAATAGGAAACCGCTGAAGTTGCAAGACAGGGTGCTATCAATTTTGATCCCTTCGCAGTGAAAAATATTCTTTCGTGATGGTGGCAAGAGACAATTATCAACTGCCGCGTTCTTTTGGTGACATCTGCAAAATGTATGTGGAGTCGCGTCAATTGCCCTAAAAATATTTTGTTGCAAATGGTGGAACTTTATTTGGACGATGAAGGAAAAGAATTTCTTTCTCCGACAAAAGCGAGATGAAGACAGGAGGATCTTAAGTCAAACAAACTGTTGACGCAGCTGTTGTCTGAGTTGTGTGGCCAAATGCACAAGCTTTGTCAAAAATATATATAAAAGTGGTGTATAAGATCCGTTTCACAAAAAAACCTTAAAATTCACTGTTCGAATTTAAAGTGAATAACTAAAGGAATAAGTAAAGGTCTGTGGTCGCCGTGGCGTAGTGGGTAGAGTGCGACGCTCACACGCCGAGGGGTCTAGGTAAGACTCCCAGTTCAACACCAATTTTTCTAATATTACACGGCACCACCTCTTTCGAGCTGCTGACAGCACTCAAAGAGTAACAACTGTCTAAGAAAGCTTCTCAAATTTCGCCGTTCGGAGTCGGCAAAAAACTGTAGGTCCCTTCTACTCGTGAGAGAACAGTAGCGCGCACAACACGAGTAGTTGATGAGCAAGCTAGGCCCTGGTCCCCCTTTGGACTGTAGCGCCAACAAAAACAAAAACTAAAGGTCTGACATTTCGTGGACGAGGAATTGCTTTAGAAGACAGGCTCTATACACTTATGGATTCTAACCATACTAAATATATTTTAAATATTTACCTAAATATTTTCTACAAAGGCTGGAAAGAAAAGATATGTGCACGGGTAGCTTTCTGTATTAAAAATAAGCTTACATCTTAAAAAACAAAAAAATTAAAACATAAAGCGCTTCTTTTTAATATCGCTTCGCTCTTTTGAGAAAGAGATCAGAAAAGGAATTAAGCTTTCTTGTTACAGGAAATTGGATAAATGGTTGTTACGACTAAAAAATTTTCGATTGAGGGGGTTTTTCGGAATCCTCCGATAAGGCGCATCGGTTCGAATTCTTATGGATACGTAGTCTAGGCAACTAAACAAAGTGTGAAACACGGCAAAAAGAGAATATTATGTGAAATAGTGCAAGAACGAGGAAACACGAACAAGTATCGAAATAACAATTTTAAAATGAAGCAAATAAATAAAAGGATTTGAAAACAAGAAGTAACAGACGATAGTTTAATAGCAAAAGATGTGAATAAGTATGTACTAATAACTTTAAGGGCCCAGAGCAAATTATTTTGGTCTCAAGAATCTCATATGCTGCTTTTGAGAGGACTGTAGAACCGCATTCTGATTGCATCATTAAAAATATTTTACAGGGTTACAAAGTTACTTTATACTAATGATGGTTGCCAACCATAATTGATTTATATAATGCAAGTTACCATAAAATACACGGGCTGGTGCAAAAAGCAGTGTTATTCACAGTCACCAAATACTTTTCGATTACATACTTGTCAATAAACAGGGATATTCTACTAAAGATTGTTTGTAGATTCTTAGTTTTAATACTTTAAAGAACTTTAAGACCAATGCCACTTAAGTCCTGTTTTAGCTTTTGATTGAAGAATTTTTCTTGTATCAAGACTTCTTTTCTATGACATGCTTTTTCTCTATACTCGCCATTGTACACATTGTAATAAAATTTACGTAATTACACATATGGAAAATTTTAGTACCATTCTCAAAGAGAATGTTAGGGATATCTTTGCTTTAATCAAAACGCATAAAGTCTACTTGCAAGTTATATCGTACGATTGCAGACAAAGATATCCATAAACTCATGAGTGTAATTAAAACACAGGCTCCCAAAAAGTGTATTTTTTATTTATTCATTGTTGACCATAAAGGTTTGAAATCAAACAGCATGCATTTGATGGGTAAGTCGACATAGAATACATCGTTTGGAAAATGTCTTTTTATTTATTTGTTTATTTGATTGAAATTCTTTAGAAAGTATTTAATTTTGTGTGAATCACTGTTTAAGAAAGTAGAATGTAGAGTTGCTATATGTTGTTAAGCTTATTATGTACCAATTTAAAAAAGTGCTTATATTTTGTTAACGTGCTTGGTTATGTATTTATTTTTATTGTGCTTTTGTAAAAACAAATTATATGTATCATGTAATTTAATAAAATAAACATTATTGGAAAATCTAAAAAAGTCCTTGTTTTTGACTAATTTAAAAAGTTTTTAAAAATAAGGAACCAATCAACTATTTCTGTACACGGTCAATTTTAATTTATTTAACTCGGCTTTTTCCGGAATCAATCTAACGCGTTATATCCCCCAAAAATTGAATTGAATATTCGTAAGAAATTTATGTAGTAAAAATACAAAATTCACTAGAACTCTGCCTCCTCTCCAACTCCAAGGCGACGTCATCGAAATAGAGAGAATAAAAATTGACAGATTACTTCATTCACCGGAACCGTTTAATATGGAATGATTTTGTATTTCATTCCTCGAAATATGATAAACTGAAATCAAGCAATGACATAAGCCGGAATAAGGTATATGTAATGTTCTGTAATCATTTTTCGTGTGACAGTGTTTTTCATACATTTAAAATATCTGTAAACAATCATCGACAATAAGTTGAATTGGTCTGAACAAATTTTGTCATTGAAGCAGTACCTTAACTCCATACTTAGAGTATGTTACTCTTAACTACTTTGTATACACTGGAGCAAATAAAAACTTCATCAGACCGCACCTGGCTCCATGTTCCGAACCCGTCCAAAAACCATTCTTTGTGAATAGCCCGGCTGGGAAAATTAGCACAGAAAATAAAGTCTGCGGCAAATTCTTCCAAAGCTTAGGTTTCTAATTAAATGTAGTTTTCATTATCTTGCCAAGTCTGAAAGCATTCGACGGTATAATTAGAAATGACACGCTAAAACAACTTAAGGCCATCATAGACAGAGAGGAAAACCAGCTCAGCATCGAATCCGATAGGGTGATTCCCCTAAAAAATCGACCATCAGAAGCAGTAAACATGTTACCTTCTTAAGTAGAACATGTTTCAACATCCGTAAGGTCTGGATTTGAGGCTATTTGTGAAAGGGTTAGGAATCTTTTTGGACCAGTTGGTAACAAGAAAACTAACGTAAGGGCAAGAATTCTCACAAGCACTGATGAACCAATTTACACAAAATGTTATTATTACCCAGCCTGTATGAGAGAAGAAGTCGAAAAGCAGGTCAAGGAACTCCTTTCTGAAAACATCATTCGTCCGTCAAATAGCTCATACAATTCGCCCATATGGGCAGTTCCGAAGAAACTAAAACCCGACTGTGAAAAACAGTATAAGATGGTAATTGATTACAAGCGCCTCAACGCTGTAACAATTCCAGATACCTACCCTATTCGGGATATTAACAGTACTCTTGCTAGTCTTGGGAATGCAAAATTCTTTATTACAATCTCACCTCAGGATTTCACCATGTCATGATGCACGAAAAAGACATCCCTAAGACGGCAATGTAAATATGAATACCTTAGACTTCCTTTTGATCTTAAGAATGCTCCCGCTATCTTCCAAAGGATGATAGACAATGTGCTCAAGGAACTCATCGAAAAGATCTGCTACTTTTATATCGATGACATCATCGTCCTTAGCAAATCTGAAGAAGTTCAGTTGAGGGATATTGAGACCGTCTTTTTGAAACTCAATTAAGCCGGATTAAAAGTAAATTTGGAACAACTCACTTCTTGGCCACTTCTGTCGAATTTCTCAGCTACTCAGTAACCCCCGATGGCATTCTCCCGGACCCGAAAAAGGTTAAAGCAATTGAAACTATATGTCCACATACAAACCTAAAGGAACTTAAAGTTGGATTGACGTCTTATTACAGGAAGTTTATTCGAGATACATCTCTCGTTCTCTGAATCGCACAGAGAAAAATCGTGCGACGAATGAGAAGGAGATGTTGGCGATAGTTTGGGCCCTTGATAATTTGAGAAATTATCCGTACGGGGCAAAAATGGTAAGAATATACACCGACTATCAGCCTCTGACGTTCGCAATGAGCAGTAGAAACAATAACGCTAAGCTCAAACGTTGAAAGGCACGTATCGAAGAGTACAACTACCAGTTAATTTATACTCCTGGTAAATCAAACTTTGTGGCTGATGCTTTTTCGCGTCTTAAGACCCAGATGAAATAACTGACCGACGAAGGCACTGAAGTGCAATCAGATTTCCGGGACTGGCAAATCCCAAACCGGTACGGCAGAAGAGAGATAGTGTGAACAGTCTGACAGTAGTACATATTCTTGCTCTATTCACATTGTTAATCAAGAGAATACCCCACGTGGAGGCGACCATCAACGTATTTAGGAACCAAATGATTTTTAGAATTGGTCCCGATTTGCATGCTTATGAAGAACCTGACACTGGCTACCATCGTCACTACCATATATCTCCTTGAGGTCAATCAACGAAGACAATCTTGTCGAAGAACTACGGGAAAATCTTCATCCTAATGTTGTCAATATAATTAAAATTCCAGAGGAGTATTTAGGGGTGCTTCAAAAAGTCAAAGTTCGAGAAGTAAAAAATTCGAGTCACATAAAGGGTTGTCGAAGACGTTGCTAATGAAGAGCGAAGATTTATAATAATAGAAAAAGAACATAGGAAGGCGCATGGAAGTCCGAAGGAGAATAGAGAAGAGATATTAGAGAGATATTATCTCCCCCAGATGACGTCTCAGATAAGGAAGTTCGCAGCCTCGTGTGAAGTGTGCAAAGCTAACAAATACTGCCGACATGCTACGAACCCTGAATTGCAACCAACACCTTGCCATAAATACCCGAGCGAAACTATCCATATGGACATTATGCAAATCCAAAATGTAAAATTCCTGACCACCATCGACAAGTTTTCAAAATTTTTTAAATTTTCAAAATTCTTCCACATTAAAGAGAAAGCAGCCCTTTATATTCTATACAAGTTAGGTTTTGAATTATTTCACAGTCCCAGAAGTGTTGGTCACTGACAACGAGAGAGGTTTCTTGAGCCACATAGTTACAAATTTTATAAAGATTTTAGGAATCAAACTGTATTTGACCCCTTCCTATAGGAGTGAGGTGAATGGGCAAATAGAATGGGTCTACTCTACTAAACTCGAACTCTATGGATGTCTTAATGCTGAGAATCCGAAGCCCAAAGTTAAGAAGTTAGTTTATATTGCCGTAGATCACTACAATAACACTTTCCATTCGGTTACCAAGCGAAAACCTTCTGATGTATTCTTCAATAGATTCCAGAGAGTAAACTACCAAAATCTCCTAAGTATTCGATCAAAAATTAATAAAGACCTAAGAGACATTATTAAGAGAAATACGGAAGCTAGAAATGTGAGGCTAAACCGAAAAGAAACTTAACAAGGAAATACCGTAAAGGTGATGTTGTATTCACCACTATTAAGCGAATCAAAGGTAAAAATAAAAAGGAGATAGTTGCGAATGATAATCGCGTAACTATAACGACAGAGAGTGGAAGAAAAGTCCATAAGGCTCATATAAAAAGCACTGCTAAAACATGAAAAAAAAACAAGGCAATGAAATGTAAAGGAGGCAGCATTACATACTAAGCCACAATTAAAAAAAAAAAATTACGAGAAATCGTAGTAATTTAAGATCAATATTGTACATCAGAGTAAACATTTTATAAAATTTTAAGGGAAATAATTCGCTTGTTAGCTAAAATTCTTAATTAAAATTGTCATGTCATTTTATGTTGCAGTTTAGGTACCCTTGTTCCCACGCAATCTTTGACAATTTTATTTTCATACAAATCATTGGTAGTGGCACTTAGAGAAGGTAATGCTTGGCTGATAAACAGTTAAAACAAACTAGTTCACGTCATCGATTTCCAGAACTATCGGACAATCCTCGAAAAGAGGGATAAGCTGGGCATAGAGCACATAGCAGATCATGGAACACGGCTGGTTCTTAATTTCCACCTGAACCAGATAAAGGATCAAATAAAAGAGTTAAGTGACTCCAAAACAAGGCAGACTGAATCTATTAACTGGATAGCATCAGCCTGGAAATGGCTGGCTGGTTCCCCTAACGCCCCTAATTGGATACAGTATTACATACGCAGTCAGACTAGATCAACGAGAAAATATTCGAGATAACAGACGATAACATGAAGAAAATGGACAATCAACCACCATGACCATCAAAACAACGCCATACGCAATGACGAAACTGAAATGTTAAGCCAAATTCTACTTTATAAAATACTGATACTTAAAGTAGGGTAAACGAAGTAATCAGAGCCTGCCAAATGGCTAAGATCGGCATAGTCAATAGTAATATACTGGACACTGAAGAAATCAACGCAATTATCAATGAACTCGAGATCCTGCCATATCAGAATGTTGCCGTAGCCGTGGAATACGCGAGGCCCTCTGTGTATACTAACGGGACCCTACTGATATATGTCCTGTTAACCCCAAAAGTCGGCACAAAGGTTTTCTATCTGGTGACCGCCCGTGCTGCAATCAGAAGTGGAAAACAAATCGTTCTGGACTTTACAAAGCTACTCGCTAACCATGATGGAATCTATGGAATTAAAGGCTACTGTTATAGTATATCCTTAAGGACTTCGTCTACCTCGTCTACCTCGGCTCCGCGGTAAACAGGGACAACAACATTAGTACCCAAATCAAACGCAGAATCACTCTTGCCAATCGCTGTTTCTTTTGGGCTCAAGAGGCAATTAAGTAATAAAGCCCTCTCTCGAAGGACTAATAACAGCTTGATCATCCCCGTCCTACTACATGGTGCAGAATCTTGGACGTTAGCAAAGGCGAATGAGGAAGCCCTTAGTCTTTTCGAGAGAAAAGTTTTGCGTGCGATTTTTGGTCCTGTTTGCGTTGATGGCATTTAATGACGAACTCTATGGGCTGTACAGCGACATGCGCCTGGTCAAGCGTCTAGTCTACGGATACAACGCTTAAGATGGCTAGGCCATGTAGAGCGTATGGACACCACTGCTCCGGCCCGAAAAGTCTTTGAATCCGAGCCATTGGGACAACGCAACAGAGGACGGCCTAGACTGAAGTGGCGCACACAAGTGGAGAAGGACCTCAACCAACTTGGAGTGCGCAACTGGAGACAGCTGGCGAAAGATCGTGCTGGCTGGAGAGGCATGTTGGTTGAGGCCCAGGTCCACCCCGGACTGTAGCGCCACAAGAAGAAGAAGAAGAAGAAGAAGTTATAGTATATCCAATTCCTTAGTATGTGAAGGGTGCGTTTTGGAGAAATTACAGGAGAACAACTGTCTGTTCAGAGTCTTTAGGGGTGGCTCCGCGGTTTGTGACTTTAGAAATAGAAAGTGGTTGAATTAATTGGGGAAACCCCGATTTTTGTAACCAATTTTAATGGTTCACTTACTTACTCTGGTGGGGAATCCAAACACATTCAGGCACTTCAGTATTAACTAATGTAACCAGAAAGAGGATAAGGCCAAACTTGGAAAACCTGCAAGACATCAGCATTCAGAATATTGAACATATTAAGTCCCTAAAAGAACAGAGATTTCCATCTTCGTAGCTACATTCGTCACAATTTTTTCTAGGTCGACATCCCAGAGTTCCGTCTGTCAACCGTCGTGGGAACCAAGGTCAACAGAGCTTAGATTAAGGAACAATCTGTTTTGTGCATTCATTCCTATTGTGACTGCTGATGAAATACATCAAAATTTATAACGTATTAAATTCGGTGTTTTATTAAAAAGTGGTTGAGCGTGGAGTAATCCACGTGAATTCATTTTTTTCCGTTCTTTTACGTGTAAATAAAGGACTTTAACTGTGTGCTTTAGCCTCTGTTTAGACAACAGATATATTTTTTGCCTTTTGGATGTATCATAAAAAACAACATTTTTGATAGTTTTAATTTTTTTTAAATTGGAAAGATAGGTGTAGCCGAAGCCCACTATGCTGAATCTGCTACGAACAATAAACCACGCAGAGAACGGTTTCGAGGCTTCAAATGTGGTGAATTTATCGTCGAAGACAACAATCGTTTTGACCACTCTCAGTATTCTGCCGACCTTGCTCCTCTTACTCCTGGCGTTTTGGGGTAAGAAAGTGCTCACTAGTTGAAGTCTTTTGAAGAATTCGATGGGTAACTGAATGATTGGATCCATGTCTGACCATTTCTTAAAGATGGTATTCGAAGAAAGAGAGATAAAAAAAAGGTAATCGCCGACAGGGATGCATTTTTTACGTTGTTGTAATAGAAATTGGTTTTGTGCTCTCAAAACGATCCTACCTATCAGTAATAATTTGCCAAGTATTAAGGAACCATATTAATTAAGGAGTGTTTAAGTTATTAAGACTTTAGAAATCATCCTTTTTTAACCCATCGCATAAATTGCCACTCAGTAGTTTATTCCTTTTTATATGTAGGTTTCTTAGTAAATCACCCATTCAATTATCAGTTCCTTCCTTTTTTCAACCACTTACTCACTCAACCCCATGCCACCGAGGGCAAGTAGTCCCTTTATTTCCTTGATGACCTTCCACGGTAATAAAGTCTCATGGCAATCTTATTTTTTTTTCGCTTTGCTCGCATCTAACGGAGAATAAATCTCGTTTAATCCGCTTGTTCTTTCTCTTCTCTGCACGCACTTCCCAAAAAAGCCCCAAGGGAGGCTGCCAAGGAAAACTCAATTTGGCAAACACTCGCGCCTTCTTTGTTGGAGCGTCGCATACACCGCGCGGGGTAACATCAAATACAAATTTGCGTTCATCAGAATTCGTATTAAAAATTAACATAAAGGAGGAGTGATTTTATTAAATTGAATTGCTCCCACCTGCCCAATGATTCACTGCTGTCAATGTACCGAGTTTTTATAGGATACGAGAGGGATTTGAGTGCGGGACGACGGGAAGCAATTAAAATTTAAAACAAATAGGCCCTAGTGGCGCTTCGTTTAGTTTGGCGCATAGCATGTTTAATCG
Source organism: Eristalinus aeneus (assembly GCA_955652365.1). Taxonomy (NCBI): domain Eukaryota; kingdom Metazoa; phylum Arthropoda; class Insecta; order Diptera; family Syrphidae; genus Eristalinus; species Eristalinus aeneus. The sequence continues at coordinate 86,114,924 of OY019131.1, read as the reverse complement.
TTCGATTAGATCAATTATGAAAAATTAAAAAAAAAACTTATATCTTTGGAGTTCCAGTTTGAGTTGGAATTCGAGTCACGATACATTGGAACATTAATTTATTGAACAATCAGAGAATAAAAACAAATATATGGAATATTCACTTTTCGGAAAGGCGTTATACCCGTAAAATACCTCAAATGTACTCTAGCGAAACATTAAAACCCTTCAATGAACACATTGCTGATTGATGAATATCTTCAATCAACATATTGATGATATTAAATGAGACCACACCGAAGAGTAAAAAAGTGTAACGTTAACTGAACTTTACCAAATAATTCAGATTCAATAACGGCTGAACACGAGCTTCTCTTTGCTAAGCAGACGTAAGACCTGTAAGTCTTTTGATCAGTGCAACGCAAACCAACCAAACACGCAACCGACGTTAGAAATTCCTTCAGCAGTGTCGGAATCCAATCCTTCTGAAGTCGAACACCTTGTCGTAACAAAGACAAGAACCCGTATGCCAAGAGAAAAAAGTCAGAGATAGAAAAACTCAGATTTGACGAAAGTCATCGCCGGGAAATTTGACAACCGAGTCTCTCTGAAAGTCATCAAAAGTTATTTCAAGAAGCAACAAAAATCTGACACTAATATGCTGGGGTTTTCGACTTCATCCAAGAAGACAACGTTGATTAGACTACGAGTGCAGTAAGAAGTCGCATGCAGCCAAAGAGGAAATATTTATGCAAGATGCAATGAAGTCCGAGATGTATTTACGATAAAGGAGGACAGGAAGAACATGGAAGGAGCATAAAAAAGAATAAAAAGAGTATGAGAAGCACACGGTTGAGGATATGCAGAGTTGCCTTAACCGGAATGATTTTCGAAAATTTTGTCAAAATGCAAACCAGTTTTCTGAAGTATACAAACTTGGAAATTTCTACCATAGACAGAGTCATCAGCCCAAATTCTTCATTAGAATAAGTTCCTTTTTAAAGAATTTTTTAATTAATTTAAAAGACGACCAGCATTTCTTTTTAAACACCTCATTTGATTTTGTTTTAGCATTTAATTTCAATATCATCCGTAAAATGTAAGCCTACCTCAAAACTAGATCAACCTCCAGCATGCCTCCAGAAGGTTATTCCAAAATTCATAAGAGAATGCTATGTTTGCATCAGTGTCTATCTTCATTTTCATCTCTTATGAAATTTCACCATTAAGCATGAAAATGTCAGCTCCGTTTATTCATCAGTTCCTTCTCAAAAAATCCAAAATTTCCGCTTCAACTGTTATGTGAAGCAAAGTGAATAACGAAGTACTTGTCATGTTTTCCATGTTTTCAATTAATAACGTCACTCTCTCAGTGAATATGACATTTTAACGGTAATTGAATAGCTAAGTGAGTGATTGTTGAAGCAATAAAGAAGTAGGTTGCCGGGGTGTCTTAAAGGAAAACTAGGATCTGTTCCATTGTGGACTTGAACGCTTTAAAATAACTGAAGAAATCCTTTAAACATAACATAAACAACAATTTATGCAAACAATGCAGTCAAATTTAGGATACATAAATTATTGTACGAAATATGTTCCAAATGTAAAGGAATATAAGGGTAATCAAGCACCATTTGCCTTGCAGTCAGCCTGTCTGATCAGAGAAAAGGCTAAACGATTTCTGTTAATCTGTATGTATGTTGTGCAAGTGCTCTTCACTTGTTCGACACTTGCACCCATCAGAAAGTGATACTTAAATGCATTATGAGCTTTCACCCATTAAGAGTATACGAGAACGACCAATTCTAAGCCATCTCTACATTCCTAGCCCTACATTGCTATTTTTTTTTATAAAATTTTACAACTTTTACAGATCATCAAATTTTAAGAACAGTTTTTTAAAAGGAGGAAGAGGCTGGCAGTCACAAACTCGCAAAGGCCTTAAAGCCGTTCGTTGTTGGTTACCGGCATATGATAACTTCATAATGATTATGATTGCTTCATAAAGTCTTGACGTCATGTCCATGGCATATGTATGAATCTTATTCCAACTGAATTTTCACACCCTAAAGGGATAATTAAAAAAATCTAAATTCGCAAATCGAATAGTGCAGAACTAATATTCTACGCTGTCCTCATCACTCAGCGACTGCCGCAACAAGTATCTCTCACAAAACCGCAACCCACTCAGAGCTTAAGGCTTCATTATTACCTATCGCTTTGACGAAACTTTTACAGACCAAACTCGTTACAATCCGCAACCCTCTCAAGCAATCCATATGATAAGGAATCCGAAAGCTGTGGGTGGAGGGGCATGCATGCATACGCACTTTCCTGCTGGCGGCGATTCCGCTCGTTCATAAACATTTTGGTTTTAGTTTTAAACGCACAACCAGCATCCCCAACGTGCTGATGCACCTAGTTGGCGATTCATACTTGCTCCCCTGGATTATGGTTCAACTCTCTCTTGGCTTAACGATCCCCTTTGGTGGTGCCTGCTTCTACCGCAGAAACATAATGACCATCACTGTGCAGCTTGCGATGTATTCTTCCTCGCTAAACACCCGTTGTTGTGGTCGTGTTGCATTGTCCGGGCGTATGGGCTAAGTGAGATCTATTTCCTTTGTCATTTATCTGGTATGCAAATCGAGGAGGATGTATTTTAACACTTCCCTCTTAATTTCCAAAGTAGATGCCTCGAAGTGCTTAAAAGTTCAATGTGAAATCCATTCTCCACTGAAAAGCGATGAATTTCTCTCATTTTCAAGCTCCACCGATAATGAAACCTGAGCATGACGGAGTGTTTATTTCAACTCCACGTGCTCGCCCGGGAATGTTAAAAAACTTCTTATACATTACGCATTTGGTCAAGCCAAAGAAAAGAATGTGTCTATAAATACACAACACTTCTGCTTCACGGAAGCTAATCGTGTCTCTTCCCCGGGTGACCGCAGAACAAATGAGACGACCGTACACAAGCCTACCAGTAAATGCGAAAAAAGTAAAAATTTCTCAGAATACCTTGTCGGCGAAGACTTTCTTTTCCACTAAGGGGAAAGCACACAGTGCCCACCTTGTCGTTTTGCTTGATCACTTCTTCGCTACAAGGGCTCAGATTCATTTAGTGACTTAAACAAATCCGTCCCTTGATTTTCTTATCAAAGAGAACATTTACCGCTATTCGCGCCGAGTCATCACCTACACATGAAATGACACGCTATTGAGCATCCTCCCCATCGCGTCCTTCTGTAGTGGCATCTCATTTTAAATACTTATTTCGCCCCCAAAAAGAGTCTTATTGCTTTGGAAGCTGTGTCTGCTTCTGTGTCGAAAATTTCCAACCGTCAGAGTCACAGAGGGCTGCACCCTCGACGAATTTATTTCAATTTCTCTCTATTGGTCTCTTCGGGATTTGGAAAGAAGGCGAATGCGATGGGAATGCAAATTATCTCGTCATCAGTGATATAAATGTAATTCTTAATTATTCATCATTCGGCACTTCGGGTCCCTTGGTTCATCTATGTCCATCTCCACCGGTTGACTTTTAAAACATCAAATCGAATTTTGTTTCAAATCGAATTTTCACATCTTTTCCCCCCTCCAAGACATCGCTACCCAGTGGAGATACTGGGCAGACAGAAACGCTTGAAGGGTGTGATAAGATAGCGTCAGCGTTAAAGAAATTTGTGGGGCGTACAAACTGGTACGTCTTTCGGATAAAAAGTCAATTTTACTTTGAAAAGACACATTTGGGATAAGTTCTTGATTTAAGGACTCCCCATATAGACGGTCGTATAAGCTCGAGCAAACAATGCTTTCCTTTGGACCCTTAACAACGTCGCCTCCTTTCCTGATTCGTTTTGGGATTTGTTTAGCTAACGACTCCACACTTGCCGGCTCTGCTGATTCGAGGAAAAGGATGCCTCTTTAGCAACCGGTCGGAGTTGCACAGGATTAACGTGTTGCTGCTGAAGGGAAACGGATTATGTTGATTAAAGAATTCACAAGCTTCTAATACGAGGGTTGCCTTTTATATTTCGGGATTAAGGAACAAAAACAAATATTAATCATCAAAAATAGCGTTATTGTTTTTCAAAATATTCCTCATTAAGATCTATACACTTTTGCATGGGTTTGAACCAGTTGTCGAAGCACATTCTGATTGAGGTATCTCCAAAACATGCATTCTGAACGCATCAACCGCTTCTTCAGGTGTCCTAAAAAACAGGCTACCATTTGCTTGGAAGTGCTTCGTGCGCGAGCAACTTTTGTTGGATTTGGCTCAATTTGAAACGCCCACAAAGACTGCTGTTTACTTTCCGGCTCATATGCGTAAATTTATGATTCATCACCTGTCACGATGTCATAAACGTGTTTTGAAGCACAGCGATCGTATTTTTGGAGCATTTCCTTCCACCAATCGACACAAACCTTCTTTGAGTGATTGACAAGGCGCAAATCGGTATGTAAAACTCTTGAATTGTGTTACCCGCAATTACGCAGGTTTTCAGTGTATTGCTTCTTGAATCCAGCGCATTACTTCAGGATAATATTCCTTATTGACTCCTTATTGATCTCCTGATGCATCACGTATAATCTCTTTGTCGCTAGCAGACGGTTTCCACACTTGAACATTCGCAAAGGCACCTTGCGATTCACTGATCACAACATCTACTCGAATTAGCACATGGTTGTAACTATGATAAGAACCCGGATATCGGGAGAGCAACGGAGTCGAAACAGGCCAATGCGGTTTGACGGCGGTAAGCTACAATCACAGCTGATCACAAAGCTCAGAGTTCGACGCTGCCTGCACTAAACAAAGAAGAAGACTGGAAAAGTTGTCAAGAAGCCATCAAAGAAGCTGCCACTGATGTGCTGGGTTTCATGTGATCACCCAGAAGGAACCCATGGTTTAACGACGATTTCAGGCAAGCACATGCAGCCAAACAAGACGCCTATAAGGCGACGCTGCATCGAACAACGAGGGCTATTCGTGGGCTCTACGAACTGTGAAGAAGGGAAGATCAACGGCTTCTAAGAAGGAAAAAGAAGGAGCATGAAAAGCGCGCGGTCGTGAAAATGGAAAGGTTTTATGGAAGAAATGCAGTTCGAAAGTTTTACCGAAACTGAAAATAGCTATCCGGAGGATATAAAGCTCGGACGAATGCCTGCCGGGACCAAAATAGATAACTCGTGGTAGAGTCGTAGTGTGCTGAGAATCTGAATATTAAAAGCAGCTGTGGTTTGAGCACGGGGAAGTCCACGATAGACCAGATCTTCACTTTACGGCAGATCCTGGAAAGTAGTCAAGAAGTACAAATCGACATTCACCACCTATTCGACGACTTTAAGGCCGCATATGACTGTGTGCATAGAGACGAGATATACAGTGCCAAGTCTATTTTTGGCATTCCTACCAAACTCGTCAGATTGTGTAGGATGACGATAGAAAACGCTCGCTGCTCCGTTTAGGTCGGTAACGAACTCACTGATATCTTCAATGTCAAAACAGATTTCAAACAAGTCAACGCACTGTCTTTAATATAACTGTCGAAAAGATCCAGCGTAACACTCTATTCAACACCAGAGGCACGATCTTGCCAAAGTCAGTTAAATTCATAGCTTGCGGTGACGACAGTGTCTTTATTGGCGAACGCAGCTAGCCGACAATGAGGCGTTTGCTGGCATTGAATCGGAAGCGGCTAAAATGGGTCTGGCGGTTAATGAGGGCAAAACGAAATACATGTTGTCATCAAAGAAGGACACACAACATCGACGTCTCGGACAAATTTTTACCCAAGGCGTTCTTTGGGTTCAAGAGGAAATTGTGTAGTAGAGCCCCCTCTCGAAGACTAATCTCGCTTTATATAAAACCTTGATCATCCCAGTCATACCTTATGACGTGGAAACCTGGAAGATACTTAAAGCGGATGAAGAAGCTTTTAGTATTTTCGAGTGAAAATTTTTGCGTGCTATTTTTGGTCCTATTTGCATTGATGGCATCTAAAGGGGAAGATTTAACGACGAACCCTATGGGCTTTGAGGCAATATACCCCTGGTCAAGCATCTTCGGATACATCTCTTAAGATGTCTAGGCTTTGCAGAGCGTTTGAACGCAACAGAGGCCGGCCTAGGTTAAGGTGGCGCACACAAGTAAAGAAGGACCTCAACTATCTTGGACGGTCGAAAGATATGTTGGTTGGAGCCTATGTCCAACCCGGGCTATAGTACTAAAAGAAGAAGAAGAAGAGGAACGACGCTGAAAATTGTACAAAATTGTTTTGTGTGGAGTGGCGATTCGTGATATTCAATGCAATAAATTTTCTTGGCGCACCTTCAACTTATTGAGCGATGAGTGAGTGAACAGACGTCAATTAAGCGACTTCTATCCCCTAAATATTATCACTGCGTTTAACTTTGTCCCTTTAACTGTAAACAAAATACAAAAAGACACGCTCTCCTCGTTCTCTTCGGCATCAAACTTGCAGCCAACGACAAAGGATATATCACTCAAAAATTTCTTGAAGAGCAATTGTTGAAGTACACAATATCACAATGTAGCTTCACTGAGGAAATTTAAGAGATGCGAAATGAATTCCCGAATAAAATTGATGAATTAAAGAAAAGGTGGGATAGACAGTTTATTAGCGTCAACACAATAATTTCGAACATGGACGATCAGGTAAACAAACTTGAAGAGAACACCCTCCCAGTCTCTCAGCTTAATGCAGAGGTCAATAGTCTTCTTAATTTGTTCTTTGAGTCCATAAATTGCCGTCCACCACAACTTCCACGTGCTCTTTGTATAAAAGGGTACAATGAAAAGAGCACATAAACATCAGTGACAAAGCCACTAATGATTGTTTTGTAATTTTACTCTTCTAACGAGAGAAATTCTGGTCTCATCGCTGCTGCTAAACACAATAAACACAACAAAGAAAAAAGTATGTTAAAGCTTGGTGACGTTGTCATTGATTTAAATGGAAGTCTCACTAAATACCCTCGGTCTCTTTTTTAATATGCTCTTAATATAAAGAGAAAGCAAAATTGTCTTCTATGTACAGAAAATTTGGAATCATTATGCTAAAAGGAGTGAACGGACGAAGTTTTGCTATTAAGAGCTCGGAAGATTTGCGCTCATTGAACGTTGATGATATTGCTGTTGCTGAAGCTGCCGCTGTTGCAAGTCAAATTCATACACTTATAAATGCTCTCTAATTAACAAATATCATATATTTTGTACTCCTATTCAACTCTTACTGTCTCTCCTCTTCCTTCACTCCCTCTACCTTTCTTCATTTCGTAATGTTTCTCTTTTCTTTTTTTGTGTGGCACTTTTGAACTATCCAGATGGTTTTAAAGTTTGCGTTCTTACTTGTGGTAGTTTAAATCATTGTAAATTAGACTACCTTAGATATATATTTTCTAATTCTTGTGTTGATGTTATTCTTTTTTGTGATACTTGATAGTATTCCTGATGAATTATATCGTATCAAAAATTTTTTAATTCTTAAAAATGACGGAACTACACCTACCTGGGGTGGTAGTTCACTGAAATACAAGATCATTTGCAAATCGACTGGCGATTGCTCTGTTGCACAAATCAACGTGTGAGTGCGCACCCATCGTCATAACCATCCCGCCCTGCTGGCAAGTCATCTTAGCAGGTAAGTGAATAATGTGTGCACTTGGGAGGCTCACCTTTAAGATGCGATCGTTCGCTTGAATGCAAACCAGTTCTCATCTTGAATAACTTAACAGGAGCTGTTAGGAGCCTTAAATGCCACCAATATGACGGAAACTTTTTGAACCTAAGACGCTATATTGCCTGCAGCAAACTTCCGAGAAAATGTTAATCAGTGTCTGATTCAGCTGCTTCGCTCTCAAAGAGGGATCGACTGTACATGAAAGCAGGCCAGATTTATCAAGGCCATTTTCCTAACCTTTCTTATTAACTTTTTGTGGGCAATTAATTCAAAGCAATGGTGATCGGAAGCTGAGTATACTCGAAATTAAAATGTTTACCCTTGAGATTCTTCGGGCGCTAAGAAGGCATTCAATCAATAAGAAAACTTAAAGTAAACAGGTTGGGTAGCTACGTCCACCACCCTTAAGACCCTCGATCGCAATTGTTTAAGCCGTCGTCGGCTGTTTAAAAGCTACCGTGAGAGTGACGACAAACGCACACACAAGTACAGGAAGTGCCCGCCTGTGCGCGTTTTTATGAACTTCACATAAAAGTCCCTATTACTGCCAGCCTGATCCCGACGGGTGAAAATCTGCAGGATACCATGCAGCATCCTTGAACGAATGTCTATTCCAAATCATGCACGCCGACATCGACAAATGTACCCTCCTCAATTACGTGCAAAGTAGGGAGAATCACAGCGTACACGACTGGCTTTATGAATGTGAGAGAATAAATGCCACTTTTCACTGCAACTGAACAAGTGGAGGAACCAACCCACAGGTGCGATACGAACATGACCTTGTTCCCTCCTCCTTAGTCGCAAGTCTATTGTGATGGAAGCAATCTGGTGAGGTCATTGTCGGAAACATAATTATCTGTCGTCGTGTAGCACCGTCTCTATTGAAATTCTTTGGGGGATGGATACTCTTGAAAACAGTTTATGTTAGCCTTCACCAGTTGAAAGTGTTTCTTTAGATTCAAGCGCTCCAGATAATGGGTCACACGAATTTATCTACCCCGTCCGAAGCGACATCCTTGGAGTCTGTTGTGGAAAGCAGATTTTTCGCTAGAGACAGATTTCTTGACAGTTGACAATTGAAGTTGAAGAAATCATAGTTGAAGACGTTTCGATTAGAGACGCCTTAAATATGATCCTTAGGACGATCCAGTGCAAGTTTAACTGAAACAATTGAGAACCTTTACCACTTTGAAAATTGTCGCAAAGGACTAAGGGAATAAACAACCTATTTGAGAACGACGTACATCTCCAGTGCTCATTTATTGTCTGCACAGTCTTCTTTCTTTCACAAGGCGTTTGCCGGCTACGAATCCCTGACAAATTAATTTTAAGTCCATAGACAACCAGCAAAGCATTAAAAATTGCAACAGAATCGCTGTGAGAGATAGCGTACTTTTATATTTTTTCCATCGGCAGGCGAAATAAAAGCGAAGCTATTACAAATTGAATTTGCAACGTGACCAGCGCCGCACGAACTGATTGTAAATTTCGTTCTTGTTGGACTCAGGAACGACTGACGGAATGAGGTTGGAGTGTGACGCTATGCATTTTTCAGAAGATAGCAACGGCACCGACGACGACTACGTCGTGAAAACTTTTGGGAATTCTCAACAGAGTGATTGAAAACAGGCCGACTTTTGTCGACATATGAGCGGAAGAGTTGATTACATGTCCTCTGGTGAGTTCATTCCCTGTAAAATTTTATGCTGATGTTTGATTTTTTTAGGCCAAAATGTTTGTTCTTTACCGCTGCACCTAATGAAAAGAATAATAATTCATCTAAAAGTGAATTTCAATAGAGATTGATGAAATGGATACACAAGGTACAATTTGCTCAGCTCTTGTCCGTCTGCTTTATGTTGCGTGACGTTGCCGAGTCAATTATAACTTGTAAGCCAATAGTTGCAGAGAAATTTCCTCCAGCAGGTGCACAAGAAGTTGAACCACAGGGTGGTACACTTGCTTCCCTAATAGTTGCGAAGCAACGTATTTTGTTAAAATCACAATATCAGGAACATACCAGGTAAACCCGTATGAAGTTAGCGTCAAGATACAAATGTCTTGATAGGGAACATTTTTTTTTGTTATGACATCTGTGAAAAATATTTAGTATATATCAAGACATTGCGTGGAGTTCCGAATAGTACACAACCCCGATTTCCTTGAAATTTTTTTATAGGTAGTCCTGCACATAGGAAGCCCAAACTTCGCTAAAACTTCAAAAGTTGTTGATGGATTGTAATGGTGTATAAAAAAAAGTACTTTCCAGCTTTAAATTGATACCCATTTTATTCACATGCGACTTACCGTTTCGAAGATATTTAGTACTGAATACCAAAAATTTCGTCCTTTCCTGTTATTTGCGGGAAAAACCATTCGGACTTGGGCTTCCTATGTGCAGGACTACCTATAAAAAAAATTTTAAAGGAAATCGGGGGTGAGTACTATTCGGAACTTTATCCCACGTCATTGAACAGACAACATCATATTTTTTCATCGTGTTAAAAATGTCGAATTTTGTACCAGAAGGTGATGATTTGCGGAAAGCATTAATTTTTTGTTTTCATTTGAAAAAAAGTGCTGCAGAGTCGCATCGAATGCTTGTCGAGGCATATGGTGATCATGCTCTATCAGAAGCAACATGCAAAAAATGGTTTCAAAGGTTCAGAAATAATGATTTTGATGTGAGAAATGAAGAACGTGGATGACCACCAAAAAAGTTTGAAGACGCCGAATTGCAAACGATATTGGATGGAGATGACACTTTGTGTCAAAAACAAAAGGCAGCAATGTTATATGTTGCAGAACAATCAATTTCTGACCGTTTAAAAGCTATGGGAAAGATCCAAAAGTGTGGAAAATGGGTGCCACGTGAATTGAATGAAAAACAGATGGAAAACAGAAAAAAACCCTTGTGAAATTTTGCTTCAAAGACACGAAAGAAAATCGGTTTTGCATCGGATTGTTACTGGCGATGAAAAATGGATTTATTTTAAGAATCCTAAACGGAAAAAATCATTGGTTAATCTGCAAAACCAGATCGATTCGGCAAGAAGACAATTCTGTGTGTTTGGTGGGACCAGAAAGGTGTGCTGTACCACGAGCTCCTAAAATCTGGTGAAACCGTTAATACTGATCGCTACCGACAACAAATAATCAATTTGAAGCATGCATTTATCGAGAAACGACCAGAATGGGCCAGAAGACAGGGCAAGGTAATTTTGCTCCATGACAATGCACCTGCACACAAAGTAAAACCGGTTCAGGATACAATCAAAACACTTGGCTGGGAACAGTTACCCCACCCGCAGTATTCACCAGACTTGGCTCCTTCCGACTACCATTTGTTTTTATCGATGGAACAAGCATTGGCTGAGCAGCACTTTGATTCCTACGAGGAGGTCGAAAATTGGGTGTCTGATTGGTTTGCTTTAAAAGACGAACAATTTTATTGGTGTGGTATTCACAAATTGCCAGAAAGGTGGTCAAAATGTGTAGAAAACAGTGGCCAATACTTTGAATAAAATGTTTTAACTTTCCCATTAATAATTAGTGTTTTATTTTCATTCACTCGTTTCATACTGGTATACCTGATACTTACAATCCGCGAATGAAATATAGCACATGCATGCAAATCTTTTTGAAATTAAATAAGGTCGCCTTTCAATGATCTTGAAGTTAAGAGGAATAGACAAATAAAACGGGATTTATTCTGTATTTTTATATTTTTCCCGAAAGTCGAGAGTTGTAATTCAGAAGCTCAATAAAATATAGGGTTGGCAAGTAAATAATTGCTGATTTTGGTAAAAGTTGGGTGGTAAAAGTTCAAGGTAGGCAATTCCTTTGTAATGCCACCAAACTGATAACATAACTTTCTTTTGATAAATATTCATAAGCCTTTAAAGTTGTTACAGCTTGTTCACCTGGCATGTTCTTCGATCTTTTCCGATTGACTTTGTTGTAAACAACCCACTTTTCATCGCCAGCTATCAATTCTTTTAAAAATAAAAAAAAATTCATTGCGTTCCTTTAACAAATTGCGGATATTAATACGTTGTGTTAAGCAATTTTCTTTCAGTTCCTGAGGAACTTAAGCATCGTAAAGTACATAGCAAAGTTGTTTAAAGCGATTTTCAATGTATGTATGTGAAACATGCAATGTCACGTATTGTACTGTGACAATCCGAATCAATTATTGCTTTGATTTGGTCGTCATCTGCCCTTCTTTTAAAGATCCGTAACCATACACAGCACATAACGATTTGTGAGCTTTCGATGCAGTTTTTTCCCTTTCTGGATATAAAAACTCAATATATGACTTGATTTTTTTGTTTTTGAAAATATTTTCTTTACTGATTGACGTTTGAAGTACCAACTTTTAAATAACAAATTATGTTTGACATTTTCATTAAGGCAGCGAATCTAATTCAGCTTAAACCTTCTATGAGTGAATTAGTAATTTGCGAACTAAAAAGTTTGAAACTAATTATTTCCGGAATTTCTCATTGCGATGGGGAACACTGTATGTTTATATCTGCAATTCGCCTATAAAATCGTTTTCCTTACGAATTACCAACCATAAATTTAAATGCCTTATTTCAAACAAAATTGTTTTTGTATATTTCTGATAAAAGTTACATAACTTAAGCTAATGGTACCAAAGTAAGAGTATATTCGATTTAGCATTATTTTATGTCATTCAAAAATTGTACTGATACTATGTTTCTAAAAGGTGTAAATATGTTGTAGCAGTATTCGTACGTCATTTTACAAAAAAAAATAAATAAAAAGAAAGGGCTTTTTGTAATAACATTCGAAAAAATGTCAAAATGATCATTCTAATACATAAAGTTTTCTTATTTTCAGGGTACCTCACTATTCCATCCACTTGAAATTTCTGTGCCTTATCAGCGTAAAATGCAACCAGGTAATTTAAGTAACGATATCAAACGCAGAATCACTTACTTGTCGTTGTTTTTTGTGCAAAATTGGCAAGTGATTAATAAAGTCCTCTCTCGAAGGACTAAGCTCGCTGAATATAAACGAAATGTATGGGCTGTACAGCGACATGCGCCTTAAGATGGATATTTGGACACCATTTAGACCGTATGAACACCAGTGCTTCGGATCGAAAAGTCTCCGAATCCAAGCTATTGTGGACGGCCATTCCGAACTGTAGCACCACAATAAGGAGATGGAGAAGGAAGGCATACACCGAGACAAATAATAAGAATACAAGATCTGGGTAATTTGGTGATTGCATTGTAATTTCCCTTCTTCTTGCTCTAGGCTATCAATGTGCAAAGACGTGTGTGGTGTACACATCTTTGTGATAATGAGCTACAACTCTTCATTGGTCAAATGTGTTTACTCCGATTTCCTCATTACCTTTTTTGCGGTTAATGTAAGTTTTGAAGTTGCTTTGTTGTCGGATTTTTAATTGCTTTTTAGAAATAATTTAAATATGCAATTGAGAGAAACATTTCCGGGTTTAACTTTTTTTGAAATTATGTAAAAAGAAACTTCACTCAAAGTATTTTTTTCGAAAGCTTCCACGGTATCGATGTTATCATTGATACACTTCATCGATGTCTTCAATAGACCCGAAACGGTAATCCTCCAAAATCGTTTTGCTTCGCCAAAATAGCCACTGTTTGGAACGGTCTGAATAATACGGTGAGTGGGGTGAAATCGCCTATTTCAGCGTTTTAAGGTTGTGTTTGAGCTCTACAGCTACGTGGGACCGATCGTTATTATATGTATATAAAATATATATGTATACAAGGTAATATGCGATCACATTTAGTCATTTACAAAACCTAAGTTTTCTCAGGCCAATCCCTGGCAAAGCAATAAGCAGCCAGCGGCAAGAATAAATTTAAAACAGATGAAGCCATGTATTGTCATTTTAAGCCTCATTTCTGAATAGTAGATTAGTGCCGCCCATCTTTCAAATTTGTTTTAATTTTGCTCTGTAACACTGTGCGGAAAATCAACTCGAAAATGTAAGTTTCAAAAAGCCGCCCTGACTTTTGTCAAGAACTAAAAATAAAATCTTTACTGACACTTTTCCGGTTTTCCGCTTGGACGACATTTAACATATTCCTGAAATCTTCCTCCAGGATGTGATCTCTGACAATACTTGACTCAGATGTATCAGTCGCTCGATGGAATAAGTAAATATTCGCGCAAGTATGTGACTGCTACTTTCAACAAGTTTCAAGAACGGTCAGTCTTGGCTGCACATGGGCTTTCGGAACGTTGCTTGGATCTGCTCTGGTGCATTTCTTGCTACTCCTCCTTTGGGTGTGGCTAAAAACTGAGCCAAGAAAAATGTTGTCCTTCTTGGAGAAGAACAACATTAGACAAAATTACTTCTTAAATTCTCGTCGTTCTTATAATCGGAAACATTTGCGATTCTAATCACAACGAAATATATTGTGAACGAAGGTACTAAGTTCTTGCGTCTTTATCGACAGCTAAGCTCCGGTTTTACTCAACCAATTCCAAGATAGGATAGGAAAGCAAAAAGAACGGCTTGTATGGGTTCGAGGACACGAAGGAATCATGAAAATAACGATCGCCAATTATTCTAATTCCTTTTTAAACTAAATAGCTTCACCACACAATTTCATTCTAGTTGCTACTAACACTGTTGATAATGTTAGCATGTTTTAGTCTGTAGGTATGGTAGTCAACTGTAAACTGCCTTAATTGATGAGAGAACAATAGTATGCACTGCACGACTACGAAGCTGACAAAGAAGATATTAATCTTTTCTTTTGTAATGAAGTTCAAATATTTTAAGTAATTTCATGTTCATTCAAAGAACATCAAAGAAATACAGAAATAAATTGCAATTTAAACATTTTCAAGCTACTCAATCAAACAGCATCCAGATCCTCGTCTTAACGTTCACTCCATCAAACGAAAGCAAATAAAACACAGCGGTGTTACATTATATTTTTATTCAATTCATAACGGTGTAATAAATAGAGCTCGTCAATTTAACGCTTTAAAAGTCAACAAGTTCTTAAGTCCAAAATATTCCTAGACCCTTACATAAATTTAAAGCTTACCCACTAGTTTAACTTTGGCTTATGTATAATAGACAAAAATGACAGAAGAAAATATCTCAAAACCAGTTCCTTGGTAAGTTCCTAACGAATTCGGCTTAAAGGCTTAATCTAGCTTAAGACAAGGCTCATTGCAAGAGGGCTTACAGTTAGGAATCTAAAATTTGTTGAGAGACACTTGCTAGTGTGTGCAGTCCAGTAACAAACTGCGAATACTTTCTAATTAACCCTTCTTCTTTTTGGGCTGCTCCTCAGGCAGCGGGTAACCGCGTTTTTGGCAAAGGTCCTCATTGACACCCTCACCGATGGTGTCTAGCTTTGGCATGTGAACGGAGGCAATATTTTAAGGTGTGTAAACGTGGGACTCGCTGTCTTCGCCCATGATAAGGACGATTGTTGCACCAATCTTCGCGCTGTTATCCTTGAAAATGTGACTCAGCTTGATCTGCACAACGTTGATGAACATCAGCCCAAAGTTAAGTTATATGATACTGCACATCATATGTATTAGGTGGTTTAGGACGAAGTCGCCAAAGACGATTATCGACATGGAAATGAAGACGAAGTAGAAGGCCTCGAAGTAGGTCCAGTCCTCCCACAAAGTGTTGACGAAGGCTCCCACGATGATGTACGGATAATGATCACACTGGAAATCCATCATCGATTTCAAAAGTTTCCGAATAGGGCGAGAAAGTGTCAAACGGATGGCCAAACGAACTTAATAGACCTGGTAAAAAATTCGCCGAAATCCGCGAGCAAGATCAGGAACATTGTCGATGACGGAGTAGACAACTGTTAGCTGCCACCCGAACATTGTTTGAGGCGTGATATGGTCATAATCTGAAAAAGAAGAAAGTAATCTTGTTACCAGATGTTTCAAACCTGGAACAACCTTAAAGCTAAGATATGGAAAAATAAAACCCTTTTCCCACCGAATAACCACCAGACTTGACTGTTCTTCGAAAGCGGAACGATAAACACTCCTGGAGACAAGCACTTTCTCGTTCACGGCAAAGCCAAACCGGTCTTATTGTGTTTTAATATTGATTCGGACTGTAAGCAGCTCGTAATGCAGCTTGGAAATATCTGCCTCGTCTTTGATAAATAATTCAAAACATCCGCAATTAGGGCTTCTGGATGCGTGTCTTGGCACATACAAAAAGGATAACTAGATTCTACAGATGGGTGTGAGCGTACGAAAGCAATAAAACAAACAATTTTTGCTTTATCATGGTTGCCAAAAGCGGCTTATGGCGCTTGAATGAATCTTTAAACTTGACTTTTGAGTTGGCGGTTTATTATCGTTTCTTTGCGCTCCTGCCGTGCATTGGGAATTTCGAAGAAGTTTCACGCAAGTTGGGCATTTTCTGAAATTTCTTTTGCTCGCTCAAACTTTCTCTCGTGACGCACACGAGTTTGGTTTATTGACATTGTCGAACTTACTTTTCGACATTTCTCCTGACAAAAACAGCGCAAGAGAGATACATATTCACGCAGTTAACACAATTCTGTTAAAACAACACTAGTGACAACAATAACTTTGAATTCCTGCCTGTGGTTGGTTCCTTTCAATTAAATTTGCTCTCAGGAGGCTTAACCTTCACGTTAATTGTTGAAAGAATTCGTAATTTCCGTGCAATTGTTCATGTGGTCAGAATCGCTGGATTGGCGGTTAAACTTGTGCTGTTGGAAAATGAAGTCCCAATTTATAGCAAATTATATCGGTACCCGCAAATACATGCGGATGAAGTAGATAGAAAATAGTTCCTAGCACAAGCCTATACAATTCACCAATCTGGGTCGTGACAAAAATGGGAAAACAAACTGGCGAATTGAAATAGATTTTAGACGATTAAATGAACAAACTATAGATGACAGGTTTCCATATCATATATAGAAGATTTGTTTGATAAATTGGGCAAGTGCAACTATTTTTCCACAATTGATTTGGTAAAAGGGTATCACCAAGTTGAAGTTGATTCTCGTGACAGGGCTAAAACAGCTTTTTCTACCAGAAGCGGTCATTTTGAGTTTCTACGAATGCTGTTTGGGTTGAAAAATGCCCCGGTGACATTTCAGAGACTCATGAATAGGGTTCTGGAAGGCCTAATCAACAAAATTTGTGTTGTGTACGTGGATGACATCCTCGTTTTTTCCACTAGTTTCGAGGAACATCTGTTAGCACTAAGAAAGATTTTCCAACGTCTTAAGGAATCTAATTTGAAGATACAAATAAATAAATGTTCCTTTGCTTAGCCTTATACCAACTATTTGGGTCACGTGATCACGCAAAATGGAATAAAACCAGATTCAACCAAAATCAAAGCCATAGCCGATATGAAACTCGCCACAGACAAGAAAAGTATAAAACAGTTTTTGGACATAACCGGCTATTACCGGAAATTCATTACAGACTACGCAAAGGTTGTTGATGATGATGATGATGCTTAAAAAAGTCTGAGAAGGTTAACACGATGGACCTTAAATACAAAAAATCATTTGAAAACCTGAAAATCTTGCTTTGTACTGACCCAATTCTTAAAAGTCCAAATTTTGATAAGTTATTTGTTTTAACAACCGATGCTTCGAGTTATGCTTTAGGTGCAGTACTGAGTCAAAGTAGCCATCCAATATGCTATGCATCTCGCACCTTAAACAATCATGATCGCAATTACTCTGTAATTGAAAAAGAACTACTGGCAGTTGTCTGGGCCGTCAAATATTTTAGGACATATTTGTATGGAAGGAAGTTTATGATACGCACTGACCACAAGCCCCTTGTTTGGTTGAATAATATAAAGGAACCAAATATGAAACTCCAACGATGGAATATCTTTCTGAATGAATACAATTTTGACCTAGAGTATCTAAAGGGTAAAGATAATTGTGTAGCCGACGGTCTAAGTAGGTACATGATTTCAGATAATTTAGAAGATGCAGAACTTAATCTTGGTGAATTATTTATTAACGAGTTGGATGGCGAGTTGTATTATTGTTAAAAAAAACACAGAAGCAGTGTTTGCAAAGCCTACTCACACAGGCGACATAAATGATGTCATAACTACTGGAGCGACTGTCCATAGCGCTATAGAAGGCGAAACTCGGTACATATACATTTCTGAAAAACCGATCAATATGTACAAAAATCAAATTTATTTATTTTACGGTAGTAAAAATAGAGCTCCAATAAAAATTGTACATAAAAAGATACAAAATCACGTAGAAGTAAAACAACGAAGTAAAAAGTTGCTAGAAATTATGAAAGCTATTTTACTAAGTAAAGGTGTTATGTGTATATACCGCTGCGACATTCCCTTATTTTTAAAATTTCAAGATTTGTACGTACAGCATTTTTCGGGAAATAATAAATTAAAACTTTTGAAATCGAACATTAGACTTAAAGACATTTTAGACAAAAACGAAATTATATCAATTATAAAAGAAGGACATTTAATTAAAATTCATAGAGGAATTAATGAAATGTTTTTGGAGATCCAAGAAAAATTTTACTATCCAAATTTACAAACAGAAATTCAGAAATATGTTAACAATTGCGATATTTGTATCATAGCCAAACATGATCGACAGCCTCTCGTTACTTCAATGCAAGTAACGGAAATTCCACAATGTTTCAACGATATCGTACATATTGATATTTGGTTTCCTGAACGAAATAATATGTATCTAACTACCATTGATAAATTTTCAAAATATGCAACAATTCATAATATAGATAATAGGAACTGGATAGAAATTCTGAAAACAATAAAAGAAAGAATTCGGTTTTTGGGTAAGCCCAGGAAACTTATATTTGATGGTGAAACTTGTATTATTCATTCTGTCGTTGAACAATTTTTGAAAGAGCAAAACATTGAGTTTCATAAGACAACTGGATCTCTTAAAACTGGCAACGCAGATGTAGAAAGATTACATGGTACACTTAATGAACACCTTTGCATAAGAAACGCTGCTAAGGATACTAGAGATTTGGAAGATAAATTATTCAATATTTTAACTATCTATAATAACACAATACTACAAAAACTAGACCTGTCGATTTCATTACAAAAAACATAAGTAGAGAAGAAGTACAGGAACTTGCAAAGAATTTTCAAATTTACAAAAATAATAGGATACAAAACAAGAATGTAAAAATGAAATTACCAAACAAAAACATATGCACAGACATAGTTAAAAATCGAACAGTTGTTTAAAATAGACCTAAGTACAAGATAATATGCAATCCAAAAGTCGAAGGAAATTATGTAATTGACCAAACGACTAAGAGAAATACAAAGTATTACAGGAAGCAAATGAAACGGAAATTTAAGTATCAGAGAGTAGCAACTTAATGCATCACAGTTTATTTTTTGTTTTTGTAATTTTCCTACTAGTTTGTCTATCTCTTTTTGTTTTTCTTCCTTATTGATATAATTGATTGTGGTCAGAATATTAAAATCATGTTTTAGAAACCCTAAACTCTTGGAGAAATCGATCTATCCTAAAATTAGTTTAAATATCTATATATATATAAGTTAATACACTATTACATTACAAACAGACAACCTGTAAATAAACATGTAAAGTAGAATTCATATTTCGCATTTTTTTCAACAAGTTATAAAGGTATGAAAAAAAAGCGATTAAAGAAAGAAAGAAAGAAGAAAGAAGAAAGAAGAAAGAAGAAAGAAGAAAGAAGAAAGAAGAAAGAAGAAAGAAGAAAGAAGAAAGAAGAAAGAAGAAAGAAGAAAGAAGAAAGAAGAAAGAAGAAAGAAGAAAGAAGAAAGAAGAAAGATTTACTATTTTGTGTATGTTGACGTTTTTGGGGACCAAAAATATCTTGGGGGGGAGGTGTAACATGATCCCATTAACCATGTTACCTCTGGTACATTTCCCCTTAAGATGACGTAATCGGTCAGACGACACTTGGCGTTTGATCTATGCAAACACCAAGTGTACGCATGAGACCTCTCCGCTCTCTCCTCTGCTAGGTGATAAAGCGGTGAGATTTAGTCTGCTCTTACCTCTGAACGTGAACGATCTTGAAAGTGACTTTTTGTGTTTCAATTATTGTTATTAATAAATATATAATCTGAAATCCCAAATTGTTTCATTTATTATATAACTATATTGATTCGGACTGTAAGCATCTCGTAATGCAGCGTGGAAATATCTGCCTCGTCTTTGATAAATAATTCAATTTCCTAAAATTTGATTTGAAAGACAAAAGCAATACGGAAACAAGGAAATGTATAGTAAGAAATACATTATTCAGGAAAATATACCGATATTTGTGCAAAATTTCAAACCTGAATATTGATTGGTGTTTTAGTCACGGAAACAATTTTAATATTAACTTTTGTCTTGTTTAGAATGTCTTAAACCTAAAAACACAATAGTACCATTTAATTTTGAGCAAAGAATACATTTTGCGCTTTCGAAACACTGAAATTATTACAGAAGGCCTCAAGAGAATCTCCATCTACAATAAAATGTTGTGGACGGTATGGAAATCATCACAAACTGATAAGTTGTATCAATACTCCTAGGACCTTTCTGACCTAATGGGAGCATCCGGAAAGTCGATTAACAGATAACAGAGATTAGAGAATAAAATATAAATAAACAATAAATAAATTATATATAAATAAATAAGTTATGTAAATATTAATTATTAATAAATAAATTATATATATATTTATATATAATTTATATGACCAAGTGGTCGAAAATTGGATTCAAAGACTGAAATACATAAATACCTATATAGTGTCCTGTGTTGTTCGCGCTCCTGTTCTCTATACTGTAGAAAGGACTTACAGTTTTTTGCCGATTCCGAAAGGTGAAATCTTACAAGATTTTTCTTAGACAGTGTTTCTTTAAGTGTTATCAACAGCTCGAAAGAGCTGGTGACGTGAAAATTGTTCAGCCTGGAATCGGGCCTACACCTTCAACGTTCCACAGTTTCACTCTGAGCACAATAATTATATTTCCCAAATCTGTTTTTGTGGCCGCCTTGGAGCAGTGGGTAGAGTGCAACATGTCGAAGGTTCTCTTCATGGACTGAACTTTAAGCATTTTCACGGCACCACCTCTTTTGAGTTGCTGACAACATTCAAAGAATAATAGCTGTCTATGAAGCGTTCACCTTTTGGAGTCGGTTTGTGCCTTCTAGTCGTGAGAGAACAATAGCGCGCGCAAGACGAGCAATTGCTGAAGCAGCGAAAGTCCCCTTGTGACATGCAACGTCCTGTTTTCTGTTCCTGTTGTTGTCCTCTTTAATGTGTAGAGAATCTATAGGGTATCATTTGCTGTTTGTTTGAGATTGCTTTATAACATTATTTTCCTTTTTTGGCGATACTGTAGAATGTACATTCACCCTAAGCTTTAATGACTATCTTATCTACTACAGTTCCTAATTGCTTGCAAATAATCTAGTACATTTCCCTATTTCCATAAGTATAAATTGTTCGCTATCTCTTCCTGTTTCTCCTCTTGGTCTCTGGTATTGATCGCGTTAAGATGGAGCACGTTGTAAATATTTCTATTGTTAAATAAACTAATTTAAGGAAAATAAAATATTGTTGAAGTTTTCCACACATAGTTTTTGGTGCCTCCTGTGAGGAATTGCCCGTTTGATTGAGGATCTCGCAAACGCGGTCAGATCACATTTTAACTTTTGTACAGTGCTGTGAACAACGTGTCTCCATTTTCGTGAACTTTTACAAATCTTCTGTTCCCACAATGGCGGAATTAAATCAAAGATTGGCTGCAGTCACAGCTATTAACCGCATTAGTGAACGTGTGCGTGGTGCAACATCGGCTCAGTATGACGTTCTCCAAATCGAGCAGGAACTTAGAACAATTGAAAAACATTACACTCGTTTCGTACAACACCATGAGTGTTTGGTTGGTGCAGCTGAGAGTGACGCGCTATCTACACATGATCTGTTATGGGCACAGGTGGAGGATACATATAAAAAGACGTGCGTCGCCCTCAATCGAATGCTGTTGCAGTGCAGAGCCCCCGCGCCCCCCTCTACAGCGTTTGACTCGGCGAAATCGCCAAATGCGAATTCCGCGCTTACCTTCGATTTCAAATTAGATCCAGTATCGATCCCAGAATTTGATGGCTCCTATGCAAACTGGCTTGCATTCAAGGACCTGTTTGAGACGCTGGTACACAATGCGGAATTCCCGGAGGCATACAAACTTACCAAACTGCGACAAGCCGTTAGCTCCAGCGTAGTGCCGTTAATTGGTGGACTGTACTCCGGTGGATATGAAGAAGTGTGGACAGCCCTGAAAAATCGCTTCGACAACAAGAAACTATTGGCCTAAATCCATGTCTCGCGCTTCCTTAACATGAAGGCGGCCACAGAGGAGACTGCAAAAGCGTTGCTGGCCGTAGTGGACACTGTGCAGGAGTCTTTACGTGCACTCAGGGTCATGAAGCTTCCTGTCGACCAGTGGGATGCCCTAGCGGTGCCAATTGTGATATCCAAGTTACCTGGCATCACACGACGAGAATGGAACATGCATTGTGACTCCAACCAGATCCCAGTGTTACACGACCTACTTACATTTCTGGAGAAGAGAGCTCATAGTCTCTCTACAGAGATTATCCGCAACACGCAGAGTGCGGACTTGCCATCGACTAAACAACGTCCAAGACATCAGAGTGCTGTCAAATCCTATGTGGTTGCCGCCGAAAACTCAAAGTGTTGCTACTGCCAGGGTCCACATAGGATCTCCCGATGTCAGACTCTCATGTCATTGAAACCGGAACAACGTTTCGAGGCATTGCAGAATTCCGGTTTATGCTTCAATTGTCTGAAAAGCGGACATACATCAAAGCAGTGTTCGTCAGGTGGATGTCGTCAGTGTGGTCGCCAACACCACACCATGTTTTGCCGTAATAGCAGTAGTCAATCTTTGGCTACGTCAGCAGCAGCAGCGCCATCGAAAGTCTCAGCACCTGCGCCAGTAGTTAGCCATCATCCTTTGTGACTAACCGATTCAGTGACAACATGCATAACCCGAGGCGATCAGACGATATTGCTTGCAACAGCGCGTGCTTATGCCAGTGGTGATACGTTACAACAGCGCCTAGCTCGTATCCTCTGCGATCCTGGATCGCAGGTAAGTTTTGTTACAGACCGTTTTGCTAATTGTTTGGGTCTTCGCAGAACCAAGTGTGACGTGGCTGTCGAAGGTATTGGTTCATTCGCTCATACGCGCACTCCAGGCAGTGTTTCACTTGAGCTGACATCCACTTACGGAGCCTTTTCATTGGACATTAACGCCTTTGTTATTTCTTCGATTACGTCAACGACCCCAGCGGTGCATGTCGACATTACCAAGTGGCAACATTTGTCTGGACTGGATTTAGCTGACCCGCATTTTGGTACACCTGGTGGAATAGACCTTCTCATCGGATCAGATGTCTGGGGTTTGGTGGTCAAAGGCGACATTATCTATGGCAAGCAAGATGAACCACACGCACAACGTACCCAATTCGGATGGGTTGTTTTTGGTCCAGCCTCAATAGCATCCGGACCAGCGCCAGCTATCCGCACTTTCCGTGCTCAGGTGTCTGAGAGTGAGCTCAATTTGGAAGAGCTCGTCCGCAAGTTTTGGAAGTTGGAAGAAGTGCCCGAGGATGGTCCTTTCGATGGTGAATGTGAACGGTTCTTTGTAACAACTCACTCTCGAACCAGCGAGGGACGTTACATTGTTCGCATTCCATTCTCCAGTACTGCCCCACAGCTTGGAGACTCGATGAGATGTGCATTGCGGCAGTTTCATTCTCTTGAGCGTCGATTGACAGCAGACTTGGAATTAAAGGCGAAATACATTGCCTTTATGCGTGAATACGCAGATCTCGGACATATGGAGTATGTTGCTCAACCTGGAGAAGACGAAGGTGGTTACTATATTCCACACCATGCTGTGACTTCCAAGTTCCGAGTTGTATTTAACGCATCCGCTCGTACCAGTAATGGAGTCTCATTGAATGATACGCAATTGGTTGGGCCTACAATACAGGACTCTTTGCTGAACATCATTTTCCGGTTTCGTCGTTTTCTCTTCGCTCTCACAGCAGACGTTGAGAAAATGTTTCGCCAGATACTGGTGGCTCCAGAACACCGTCGGTTCCAGCGCATCCTGTGGAGGGAGTCGCCGAAGAGGGACTTAGGCATTTACGAGCTGACGACGGTCACTTATGGGATGGCTTGTAGCCCATTCAATGCAGTGAGGACGTTACACCAGTGTGCATACGACAATTGTAGAGAGATAGTGGATCCGGTACAAGCTTTAGCAGCGCGGGACTCTATATTAAAATCATTCTACGTCGATGACTTTTTAACAAGTTGCAACTCCGCACAAGATGCCGTGCTATTGGCTACAAACGTCAACAAGATCTTGTCTGCCGGTCATTTTAAACTTCGTAAATGGAACTCGAACAGTCTACAAGTGATTTCTGACATCACAAGGGGAACAGCTTCAGCTTCTGAGCACATCATCAACCCGACATCTTCAGTGCTTGGACTAAGATGGGATCCAGCTAGTGACGAGAAGTTCTTCTCAGTAGGGATCGAACAACCGGGTAAATCCCCTACGAAGAGACGCATACTCAGCGAGGTGGCACAACTGTTCGATCCAACGGGACTGCT
This sequence comes from Eristalinus aeneus, assembly GCA_955652365.1. Lineage (NCBI taxonomy): Eukaryota > Metazoa > Arthropoda > Insecta > Diptera > Syrphidae > Eristalinus > Eristalinus aeneus. The sequence goes on along the minus strand of OY019131.1, from coordinate 86,090,480 downwards.
CGCACCGGTCATCATTACTGGTAAGATTCTCATTCAATCTCTTTGGTCAGCAGGTTTGACTTGGGACGCTCCTTTACCTCCGGAGCTACTTGAAACGTGGCTTACGTTCCGGAATGGACTGCAGGCGCTTAACCAACTTCGAGTGCAAAGGTGGCTTGGTATGTCCAGTGGGGAGGTTACCTCAATCCATGGCTTTTGTGATGCCAGTGCACGGGCATATGCAGCTGTTATCTATTTGAGAACTATTCGTCCGAACGAACCGGCTCATATCGCCTTACTCACTGCTCGCTCTAAGGTAGCTCCGCTCAAGGGCGCTACTATACCTCGGTTGGAGCTGTGCGCGGCGCATCTTTTGGCCTCAACACTCCAGAACGTTCGTGCTGCACTTGGACTAGAGAATGCCGAGTATCACCTTTGGTCGGACTCAAACATCGTGTTATGCTGGCTACGTAAACATCCAACTACGCTGAAGCCATACGTAGCAAATCGAGTTCGGCACATACAAGAATTAACCTCACCCGATCGATGGCATCATGTTTCATCAGAGCAGAACCCAGCTGATTGCGCCAGTCGCGGAATCAGTGCGGAGCAACTCGTGCAACATCGTTTGTGGCTACACGGACCAACTTGGTTGTTGGATGGCTCCTTCCCTACAGAGACTGACAGCAAATTGACAAGGGAAGAAGAAAGTACTCGGATGGACGAGGAGAATATATTGGTGCAAAGTTTGAACGCTACAGTTACATTGGAACTAACAACGAAACGACGAGATGGTCAGGTAATTTCAATCAACGAACGATTCAGCTCTATTCAGCGCCTACTTCACACCGTGTCTTACATTTTGTGTTGGTTGCCGAGCCGTCGCCACCTACGTAGGACGATAGTCGGTGCTGATGAATTAAACAACGCTTTGAGGGTCCTTCTGCGCATGGAGCAACACAATGCCTTTTCAACTGAGCTACATCAAATACGCAACAAAAATAACTTACCTCGCTCTAGCCGATTATTATCACTTAACCCCTACCTGGATGAAGATGGCCTCCTGCGCGTTGGTGGTCGTCTTAACAAAGCCTCCGTGCCATACGACTATCGCTTTCCCGTCCGCTCATACCCTTACACGATGATCCGGAAGATAAATTCGCTCTAACACCAGCGGATTTTCTCATCGGCGCACCTCTCGTGGCCATTCCGGAGCCCAGGCTCACCGAAGTACCCCCCAATCGTCTCAAGCAATGGCAGTGGTTGCGGTAAACTCATCAACACTTTTGGAACCGTTGGAGTGACGAGTATTTGTCAACGTTGCAAACGAGAAGCAAGTGGCAGCAGCGCTCAGAAAACATCAAGGTGGGTGACATCGTGATAATCCGGCATGAAAATCTTCCACCAACACAGTGGCGACTGGGCCGGATTACGAACCTCCATCCGGGCAGCGATGGCCTGGTTCGCAACGCAACAGTGAAGACGGCAAATGGAGTTTGTACTCGGGCAGTGCAGAAGCTATGCCGACTTGTGGAAACTTTTGAACCTGACGGTCCAACCGGGCAGGATGTTTGAGATTGCTTTATAACATTATTTTCCTTTTTTGGCGATACTGTAGAATGTACATTCACCCTAAGCTTTAATGACTATCTTATCTACTACAGTTCCTAATTGCTTGCAAATAATCTAGTACATTTCCCTATTTCCATAAGTATAAATTGTTCGCTATCTCTTCCTGTTTCTCCTCTTGGTCTCTGGTATTGATCGCGTTAAGATGAAGCACGTTGTAAATATTTCTATTGTTAAATAAACTAATTTAAGGAAAATAAAATATTGTTGAAGTTTCCCATACACTGTTCGTATAAAAAAACACCGTTATCATACCCCAGATACTGAATGTACCAGACCTTCTGGGACATTTTCCTCTTTCCAAAATTTAAGTGACTCATGAAAAGATGACGTTTTATGACGATTGAGGAGATACAAACCGAATCGCTGAGAGAGCTCAAGGGCATATCAAGCAGTGTATTTCGGACTGCTTCGAGGATTGAAAAACCGCTGGTATAAGTGTACTAAAAGATCAAGACAAGACTGAAATTGATGAATTAGTAAATAATTTTTAGAAAACATAGCATTGGCCTTAATTCTTTATGTATATAATACGGCAGAGTTGTATGTAACACCCATCACAATTTTTGTCGGTTTACCATTTTTAAAAGACGCTTTCGTAGATCTGCCTTTCGAAGCATGCATTTATCTGCCCAATGGGACTTATGGAAACACAATGTCGAAACGAATGGATTCCGTTTTTAAGCAATGTTTGTTTCTTTGTTTATGTAAAAACTTGTTCATCGTTTGAAACGTTTATAAGAGTAAAAGTATTTGAACAAAGTTACTGTGTACTTAAACTTCGACAGTCACTTGAAAGTTCCATTCTCGAGCTTCCTCATGTGGGGACTGCTGGTTCAATTGTGATGAATTCAATTGAATTATTCATGCCCTAGTCGAGTACAGCTTTTCAGACATAACAAGTCAAAGTGGCATCATCCTTCGTTGTGAGAATCTAATAAAAGGAGCAGATTTTGAGGCATATTTTGAAGAAAGCAACTGCTCTACCCAAAGTACCATAATATACACACCTCAATTGTGGCGGCGGTAAAATGGGGCCAATTCGCAGTGAAGAGCCGACATGAATCACGGAGCTAATTATCCACGGCTCTGACACTTTAAGAGATACCCAAGTTCGGGTGAATAATTGATTTCTGCTGAGGAGTTTTCATTCCTCTGGCTGTGGTTGTCCGTCGGTTAGAGGTGGAGGTCTAATTATTTGTAAATAAAGTAATTGGAAGGGGGGCATGGGCCTGTGCACGCAAGGTAACATCGTTGATTGCGCTCAACATGGCGAGCTGCCAAGGCTATCCTCGTTAGTGCACAGGCCAAGTTGACATACAGCCACCACGCGGCGCCCCCTGGATAGCCATCACAACACCGGTTGTATGATGAACCAATGTATGCAGCCAACCCCCATGCCCGAAGATGCAAATAATAGATTTGGCTACCATTCTGTGGGTTGTGCGTGAGGGAAACTTCCTCACCACGTAAACACCAGAAGTTCAGAGACAAGAACATGCCCCGGATAATGAAGGATCGCCTGTTGACGACCCCAGATAATGTTATAACGACAATGATTTTCGGTTTTGCACGTGGAATGTGAGGTCCCTTAACAGACCACGTGCAGCCGAACACCTTGCGGAGGCCCTTGACTGCTACAAGGTAGACATTACCGCCATCCAGGAAGTGCGATGGGATGGGCCTGGCATAAAAGCGATAAAGAACTGCGATATCTACTACAGTAATTGCTATAGAGAGAGAAAGCAGCGCTTGTTCGGATGCGGATTTGTTGTTCGAGGCAAACCTAGGCAAAATGTCTTGAGCTACGACCCCGTCAGCCAACCCTCATGACAATCCGCATCAATGCTGATTTCGGGAACATCAGACATATATGTGCTCACGCCCGACCGAAGAGAACGATGACACCAATGATGACTTCTATGATCTCCTAGAAAGAACGTACGATCAATGCTCCAGCTACGACACCAAGATCGTTCCAGGTGATTACAACGCTCAGCTGGGAAAGGCGTACTTCTTTGCTGGAGTCATTGGTAAACACAGTCTACACGACAACACAACACGGACTCAGGCTGTTGGACTTCGCCTCGGGGCGGACTCTTTCTATAGCTAGCACGCGGTTCCCGCACCTGAACATTCGCAAAGGGACCTGGCGATCTCCTGATCAATCAACCGTCAACCAGATTGATCACGTTGCGATCGACGTCAGACACTCCTCCAGTATTCTCGATGTCCGAACCTTGCGAGGTGCAAACATTGACTCGGATCATCACCTTGTTGCAGCCAAGGTAAGAACCCGGATATCGAGAGAGCAACGGAGTCGAGAAAGGCCAAAACGGTTTGATGTCGAAAAGCTACAATCGCAGCTGATTGCTGGGAACTTTGCCGACCGAGTCTCCCGGAAACTCGCTCAGAGTTCGACGCTTCCTGCACTTAGCATAGAAGAAGAATGGAAACATTGTCAAGAAGCCATCAAAGATGCTGCCACTTATGTGCTTGATTTCACGTCACCACCCAGAAGGAACCCATGGTTTGACGACGCTGCATCGAACAACGAGGGCTGTTCGTGAACTCTACGAACATAGAAGAAGGGAAGAGCACCGGCTTCTCAGAAGGAAGAAGAAGGAACATGAGAAGCGCGCGGTCGAGGAAATGGAAAGGTGTTTTGGCAGGAATGAAGTCTGAAAGTTTTACCGAAAGGTACAACAGCTATCCGGAGGCTACAAGGTTCGTACCAAGTCCTGCCAGGACCAAAACGGACAACTCGTAGTAGCGTCGCAGTCTGTGCTGAGAATCTGGAAGGATCATTTCTGTAGACTCCTTAACGGCGATGATGGCCCAAATCCCGCTGTTAGGCAGAATGATCCACTCCATTTGGACGATGATAGAGAAGCACTCCGTCTCCCGACTTAGAAAAGGTGAAGATAGCAATATCCAAGTTGAAATCGAACTAAGCTGCTGGAGGGGACAGACAGTCTGAACTATTTAAAGCAGCTGGAGATGACCTGGTTGAACGCATGCACCAGCTCATCTGTGAGATATGGTCGGAGGAAAGCATGCCCGATGAGTAGAATCTCAGAGTCGTTTACCCGGTTCACAAGAAAGAAGACCCCTTTGACTGCGCGAACTACCGATGGATTGGTCTCCTAAACATCGCATACAAGATTCTCTCTGCCGTATTGTGTGAGCGTCTGAAATCGGTTTTCCATGACCTGATAAGCGGTTTCAGACCATTGAAGTTTACAATCGACTAGATCTTCACATCATGGCAGATCCTGGAAAAGACTCAAGAAGTGCAAATCGACACTCACCACCTATTCGTCCATTTTGAGGCCGCATGTAACAGTGTGCATAGAGACAAGCTATACAGTGCCATATCTAGTTTTCGCATTCCTACCAAACTCGTCAGATTGTGTAGGATGATGATGGAGAACTCTCACTGCTCCGTCAAGGTCGGTGACGAACTCACCGAGACCTTCAATGTCAAAAAAGGTTTTTAGACAAGGCGACGCACTGTCATGTGGTTTCTTTAACATCATCCTCGAGAAGATCGTGCGTAACTCACAAATCGACACCAGAGGCACGATCTTTCAGAAGTCTGTTCAATTGATAGCATACGCTGATGACATTGACTTGATTGGACGAATACAGCGAGCCGTCAATGAGTCATTTGCTGACTTTGAAGCGGAAGCGACTAAGATGGGTCTGGTGGTAAATGAGGTCAAAACTAAGTACATGCTGTCATCAACGAAGGACACACAATATCGACGTCTCGGAGCGTCACCATGGGCAGCAGACACTTCGAGGTAGTCAAGGGCTTCATCTATCTCGGCTCCGCGGTGAATAGGGACAACAACATCAGTACCGAAATCAAGCGCAGAATCACTCTTGCCAATCGCTGTTTCTTTGGGCTTAGGAGGCAATTGAGAAATAAAGCCCTCTCTCGTAGGACTAAGCTCGCTTTATATAGCAACTTGCTCATTCCGGTCCTACCTTTTGGCGCGGAAACGTGGACGTTACCAAAGACGGATGAGGAAGCCCTCAGAGTTGTCGAGAGAAAAGTTTTGCGTGCGATTGGTTGGTTGAGGCCCACGTCCACCTAAGACTGTAGCGCCACAAGGAAAAGAAGAAGAAAAAATTAATTGGAAAACTCACTTCCAGATTTGTTTATATGGATCATGTCTCGTGTCAGCCGTGTATCGGTATGTGTATCAACTCAAAATTAAGATGGAACGGTTATATTATCGTTGGCGTCATAAAGTTACTACAAACGATGCACAATTTGGATGCGAGAAATACTCTTTCCCGAACGTTTCTTACTCATCCCTTTTAATTTTGAATATATACAAAATTGGACCTTTTTTACTCAAGGAAGACATTAATTTTATTCGAAAAATTAATCTATAGAAATCCAACAAATTGTATTGTGTTTGTTATTCGCCTTTATTTGGTGGTTTCCGCTATGGGGGGTTTCTCACACATATACAGGTAAATTTGGAATCTCATTTCCAATTTATTGGATTTATGAGATTAGATGTAAGGGAAAGCGGAAGTCCTTTTAATACCAATGAATTATAAAAAATAAAGCGGAAAATTCAAACAAAACTATGCTGTGTCGATTACAATACCGCCTATGGAGCGCAAAGAGACGACATATATACATATATTGTTCCATGTCCAGAATTGGCAAAACCATCAAACTCTAAGATTGAGATGGATGACGACGGAAAACTTTCGCTTCCAACCAAAAGGCGCTTAATAATTCAGCGAAACAAAGATCCCGTTAGAATAAATTCAGTAAGTGAGGCGAATATGGTTTTTAAAAGAAAGTTGAATGAGTGAACAACTTAAACAGTTTAACAATACACAGATGTGTGTTGTTGCTTAATAGTATTGCTTCCTCGCAAGCAAATCATAAATAATCGAATCATAATACTATCATCATAAATACTATTTTGTATGAATTCGTAATCATCCGTATCATCCTGTACAATGAACAAATCAGCCATTAAAAGCAAATGAAGAATCCATTGCCCCTTCCATAGTATAATTCTGCGTGCGATTTTTGTTTCTGTTTTTACTGCATCTGAGAAAGAAGAATAGAGGAGGACCACTCTTACTACCGTTAAGCCTTATTAACCAACTTCATTGGGCGCTAAAGGTTCAAAGCTTATTATGGCTGTACTTTATGGATAGATAACGACCTCTAGACCTGTGTGGAATGTGCTAGCTGGAGAAGCATATCAAGACAATCTTCAGTGTGACATCCTGTGAAAGCAAAACATCAATCTTTTTCGAAGCTGTTTAATTGCATTGCTTGGATTTTTCCAAGCTTTCAATAATTCAAAGTTCTAGTAGAAAAGATGGATCCAGAACTTTTCTTAAGGTATTTTGAAATTTATCATGTCAATATCGAATTTAAGACACCAAAACACTACTTTCTTCACAAGGATAATAATATTTCGACATTCGCGCTTTTTCTTAAACTTTCGTTTTTCCCACGATGGTTTCAAATCTTTCTATCAACACGGAACAAAACCTTGAAAATAAGTTTAGCATTGCCTTAATAATTTGTGCGATAAACTGCAAAATCCGTCGATTTCAGACATCTTGATGAAAATTGCAAAATTTAATTTCAAGAACACACCAATCTGTCAAAAACATAGATATGGCAGTAATGATAACAACACTTAAACGGGCAGTGTTATCGGGAAACAGTATGTAACAGCGTTGCAGCTTACAACTTTAACAAAGGAATGTAATTCATCTGAAACTTCTCCGCAGAACCGCGTCGATAACCTTTTCCGATCCCCAATTAGCAGAAAGAACACTTCCCCGTGGAACCGACGATACCCTCATCACTTCAGTAGTCACCTCAAATAAGATCCCAATATCGTTTTAATTCAGTGCTGTGATTTGTTTACATTTTAAAAGTTGTATAAGTCGACATTGCGTAAGCAGATATCGATTTCCCCACTCAGAAGTATCCAAGTGGGTCATCTTCTTTCTTCTTTTGGCGCTACAGTCCGGGGTGGACCTGGGCCTCAACCAACATGCCTCTCCAGCCAGCACGATCTTTCGCCAGCTGTCTCCAGTTGCGCACTCCAAGTTGGTTGAGCTCCTTCTCCACTTGTGTGCGCCACTTTAGTCTAGGTCGTCCTCTGTTGCGTTGTCCCAATGGCTCGGATTCAAAGACTTTTCGGGCCGGAGCAGTGATGTCCATACGCTCTACATGGCCTAGCCATCTTAAGCGTTGTATCCGTAGACGCTTGACCAGGCGCATGTCGCTGTACAGCCTATAGAGTTCGTCATTAAATCTTCTCCTCCAGATGCCATCAACGCAAACAGGACCAAAAATCGCACGCAAAACTTTTCTCTCGAAAAGACTAAGGGCTTCCTCATCCGCCTTTGCTAACGTCCAAGATTCTGCGCCATATAGTAGGACGGGGATGATCAAGCTGTTATATAAAGCGAGCTTAGTCCTTCGAGAGAGGGCTTTATTACTCAATTGCCTCTTGAGCCCAAAGAAACAGCGATTGGCAAGAGTGATTCTGCGTTTGATTTCGGTACTGATGTTGTTGTCCCTATTTACCGCGGAGCCGAGGTAGACGAAGTCCTTGACTACCTCGAAGTTTCTGCTGCCTAGTGTGACGCTCCGTCCGAGACGTCGATGTTGTGTGTCCTTCCTTGATGACAGCATGTACTTCGTTTTGCCCTCATTTACCGCTAGACCCATTTTAGCCGCTTCCGCTTCAATGCCAGCAAACGCCTCATTGACGGCTCGCTGTGTTCGTCCAATCACGTCAATGTCATCAGCGTAAGCTAACAATTGAACTGACTTCTGGAAGATCGTGCCTCTGGTGTTGACTTGTGAGTTACGCACGATCTTCTCGAGGATGATGTTAAAGAAGTCACATGACAGTGCGTCGCCTTGTCTAAAACCTTTTTTGACATTGAAGGTCTCGGTAAGTTCGGTACCGACCTTGACGGAGCAGCGAGAGTTCTCCATCGTCATCCTACACAATCTGACGAGTTTGGTAGGAATGCCAAAACTAGACATGGCACTGTATAGCTCGTCTCTATGCACACTGTCATATGCAGCCTTGAAATCGACGAATAGGTGGTGAGTGTCAATTTGCATTTCTTGGGTCTTTTCCAGGATCTGCCGTAATGTGAAGATCTGGTCTATTGTGGACTTCCCTGGCCTGAAACCACACTGATAGGGACCTATCAGGTCATGGACAAATGGTTTCAGACGCTCACACAATACGGCAGAGAGGATCTTGTATGCGATGTTCAGGAGACTTATCCCTCTGTAGTTGGCGCAGTCAAAGGGGTCTCCTTTCTTGTGAACCGGGCAAACGACGCTGAGATTCCACTCATCGGGCATGCTTTCCTCCGACCATATCTTACAGATGAGCTGGTGCATGCGCCCAACCAGGTCATCTCCAGCTGCTTTAAATAGTTCTGCGGACAGTCCGTCCGCTCCAGCAGCTTTGTTCGACTTCAGCTTGGATATTGCTATCTTCACCTCGTCTAAGTCGGGGGGACGGAATGCTTGTCTATCATCGTCCAAATTGAGTGGAACATTCTGCCTAACAGCGGGATTTGGGTCGTCATCGCCGTTAAGGAGTCTGCAGAAATGATCCTTCCAGATTCTCAGCACAGACTGCGACTCTACTACGAGTTGTCCATTTTGGTCCCGGCAGGCCTTGGTCCGAACCTTGTATCCTCCGGATAGCTGTTTTACCTTTCGGTAAAACTTTCGGACTTCATTCCTGCCAAAGCACCTTTCCATTTCCTCGACCGCGTGCTTCTCATGCTCCTTCTTCTTCCTTCTGAGAAGCCGGTGCTCTTCCCTTCTTCTCTGTTCGTAGAGTTCACGAACAGCCCGCGTTGTTCGATGCAGCGTCGCCTTATAGGCGTCTTGTTTAGCTGCGTGCGCTCGCCTGCACTCGTCATCAAACCATGGGTTCCTTCTGGGTGGTGACGTGAAACCCAGCACATCAGTGGCAGCATCTTTGATGGCTTCTTGACAACGTTTCCATTCTTCTTCTATGCTTAGCGCAGGAAGCGTCGAACTCTGAGCGAGTTTCCGGGAGACTCGGTCGGCAAAGTTTCCAGCAATCAGCTGCGATTGTAGCTTTTCGACGTCAAACCGTTTTGGCCTTTCTCGACTCCGTTGCTCTCTCGATATCCGGGTTCTTACCTTGGCTACAACAAGGTGATGATCCGAGTCAATGTTTGCACCTCGGAAGGTTCGGACATCGAGAATACTGGAGGAGTGTCTGACGTCGATCGCAACGTGATCAATCTGGTTGACGGTTGATTGATCAGGAGATCGCCAGGTTCCTTTGTGAATGTCCAGGTGTGGGAACCGCGTGCTAGCCACAGAGAGGTTTCGCCCCGAGGCGAAGTCCAACAGCCTGAGTCCGTTTCCGGATGTGTTGTCGTGCAGGCTGTGTTTACCGATGACTCCAGCAAAGATGTCCTCCTTTCCCAGCTGAGCGTTGAAATCTCCTAGAACGATCTTGGTGTCATAGCTGGGGCATCGATCGTATGTTCTTTCTAGGAGATCATAGAAGTCATCCTTGATGTTGTCATCCTTCTCCTCTGTCGGGGCGTGAGCGCATATTAGGCTGATGTTCCCGAATTTAGCCTTGATGCGGATTGTCATGAGGCGTTCGCTGACTGGGTCATAGCTCAAGACTTTTTGCCTAAGTCTGCCTCGAACAACAAATCCGCATCCGAATAAGCGCTGCCTTCTCTCTCTATAGCAATTGCTGTAGTAGATATCGCAGTTCTTCATCGCTTTTATGCCAGGCCCATCCCATCGCACTTCCTGGATGGCGGTTATGTCAGCTTTGTAGCTGTCAAGGGCCTCCGCAAGTTGTTCGGCTGCACGTGGCCTGTTAAGGGACCTCACATTCCACGTGCAAAACCGAAAATCATTGTCCTTTAAACGTTTGCTGGGGTCGTCAACAGTTAATCCGTCCTTATCCGAGGCATATCGGGATTTCTGAACTATGTTATTTTTACGTGGTGAGGAAGTTACCCTCACGCACAACCCACAGACTGGTAGGCCAGGCCCATTATTTAAAATCCTTGGGCAGAGGGGGTCGCTGCATACATTAGTTCACCATACAACGGGTGTTGTGATGGCTATCCAGGGGGCGCCGCATGGAGGCTGTATGTCAACTTGACCTGTGCACTAACGAGGATTGCCTTGGCAGCTCGCCATGTTGAGCGCAATCAACGACGTTACCTCGCGTGCAAAGGCCCATGCCCCCCAAGTGGGTCATACAACTGTATAATTTCGACCAACGGCGGCCATGGTGAACTTTAAATGAACTCAAAATCAATTTGAATTGCAATTTAAATAAAATGAAGTCGTCAACGAAATTAAATTCAGTGTTTACTCATAAGCTCCACACGCCAAAACGAGATTCACTCACGAACATACCCGAAACGACAAACGAAAATGACTTGAATTAAAGTCGTTTGAGAATAAGTATCATTAATTCTATTAATTCCTGCCACTCAAGAAAGAAATAACATCAGACCACAGGTTCATTATTTAATTGAAACCTTCTTGTACACGGTCAAATACAAGAAGATTTCTTTTAAATAGACTCCAAGGATGATCGCAAACCGGTCGAAAGCTTTCCAAATTTCCTCACAATTATCAAGGAAAATTGTACTGTGCCCCAGTCAACCCATTAGATAAATGCAAAAAGTTTACGAAGTTATAAATTTTAATTAGGAAGAGTATATCTCCTGTTGATGGGAAACTTTCCCCTCTCTCCAAGGCCACAGTCGACGTCATTGTGTATTCAGCTATTCAGAGTAAAGGGGCCTGATGGAAACGACGCGGTCCTTTCTTTTGGGGGCGCGATTTCTTTCAATGCATTTGCATTTTTATTTGTATTCATAGAATTTATAGAGACATGGCAGATGCATGCACACCTCACACGGTAGTAATGGAAACCTTGCGGCAATCTCGGGTGATTTGTGGGAAATTTGCATAATTCGGTGAGCTTTTCGAAAAAGAATTTCATGCCTGAGAACGCAAGAGGAAAACGTTATGAAAATGGATGAGTTCACCAGTTTTGGAGAAAAATTATAGAATGCCCGAGGGTTTTGGGTAACTAGTAACTAGCATTGTAAGAGAAGAGAAATGTAAACGAGGCCAATTCGACCACAAAGCATTGTTTTTCTGGGAAAAATTGTATAATCATCGTTGAATATAAGAGAATTTTTATGCATATTGCTTCAAAAATAGATCCATTTGCAAAATGGACAACGTAGGCCTTCGGACAAATGATATCACCTCCGACTTTTCACTCACATCTGGAAAGAGACAACATCAACACATATCAGTTAAACTGTAAAAATCAGCGAGGGTGAACCCAATTGTAGGCTCATGGGACTGTGCGCTCAACAAGGCGAGCTGCCAACAGTATCCTCGTTAATGCACATATCAAGTTGACATAAAGCCTCCCCGCGGCGAGCCCTGGATTGCCATCAAAACACCAGTTGTGTGCTGAGCTAATGTATGCATCGAAACCTTCTACCCGAGGTCTAAATAATGAGCCTAGCCAACCAGTCCGTATGTTGTACGTGAGGTTAACTTTCTAACCACGGAAAAATGTTTAGTTCAGAAACCCTGACATGCCTCGATTTTAAGAACAATGATTTTCGGTTTTGCACGTGAAATGTGAGATCAACAGCCTAAGAACTTGCAGAGACCCTCGACTTCTTCACACGTCACAGCCACCCACCCTTCCAAGTGCGATTGGAAGCGTCCTGCAACGAATTAAAAACTGCGATAAATACTAGAGCGCTGGCTTCAGAGGTAGTAAGCAATTATTCAGATGCGGATGTGTTGTTCGAGGTAGACTTGTGCAAAAAGTCTTAAGCTCTGACCCGAATGCCTCGTGGCAATCCACATCAGGGCCAAATCAGGGAATATCTGCCTAATTTGCACTCATGCCCAGACAGAGTAAAAAGATTCCAACAATAAGTACTCATTTTCGTACATTTTGCCGCAACCTGTCATCTTCTCTGTTTACTTAACCGCACAATAAACCAATGCTTGCGGTAGAAAGAACGTATGCAGATCTCTGACTGTTTTGTTTTGTTTCTCCGGATAAAATGCAATCGTTTGGTTTAAGGTAAATCGCTTCAATACGACATACTCTTTTTCTTTCATAGTACATGATTCTTACATTGGCAAATATGTCGGACTCAAATTAAATAAAACTGTATGCCCTCAGTGGAAAAAACCGCAAACTTTAAGCCAAACAATTTCTTTACCCTCGAAACTGAAACTTTTGAGAAACTTGCTTTTCCTATTTGCGTTCTTTTTCTATCACAACATAAGCGAGAAACATGCCGGAGGAATGAATTCTCCAACTTGACTTCCAACCCATGCGATTCTTTCCTCATGAACCTCTGCACTACAGGCAAACTTTGCATGTGAGTCCCCCGCGAAACCATCCATGATCATACATTTGTTTGTCCAAATTCACAAATTTATGCGAGGTCTTCATCCTTCTTTAACACTCCCTTTAGTTCATAGAGCTAGTTGGTTAAAAGTAAACACGAGTCATCCACATACCGTGCTAAGCCGACCAAACTAATGAACTAATGCTTAAGTGGAATCCATTTTTCCGGGTGGGGGGATAGGCTTTAAGTATTCCTTAAACACCCACATCCAGCAACACCGAGCGAGGGGAATATAGGAATCTTTTTCAATCACCTCGCTCATTTGAATAAACTTAATTTTCATGACGTGGCACCTTTCTCTTCGTCCTCCAGTGTATGTCACGGAAACTGACAAGTTGTCGTCATTTAACGGCTGTCAGTTGGTAAAAGTTTTAGCAGCGCACTCTCGATAATAATAATAATAATAATTGTTGGCGCAACAGTCCACAGGGGGACCAGGGCCTGGCTTGCCCATCAACTACTCGTGTTGTGCGCGCTACTGTTCTCTCAAGAGTAGAAAGGGCCTACAGTTTTTTGCCGACTCCGAACGGCGAAATTTGAGAAGTTTTCCTAAACCGTTGTTACTCTTTGAGTATAGTCAGCAGCTCGAAAGAGGTTGTCCCGTGAAAAATTCGAGATGTCCAGCCGGGAATCGAACCTAGACCCTTCGGCGTGTGAGCGTCGCACTCTACCCACTACGCCACGGCGCGCACTCTCTATGGATGTGTTTAAAGAGATCAGGAAATGAAATTGGAAATGGGCTGCGAGATTTTGAAAAGTTTGTGTCAATCATTCATGCACGAGGGAAGTCAATATCGGTGTTCAATCCAATCGACTGCAGCACAATGCGACTGAATTGGGAACAGAAAGTTTGATATGCTTGACAGGGTTAATGTAGCTACTGCCACGAAAATGTGAGCCGGTAGCGGATAAACTTTCAAGGATGAAAGTTGGCCACTGAAGCGTGAGCTTTCGATGACTCATGCAATTGAAAAGTTTGCATAGATCGTTTCACTGGCGTGTGAAAGTGGAATTCACGTGTTTACGGGGAGGGATGCTTACTATATTTCTGTGCTCCTTGTGAAAAAGTTTTATATTTGTTTGGTACTTCAGTACAATTCCTTTCTATAGGAATGACTGTCAGACATTTCATAGAGAGTGTGTACACCTTATCAATAAATAAATCAACCAAAACCTGTGTAGCTGCTACTCTACGCATCGATTTGCAAGCTTTTACTGGCGAAGTGTTCTCTGTTAACACATTTCTCTGAACATCGCTAAGAAATTTTCTGAGAATTCGTTTGATTTCTGCGTTCTTAACTTATTTTGTGACTGTGATTGAAGCCTGTCAGGCAAGTGGCAAATTTCTTCTTAAAGCACATCTGATTTGGTCCCGAATTTACATTCATGTTTTAACGAAATTAATTTCAAGCAAATCTGTAATTTAAATATAGTATTCCATCAAACGAAAACGGATGTATGTATGATCTTATGTTACCAGAGGATTTGATACTTGTCTAGTGATTGTTTTTCAAATATTTTGAATGTGGGAAGTAGCACAGCAAATGTTGATGATTGAAATGTGTACAACTGGGATCATATGAAAAGAGTCTTTCCTGTGAACGTAAAAATAAAAATAAATCCTGAAAAATGTTTTTATATTGTGAAGCTGAAGAAGTAGTTTCAGTTCTTTCTGCTTCAAACTATAATTTCTGTTACATGTTATTAAGTGAGAGTACAAATTCTTCAGAGAGAGGTAAAATATCAACAACGAACAGGATCTTAACCATTTGTCTAAATTTTGTTATCTTTGAAATCTGAAGAGTCATATGCATTTGTTTTAATTTTGTTACGCTTGGGAGTCCTAAAATGTTGTGCAAATAATGGAAAAAAGAAAAAAGATATATGTGAAAAGTGTTTTTTGGAAATGACAAAGATGGCGAAATAGATTTATTTATTATCGAACGGGACACTGAATAAAATTTGATATGTGTAATTGTGTCTTCATCTAAATCAAAAAAACCTGCATGAGGTATTATTTTGACACGATTGTTTCACTGTTCTCTGACAAGGAATCCACCACACTTTTCAATATTAAAGGTTTCTATTTAAAAACGTTTTGGAAGATCTTAAATTGTACAAATTTTATGCTGATCTAGGATGCAATGAAAGATGCAGTTCTCATAAGCTCACTGTGGTTTCTCATTTGTTCTCTGGGTTTACGCCCACCATGTAACTTCAAAGATTAAGCACAATTAAACAAGTCAAAGTAGTGGTATAGACGCTCACACGCCGAAGGGTCTAGGTTCGATTCCCGGCTGAAGACCTCGAATTTTTCACGGCACCACCTCTTTCGAGCTGATGACAACACTCAGTGTGAAATAATTGTCAAAGAAAGCTTCTCAAACTTCGCCTTTCGGTGTCGGCAAAAAACTGTAGGTCCCTTTTACTCGTGAGAGAACAGTAGCGCGCACAACACGAGTAGTTGAAGAGCAAGCTAGGTCCTGGTCCCCCTATTGACTGTCGCGCCAACAATTATTATTATTATGATCTTTCACTCGTAAGAACAAATAAGAGAATCTAATTTTTTGTGTAATGCTCAGATTCAGTCCTCGTTTTCGAAGCCAATGCCCCCCACAAACTCTTGGGCACTTTTCGGTGCACACGACAACGCATTCGATTTGAATAATTGAAATCATCAGGCAACCGTGTGTTATCCCTGACAACAACTAATTATATTCAATTATCCTAATTGTGTTTGAAAAACAAAATATCAGATCTCCTCATCTCACTAACGCTGGTCATCGCGTATGCCCTGGAGTGCAATCGGTCCAGGCACAGCGAGGACACGAGCGCAAATAATTTCAAAATGCAATTTGAGAGTCGAATCCGCGGCCCGCGAACTGACCACTGATTCATGTTTTACGAGCCTATCAGTATGACATGTCCTAATCCACATCCACATTGCACGCCACCCGGCACGTTCTATTCTGATTTTATTAAGTCACGTCGATCTATGGAAATGGGTGTCATACTCTCAGATCGTTTCTATGCACATTATTCTCTACCTTCAGAGGATGATTCTCTTTCACATTGATTTTGTCATTGACAAGCAGAGCATCATGAGCGACAGAAAATTAATTTATTTATTAAGATATGAACTGCATATGGAATTGATATAAGCCCACCACAGGAAACGCATTCACAGCACCATCGCTTGTTGCCGCCGCAGAGACGCGTTTATGGACTCGTTCTCCATCTCCGGCTGGGGAGTTGATAATTGAGTTTAACGCTTCAAATACCTGTATTTCATTTACCGTCTAATAAATATTATTACTCCATTTGATCATAATTAAAATCCTTCCGCGACGCCGATGTCGGGTTGATAGGTGCGATATGAAAGAGTTCGCATGCGCAACATTGCGGCTTGAGGTCGCACTCACATCAAGGATGCTTTAATTTGAGAACAGAAAGTCGTTGTAGTTGCAAGACAGGGAACTATCAATTTTGATCCCTTCGCAGTGAAAAATATTCATTAGTGATGGTGGGAAGAGACAAACAAATCATTTATCAACTGTCGCGTTCTTTTGGTGACATCAGCTAAATGTATGCGGAGTCGCGTCAATGGCCCTAAAAATAGATTGTTGAAAGTGGTGGAACATCACTTGAACGATGAAGGAAAAGAATTTCTTTCTCCGACAAAAACGAAATTAAGACAGGAGGATCTTATGTCAAACAAACTGGTGAAGCAGCTGTTATCTGAGTTGTGTGGGCAAATGCACCAGCTTATCAAAAATATATATAAAAGTGGTGTATAACGGATCACGCAAAAATAACTTAAAATTCACTGTTCGAAGTTAAAATGAATAACTAAAGGTCTGACATTTCGTAGACATGCATTTGACGAGGAATTGCTGTAGAAAACAGGCTATATATCCTTATGGATTTTAACCATACTAAATGTAATTTAAATATATACCTAAATGTTTTCTATACAGACATGGCTGGAAAATAAAGATACTTGCACGGGTAGCTTTATTTATTGAAAATGAATTTACATCTTTAAAGACGGTTGTAACAAAAAAATAAAAAAATAACGCGTTTATTTTTTAATATCGCTTCGCTCATATGAGAAAGAAGATCAGAAAAGGAATTAAGCTCTCTTGTTACAGAAAATTGGATAGGTAGTTGTTACGACTACCAATGATGGATTGAGGGGGTTTCCGTAATCCTCCGATAAGACGTTGTCCATAAGCACAAACTTGATTACTTCTCTGTGTCGTGAGAACGGATACTACGTCTAGGCAAGTAAACAAAGTGGAAAACACGGGAAAAAGAGAATATTATGTGAAATAGTGCAAGAACGAGAAAACAAAGAACAAATATCGAAATAACAATTTTAAATTGAAGCAAATAAATAAAAGGAATACAAAACAACAAGTAACAGACGATATAATCGGCAAAGATGTAAATAAATATATACTTATAACTTTAAGCGTCCTAGAGCAAATTCTTTTTTGTCTCAAGAATCTCATATGCTGCTTTTCAGAGGACTGTAAAACCAACTTCTGATTGCCTAATGAAAGCGTCCTAAAACATTTTACGGGTTAGCAAAGATACTTTATACAAAGAATAGTTCCTAACTTTAAATCATATAATGCAAATGACCATAAAATGTACAGGTTGGTGGAAAACAGAATTGTTTAAGACAGTCACCAAATACTTTCCGATCCCATAATTAAATAAATTCTACTAAAGATTGTTTGCAGATTTTTAGTTTTAATACGTTAAAGAACGTAAGGAGAAATGCCACTGAAGTCCTGATTTAGCTTTTGATTGAAGGTTTTTCCGTGTATCAAGACTTCTTTTCTGTGGCATACTTCTTCTCTAGACTCGCCATTGTACAAATTGTAATAGAATTTACGTTAGGACACATATGAAGAATTTTAGTACCATTCTTAGATACAAAGAAAGATAGGCAAACGCATAAAGCACACATTCAATGGCTAAGTCGACATAAAACACATCGTTTGGAAAATGTCTTTTCATTTTGTTGTGTATTTAATTGAAATTCTTTAGAAAGTCTTTAATTTTATGAGACCCTGCTGTCGAAAAGTTCGCCTTATGCCAGAAATAGAACAACAATTCCCTATAGATTTTGGAATTGGATGTTTATTTTCTGAAATTTTCAATTATATAATTAAATACATAAAGTTTATATGTTCATACCTTTTGGCAGCTTAACCGGCTTGCAAACGTTTTCGACGATATTATGATGAAATTGAGCAGAAATCGTTTATTTATACTCAGTTGTTACTATGGCTTTGTCAAAAACGCCTACTTTGCAAACCAATTAAGCAACCAATCACAATGTATTTATTATTGTAGGTTACTTTGTTGCTATTTAATTCAAATATTTTCCACAAGTGACTTTTATTGAAAACATTCTTTAACATTCCACCCCCCGTGAAGCGATTGAATCTTGATGAAGAGCTTCACTCACTTTTAATACTGCAATTTTTCCAGCTGGTCTACGATATATTCCTGATGAAGTTTTTACGTCAGCGCACCCAACCTGTCCGTCACGTCCTGGAAACACAGCGATAACCTTTCCGCGTAGCCATTGACTCCTGGGTACATCAGAGTCACACACTAACACTAAGTCGCCGACCCTTATCGGCGGCGTTTCCACAAACCACTTGCAACGTTTTGTCAATATAGGAAGATATTCCCGTATCCACCTTTTCCAAAACATATTCTTAAGTTGTTGAGTTACTCTCCATTGTTTTCTCAAGCACAGCATTTTATCATCTTCAGGTCCTGGAGTTTGTGTTGAGTTTAGGGTTCCTAAAAGGAAGTGGTTTGGAGTTAGCGGTTCTTCATCTTCAGTTGAGACGGGTATGTGTGTCAATGGACGACTATTCACAATATTTTCGGCTTCAATTAGTGCACTCTGTAATATTTCCAATTTTGGAGCCTTTTCATTTAGTATTGAAGATAAAAAACGTTTAATGGATTGGACGAGTCTCTCCCAATACCCTCCAGCATGAGGGTTTAACGGGCAATTAAATACCCACTCAATACCTCTCGAAGAGAGCTCAGCCTTCAATGCTTCTTCATCGAAAATAGTGTTGTCACATAATACTTTTCTCGTGCCGATAAAATTGCTTCCGTTATCACTCCTTATTCGTAGTGGGACTCCTCGTCTGTTTACAAAGTTGCGTATACAAAGTAAGCAGGCGTCTGACGATAAATCAGTTGCGATTTCGATATGTACTGCTCTAATTGTAAGACAGGTGAAGAGAGCGATCCACCGTTTTTCATTACGACTTTATTAGTCGAGACCAGTGTAAGTAAATGGCCTTACAAATGGTGTAAGACGGTCTTCCGGTAATTGGCCCATTATTGGTGGCATAGGCTTCGCGCTACGAATATGACAAAGTTGACAATTTTTTCTTGTTTGCTTAACAACAGTTCGTATTGCTGGTATCTAAAATCGCTGTCTAATTTCATTTACAATAGTGTCATCATTCTGATGTCTAAAGCGTCGATGAAAATGTTCCACAATTAAGTTCGTAATATTATGGTTTTTAGACAAAATAATCGGTCTTTTGGCACTAAATGGTACTGTCCTAGCAGCATCTATTCGCCCCTTTACACGTAACAGCCCATTTCCATCAATGTAAGGCGTTAAGCTGAGGATTTTACTATCTTTATTAATTGGTAATTTAAGCTGAAGCCTTTCCATATCATCAGCAAATGCATCCCTCTGTACTTGTTTACAAATTAATTGTTCAGCATTATTGATCTCAAGTACTGACAATTCGCCCTTGTGTGCACAATTGCGCTTACATTTGTTAATGAAACGCTGTACCCAGGCTATGGTCCCGCATAACTTTAAAAAATTACCAAATCGTGAGTCATCGAACAGGTGTTCAGTAACCTTTCTTAATGTTAGTAAACATTTTGCACGAAGTTCCTCTTCTATTTTATAATCAGCAATATCTGGCGGCATTTTCTTCTTCTTCTTCGGATGGCGCTACAGTCCGGGGTAAACCTGGGCCTCAACCAACATGCCTTTCCAGCTAGCACGATCTCTTGCCAGCTGTCTCCAACTGCGCACTCCAAGTTGGTTGAGGTCCTTTTCCACTTGTGTGCGCCATCTCAGTCTAGGACGTCCTCTGTTGCGTTGTCCATGTGGTTCGGATTCGAAAACTCTTCGGGTCGGAGCAGTGCTGTCCATGCGCTCTACATGGCCTAGCCACCTTAAGCGTTGTATCCGTAGACGCTTGACTAGGCTCATGCCGCCGTACAGCCCATACAGTTCGTGGTTGAATCTTCTCCTCCAGATGCCATCAACGCAAACAGGACCAAAAATCGCACGCAGAACTTTTCTCTCGAAGAGACCAATGGCTTCCTCATCCGCTTTTAGTAGCGTCCTAGTTTCTGCGCCGTAAAGCAGGACTGGGATGATCAAGGTGTTGTACAAAGTCACTTTGGTCGTTCGGGAGAGGGCTTTATTACTCAATTGCCTCTTGAGCCCAAAGAAACAGCGATTGGCAAGAGTGATTCTGCGCTTGATTTCGGTACTGATGTTGTTGTCCCTATTCACCGCGGAGCCGAGATAGACGAAGTCCTTCACTACCTCGAAGTGTCTGCTGCCCATAGTGACGTTCTGTCCGAGACGTCGGTGTTCTGCGTCCTTCTTCGATGACAGCATAAACTTCGTTTTGCCCTCGTTTACCACCAGTCCCACTTTAGCCGCTTCCGCTTCAATGCTAGCAAACGCTTCATTGATGGCTCGCTGAGTTCGGCCGATCACGTCAATGTCATCCG
The DNA here is from genome assembly GCA_955652365.1 of Eristalinus aeneus. NCBI lineage: Eukaryota > Metazoa > Arthropoda > Insecta > Diptera > Syrphidae > Eristalinus > Eristalinus aeneus. The sequence continues at coordinate 86,069,549 of OY019131.1, read as the reverse complement.
CATAAGCTAGCAATTGAACGGACTTGTGGAAGATCGTGCCTCTGGTGTTGACGTGTGAGTTCCGCACGATCCCCTCAAGGATGATGTTAAAGAAGTCGCATGACAGCGCGTCGCCTTGTATAAATCCTTTTTTGACATCGAAGGTCTCGGTGAGTTCGCTACCGACCTTGACGGAGCAGCGAGAGTTCTCCATCGTCATTCTACATAATCTGACAAGTTTGGTAGGGATGCCAAAACTAGACATGACACTGTATAGCTCGTCTCTATTCACGCTGTCATACGCGGCCTTGAAATCGAGAAATAGATGGTGGGTGTCGATTTGTACTTCTTGGGACTTCTCCAGGATCTGCCGCAGTGTGAAGATCTGGTCGATTGTGGACTTCCCTGGCCTGAAACCACACTGATAAGGACCTATCAGGTTGTTGACGAACGGTTTCAGGCGCTCACACAGTACGGCAGAGAAAATCTTATATGCGATGTTAAGAAGACTGATCCCTCGGTAGTTGGCGCAGTCGAAGGGGTCTCCTTTCTTGTGGACCGGACAAACGATGCTGAGATTCCACTCGTCGGACATGCTTTCCTCCGACCATATCTCACAGATTAGCTGGTGCATGCACCCAACCAGCTCATCCCCAGCCGCTTTGCACAGCTCTGCGGATAGTCCGTCCGCGCCAGCAGCTTTGTTTGATTTCAGTCTCGATATTGCTATCTTGACCTCGTCGAAGTCGGGGGGACGGAATTCTTGTCCATCGTCGTCCAAATTGAGTGGGACATTCTGCCTAACAGCGGAATTTGCGTCGTCATCGCCGTTTAGGAGTCTGCAGAAATGATCCTTCCAGATTCTCAGCACAGACTGCGACTCTACCACTAGTTGTCCAGTTTGATCCCGGCAGGCTTCTGTCCGAGCCTTATAACCACCGGATACCTGTTTTATCTTGCGGTAAAAATTTCGGACGTCATTCCTGCCATAGCACTTCTTCATTTCCTCGACCGCGCGCTTCTCGTGCTCTTTCTTTTTTCTTCTGAGAAGCCGGTTCTCTTCCCTTCTTCTCTGTTTGTAGAGCTCACAAACAGCTCTCGTTGTTCGATGCAGCCTTGACTTGTACGCTTCTTGTTTGGCTGCATGCGCCTGCCTACACTCCTCGTCAAACCATGGGTTCCTCTTAGGTGGTGGCGTAGAACCCAGCACATCAGTGGCGGCCTCTTTGATGGCTTCTTGACAACGTTTCCACTTGTCTTCTATTGTTTGTGCAGGCAGCGTCGAACTTTGAGATAGTTTCAGGGAGAATCGATCGGCAAAGGCTCTAGCGATCGGTTGCGATTGTAGCTTTCCGACATCAAACCTTTTTGGCGTATCTCGCCTCCGTTGCTCTCTCGATATCCGGGTTCTTACCTTGGCTACAACAAGGTGATGATCCGAGTCGATGTTTGCACCTCGGAAGGTTCGGACATCGAGAATATTGGCGTGCAGGCTGTGTCTTCCGATGACTTTAGCAAAGACTTCTTCTCTTCCCAGCTGAGCGTTGAAATCTCCTAGAACTATCTTGGTGTCGTAGCTGGGGCATCGATCATATGTCCTTTCTAGGAGGTGATAGAAGTCCTCTTTACTGCTGTCATCTTTTTGCTCTGTCGGGGCGTGGGCGCATATGAGGCTTATATTCT